>OZ010787.1:203433786-204658553 GCA_963932465.1 Maratus speciosus | reverse complement strand
TTCCATTTCATAGCATTTAATTTTATTCTGTTTTCATCTTGAAAGTATTCTCTTGGTTATATTGGTCGTTAGAGTACAGGAGAAAAAAAAATTTCAGCTTTCAGCTTTTTTTCTCACAGAAAACGACTGATTTTGCTAATATAATTGAATTCTGCACTCTTGATAACGTAATTCAATATATAAGCTTTTCAATTATTTTTATCGAAATCCATATTCTTCCTTATTTTCTTCATTATTAATTCTTGTTATATAGTACAAGGGACTTTATTTTATACATAGCAGCTTGTTTATTATGTTTTTGGTATCCATTCAGTGTGTTTGGGGACACTGTATTGTTGTAAATTCATTCTTACTATCACAATTATTGATGGTGGTCAGTAATGTTTAATTAATGGTTATATATTGGCATTCAAATTATTATGCTGCATTTGCGCATGTAATTATGAATGTAAGCTAATTATGATGTTGTTAATTATGATATCTTTTCATTTTGAATACAACAATTCATTTTGAATTATTATTCCTTATTGGTATCTTATATATTTTTTAAATATTTACATTAGCTAAATATTTTTAGCAATCTTCTAAATATTATACTCTTAGATCTTAGCTGCAATAGCGCATAATCTTCGTGTATTATCTATATGATTTCTACCCTGTAGTTATCGGATACCTTCATAAGGAAATTCCATTAATTTTTTCATTCTTATCATCGCAACGATTCATTTAATGATTTTTTCCAATCTAGTTATGCATATTATATGTATTTTTTTATGTTATTATATGATATTGTCCTATATAGATTTAATTGTTTAAAATTAAAATTTGCTATTACTATTCATTATTTTGTTCTGTAGAGCTATGCTTTATTTATATATCAATATATGTTAACTATAAATATTTCTAATAACAGTTTTAATGATCACCTGCTTTAGATATATTTATTTATATTACTCTGTTATGAGAAGGCAATTGAGATAGCGTTATGGACGTCTTTGCATGGTTATTGACGTTCTTGGTTCTGGATTTTAGATGCGGGTAATTGACTTTTTTGTAGTAAAAAAGTCCAATGATTTCTTTCTTTTGTAGTTTATGAACTGAGGGTTATCATAATTTTGGTTATGGAAATATTAAAGGAGGATTTTGAGTACTGCTTCTCTGATTTGTACATATTGTATATAATTTCATATTTCATACACAAGATATTTAATATTATTAAATAAATTATTAATCAAGACTATTTTTCTTAATTTTATTATTGATTTTTATTTTACTTTTATCTTACTTATATAATTTTTTGCAATTATTGCATTTTTCAAAAAACTTTTTTTATATATGGCAGTTCTTAGTAAGAATCTCGATCCTGGCAAGATACACTCAGCATCTATGCAGCGTAGTGCCCGGTACAGGAATAAAAATGGTGTTATTACTGGATCGTCATCCAGTGACCATTTATACTCTCCTCCTCGTCCTTTATTTTTTCGCAAGTGTTCTGATGCTCGGTGCAAGACATGTCCATACGCTTCTCAATCACAAATTGTCTCAGATCCTATTTTTTTAAATTTTTGTAAAGCCTTTAATGTTATATATTGTATTAAGTGCAACTTAAGTAATATGAAATATATCGGTGAAACATCAGGTCCAATTCATAAACGTATCAACCAACATCGATCAGACTCTAATAACAACAAAGCAAAAAATATGCAGTCTACAGCTGAAATTCAACATTTTCATAAACATCAATTTAAAAATACGACAATTGAAATCCTTCAAATTCTAAAATAAATCAGAACGTCTCTATATGGAGTCATTATATATGAAATGTTATAACACCATTTATCCATATGGACTTAATAGTGAAATATTTAATACACCTTTTAAAGTCTTGACATCTATAAATAACACTATGGATAATTCTCCAATTTATTCTACACTTAATCATAATTTAAATTGTAAAACAACACGAAACAAACGTGGAAAGGGATCATCAGCAGTAGTAGTTTCCAAAAAATATATCACTAAACAAATAAGTAATCTTCAAAGTAACTATTTAAAGCAATATATTTGGTTATTAATTCGAAAATACATATATGCTATTAAAAAGAAACAGATTGCACAACATTTAAATGTATTTCTAAGTAAATCTTTCTCTAAACATTTCTTAGATATTTATTTTGATCTCATTATGACTAGAGTTAATCTTTTAAATATAAAATTACAAAAAACATAAAATTCAAAACACAAATACTCAAATGATAATAACTTTTCAAATCAAATATTTAATAAAATTAATATCAATTCTATAATTAATGATAAAAACTGTTATTTTCCTAATATAGTCTTCATATATCAAAAACCTTTAAATATCCGAATACAGTTAGTAGAAAGATATTTAACTACAATGCATTTTCAAAAAATACATCTGCTGCAAGTAATTTTCCGTGTAAATGCAATGACCCCAATCTAAAAAAATATATAAACAATGATCATGGACATATAATCACTGGAAATCTTAATATTGCTAATGATTTTAAATTGAAAAAAACTAATGGGTTATGGTACTAAATATAGACTTCAGTCTAAATTTAAAGTAAAATCTATTATCAAGCAGTTTACATATGATATAGATATTTTTATATATAAAATTTGAATCTCTTACAATAAACCTAATGAATATTTTAATCAATGGAAAATATTAGTAATTGAAAGGTTAACTATGGCTTTAAAATATAATATTTCTGATTTAGTTAATATTAACACAAAGCATTTTTTCCAGCAAATTAATAAATTACAAAATTGTTATGTTATTACATATGTAGACAAATCTCCTAATAATTATGCAATCATGTGTAAATCTTATTATCACCAACTTCTTACTAACCCTATTTCTTCTAATAAATCTTTAAAAAAAAAAACTAATGAAAATGTAATTGTAAATAATCGTAAAATTCAAAATTATTATAAACTATTAACAATTCTCTCTACTACCTTTAATTATCCTTATTTATTGCTTATTCCCAAATTTCATAAGACTCCTATTAAATTTAGGACTGTAACTATTGGTTGTAATACATATAATAATAAAGCCAATAAACTACTATTAAATATTCTTAATCAATTATATATACTGACTACAAACAATGATAATACACATTGTATAAAAAACAGCTATCAACTGGTCAATATTGTGAAAAATCTTAATTGTGTACATAATATAACGACTTATGACTTCAAAGATCTTTTTAATAATATAGATTTATTAGATTTACATAATATTATAAATGTATTATTTAAACAGTATCATCAAAAACTGGATTTACCATCTAATATATATAGAGCTTATTTTAAATCTTTAACTAACTTCATTATCTATATTAATTATATCTTGCAAGATAACACTATATTTACAACACATCGGTATACCACAAGGTGGTTTTACATCCAGTTTATTATCAGACTTATATTTATATAACTATGAACGTACTTTTACTAATAATAATCTACATTTATATCGTTATATTGATGACATAATTTTAATTGCCACTGATCAAACTAAAATTTCTCAATTTCCAGTAGATTATCCCACTAATTTGGAATTAACGGTAAGCCTCTTATCTAATAATACAATCAACTTCTTAGATCTTAAAATTACAATAAAAGACAACAAAACAATAACAGATTGATATGATAAACGAAAAGAATTTAAATTCAAAGTTAATACATTTACAAATTTTAAATCTTGTGTTCATAATTCTGTATATCGAAATATAATACTTAACCATTTACATAGAATAAAATGTTTATGTTCTTCTCATCCAATAGATAATAATATTAAAAAACTAATTTATGATGCATTAAATCAAGGTTTTCGAAAGAAATTCATATATTCTTTAATATACAATTAGTACTTACATGATCTTAAAAAAAAATAAATAACACATGCGCAAACAAAATTACAAAAAAAAAATAAATAAATAAAATAAGAAAATATTTATATTAGAAAAATAAAAAATTGTAAAATAGTAAAAAAATATTATAGGGCAGTTGGGTGGGTAGATGCTAGAGTACGGAGGAGGGTGGTGTTGTCTGGATAATACGCAATTGTTAATTTATTTTTAAAAAAATTGATGTGGCATTTGAATTATAACTACATTGCTAATACACTTTTTATATGGAGGCTGATTCGATATTTTAAATATATATGGTGACGTTAAATTATTATTTCAATTCATATTGAATTTATTTAGCTTAATTAATATTTAATCAAGTTAACAATTAACTTGTTTTTAATTTTTAGTCTTCTCGGGACAATATCATATTAATTTCTAATAGTATACCATCTTTATGGTGAATAAATAATATGCATAAGTTTATTTGATATAACTAATGATATTACAGTTTGTATTAAAATTGGGTTATTAGTTTTTTATTATTCCTCTATACTTTTTAATAATGTTTAATTTTGAACTTAGTATTAAATGATTAATTAATGGTTATATGTGAATGTTAATCCCACATTCATATTCTTTAGTTTTTTATGGTTAATATGAAAAACCACAAAATTTATTTGTTATCATTAGGCAATTGGGAAATGAAAATTCTGAGATAATTATATCAACATCCTGTTTTTTTTTGTTTTTTTCCCCTGTTCATTTTATTAATTATTTTTTTTTATTTAAAAGTATTTCTTATAGTTTATATTTTATTATATATAATTTTTTATATATAAATTATTTAGTTTTACAGCATATTGCTATATTATTTTATTATTGTTTTGAAATTATTTAAATTTTCCGTATAGATTAATTGGGTATGGTAGTATAATATATTGTAATCATTGTATTAACATTTTTATTTATTTAATATTTATATGACTAATGAAATATAATATGATATTTTTATATTAGGATTTGTTGGGATATAGCAGTTGGTATATTATGAATTAAATTATAACAGCATAATCTTATGACAATTTGTTCATATTAGTTTCAAGTTAATATCATAGATGGCAGCACTAATATTTAAATTGGATTCTGTCTGATGCTTCGAATAGAGTAATAATATTAATTTTTAACACATGGTGGAGCTTAATGTTGGCTATTTGCGCTTTTGGAAACTTATAGTTTTGGAATTTTTTACTTTAGTTAAGAAATAAAAAATAATTAAAAGTGTTAAGAGATAATTTAATTATTTTGTAATTATTTTCTATTTATATTATTTTAATTGCATTAATCACGGTATTCAAAATAGATTAACTGTATACATTAGGTTTTAAAATCTGTGTTAACTTAACTGTAAAAATAACTTTAAGCGTAACTAGCTTTTGGATACCATGTGCTCATGTGTATTTGAATAAAATAACTGGGATTTTCTTAGGTATTTTGTGTAATATTACTATTTTTCCTTGCTATAAATTAATAATTTAAAAGGTTGTATTGTTTTTTCCATTTCATAGCATTTAATTTTATTCTGTTTTCATCTTGAAAGTATTCTCTTGGTTATATTGGTCGTTAGAGTACAGGAGAAAAAAAAATTTCAGCTTTCAGCTTTTTTTCTCACAGAAAACGACTGATTTTGCTAATATAATTGAATTCTGCACTCTTGATAACGTAATTCAATATAAGCTTTTCAATTATTTTTATCGAAATCCATATTCTTCCTTTTTTTCTTCATTATTAATTCTTGTTATATAGTACAAGGGACTTTATTTTATACATAGCAGCTTGTTTATTATGTTTTTGGTATCCATTCAGTGTGTTTGGGGACACTGTATTATTGTAAATTCATTCTTACTATCACAATTATTGATGGTGGTCAGTAATGTTTAATTAATGGTTATATATTGGCATTCAAATTATTATGCTGCATTTGCGCATGTAATTATGAATGTAAGCTAATTATGATGTTATTAATTATGATATCTTTTCATTTTGAATACAACAATTCATTTTGAATTATTATTCCTTATTGGTATCTTATATATTTTTTAAATATTTACATTAGCTAAATGTTTTTAGCAATCTTCTAAATATTATACTCTTAGATCTTAGCTGCAATAGCGCATAATCTTCGTGTATTATCTATATGATTTCTACTCTGTAGTTATCGGATACCTTTATAAGGAAATTCCATTAATTTTTTCATTCTTATCATCGCAACGATTCATTTAATGATTTTTTCCAATCTAGTTATAAATATTATATGTATTTTTTTATGTTATTATATGATATTGTCCTATATAGATTTAATTGTTTAAAATTAAAATTTGCTATTGCTATTCATTATTTTGTTCTGTAGAGCAATGCTTTATTTATATATCAATATATGTTAACTATAAATATTTCTAATAACAGTTTTAATGATCACCTGCTTTAGATATATTTATTTATATTACTCTGTTATGAGAAGGCAATTGAGATAGCGTTATGGACGTCTTTGCATGGTTATTGACGTTCTTGGTTCTGGATTTTAGATGCGGGTAATTGACTTTTTTGTAGTAAAAAAGTCCAATGATTTCTTTCTTTTGTAGTTTATGAACTGAGGGTTATCATAATTTTGGTTATGGAAATATTAAAGGAGGATTTTGAGTACTGCTTCTCTGATTTGTACATATTGTATATAATTTCATATTTCATACACAAGATATTTAATATTATTAAATAAATTATTAATCAAGACTATTTTTCTTAATTTTATTATTGATTTTTATTTTACTTTTATCTTACTTATATAATTTTTTGCAATTATTGCATTTTTCAAAAAACTTTTTTTATATATGGCAGTTCTTAGTAAGAATCTCGATCCTGGCAAGATACACTCAGCATCTATGCAGCGTAGTGCCCGGTACAGGAATAAAAATGGTGTTATTACTGGATCGTCATCCAGTGACCATTTATACTCTCCTCCTCGTCCTTTATTTTTTCGCAAGTGTTCTGATGCTCGGTGCAAGACATGTCCATACGCTTCTCAATCACAAATTGTCTGAGATCCTATTTTTTTAAATTTTTGTAAAGCCTTTAATGTTATATATTGTATTAAGTGCAACTTAAGTAATATGAAATATATCGGTGAAACATCAGGTCCAATTCATAAACGTATCAACCAACATCGATCAGACTCTAATAACAACAAAGCAAAAAATATGCAGTCTACAGCTGAAATTCAACATTTTCATAAACATCAATTTAAAAATACGACAATTGAAATCCTTCAAATTCTAAAATAAATCAGAACGTCTCTATATGGAGTCATTATATATGAAATGTTATAACACCATTTATCCATATGGACTTAATAGTGAAATATTTAATACACCTTTTAAAGTCTTGACATCTATAAATAACACTATGGATAATTCTCCAATTTATTCTACACTTAATCATAATTTAAATTGTAAAACAACACGAAACAAACGTGGAAAGGGATCATCAGCAGTAGTAGTTTCCAAAAAATATATCACTAAACAAATAAGTAATCTTCAAAGTAACTATTTAAAGCAATATATTTGGTTATTAATTCGAAAATACATATATGCTATTAAAAAGAAACAGATTGCACAACATTTAAATGTATTTCTAAGTAAATCTTTCTCTAAACATTTCTTAGATATTTATTTTGATCTCATTATGACTAGAGTTAATCTTTTAAATATAAAATTACAAAAAACATAACATTCAAAACACAAATACTCAAATGATAATAACTTTTCAAATCAAATATTTAATAAAATTAATATCAATTCTATAATTAATGATAAAAACTGTTATTTTCCTAATATAGTCTTCATATATCAAAAACCTTTAAATATCCGAATACAGTTAGTAGAAAGATATTTAACTACAATGCATTTTCAAAAAATACATCTGCTGCAAGTAATTTTCCGTGTAAATGCAATGACCCCAATCTAAAAAAATATATAAACAATGATCATGGACATATAATCACTGGAAATCTTAATATTGCTAATGATTTTAAATTGAAAAAAACTAATGGGTTATGGTACTAAATATAGACTTCAGTCTAAATTTAAAGTAAAATCTATTATCAAGCAGTTTACATATGATATAGATATTTTTATATATAAAATTTGAATCTCTTACAATAAACCTAATGAATATTTTAATCAATGGAAAATATTAGTAATTGAAAGGTTAACTATGGCTTTAAAATATAATATTTCTGATTTAGTTAATATTAACACAAAGCATTTTTTCCAGCAAATTAATAAATTACAAAATTGTTATGTTATTACATATGTAGACAAATCTCCTAATAATTATGCAATCATGTGTAAATCTTATTATCACCAACTTCTTACTAACCCTATTTCTTCTAATAAATCTTTAAAAAAAAAAAACTAATGAAAATGTAATTGTAAATAATCGTAAAATTCAAAATTATTATAAACTATTAACAATTCTCTCTACTACCTTTAATTATCCTTATTTATTGCTTATTCCCAAATTTCATAAGACTCCTATTAAATTTAGGACTGTAACTATTGGTTGTAATACATATAATAATAAAGCCAATAAACTACTATTAAATATTCTTAATCAATTATATATACTGACTACAAACAATGATAATACACATTGTATAAAAAACAGCTATCAACTGGTCAATATTGTGAAAAATCTTAATTGTGTACATAATATAACGACTTATGACTTCAAAGATCTTTTTAATAATATAGATTTATTAGATTTACATAATATTATAAATGTATTATTTAAACAGTATCATCAAAAACTGGATTTACCATCTAATATAGATAGAGCTTATTTTAAATCTTTAACTAACTTCATTATCTATATTAATTATATCTTGCAAGATAACACTATATTTACAACACATCGGTATACCACAAGGTGGTTTTACATCCAGTTTATTATCAGACTTATATTTATATAACTATGAACGTACTTTTACTAATAATAATCTACATTTATATCGTTATATTGATGACATAATTTTAATTGCCACTGATCAAACTAAAATTTCTCAATTTCCAGTAGATTATCCCACTAATTTGGAATTAACGGTAAGCCTCTTATCTAATAATACAATCAACTTCTTAGATCTTAAAATTACAATAAAAGACAACAAAACAATAACAGATTGATATGATAAACGAAAAGAATTTAAATTCAAAGTTAATACATTTACAAATTTTAAATCTTGTGTTCATAATTCTGTATATCGAAATATAATACTTAACCATTTACATAGAATAAAATGTTTATGTTCTTCTCATCCAATAGATAATAATATTAAAAAACTAATTTATGATGCATTAAATCAAGGTTTTCGAAAGAAATTCATATATTCTTTAATATACAATTAGTACTTACATGATCTTAAAAAAAAAATAAATAACACATGCGCAAACAAAATTACAAAAAAAAAATAAATAAATAAAATAAGAAAATATTTATATTAGAAAAATAAAAAATTGTAAAATAGTAAAAAAATATTATAGGGCAGTTGGGTGGGTAGATGCTAGAGTACGGAGGAGGGTGGTGTTGTCTGGATAATACGCAATTGTTAATTTATTTTTAAAAAAATTGATGTGGCATTTGAATTATAACTACATTGCTAATACACTTTTTATATGGAGGCTGATTCGATATTTTAAATATATATGGTGACGTTAAATTATTATTTCAATTCATATTGAATTTATTTAGCTTAATTAATATTTAATCAAGTTAACAATTAACTTGTTTTTAATTTTTAGTCTTCTCGGGACAATATCATATTAATTTCTAATAGTATACCATCTTTATGGTGAATAAATAATATGCATAAGTTTATTTGATATAACTAATGATATTACAGTTTGTATTAAAATTGGGTTATTAGTTTTTTATTATTCCTCTATACTTTTTAATAATGTTTAATTTTGAACTTAGTATTAAATGATTAATTAATGGTTATATGTGAATGTTAATCCCACATTCATATTCTTTAGTTTTTTATGGTTAATATGAAAAACCACAAAATTTATTTGTTATCATTAGGCAATTGGGAAATGAAAATTCTGAGATAATTATATCAACATCCTGTTTTTTTTTGTTTTTTTCCCCTGTTCATTTTATTAATTATTTTTTTTTATTTAAAAGTATTTCTTATAGTTTATATTTTATTATATATAATTTTTTATATATAAATTATTTAGTTTTACAGCATATTGCTATATTATTTTATTATTGTTTTGAAATTATTTAAATTTTCCGTATAGATTAATTGGGTATGGTAGTATAATATATTGTAATCATTGTATTAACATTTTTATTTATTTAATATTTATATGACTAATGAAATATAATATGATATTTTTATATTAGGATTTGTTGGGATATAGCAGTTGGTATATTATGAATTAAATTATAACAGCATAATCTTATGACAATTTGTTCATATTAGTTTCAAGTTAATATCATAGATGGCAGCACTAATATTTAAATTGGATTCTGTCTGATGCTTCGAATAGAGTAATAATATTAATTTTTAACACATGGTGGAGCTTAATGTTGGCTATTTGCGCTTTTGGAAACTTATAGTTTTGGAATTTTTTACTTTAGTTAAGAAATAAAAAATAATTAAAAGTGTTAAGAGATAATTTAATTATTTTGTAATTATTTTCTATTTATATTATTTTAATTGCATTAATCACGGTATTCAAAATAGATTAACTGTATACATTAGGTTTTAAAATCTGTGTTAACTTAACTGTAAAAATAACTTTAAGCGTAACTAGCTTTTGGATACCATGTGCTCATGTGTATTTGAATAAAATAACTGGGATTTTCTTAGGTATTTTGTGTAATATTACTATTTTTCCTTGCTATAAATTAATAATTTAAAAGGTTGTATTGTTTTTTCCATTTCATAGCATTTAATTTTATTCTGTTTTCATCTTGAAAGTATTCTCTTGGTTATATTGGTCGTTAGAGTACAGGAGAAAAAAAAATTTCAGCTTTCAGCTTTTTTTCTCACAGAAAACGACTGATTTTGCTAATATAATTGAATTCTGCACTCTTGATAACGTAATTCAATATAAGCTTTTCAATTATTTTTATCGAAATCCATATTCTTCCTTTTTTTCTTCATTATTAATTCTTGTTATATAGTACAAGGGACTTTATTTTATACATAGCAGCTTGTTTATTATGTTTTTGGTATCCATTCAGTGTGTTTGGGGACACTGTATTATTGTAAATTCATTCTTACTATCACAATTATTGATGGTGGTCAGTAATGTTTAATTAATGGTTATATATTGGCATTCAAATTATTATGCTGCATTTGCGCATGTAATTATGAATGTAAGCTAATTATGATGTTATTAATTATGATATCTTTTCATTTTGAATACAACAATTCATTTTGAATTATTATTCCTTATTGGTATCTTATATATTTTTTAAATATTTACATTAGCTAAATGTTTTTAGCAATCTTCTAAATATTATACTCTTAGATCTTAGCTGCAATAGCGCATAATCTTCGTGTATTATCTATATGATTTCTACTCTGTAGTTATCGGATACCTTTATAAGGAAATTCCATTAATTTTTTCATTCTTATCATCGCAACGATTCATTTAATGATTTTTTCCAATCTAGTTATAAATATTATATGTATTTTTTTATGTTATTATATGATATTGTCCTATATAGATTTAATTGTTTAAAATTAAAATTTGCTATTGCTATTCATTATTTTGTTCTGTAGAGCAATGCTTTATTTATATATCAATATATGTTAACTATAAATATTTCTAATAACAGTTTTAATGATCACCTGCTTTAGATATATTTATTTATATTACTCTGTTATGAGAAGGCAATTGAGATAGCGTTATGGACGTCTTTGCATGGTTATTGACGTTCTTGGTTCTGGATTTTAGATGCGGGTAATTGACTTTTTTGTAGTAAAAAAGTCCAATGATTTCTTTCTTTTGTAGTTTATGAACTGAGGGTTATCATAATTTTGGTTATGGAAATATTAAAGGAGGATTTTGAGTACTGCTTCTCTGATTTGTACATATTGTATATAATTTCATATTTCATACACAAGATATTTAATATTATTAAATAAATTATTAATCAAGACTATTTTTCTTAATTTTATTATTGATTTTTATTTTACTTTTATCTTACTTATATAATTTTTTGCAATTATTGCATTTTTCAAAAAACTTTTTTTATATATGGCAGTTCTTAGTAAGAATCTCGATCCTGGCAAGATACACTCAGCATCTATGCAGCGTAGTGCCCGGTACAGGAATAAAAATGGTGTTATTACTGGATCGTCATCCAGTGACCATATATACTCTCCTCCTCGTCCTTTATTTTTTCGCAAGTGTTCTGATGCTCGGTGCAAGACATGTCCATACGCTTCTCAATCACAAATTGTCTCAGATCCTATTTTTTTAAATTTTTGTAAAGCCTTTAATGTTATATATTGTATTAAGTGCAACTTAAGTAATATGAAATATATCGGTGAAACATCAGGTCCAATTCATAAACGTATCAACCAACATCGATCAGACTCTAATAACAACAAAGCAAAAAATATGCAGTCTACAGCTGAAATTCAACATTTTCATAAACATCAATTTAAAAATACGACAATTAAAATCCTTCAAATTCTAAAATAAATCAGAACGTCTCTATATGGAGTCATTATATATGAAATGTTATAACACCATTTATCCATATGGACTTAATAGTGAAATATTTAATACACCTTTTAAAGTCTTGACATCTATAAATAACACTATGGATAATTCTCCAATTTATTCTACACTTAATCATAATTTAAATTGTAAAACAACACGAAACAAACGTGGAAAGGGATCATCAGCAGTAGTAGTTTCCAAAAAATATATCACTAAACAAATAAGTAATCTTCAAAGTAACTATTTAAAGCAATATATTTGGTTATTAATTCGAAAATACATATATGCTATTAAAAAGAAACAGATTGCACAACATTTAAATGTATTTCTAAGTAAATCTTTCTCTAAACATTTCTTAGATATTTATTTTGATCTCATTATGACTAGAGTTAATCTTTTAAATATAAAATTACAAAAAACATAAAATTCAAAACACAAATACTCAAATGATAATAACTTTTCAAATCAAATATTTAATAAAATTAATATCAATACTATAATTAATGATAAAAACTGTTATTTTCCTAATATAGTCTTCATATATCAAAAACCTTTAAATATCCGAATACAGTTAGTAGAAAGATATTTAACTACAATGCATTTTCAAAAAATACATCTGCTGCAAGTAATTTTCCGTGTACATGCAATGACCCCAATCTAAAAAAATATATAAACAATGATCATGGACATATAATCACTGGAAATCTTAATATTGCTAATGATTTTAAATTGAAAAAAACTAATGGGTTATGGTACTAAATATAGACTTCTGTCTAAATTTAATGTAAAATCTATTATCAAGCAGTTTACATATGATATAGATATTTTTATATATAAAATTTGAATCTCTTACAATAAACCTAATGAATATTTTAATCAATGGAAAATATTAGTAATTGAAAGGTTAACTATGGATTTAAAATATAATATTTCTGATTTAGTTAATATTAACACAAAGCATTTTTTCCAGCAAATTAATAAATTACAAAAATATTATGTTATTACATATGTAGACAAATCTCCTAATAATTATGCAATCATGTGTAAATCTTATTATCACCAACTTCTTACTAACCCTATTTCTTCTAATAAATCTTTAAAAAAAAAAACTAATGAAAATGTAATTGTAAATAATCGTAAAATTCAAAATTATTATAAACTATTAACAATTCTCTCTACTACCTTTAATTATCCTTATTTATTGCTTATTCCCAAATTTCATAAGACTCCTATTAAATTTAGGACTGTAACTATTGGTTGTAATACATATAATAATAAAGCCAATAAACTACTATTAAATATTCTTAATCAATTATATATACTGACTACAAACAATGATAATACACATTGTATAAAAAACAGCTATCAACTGGTCAATATTGTGAAAAATCTTAATTGTGTACATAATATAACGACTTATGACTTCAAAGATCTTTTTAATAATATAGATTTATTAGATTTACATAATATTATAAATGTATTATTTAAACAGTATCATCAAAAACTGGATTTACCATCTAATATAGATAGAGCTTATTTTAAATCTTTAACTAACTTCATTATCTATATTAATTATATCTTGCAAGATAACACATTATATTTACAACACATCGGTATACCACAAGGTGGTTTTACATCCAGTTTATTATCAGACTTATATTTATATAACTATGAACGTACTTTTACTAATAATAATCTACATTTATATCGTTATATTGATGACATAATTTTAATTGCCACTGATCAAACTAAAATTTCTCAATTTCCAGTAGATTATCCCACTAATTTGGAATTAACGGTAAGCCTCTTATCTAATAATACAATCAACTTCTTAGATCTTAAAATTACAATAAAAGACAACAAAACAATAACAGATTGATATGATAAACGTAAAGAATTTAAATTCAAAGTTAATACATTTACAAATTTTAAATCTTGTGTTCATAATTCTGTATATCGAAATATAATACTTAACCATTTACATAGAATAAAATGTTTATGTTCTTCTCATCTAATAGATAATAATATTAAAAAACTAATTTATGATGCATTAAATCAAGGTTTTCGAAAGAAATTCATATATTCTTTAATATACAATTAGTACTTACATGATCTTAAAAAAAAATAAATAACACATGCGCAAACAAAATTACAAAAAAAAAAAAATAAATAAATAAAATAAGAAAATATTTATATTAGAAAAATAAAAAATTGTAAAATAGTAAAAAAATATTATAGGGCAGTTGGGTGGGTAGATGCTAGAGTACGGAGGATGGTGGTGTTGTCTGGATAATACGCAATTGTTAATTTATTTTTTAAAAAATTGATGTGGCATTTGAATTATAACTACATTGCTAATACACTTTTTATATGGAGGCTGATTCGATATTTTAAATATATATGGTGACGTTAAATTATTATTTCAATTCATATTGAATTTATTTAGCTAAATTAATATTTAATCAAGTTAACAATTAACTTGTTTTTAATTTTTAGTCTTCTCGGGACAATATCATATTAATTTCTAATAGTATACCATCTTTATGGTGAATAAATAATATGCATAAGTTTATTTGATATAACTAATGATATTACAGTTTGTATTAAAATTGGGTTATTAGTTTTTTATTATTCCTCTATACTTTTTAATAATGTTTAATTTTGAACTTAGTATTAAATGATTAATTAATGGTTATATGTGAATGTTAATCCCACATTCATATTCTTTAGTTTTTTATGGTTAATATGAAAATAAACCACAAAATTTATTTGTTATCATTAGGCAATTGGGAAATGAAAATTCTGAGATAATTATATCAACATCCTGTTTTTTTTTTGTTTTTTTCCCCTGTTCATTTTATTAATTATTTTTTTTTATTTAAAAGTATTTCTTATAGTTTATATTTTATTATATATAATTTTTTATATTTAAATTATTTAGTTTTACAGCATATTGCTATATTATATTATTATTGTTTTGAAATTATTTAAATTTTCCGTATAGATTAATTGGGTATGGTAGTATAATATATTGTAATCATTGTATTAACATTTTTATTTATTTAATATTTATATGACTAATGAAATATAATATGATATTTTTATATTAGGATTTGTTGGGATATAGCAGTTGGTATATTATGAATTAAATTATAACAGCATAATCTTATGACAATTTGTTCATATTAGTTTCAAGTTAATATCATAGATGGCAGCACTAAAATTTAAATTGGATTCTGTCTGATGCTTCGAATAGAGTAATAATATTAATTTTTAACACATGGTGGAGCTTAATGTTGGCTATTTGCGCTTTTGGAAACTTATAGTTTTGGAATTTTTTACTTTAGTTAAGAAATAAAAAATAATTAAAAGTGTTAAGAGATAATTTAATTATTTTGTAATTATTTTCTATTTATATTATTTTAATTGCATTAATCACGGTATTCAAAATAGATTAACTGTATACATTAGGTTTTAAAATCTGTGTTAACTTAACTGTAAAAATAACTTTAAGCGTAACTAGCTTTTGGATACCATGTGCTCATGTGTATTTGAATAAAATAACTGGGATTTTCTTAGGTATTTTGTGTAATATTACTATTTTTCCTTGCTATAAATTAATTATTTAAAAGGTTGTATTGTTTTTTCCATTTGATAGCATTTAATTTTATTCTGTTTTCATCTTGAAAGTATTTTCTTGGTTATATTGGTCGTTAGAGTACAGGAGAAAAAAAAATTTCAGCTTTCAGCTTTTTTTCTCACAGAAAACGACTGATTTTGCTAATATAATTGAATTCTGCACTCTTGATAACGTAATTCAATATATAAGCTTTTCAATTATTTTTATCGAAATCCATATTCTTCCTTATTTTCTTCATTATTAATTCTTGTTATATAGTACAAGGGACTTTATTTTATACATAGCAGCTTGTTTATTATGTTTTTGGTATCCATTCAGTGTGTTTGGGGACACTGTATTATTGTAAATTCATTCTTACTATCACAATTATTGATGGTGGTCAGTAATGTTTAATTAATGGTTATATATTGGCATTCAAATTATTATGCTGCATTTGCGCATGTAATTATGAATGTAAGCTAATTATGATGTTATTAATTATGATATCTTTTCATTTTGAATACAACAATTCATTTTGAATTATTATTCCTTATTGGTATCTTATATATTTTTTAAATATTTACATTAGCTAAATGTTTTTAGCAATCTTCTAAATATTATACTCTTAGATCTTAGCTGCAATAGCGCATAATCTTCGTGTATTATCTATATGATTTCTACTCTGTAGTTATCGGATACCTTTATAAGGAAATTCCATTAATTTTTTCATTCTTATCATCGCAACGATTCATTTAATGATTTTTTCCAATCTAGTTATAAATATTATATGTATTTTTTTATGTTATTATATGATATTGTCCTATATAGATTTAATTGTTTAAAATTAAAATTTGCTATTGCTATTCATTATTTTGTTCTGTAGAGCAATGCTTTATTTATATATCAATATATGTTAACTATAAATATTTCTAATAACAGTTTTAATGATCACCGGCTTTAGATATATTTATTTATATTACTCTGTTATGAGAAGGCAATTGAGATAGCGTTATGGACGTCTTTGCATGGTTATTGACGTTCTTGGTTCTGGATTTTAGATGCGGGTAATTGACTTTTTTGTAGTAAAAAAGTCCAATGATTTCTTTCTTTTGTAGTTTATGAACTGAGGGTTATCATAATTTTGGTTATGGAAATATTAAAGGAGGATTTTGAGTACTGCTTCTCTGATTTGTACATATTGTATATAATTTCATATTTCATACACAAGATATTTAATATTATTAAATAAATTATTAATCAAGACTATTTTTCTTAATTTTATTATTGATTTTTATTTTACTTTTATCTTACTTATATAATTTTTTGCAATTATTGCATTTTTCAAAAAACTTTTTTTATATATGGCAGTTCTTAGTAAGAATCTCGATCCTGGCAAGATACACTCAGCATCTATGCAGCGCAGTGCCCGGTACAGGAATAAAAATGGTGTTATTACTGGATCGTCATCCAGTGACCATATATACTCTCCTCCTCGTCCTTTATTATTTCGCAAGTGTTCTGATGCTCGGTGCAAGACATGTCCATACGCTTCTCAATCACAAATTGTCTCAGATCCTATTTTTTTAAATTTTTGTAAAGCCTTTAATGTTATATATTGTATTAAGTGCAACTTAAGTAATATGAAATATATCGGTGAAACATCAGGTCCAATTCATAAACGTATCAACCAACATCGATCAGACTCTAATAACAACAAAGCAAAAAATATGCAGTCTACAGCTGAAATTCAACATTTTCATAAACATCAATTTAAAAATACGACAATTAAAATCCTTCAAATTCTAAAATAAATCAGAACGTCTCTATATGGAGTCATTATATATGAAATGTTATAACACCATTTATCCATATGGACTTAATAGTGAAATATTTAATACACCTTTTAAAGTCTTGACATCTATAAATAACACTATGGATAATTCTCCAATTTATTCTACACTTAATCATAATTTAAATTGTAAAACAACACGAAACAAACGTGGAAAGGGATCATCAGCAGTAGTAATTTCCAAAAAATATATCACTAAACAAATAAGTAATCTTCAAAGTAACTATTTAAAGCAATATATTTGGTTATTAATTCGAAAATACATATATGCTATTAAAAAGAAACAGATTGCACAACATTTAAATGTATTTCTAAGTAAATCTTTCTCTAAACATTTCTTAGATATTTATTTTGATCTCATTATGACTAGAGTTAATCTTTTAAATATAAAATTACAAAAAACATAAAATTCAAAACACAAATACTCAAATGATAATAACTTTTCAAATCAAATATTTAATAAAATTAATATCAATTCTATAATTAATGATAAAAACTGTTATTTTCCTAATATAGTCTTCATATATCAAAAACCTTTAAATATCCGAATACAGTTAGTAGAAAGATATTTAACTACAATGCATTTTCAAAAAATACATCTGCTGCAAGTAATTTTCCGTGTACATGCAATGACCCCAATCTAAAAAAATATATAAACAATGATCATGGACATATAATCACTGGAAATCTTAATATTGCTAATGATTTTAAATTGAAAAAAACTAATGGGTTATGGTACTAAATATAGACTTCTGTCTAAATTTAATGTAAAATCTATTATCAAGCAGTTTACATATGATATAGATATTTTTATATATAAAATTTGAATCTCTTACAATAAACCTAATGAATATTTTAATCAATGGAAAATATTAGTAATTGAAAGGTTAACTATGGCTTTAAAATATAATATTTCTGATTTAGTTAATATTAACACAAAGCATTTTTTCCAGCAAATTAATAAATTACAAAAATATTATGTTATTACATATGTAGACAAATCTCCTAATAATTATGCAATCATGTGTAAATCTTATTATCACCAAATTCTTACTAACCCTATTTCTTCTAATAAATCTTAAAAAAAAAAAAAAACTAATGAAAATGTAATTGTAAATAATCGTAAAATTCAAAATTATTATAAACTATTAACAATTCTCTCTACTACCTTTAATTATCCTTATTTATTGCTTATTCCCAAATTTCATAAGACTCCTATTAAATTTAGGACTGTAACTATTGGTTGTAATACATATAATAATAAAGCCAATAAACTACTATTAAATATTCTTAATCAATTATATATACTGACTACAAACAATGATAATACACATTGTATAAAAAACAGCTATCAACTGGTCAATATTGTGAAAAATCTTAATTGTGTACATAATATAACGACTTATGACTTCAAAGATCTTTTTAATAATATAGATTTATTAGATTTACATAATATTATAAATGTATTATTTAAACAGTATCATCAAAAACTGGATTTACCATCTAATATAAATAGAGCTTATTTTAAATCTTTAACTAACTTCATTATCTATATTAATTATATCTTGCAAGATAACACATTATATTTACAACACATCGGTATACCACAAGGTGGTTTTACATCCAGTTTATTATCAGACTTATATTTATATAACTATGAACGTACTTTTACTAATAATAATCTACATTTATATCGTTATATTGATGACATAATTTTAATTGCCACTGATCAAACTAAAATTTCTCAATTTCCAGTAGATTATCCCACTAATTTGGAATTAACGGTAAGCCTCTTATCTAATAATACAATCAACTTCTTAGATCTTAAAATTACAATAAAAGACAACAAAACAATAACAGATTGATATGATAAACGTAAAGAATTTAAATTCAAAGTTAATACATTTACAAATTTTAAATCTTGTGTTCATAATTCTGTACATCGAAATATAATACTTAACCATTTACATAGAATAAAATGTTTATGTTCTTCTCATCTAATAGATAATAATATTAAAAAACTAATTTATGATGCATTAAATCAAGGTTTTCGAAAGAAATTCATATATTCTTTAATATACAATTAGTACTTACATGATGTTAAAAAAAAAATAAATAACACATGCGCAAACAAAATTACAAAAAAAAAAAATAAAATAAGAAAATATTTATATTAGAAAAATAAAAAATTGTAAAATAGTAAAAAAATATTATAGGGCAGTTGGGTGGGTAGATGCTAGAGTACGGAGGAGGGTGGTGTTGTCTGGATAATACGCAATGGTTAATTTATTTTTAAAAAAATTGATGTGGCATTTGAATTATAACTACATTGCTAATACACTTTTTATATGGAGGCTGATTCGATATTTTAAATATATATGGTGACGTTAAATTATTATTTCAATTCATATTGAATTTATTTAGCTTAATTAATATTTAATCAAGTTAACAATTAACTTGTTTTTAATTTTTAGTCTTCTCGGGACAATATCATATTAATTTCTAATAGTATACCATCTTTATGGTGAATAAATAATATGCATAAGTTTATTTGATATAACTAATGATATTACAGTTTGTATTAAAATTGGGTTATTAGTTTTTTATTATTCCTCTATACTTTTTAATAATGTTTAATTTTGAACTTAGTATTAAATGATTAATTAATGGTTATATGTGAATGTTAATCCCACATTCATATTCTTTAGTTTTTTATGGTTAATAGGAAAATAAACCACAAAATTTATTTGTTATCATTAGGCAATTGGGAAATGAAAATTCTGAGATAATTATATCAACATCCTGTTTTTTTTTTTTGTTTTTTTCCCCTGTTCATTTTATTAATTATTTTTTTTTATTTAAAAGTATTTCTTATAGTTTATATTTTATTATATATAATTTTTTATATATAAATTATTTAGTTTTACAGCATATTGCTATATTATATTATTATTGTTTTGAAATTATTTAAATTTTCCGTATAGATTAATTGGGTATGGTAGTATAATATATTGTAATCATTGTATTAACATTTTTATTTATTTAATATTTATATGACTAATGAAATATAATATGATATTTTTATATTAGGATTTGTTGGGATATAGCAGTTGGTATATTATGAATTAAATTATAACAGCATAATCTTATGACAATTTGTTCATATTAGTTTCAAGTTAATATCATAGATGGCAGCACTAAAATTTAAATTGGATTCTGTCTGATGCTTCGAATAGAGTAATAATATTAATTTTTAACACATGGTGGAGCTTAATGTTGGCTATTTGCGCTTTTGGAAACTTATAGTTTTGGAATTTTTTACTTTAGTTAAGAAATAAAAAATAATTAAAAGTGTTAAGAGATAATTTAATTATTTTGTAATTATTTTCTATTTATATTATTTTAATTGCATTAATCACGGTATTCAAAATAGATTAACTGTATACATTAGGTTTTAAAATCTGTGTTAACTTAACTGTAAAAATAACTTTAAGCGTAACTAGCTTTTGGATACCATGTGCTCATGTGTATTTTAATAAAATAACTGGGATTTTCTTAGGTATTTTGTGTAATATTACTATTTTTCCTTGCTATAAATTAATAATTTAAAAGGTTGTATTGTTTTTTTCCATTTCATAGCATTTAATTTTATTCTGTTTTCATCTTGAAAGTATTCTCTTGGTTATAAATTGAATTCTGCACTCTTGATAACGTAATTCAATATATAAGCTTTTCAATTATTTTTATCGAAATCCATATTCTTCCTTTTTTTCTTCATTATTAATTCTTGTTATATAGTACAAGGGACTTTATTTTATACATAGCAGCTTGTTTATTATGTTTTTGGTATCCATTCAGCGTGTTTGGGGACACTGTATTGTTGTAAATTCATTCTTACTATCACAATTATGGATGGTGGTCAGTAATGTTTAATTAATGGTTATATATATATATATATATATAAGTGGTTTTGGGGTGTTTTAGGGTATTTTCGGGTTCTAGGAGTCAGGTGTGCGAAAATGTTTCATAGGGGAGAATGTAATAGGTAGTATTTCATACGAAATCTACCTAAAAGGTCACGAGAATACATTTGTATGAGTAAACGCATTTTGTCCTTAGGGTATGTCAATTTACGACAGTTTCAACTTTATATGAATAATAGCAATAATACGTTCTAGTAATGTTTTAAAATGCATTAAAAATGATATTTTCATTCTGGCCTTGTGTCCGGAGTTAACATGTGAAGAAATTGCCAAAGATCGCTATTTCAAATCAGCCTTTTTGACTCTGTTCAATTCAGTGGTTGAAGAGCAAAATTAAATTATATATCCTAAATTTGTATTTCGTGTAAATTTATTGTTTTATTCATTAATGGATAAATGTTTAAAAATTGTGTTATGGAATATCAGCTGGAAACAAAATAATATTTATATTAATTTAAAAGCAAACGGATTTATCCACTGTAATCGTCTGCACGCGATGATTTTTTTTTTGAAATGAGTTGTTACATTGTCGGGATTTATTTTTAACACTTTCCAACAAAGTTGAAATTTGTTTATGACTTCGGTTTGTCTGTCCGTGCTCTAATTCCCGTAAGTTTACTCGGATTGCCCTGTAATTTTTTGATGTTATTTACGTTATTTATATTATTGTTCCCTATTTCAAATGAAGTTTGTAGCATGTTTAGTTCATTTACAGGGGCAGTCAAAATTTTTCCGTTACATTACGGCCTATGGGGAAAATATCGTTTTAAACGATTTTTAATTATGTTACACGCTTTCAAACATAAGAAAATTCATATGGATTTACGAAGTGCACTAAAATATGCATTCTGTAGAATATGCAGTGGAAAGGATAGTTATTATTCATTTACTGGGCTATACAAAATAATTCCGTTTCATAATGATACAGGGGTGGAGGAAATTGTTTGCGGCGTATTTTAATTATGTTAAATTATTTCATGTATAATGAAATCGATATAGGTCGCTGAGGTTTACTATAACTTATTTCATGTATAATACGAAGTGCATAGCATTTACAGGGACACACAAAATATTTCAGATACTATATTACTATAGTGTATCCGAAGTACTGTACAGTAGCGATGATTGCTGGAAATGCATTTTTAATTATGTTATGCGCTTTTGTAATTCACTATATTTATGCTTAGTATATGGTGCGTATAAATGCTAAAATTGATATACAGGGCTACACAAAAGAATTCGTAATGGTTAATGGGTATGAGTGCAAATTACTTAAAAGTGGTTTTTAAATGAGTTATGCATTTTTACGCTGAACTGCTTTTAGTTTACTAAGAAATGTTACTAGAATCTAGATGAAATGATATATAGGGTCACGCATGGAATTGGATACATGGTCGTCTATATATAATAATTTCTGGAAATGTAATTTCAGTAGTTTTAAGAGTGTTTCAGTTTGAATTAAATTTTAGCTAAATAGTGGCGTGCAATAAAAGTACTAGGTTAACTACAGGGCTGTACAAAAATATATATGTTTCCATCTATTAGTATAAATTGCTGAAAGAGAATTTTCACCCTGATATGTGTTTTCTTGCTAAAATAAATTTCCCCATTATATATTATATATATATCAATCTACAGATCAAATACATGGCTATTCAAAAAGAAATGGAATACATATTTGCTATGGACGGTAACTGCTGAAATCAGTTTTTCAAATGTTTTATGCGTTTTCTAAAATGTTTACTTAGTTATCTTATATACCTTATTTCCCTAAATAACGAAGTTTTGATAAAGCATTCAGGAACTGTTGGAAAGTGTTTCATAATCTATGCTTGACGAATGATTTTTCTTTCTTGTTTGAAAATGAAATTTTTCAAATAAATGAAACGAGCGTTTCAGAAGTTCTGAGAACAGTATGCGTTTCATTACTCTGCAAATAAAATGCAGAAATTTTATAAAGTTTTTAAAATTGCGTGATGAAAGGAGTCTTCGTGAACATCATTAAACGTGAACATGCTTATGTAGAAAATGGTAGAGGGCAATTGGACCGTCTATTGTAGTTCAGATCAAATAAATACGAATGTTCTTAATAATTTTTGTCAATATTTTACCTTTTTCGGAAGGAGTATTAGAATTCCACTATGATAATTGTAATGCAACTATAAATCAATTTTTCATTGAAAATATAGACAATGAATTCATTAGAGGATTCTTGCCAATATTGAAACCGAACTGAGAAAATGTAAACAAAGGAACGTTTGGGGAATATCTGATACCAACGTTGTGCGATACATAACCAATAAAAACAATATTGTCTACAGATGGTTTTGATATTACAGGTTTAACTTTAAGTATATGTTTAATTAATTTTCACATGTAATTCACCTAATAATTAATATTAAGATGAATTTTGGTTTTATGGTTTCTTTTTATCGCACTTATTTACTAAGTTGCTGAAGATCTATTTCTAACTTATCCATGACTCAATAATAATGATAGTAACGTTACCTTGTGGCGAGCATAGAACGTCATTTCATTTTTGTTAAGGCGTTATTCTTAAAACACGAAGAGGTATAATATTCTTAAGAATTTACCACATAAAATTTAATCATTTTAATTATCATAAATATTATTTTCGCTTCGCTTTATTTTAAAATATTTGCTTTAAATTTTATCACAATACGTAATGTCAACACCTTACAAATGAAAGCAGTTCATTAAATATTTCATTGTTAATATAATGTCATTCACAATTTTATTTTGCGTATGAAAAATTAAATTCCATTTTTCAAATGAATGCTATAAATGTTAAAAATAAAATGAAAATCCGACTATTTTTCTGAGAGTTAAGATTGAAAAAGTGTTGATGTTTATTTCACGACTTTTTATGTACTTATTTTAATTAAGAGTTCCCAAAAGATTAAAATAGAAAAAGATGTACAAACATTTGAGAAAGTACATATATAATTATTTAAATAGAAGCTTGATTTTTTTATCAGTATCATTTCTAAATATTGACACAATAAAATAAATGAAAGAATGAGAAAGTGTTAAAAATCTAAGAATATTTGATGACGCACACGGTGACGTAAAGAAGGAGTTACTTTATACTTCAAAATTATTGATTGGTCTAGCTGAAAATAAATGTTGTTGAATCTTTAGTTTTTTTAAACATACCTTCTACAAAAATATAGTCATATAAAACATTGTTTGCATAATGAATTTCAGGTTTCTAAAAGAGTGTTTGTCCTTTGAATTGACAGCGACTGCAAGGTCAAACGTTCACGGAAAATCTTAGAGGCGAACAATTTAGATTCCCTTTTGATATTATTAATGTTTTAAAAATATATCTATTCAATACTTAAATTAATCTGATCTAATTCATTAAATAATTTTAAATTAAACTTAAAATAATAACGAGAATTGCAAAGCAAAAATTTTCTTTATTTTTTTACCTCATTTGTATGTACATTCTCAAGTAAATATTTTTTTTTTCTGTTATGTTTTCTAAAAAATATAAAAAAATCTTGCCTACAAACAAATGACTGATCAAAAAAATCAAAAGTAGCACATAAATATAATTCTACATATCTCTACTAAAGTTTTTTTAATATCAAAATTTTAACAATGCATTTTTGAGGATTTGAGAAGAACGCTGTCCTAAGTTTAAAAAATGATATAAACCATATCAATTTCATGAAATCATTAAATTCTCCATACAATAACAAGTTTAAAAAATGTGTAAACACAAAATTAAAAAAAAAAAACACTGTAGCCTTGAAATTACGTGTTTTAAAATTAACAATAACATTTTAGATGTAAATTTACAACTGGGCGAAAATTACCAATGTTTACCAATTAGAATAATTGTGTTAAAATTAATCTAGAATAACATTTTGTTACAAAAAATACTGAATATATTAAATATTAATGTTTTTTTAGTTTACAGGGAAAGAACAAATAGGTTTAAATAACTTATATTAAACTTTTGTATTTCAACTTAAATCCTAAAAGTTTGTGACTTAGATGTGGAAAATAACTATTTACGTTCAACAGTGTCATATGAAACTATGTTTACCAGAAATAGAGTATTTCAACTCAACATCGTGATTGCACCTGACACGTAGACATAAAATATTTACCCTCTCAAATTATAAATGATTTTTTTTTTTTTTTTGCCAGATTTCTAAAATAATACAGTAAGAGCATTAAGAGATTCTGTGAAATCCAATATCTAAATACATTTATTGATATGTAGTGCGAAATGCACACATTACCTTAATTTACAGGGAGTGGGGGGCAATTTTTATGGATCCGAAATTTTTTATTTCATATTTAAATCGCAGAATTTTTAAATTCTTTACTTAAACGCTGTATTTGTAACATTTTTTGCAATTAAATTCGGTGAAAATCTCTATTCAAAAATTGTGGTAGACCGGTATGCAACCTGATTCAACGCAAATCTTGACTATTTATAAAGAACATATAAAGAAAAATCCTTAAAATGGTTTTAAAGGCACTTTTGTCAAGTCTCTTGAACGCGTAACTGGTTTAGGCGCGGTCTCTGAAACCTCAACCAGAAGAATTTTCTTTGAAAAAAAAAAAAAAAAAAAAAAAAAAAAAACATGCTTCACAAATGCTTTTTGTGCGAAAATATATTTCTTTGAAAACTGAAAATTGTTTGTTAAATGTTCAAAGTACGCATATGTTCAATTTCAAACTAAAATTTAAAGAAAGAAACTTTATTCAATCCTTAAGGGGACATTGGACAAAACAATTCAAAAACGTTCAAAACAATTTTTTTCATTTTTCATTAAATTGTACGGAAATTTTGCACACTTAATAATTCATACATTTTCAAAGTAAATTAATAAAATTTATTAAAAAATGTGTGTATTTAATTAAGTTATTAATTAAAATATGTTAATTAATCATTCTAATTAAAATGCTCCATGCGCATTAAATTTGGATTTAGGAACCTGGCGTTTTTAAATGGTAGCTTTATAATAATGCAAGAAAAGCTGGTATGCATTTTAAAATTATACTAACATATTGAGGAAAAAAATAAAGAAAATTCCAAAATTTATACTTTTTCATTAAATTTCACGGAAAAAAGTTAAATAACTACCAAATTTTCCTTTTATGTACAGTAATGCATATATATTAATGCTAAGTTTTAAAAATAAAACACTGCAAATAATAATACTTAATACTATGAAATTTTGATAAAAAATAAGACGCATGAGACATTTTGAATATACTAACTCTACGAAAATTCTCCTTTTGAGAAAAAGCGATTTAAATTTTTATTTTTAATTTAGCTGAAATAAGGTGTACAAATCTGAAATGCTTGTAAATTTACTAAGAATCATAGCAATTGCATGCGGCTTTTTACAAATGCTGCAGTTAAGGTTGGTGTATTAATAAACCAAATAATAATTTTAAAAAAAAATCGATTTTCAGCCGATTTTTGCCCATTAAGCATGGCTCCCACTGGTCCGTTTTTTAAAAACCAGTAATTTTTTAGAAAGAAATTCGGGGTGGGTTTCTGCAACAATTTCAGGAAAAACGCTTTTCCCGGCATGTTTCTACGAAATTTATAAAGAATATCTTTCTTTAAATAAAAGTGGTGTTTAAAAAACGCATCGAGTGGGAGCCTTGTTTAAATAATTCCAGTCTCTAATGCTACAAATCTTCTGTTAAATGTTATTTTTTTCACTTCCCCAGATATTACTTAAAAATAGCGTTGAATGTTCTATCCCATCAATCAAGATTAAATATTTACCACGAAGATTTTGGTCAAACAAACATTTAGTAATAGTTAGATACGGAATTTTCAGGATTGTAAGTATTGGAATTGTGGTTAAAATTAATAAAAGGGAAGATGTATTGCAAGCTGGTTAAATCCCTTAGCAAAATATCCAGGAATCATTTCGGAATAAATCAGCTTGTTTTTATAAAATGCTTTTAATGGAAGAATGTATAATTCTTGATTAAAGTCATTTGATATCAGCTTTGACTAGTAGGGCAGGTTGGAAATTTGCTGAAGCAAAATATTTGACATACATAGGCCACATTTATTTTAGTTCTAAAACAAACAGTGGCATACGCATAGTTTGTATATGTCTTAAAATATAATAATCAGAAAAAAGTGATTGTAACATGTTCTTGTAGGCGCGAAATTTAACTCTTCAATTCCCTATACATACCAGATGCATCAAAAGTTCGGTATAATTTATATAAAAAATATAATAACAAATTGCCCTATAGGAGTGAGGTTTGCCCCATATGATTTGTCAAAGAATTGAACTTTTCGCGGAAACAGAAAAAAAAAGAGTTCAGCGAAATACGAATAAGTTCACGCTTAAAAATATTTGTAAAAAATGGTCGTATAGGAGTGTTGTTTGAACTATAAGACTTGTAAAAAATATAACTGTTTCATGGCAAAAGAAAAAATGAGTTCAATGAGTACTTTCACATTTTAAATACTCAAAAATTTAGTAATTTTTTCTACGAGAGCATGGATTATGCCATAAAAGATTTAAACAATGATCGGCATTTGTGTAGCACTAATGATTTCGAAGAAAAGTTGAAATATTCTGTTTCTTTTGACACATAAATGACCATCAAGTCTTATGTTGCAATGCAAACAGCGCTGCGATAAGGCAATTGTTTAAATTTTTTATGATTTAACGTTATGTTTTAACAAATTTTCAACGCAGCTAGTATTTAGAAACATAAATGTTCAGTTGAGCGTTTTGTAAAAGTTGCGAATTCAGAACCTTATCCCATTTTCTTTCTAAATTGTTTGGTCTTTTTTCTGGAAACATACATACTGTGGCGCAAATAAAAAGTAATTCATGTAAATTTCAAAAATAAAATGAAAAAAAAAAGATATTTTTATTCAATTTTCTAAAAGTTCTTCTTCAAAATGAATAATAGACAGAATTTTATAGAAAAGTTTTAAATAAAATTATAGTTTCATTTTTTACATTTGAAATATTTATACATTATTTTTGCTATGTTGTATTTTAGAATTTCATACAGATTTTTCAGCTATTTATTGAATAAGGATTAAATATGTTCATTCTGAAACATCAGCAATGAAACTGCTTTCACACGAAACTACATAAGTGGATATTTAAAACTGGCTGGAAAACACATTTAACCTCAAAATATGTGATTTATCTGAACTGTGTTCTATCAACAATAGAAAATTAATAAATCCGTAAAAAGGAATGAAAGACGAAACTTGTTGAAAAAACAGTTATTAAAATTTCTTGTTTGCTAAACACGACTACCAATTATCTAGTAGGGGAGAGGGGGCACATGCGAACAAGGGGCAGATCTGAACATCACATTTTTTCATTAGTTTTTTATGTTATTTTATTTGAAAAAAAATTACCAAAGATGGCAACACCTGTAGACACATCCTAATAAATTTTTGAAGCTCTTTGCCATTTTGTTTGTTCAGTAACCAAAACACAGTTTGTAGATCTTAAAAGTAAAATCCCAGATCCAACTTTGTAAGCGATTAACTTTATTTATTTTAGTTTTACTGCTTTAACATATACTATGAGCACTAATAAATATTTTTCATAAAGGTTTCTTTTCATCTAAAATTGAGAAATGTTAATGATTTATCGATTTAACTCTAGCAGCCATGTGGGACACTTTTGAACAGACTAATATAATCACATATGGACAGTATATAAATGTCCAATAATCATTCTGAGATTCTGTTTCTTTCAACTAAATTCAAGAGATGGAATTTGAGATCCAATTCCTCTAATTTTCCTGAATTTGAAGATATTTCTGACATGCAAAAAGTGATGTTGTATGGAAATTTCCGCAACTACATAAGTCAGGAAGTTCACAAAGAGCAACAAGTTCGTTTAAGTTCAATTGTAATTAAATAAATTTAATGTTTTCTAAAATGCAACAAGTGTTATATATTATTTTAGTAAATGGTTTTCAACAATATTTTTTATGCATTGTTTATACAAAAGTATTATGGTAAACAGCTGTGCAATTTTTTTTCTATTCCATTTGTTCCAGACTTGCAATGATGGCTTGTTACTAAAATAACACCTATGCATATGATGATTTGAATGGTGATATATATCAGTAATATTTAAAAATAGCGAAATTTTCAAATTTATAATTAATATGATTCGTAGGTATGGGGTTAGAAAAGCTTTGTGTTTACTTATTTCCATTTCCTAATCGTTTGCTTAAACAAATCACCCAGAAACTGCAGAAATAAATAAATAAATAAATATATATTTGTTATGGTGAATTTAACATATAACATATAATATAGCTAATGATTATGATGAAAAAATAATAACAGAATTAAAAGCATGTCAAAGAATACTTTTTCCCAGTATTCATATGTGTCCTACGTGTGTTCACATCTACCCCACTAGTGAGGCACATGTGAACAGATTTTTGAATTTATAAAACTATTACAAATGTAAGAAGAAGATAAAGGTGATTTTTAAAAATATCATGCATAAGAAAAAGTTCTGTTTACTATGTTGATTAATTTTTGTACATAGAAATTAAACCAATGAGAAAAAGCTATATTTATGTGAACTATTCACATGTGCCCCCTGTAATTTTATTTAAACTAAAAAAAAAAAGATATTTTTCCCAACATGATATCTATTTTTTTATTAAGTATAAGCATATAAGCCTTGAGAGTATCACTCAAAATTTAATTTCTTAAAACTAGATTATATCTGTAGAAGTATATTAATTTAAAAAATGCCTCCATTGCAGTGAAAGGATATATCAGTTTGCGGCGGTGAGAAGGTTAACAGAAATACGAAACGCTTGAATGATAAACAGGGTCCCTTCTATGAGCAGATAGTCATTGATTTCTAGTTTGGCCTTCTAACACTTAAATAACAAAATGTAGCAAAATTTAACAAGAGATCCTTTAATTGATAACATAAAAATATATTTATAATTTATGTGCAAATCACTTATAAAATTAAGCTATGTATAGGAAAATTTGTATAACATCTTTACTTTATAAAACGTGATAAACTCATTAATTTCAATTTTTGAACAATACGGTAATTAACCTTTTGTGACTTTTAAAAAGTGTCACAAACGAAAAATGAACAAGATTTTTATGATTTCTATTATGAAAACTTTGTCGTAGTTCGCAATTCAACTGCAAGAAGCAAATGACATCGCTTACTGTACATTTGTTTTGATGCAGAAGGATGGAAAACTTTAGAGCATAAATTCTACTTTCTTTATTTGAATTTAGTGGTATGAAAACTTATACTCTTTGTAGTTTGTAATATTTTATGTTTTATCAAACATATTTATTTATTTATAGCGTGTATCTTTTATTCAATATGTATAAATTTTGCACAAATTTTATTTTTTCAGAGGACGCGCCGGTATTGATATACAAATGAAATAATGCAAATAAAATATAATACATGAAATGATTATTAAATATTTTATGCTTTAGATTTTTTCTGACTGAGTACCAATTAATCTGTGTTTATCTATACCAGTATTTTTTTAGCTATTTTAAATACATACAAAACGTGTTATAAAGAAATATAGTTTCTTCTCGTTTACAAATGAGATTATTCACAAAATAAACTGTTATGTGTCTGAGAGTATAAAGAAATGAAAACATTTTTGGTATGGGTAATACTTTTGGAAAACAACTTAGGAACAAATGTAATTTGTTCCTCATAAACTACCTCTGACAAAACATCGAAATAAAAATAGCATACGAGGATGTATAAAGGCCGAAAAAAGGATATTTTAATAAAGTAGTTTTAATAAACTCTTACAATATACTGAAGATAAAGAAAAAACTAGCACAGTAAAAGTGCGTCTTTCCGGTTTTAGTAACAGAAAAGATTGACGTTTCATAAATTTTAATTATCAAAGTTGGCTAAGTTTTTGGCGTTAAAGAATGTGATCGTTCAAATGTCCTTCTTAGGATGCGAGACAACACTTTATATAAGTTATAGGACTCTAATAAAAAACTAAATTTTGAATTTAATATTTTTCATGTATACGATTCCTTGTAAAAATGAAGCTATATCTAAGAGATGCAGTTGCTTTCTATATTTTTTGTAATTAGATGTATCTTTCTATTATCTGTGGTTTAAAAGATAATCGTTAAGACAATTTATTTTCAGTCATTTTGCATATGTCAACCATCTTTGTATGAAAAATACGAATGCTATACATACAATCCTGGAAAAAATTGCGTCTTTTGTATATCATAAAGATATTTCATCTGCACGACCTTGAACATTAACAAAAAAATGCCTATCCTTTGATTAACTTTGGATACTAGAACTAGTTTGCCCTTTTAACTTCAGTGGTTAAATTTTTTAAACGAAGTTTAAAACTTTAGTCTTTAGCGTAGGCTCAAATTTATAATTCCATTACGATCTTCTCTCAATCGTATTTAAATAATACAACACATAATTAAAAACACTTCTTTTAAACAGTATTCCAATGAACATCATTCACAAGATTTTCGTACAGAAGATCCTCAGATTTATTTATTATGATTTATATGCCATGCGATTTGATGCCATCGTCGAACAGAGATTTTAGTTGCGATCTCAACTTCTATTCTCAACAGTCACATTTATTTTTCGCTTTTTTCTTATAATTCAATATATTTATAAATTAGTTATCACCGATTCTAAATAAATAGTCTGGCAAAATTGTATAAAAAAGGCCATGTGGTTTAACTTCATAAAAATGTTTCTCAGATGCAAATATAACTTTATATTCACTTGACTTGGTCGAAAGTATTCCCTGAAGACATCCCTCCTATATAGGAATATGATAAAAACTGGTCGATGCTTAACATATTTCTCACTCAATTGTCTTGGAGCTAGAGACGCAACGAAATAAACATATCTAAAATGAGGAAAAAATAATTTGAAATATCCAAGGTTTTAAAGCAAACAATTAAGAAACTAATAAAAATCATCTGGCAAAAAAAAAAAAAAAAAAAAAAAAAAAAAAAAAAAAATTCGTTTTAATATTTTCAAATGTTAAGGAAGTACTTTAAAGTTGTTTTTTGATAAATTAGAATTAATATTTATAAAGTAAATTTACCAATTGTGTGCCGCTGAAGGACATTTATCTAATTAACATAAAAATATTAGTGAACTCCAAAATATAAATGTTGTTATAGCCTAGTGCAAACATTCATTTATCGGAATAAACATTCTAAGATTTAAAATATTTTCCTTCAAAAATTAAAAATGAAATATGGTACCTTACTCTATGCTTCTGTAGTGGGCATGGTAAATTAATGCACGACTTGTCGGCCCCCAAATGTGAACAACACAAATCTTAAGTTTGTACCATACAGAAGAGATTTTTAGTTTTGCAGCTGTAGAAGTAAATATATACAAAAATGAAATCATACTTATAAGTTTAGATAGCTGCATTACATAATTTCAGTAGTAAATCTGCTGGCAGTAGCAAATCTCAGTAGCCTGCAGTTGCGCTAATCGCTTTAATATGATCATACTTTATAATTTATCCATAGCTGCCAACTTTTACGCTTTCTTCTTACCACTAAATTTAAAAAGCAAATTTTGACTTATTGAATCATAGAGTTCGCCGATTAAATATAGAAAATTTTACTCTTGAATTTTAGTGATAAGAAAAAAGCGAAAATCCAAGCGTGGTTGAAAGAATCCCGGGGCATAATAAAGACCTTCAGTCATCATACCACTGAATCCACTTATTTTTAATGCTTCTTGTCTGATTACTCAAAGTAATTAAAATTGATTTCCAGCCTCCTGATGTATATGACGAAGCTTTCTTGTGGTAGGATGTTTACTTCTTGTTTATACCGTATAAGAAGGTACTATGTTTTGAAATACACTTTAGTTATATTAGGTTCTCAGTGTAACACATTCAGTCTTTGGCTACAAGATAAAAAGATGGCAACTTTCAACTTTTAACAAATAATTTACCCCCATCTTCCTCTCCTTTTACCAGTTATACCACTTTTGAGAACTTGAAATTTCACTAATAGTGCTAAAAATGAACAATTTTTATATTTACTAGATTATGTAATGTTTGTTCTTATATACAGTTCATGTCTCAAAAAAAATTTATAAGTTGGAGTATGACCAACTGTTGCAGCAATTGTGGAAATTGCTCTTGCTTGCAGTAAAAGTTCAAGCAATTTTACATTAAAATCTTCTGAAATTTACTAAATAAAAACTGTGTACACACGTAAAAAAGTCCTTCCGGCCAGTGCCGGGAGGAAGAGGTAGCTTTCAAATTCCTTATTTTAAAAAAGCCAACTTATATTATTCAAACACACGAAGCTCAATTATTGGAAACCGAATATAGGAGATTCAGTACTAATTTTTATCAATAGTAAATCATTATGAATGAGAATTTTGCGAAATTAGTCAGCTTTATCGAAGCTGCTTTTATTTAAAGTAACTTATATTTGGCTGAGATGTTGATGTATACTATCTACATGCCTTCTTACATGGAAATAGGCGAATACGTGTGTTATCGCGTGACAAATACAAGATCGTTTCAAAATGTTAGCCATACCAGAAATTCAAAGTGCTATAATTTAACCATTTTTTAAGATATAAACAAAAGAACAAATTTTCAGAAACAAAATCTGCTTCGGAATCTTTGTATCAAGGACAAACACATAAAAAAAATCTTTTTCATTTTCAAATTTTTTAATACCACATTTTAAATTTTAAATTTAATTTTTTTAAATGGCAACCCTTTTGAAACAAATAGCGAATGAAGCTGGCCAACGAACTCGGTCGAGACATTGGTATGTACTATGTACAGACCAAGTAACATCCAAATCGGTTCATAAATACGCTTGTTATCGCGTGACAAAAATCAGGTCGTTTTAAAATTTCAGCCACAATAGAAATTCAAAATGCTGTAACTCAGCCATTTTTTTAGATATAGACGAAACAAAAACTGTTCCGGAATCTTTGTAGTAAGGTCAAACACATACGAAAAAAATCTTTTTCATTTTCCAATTTTTTGGTATCTCATTTTTAATTTAAAATTTTTAAATTTTTTTTTAAATGGCCGCCATTTTGAAACAAGATGGCGGATGAAGCTGGCCAACGAACTCGGTCGAGACATTGGTATGTACTATGCACACACCACGGTACATCCAAATCGGTTCATAAATACGCCTGTTATCACGTGACAAATATCAGGACGTTTCAAATTGTCAGCCACGCTAGAAATTCAAAATGCTATAACTCAGCCATTTTTTAAGATATAGACGAAACAAAAACTGCTCCCGAATCTTTTTATCAAGGTCAAATACATAAGAAAATAATATTTTTTCAATTTTCAATTTTTTGGTACCACATTTCAAATTTAAATTTTTCTTAAAAATTTAAATGGCTGCCATTTTTAAACAAGATGGCGGATGAAGCTGGCCAACGAACTCGGTCGAGACATTGGTATGCACTATGTACAAAAGAAGTTACATCCAAATCCGTTCATAAATACGCCTTTTATCGCGTGACAAAATTCAGGACGTTTCAAAATGTCAGCCACGCTAGAAATTCAAACTGCTATAACTCAGCCATTTTTTAAGATATAGACGAAACAAAAGCTGCTCCGGAATCTTTGTACAAAGGTCAAATACATAAGAAAAAAATATGTTTCCATTTTCAATTCTTTGCCAAATTTTTCTTTCAAATTTCAAATTTAAAATTTTAAAGAAAATTTTAAATGGCCGCCATTTTGAAACAAAATGGCGGATGAAGCTGGCCAACGAACTCGGTCGAGACATTGGTATGTACTATGTACATACCGAATTACATCCAAATTGGCTCATAAATTCGAGAGTTACAGTATGACAAACGTCAGATATATATATATATATATATCAACTTTTGAACGGAGGGTGGTTTCGGGGTCTGGGGGTCATGATCGATGAAAATATACCAAAATTTTTTTAAATCGCTTTCCTCCGAACGGCTGCAATAGGTAGTTTTTTGTAATGAACGCTACCTAAAAAAATAAAATAAGAAAACCTCTGTCCAGAAGTATTCAACTGCAGTTCAAAACATTTCCAATATATTTTATTTTGGCAAGTTTTTGGTACCAACTTGCTTTGTCATGGTTATAGGCATGCTTTTATATGAGACATGATTTAATTGTTCTTAACATATTTAGTATTTCTGTATATGTTTATAAACTGTTGGTCACCGGGTTCCCACTACAAAATATTCTATTTTTCATATTTCTTTATGTGTAATGTATTTGAGAGAAGACATGGGTCAGTTTCTTTTTCTCCAGCGGTTCAATTCGTTCTTTTTCGGCTGTTGGGGAGATATATGTGAGGGCGTCTACCTTCGCATATTAATATTAATGGTTTCCTCTTTCCCCCCTTTAAAATAATTCCTTTTAAATTTTTAAATTTATTTATCTGTCTACATTTGGATTCAATTCATTTTCTAGCGCTCTTTACCCTTCATAAATTAAGCAATCATTTTTCTGTATCTGTAATCTTTTAACCGCAGCGCACTGCAGTTAAAGAAAAGAAATCATTTCATTTTCCCGCCAAACAACTGGATTCTAATTTTCATCCTTCTGCTTTAGTTTGATGATATGCAGAAATTTGTCAGACATATTACTTCTACATTTTTAACCGTTGGTTCAGATGTAAGATATATTAGTCAGTTCAGTTATTAACCCTGCCTTTATTTTGTTTTGTTTATTAACGGGCGTTTTGGCCGCTTCAATCCCATGAGAACTTTGGCAAACCCTATCGAATGTTCTTTTGCGGTTTATGAGATATAATTCCTATTATTCATTTGGCGTTAAGTATTTCTTATTACTCTTTTACATTCCCCATTCAAATACAATTAGCAACGTTTGACCGCATGTCTTCCTCTCTGTAATCTCGTCATATAGCATATGTATTTGGCGAAATTGTGTATGTACTCCTGCCAATACTCGAGCATTTCGAGAAAATGTAATTGTATCACTTCCTTCTAAGATCTCATTCTCTGAACATAAAAAATGTAACACTTCACTCCCTTCTCCAACACCGGCTTTCGCCGGATAATCCAGGCGTTGTTGAAAGAATCCCGGGGCATAATAAAGACCTTCAGTCATCATACCACTGAATCCACTTATTTTTAATGCTTCTTGTCTGATTACTCAAAGTAATTAAAATTGATTTCCAGCCTCCTGATGTGTTTGACGTATCAACAAAAGGAAACATCCTACCACGAGAAAGCTTCGTCATAGATGTCTGAGATTTTATTTATTTTAAATACTTCTACTTGCCTGAACGTTTCGAAATTCTGCAGTTCCGGTCTTCTGAGATGCTCTAAAAATATTGTGTCGAAATCCTGACGCTTAGTTACTTTTAGTATAGAAAAAAGATCGTCTTTACGAGGCGGAAAGTGACTTGTGGTCGCGAATGTTTTCGAAATAAAATTAAAATTCGTATTTTTCGTAACCGACTGCATCGTCTAAGAGAAGAACGTCTGTGCTTTTAATATGTGATTTTATGAATTGGTTCCTCTGAAATCCAGACCTAGCGGAGAGTCACCGAAAGTGAAAAAAAGTCAACAGCGAAAACGATCCTTTTTGATTTTTTTTTTCAAAGGTATAACCAAAATATTTTTTCGAACTCATTTTGGCGTTTAAGACAAATAAGTACGAAATTTAAGAATATACCTCCGTTTTTCACTAGTCCTGAATGATTTGGTCGATGGGCATTAAGATGGCAAGTAGAACAGTGTATGGGTCTTACCTTCTACGCGCTCCGGAAGGCAGGGGTCGTGCATGAGTGCGCACGCCTCCGCTGATTTGCAAAAAAAGATATCTTTTTATGAATTTTTAAATAATATCTCCGATAATTATCAAAAAATGAAATCTTGAACCTGAGGTGCATCTGGACCTGACTTGGACTACTCTCATACAAATTTTCAGACCTCTGCGCACGGTAGATTTTCCTATACATCGCCCACAGACACACACAGACACACACAGACAGACAGACAGGGCGATTATTACTTTTATCAGGATAGCTACAGGGTGCATCTGCTTATCATTGTCCAATAGCTAATTCGTAAGACACTAGTTTTAGATGTATAGTTTCAACGGCGACAGTATTTAAATTGCTGTTCTTTGTCATATAAAAATCCACTTACGTGAAAATAGTTACATCTTTTAAGTTACTAATTTGGAAAATCTTAGGATAAGATTGAACCCAGCGTTTGGCGATTTTGCTCATACGTGCTAAGAAACCATGCAAATCAACATAAACTACGGCAACCTGAACAGGGATTTTTCCCCTAATCGTATCGCGTGTGCTACGCAAACGATTCAATACTTCAATCCAAGTACGCATTAGATAGATCAAATACTGTTTCGCCATCAATTTGTTGATAAAATCACCCTATCTTCTCCATTTTTAATGCATCGCTAGATTAGAGAGATTATTATTTCTTACTGATAAATCCGCTTAAAAGAAATATTTACAAATTATAAAAAATAAGAAGAAAAAAGCGTAAGTTTGTACAAATTTATATTTGATTTTATGTGTTTTTGTTGAGATGCTTTGCAAATATATTTTATTTGTATACACTACTACGTGCTTTTCCAAATATTTTGACAAAGTTTGACAAAATAAAGTACTAATGAATTTTGAAAAATATATTACATTTTTAATAAATTAAGTGAAATATAATTATTTTTTCAAATAATAACCTTAAAATACAAAGTTTGTTCATTGTAAAAATACATAAAAAAATGAAATTCAAAATAATGCATATACCAGATACTCATTTTCCTAAATTACTAACTGACGCTTTAGAAATCTCGAAAATTAATAAATCATCAAAGCTGCGATTGTTAAAAGTAGCGTATCAGAGATCTGCACACATGAAAATAAAAACAAATAAAAAAAGAAAAGAAAAGGCAAACTCACTAATAAAGGAACTGTAAAAATACGAAATTGGGTGAAACCGCGATCACTAATGCATGTATGGCACCTTACTGCTCATACAAAAAATGTATGCAGCAATCACGCTGAGTAAAAATTTCAAAAAAGAATGAAATTTGTCGAATCAGCAATCACTAACACATGTATGAACAAATCACGCCGGTGAAAACAAAAGCAAAAAACAACACTGGATGAAGTAAACTCATAGTGTATCAGTCTCCAAAATACACGAAATTCCTCGAAGCCGCAATGATTTATTTATGTATGAGCTCTTCGGGTCCATGAAAACAACCAAAGAAAAACACAAAAACTGCAACGACTACCAGTATGAACTCTTGAAAAGGCCAAAAAAATAATGTCTGCTCCAACCTTGTTATATAGTAATCTAAAAAATGAAAGAAATTTGTTTAAGTCATGATCCCTAACGCTGATATGAGTGCATCGCGCAAATGAAAACAAGTTTGCAAATAACTTTTACATGACCATAATACAGTCAGGATCAATCAACATTACGTTTAAGTATCTGTTATCTTAAAAACTGCCTAAAAATTGGACAGTTTTGCAAAAAGTTAACAGTGTACAGCAATTTCAAAAATTCATGAAATTCATCAAAGCCGCTATCATATACCCATGTTTGAGTTCTTCGTGACCATGGAATAAAAAAAAATGCAACACTGATGCAGAAGCCTAATTTTGTTGTAATCTCAAAAATTCATGAAATTGGTGAATGCCGCATGTTGCTATTCGATGTATGAGCGCTTCGCGCTCATGAATGCAAGAGGTAACATCACTCAATGCAGACACCCAGTTGTGTAGAAAACGCATGAAATTCGTCAAAACCGCGATTTCACGACTGCTGTCGAGACGATTAAATAAGCTCAAAGTTGTCGCGGACATCCGATGCATCAAACATCCCAGCCTTACCCGACCTACTGTTCGATGTCTGTAACATAAGGAACATAGCTTTCAAAATTTTCCTGCACTCTTTGTCAACAATCTTTAACGATAGGGTCGAGATTCCTCGCTGTAACTCATCAACACTCCCCGATCGCTCCGAGAAAATTGAATAAGATTGAAGCCGCCGTGGTCGTCAGATGTCTAACTTAAACAAAATTGCTTTTAAAATTTTCATTTGTGATCTTCCGTGATCGGGGCTGTACTCCTTGCCTGCAATCTTTAGAAAAAGGGCTGAGATTCCTCGCGTAACGGCGGAAAATTTAGAAGCCAAATTGAACAAGTTCAATGCAACGATCAAAAGTGCATGAAATTAATCAATGCCGCGAACATTAACGCCTTTATGAGCGCTTTGAACTCATGAACATACACACAAAAAAAAATCACTGGCTACAGCAACTTAGTTGTTTAGCAGTCTCAATAAAGCAAGAAAGTCGCAAAAGATGCGATCATTTACGCATGTCTGAGCTTTTCGGGCCCAGGGAAATAAAATAAAGCATCACTGGTAGCAACCTTGTTGTGTAATGACCTTTTAAATGCGCGAAATTAGTCTAAACCGCGATAAATAACGCCTGTATCAGCTGTCACGTCCATGAAAACAATAAAAAATTAGTGATGCAGCAATGCCGTTGTATAGCAATCTTAAAATTCCAAATTTGAGGAATTTCATGCATGTATGAGCAAAAACGACGTGAAAGTGCTACGCTTCCAGGAAAACGAGAACAATCACTGGATACAAGTAATCTCTTTGTGTATCAATCTAAAAAATGTATGAAATTTATTAACACTACGCTTACTTAATCATGTATGAGTGTTTCACTCTTTCACTCCCCCCTCCAAAAAATCATTTAATAAGTATATTTTGTCATATTTAAAAAAACAGTTCAAAAATATTATTTTTTTAAGATTTATCTGGCTTATTCTTAGATATTTTAAATTATGAATGACTGTTCATAACACCACAGGATTATACTGTATGTCATGATTGCTTTTTGTATCCATTTCTTTAACTCAACGATTCAACAGGAGGACAAAAATTAAACTGACCTCCAAATTTTAAAAAATCAACAGTTATTTGAATTACTCTCAAGCTCCGAACAGTCGCTTATGAAGTCAACGAACAAAAGCAGTAAGGGAGAGTGGTAATGAATGGGCCATGGGGATGAATGGGCCATTAACAAAATATGCAAAAGTATTTGCATAAAATTATTTTAGATGACACCAATAGATGGAACTATTTGTTCTACCAAACTCATCAAATTTTCCATTGTTTGGGAGAAGCCATTTTCCCTCTGGAGTAGGATAGTCAAGAATCTGATTGAAAAGTAATTTTTTTTTCCCTTTTCAGTAAAATAAATAAGCTAAAAAGTATCTGTTATTTCGTTGCAGATATGTGTATTAGCAAGTCTTTGCATATCTGTAAACTAATTTTAGGATGTATTTAGATGTTATTTGAATTTAATGTACTAAAAAAATCTGAATATATTCCAGAAATATAGGTGGAGCTGAATGGGCCACTTTACCATGGTTATGAATGGGCCTGCCCTAATCATGAAAATATGGTTTTTCATTCTTTTTTTCTGATTTTCCCTTTAATATGAAACATAACTGGCTGCCATGGATTTAGATTAAATTACTGTCTAGTTATAATAGATTTATAGTGATGTCTAAAAAATAATTTGCACATTTTCACCCTAAGAAATATTAGTTATTTATTAGAAACATAAGTTAAACTGTAGAAATGATTAAAGTGAACTGTCCAGTTGTTGACCACACCTACCAGTTTTTATACCATTTGATATAAAACTAGAATAATTGTTTATATTCTGAATCTGATGGGTAGAATAAATAATACCAAAAATTTACACTAAATAGTCAATTAATAGGCAGTTCACCTGAATGAAATTTTACCACTTGAAATTTAATTTTAATTAAATAAAGTTTTTCCTTTAGATGGACTGCGTTTTTAAGCCAAAGACATAAATTTCGTTAAATCATAATGTATATTATATTATTTTTATGCTTATGTTATGTTCTTTCTTTCTTATAATCTCATTATTGTGTCCTTTTTCTGCTACAATTATGTGATTTAATAATATCACTTTTGATGTTTATAAATTTTGATAAGCATTGTGTATTACTTACTATTTCAGTATGCTTTTGATCTTATCATATCAAATGCCACTTATTTTGTAATATTTGGTGAATAAAAGATTAATTCCACATTTTTTTTTCATTGAATTCATGTAGTGGCCCATTCATTACCTTCAATGGCCCATTCAGACCCGCGGGTGGGGATGAATGGGCCAAATTTCTATATTTTTATTTTCTATTATCATTCATTATAGATATTTTCTAATCCAATTATTATGACTTTTTTATATAACCAAATATGTAAAGTAACTGATGAGCCAATTCTGAGCCAAAAAACTATTAGAAAAAATTATAAAAAATAAAAACCAAAAATTGGCCCATTCATTACCACTCTCCCCTACATTCACAAAGAAATAAAAGAACTGCACACTCGATTTCTCAAAATATCTTGCAATCGGAATAAAAAAAACTAAATAAAACAATCAAACTACTGTAATATTTGTCATGGTTGTGGTCGTCGTAGTCGTAATAAAAGTCTACTGCAAGAAAGAGACATATTTCTTCCATCCAATTTCGCGAAATCATTATATGACCTTATACTAGGATTGAAACACGCATTTTATAGGCTTCCTTTGTCCTATAAATTAATTTCGAAAAGCGTTCTCTGTGCTCTAACAAGTTAAACAATGAAAATTCCCATCTTCTATGACTTAAACTTACGGAGATATAATACATTAGACTTCATGAATTTTTAGCTTTCCAAGGCACTAAAAATGCGTTTCTATCGTTTTTAGTACAGATTGGTACAAATGGTGTAGAGAAAGCCAAGAAATTAATCATTTTTATCAACGGAAAATATGCATTATTGCAAGTGTTCTTTCGTCAAAAAGCGTAAGTTTTCCTTGAAGTATCATTTGGTTTGTTCAATTCCTACTATTAGTTCACACTCTCCCTATATTTATTTATATATATATTTATGTATCTTGTTCAAATTTTCAATCGTTAATAAAATACTCATTATTCATCCTATCAAGTTGAAATAAAAAATTTTAAACTTGTGCTGGATGACAATTGATGTTAATAGAGTTTTTTTCAAATATTAATTAATTAATTAAATTTTAATTAATTAATTTTAGTTTTGCATGGGAAACAAAATGGCGGCTATTGGTTATTGAAGATCAATGAAAGTACTTTCAATAAGGGGTTACCATAGGGGGGACCCTGTTCTGTCGCCAAATACCGCCAAGTTTGTCGCCAATTTGGCGATATATCGCCAAATTTGAAGGCCAAAATGAGTCGCCAAAAGTGACGTCAACTTGGCGATATCTCTAATATTTCGCCAAATTCCCATAGAGTTCCATTGTAAACCTACTTGCTTAAAGAAAATCAACAAATTGAGATATTTTAATGCAACAAAAACTAATATCAGCTTAAGGGATTACATTAAATTTTCTTTGATGACCTAAGTAGCAATTGACTTTAAAAACAAATTTTTTATATTACTTGTTTATTAATAAGTTTTAATTTTTAAGGGGAGAATCTTCGGTGCTTTGGCAGATTCTACTATAAAACAAATCATTCAAAATTCTCATACGTTCCTCTTCCCAAACGTTTCTCTACCCGTTTGGCTTTTCCAGCTTATAAAGTTAAAAATCGTTAACTAATAAAGCATTTTCTTTCCTCTTGTTACTTTGTGGCAATAACAAAAAAAGAATCATCTAAAATACTATTTCCTCCCCATCGAAAAGTCTACATTTCTTTATTGTCTCCGAACAGGACTTCAATATTTTGAACTAAAATAGAAATCGGCGCCATTTGTTACATTTCCGTAATGATAAATGAGCGGTCAATCATCTAATTTTCGGTGGAGGAGATTGGCAAAAGGGAGAAGATTATTATTATTATTATTATTATTATTTTACTTTTGAGATTATTTCTGTAAGAAGGTTTTGGCTTTAATGAAGTTTGTCATAGAAAGCATAGTATTGATTTGCCACATGGTATTCACGAATGCTGAACACTGTTTTTTTATGTAACTAATTTAAATGGTTAATTTAACTAGGAGAATAATTTATATTCTGTTAAACAAATATAAGATTTCTGACAAAACAAGGCATTTAAGTATACGAATAATGACGACATTGTATCGGTTTCTACATTAAATCTTAAAATAAATCTGAAGGCTAACTACGTCCAATTTTAAATAATTACATGTTCTCCGCTGAATAAATAGGCAATTAGTGTCCTTGTATAAATTTAATTAATTTTATGGAAAAAAATAGTTACAGACAAATGGTATTATAAATTAACATAAAATTTATTTCTTTAATCTATTCAAAATAAATATCTTTTAATATCAGTATAAATTCGTTACTAATAATATATCCGGTCAACAAGGTTTGAAATGCGTTGATTTTGAAAATAAGGCCATTCCACGTTGAATATTTTATATTTTGAATAATATTAACAAGTACAATCGGAATTTAGAAGTTCTACTACAACTGTACGCAATTGGCAACATTGGTTGGACATTTGATTTAATGGCACAGTTATACATGTTGTAAGTCCAAGAAATTTCGAAAAAATAGTATTATTATCTTTATATGGAAAATTAGCCTATCACAATATAAAAGAAAATAATAGATTTATTACCCTATGTACCACCCATTCATCATGAATACTTTAAAAATCTCCACTATCTAAATTTAAAAATATAACTGTATGCATACAACTTGCGGCTGAATATTTTTTCCTTATTTTTCAAATTTTCTTTAAAAATAAAATTATTCTTTTATAACTTTTCTAAAGCAGAATGAAATATTGAAATAAAATAAATACGTAAACAAAGTAAAATGTTATTTTTTCTGTTATTATAATTATATTCCATTATTAGAAAATAAACTTTTTCAAAAAGATATTGCTTTTAAAAGTGAGGCAAATTCCATTGGCGTATACAAAAATCCTGATTATTTTTTTTTTCGACTAACGCAGATAACCCTTATTGCATATTAACTTTACATGAAATAAGAAAATAAAAAACATGAAATCTATAAAATATATAAAATATCTATTACTGCTTACGAAAAATTTTAAATTCTTTCGTATGCAAACCATTAAATATCTATAGCAATAACATAAAAGGGACTTGTCTCGCTTTCATGTAATCAACGGCTCAATTTAATCATAAACAACGTGCATAATGTGCAAAGTGATAAAATTCTAGAAGAAAGTATCAGATAATCAGAAAGCATGAGATATATAAAAATAACGAATTCACTAAAAATATTTTCTATTCTCCAATTTGCTAATGCAACTTAAAAATAGAATAGATTCAGGATCTATAAGAAAACAACGGATGCAAGCACTCAGAAGAGAGATATATCACCTAATTTTTAAAGTGTGTGGCTGCCCGAATGACCCGGATCCTTTCTTTGGCGATCAAACACTGTTAATGTGCCTTTCCCTCTAAAATCGCCTGTTCTCATATAAAATCTGGTTACATCCTGACACCATTTATTTATTTATTTTGCGAACATATGAAAATGGCTTGTACTTTTATTAAGTTTGTATGGAATCAAAAAATTTTCGGTAAAAACAGAAGAGTTTTCAGAAAGTGCTGTTAATTCTGGCGTTGTGAACGGGATGTTCGGACGTGGTAGCGCAGGAATGGAAAGTACTCTCATCCTGAGATGTTAATCGCTTATAACTGAAGATGTAATTAATTTATCGGAAAATGAACACAAGTGTTCGATTAAAATAACTTCAATAATAATGCCTGAAAGTATCATGCTTATATGTTTAAAAATGAGTTAGAAAATATCAGGTTGACGAACAGGGTAAAATGTTTTTATCACAACATTCTGCACTGTGTTAAGGTTATTAGCCAAAAAAACACGAAAAATCCGCTATTGTTTCGTTAGTCACAGTTACAATCAGCGCTGATTACTTGTCACACAAACAGCAAAAATCTAAACCTTGAACTGTAATATCGGGATTTTTGCTTATTACTTCTTCATTTTCATGATTAGCCGTAGTGATAGATAACATCATTTCACGGAATTTATTCTTAATCTTCAGTTTAAGTTTAAACATTTACAAAAAAAAATAAGTGTTTGTGAAGCTTATTAATGAATTATTTTATTTCTGATTTTCCATGATTTTCCAAGTTATGATATAGTTTTAAACTATGAAGTGAAAGTTGTTGAAGCGAAGGAACAGGATTAATTATCTGTACGAGAAATAATGACATGATTTAAATGCGGAAAACATAGCTCTTTGTGACCCTAAAAGACCGTTGCGATTCCGGTTTGAACAATTTTTACTATAATTTCTTCATGAGAATTTGTACTCTTACCTAGAGCAGAACCAATACAGAAAACTCTTATTACTGAATTTTATTTAAATTATATTTTTCTCTAAATAGGCAAAATGATTACCTATTTAATATTCTTATAAAATTTGTATATCATTAGAACGCAAAGATAACATATTCAAAATTGTAGTGAAAAAACTTATTTTAGTGAAGCGAAAAAAAAATTAGTAGCCATTTCATTGAAAACTCTATAAAAGTGTAAACAATCAACATTGAAGATAAACTATTTCAGCTGTTACTTGCTTCTTTTAAAGGGCTTTGGTATCCTTTGAAATTTTTTTACTAATTTTCACTCACCTCTTATGCATATTATTAGATGCTATTAATAGATAAACTCATTTTAAGTGGCAAAAACATGACCTTATTTGGCAAAATTTAAAATTTCTAATTTTTTTAATTGGATGATTTTAAAATTATTTTTCTCCTTCAATTTACAATAATAAGCACTGATTTTTTTTAAGTCTATAACTTTAAGAAATGATTTTGTAATTGTATTTCTGTTTATTTTTAAAACATTGCATTGCCCAATATTGCAGATTCACATTTCCGTAGTCCTTTTAAACACTCAACTATATTCTTTAACGTCAACATGGCCACTAAAATAATCCTTATGTTTGAAAATCCTGTTAAAAGACTTGTCAACTGCTCCATGATGTTGCTGTAGCCTCTTCTTCACCATCACTGTTGTTTTCCTCTTTGCCTGAGTGCACCCAGATTTGTTGAAAAATCTCAGCATCTGTCAATTCTGGTGCTGTTTGAATCTCATCTTCAACATGAAAGAAATCTTCAAAATTATACCTTGTTACATCAAGCTGCTCCCATAGTGAAGTGGGACAGTCATTAGTTTATGCTACAATTTCATACCCATGTGTATTAACCTTTTGCACTCCACTGACACCTATACGGCGACAGTGCATTTGTGGTTAAACTTACACAGCTGCCACAGACCACTATTTTTCTATTCTATTCTATTTTATTCACACCGCTATTTAAAAAAAAAAAAAAAAAAAAAAAAAAAAAAAAAAAAAAAAAAAAACAGCAGGAGAAAAGCATCTTTTTTTTTTCACGCAATTAAAGAAAAATGTTTAAACGCTTGCACATTTAACGACTGGGGTTCCGTATATATACTTTTTCGTATAATGCGCATAATCGCCGATTCAAACGTATCCAAAAACTGAATCCCGTATAATATGCATTACACGTATACTCGTATATGAGGCATTCTCTCATAATTTTGACTTTTATGTCCCTGAATATTTTTTTTGTACATATTATTGTATTTGTTTCATTTCTGATACTGGAAACATCCCATTGCATTACTGTATAACAATATTAACGAGATAAATTAGTTTCGGAGGTTATTGGGGGTCCAAATATACCGTCCTGTGTACCTGATTTTTCAATTTGGAGCTGTCTGTAAAAAATTATTTCAATAAAAGTAATTCGATGTAATTTTTTACCGAAACTGGGACGATTGTTTTATATAAATATGTAGCAAAAAATTAACCTGAACACATTTTACGGTTGTTATTATTTTTTGAACTCTGTCCCTGGATATTAGATTCCTTACCGTCGTCTTGTTAAAATTATACAGAAAATCACATCAGATGCAGCCACAGAATTTTTAAAAACTTTTTTACCCTGCAGAAGTATTCTAGAGAATTAATGGCTAAATTTCTTTTACAGAAAATTTACTGAATTATTAATTCAGCATTTAAATATCAATTTTGAAGCATCGTGGCTTTATTGGTAGTCTTACAGTCCCCAAAGTTTATTCCTGCACTTTTCGAAGTAAGTTAATTTTTTTTAATACAAATTAAATTACTGTTTCTTTAAATCAATGAACATTTAGTCTTAACACAATTTGCCTAAAAATAGGTGGTAATTTCTCTTACCGTCCCTTTTTCCCTTACAGCCCCCCTTTTTTTACCTTATCGTTCCTTCTTTAACACCCCTTTAAGGAAATGTTATACCAAAATTGTGTACTAAAAATACTACATTGTTCGTATTTCTTATTTGAATGTTCTGTGAGTGCTATGCAAATTCATTATAAGTAAAAATTTAGAAGAAAATAAAAAGTTAGAGAGTTAAAACGGTAAGGAAAATTAAATTAGCAAGTTTAACTTAAACCTCAGTTAAATAAAATCTTCGCTGCTGACCATTATTTCTTTATTTTGAATCATTACGGCATTCGTCTATAATTTTAAAATGTTATTTTATTAAGTTTAATTTCACCAGATTTTTATTCCTGAAGTTAAAATTTTGTGAGAATGCATCATATACGTTTAATAGGGAGCACTAATTTAAATTAGCCAAGCTGTGCTTTTTTGTATCTCGAGAAAGAGTTGGAGCACGAATTTTTGCGATCCTGCTTTAAATCCTGACTAAAATTCTTTAAAATCTTTTCTCGAAGCGAAAGCACAATAGAATGTATTGTAGACGCTTTTTCTAATCCTGTGCAATATCCTTCTTTTATCGTGCTTTATCGACTTTGGGTCAATCCATTCCAAATCACCCAGGTGGTTGCGCTCGACATTTTAATTTTCCTAATCTTTTAAAAAAAGGTTTCTTCATAGTTTTCTGAGTTTAAAAACATGATTAAAAATTTTTTGGATCGTAGGGGAGACCGGGGGAATGGCGACACCTTAAGGGAATTTAAATTTTTTCACCTCGAAAAAATGTTTATTTTTTAATAGTAAAAATTCTAAAGCTGAATCATGATCTTCAGTATCTGTATAAATTTAACCGTAAACATAACTGTAAAGTAAGCATACGTAAAAAAATATTTTTTAAACCTCTACACAGTGGCGGGATTACCCAGGACACTGGGGTAATTCCGCCACTGTACCGGGGTAATGCCGCCACTCTTTAATGACCTAGTACATGCATCAAATGGATACTAGGAAACACACAACTTACTGAAAATAGTTAAAAAGCAATGTAATTGAGGAAAATAATGGTTAAGCTTACAATTTACTTCATATTGCAAAAGTCACTCTGCTGAATCGGCTCCACAGCATTAAAATTAGGCCATTTCTCACCCGATTTGCATGGTGGCGGCATTAACCCGAGAGGACAATATGGCGGAAATCCTCAAGCAAAGCCGAAACAAGAACCGAACTTGTTCAACACATTACATCAAAATGTCGGCGAATGCATTTAGTTTACGGGTCATATTATCTTAAATACCTAATGTTACAATAAAAGGTGCTTATCTCTACTCATTTGAAGCTCCAAAATAACAAGCAACTAGATGAAAACTACATTTTTCACTAGAACAAAAGAACGACGTACAGCAAAGTCACTCTCACTTTATGCACTGTTTATATTGTTCGCCGCTATAGTGCAGGCACATTTACTATCTCAAACTGCCCTTAGTTTTTAAACTAGGTGGGGTGGCGGCATAACCCGGGTTGGCGGCATTCCCCCGGTCCCCCCTATATTTCTTTTGGGGGGTGGCAAATTTTAACGAGCTACATAGCCATTTTTGGGTGGAAAACGTGTTTTACGGAAAATACTGCAACTGCTTTATTTTTTACGTATCAAGATGAATCACATACCCAAAGGTTCAGAATAAAATTGTCGGCATTTTATGTAATTACAAAACTTTCATTAGATCTCAGGATCTAGGCCAAAAACATGCTTAAAAACAGGAGAAATAAAAGGTCAAACGCCACATTTCGCTGCTATTATTTTTTATGAAGGAGATTAGACTCACCCTAAATATTTTTTCTTGCACAGATGTTTTATAGGACTTCTTCTTTTTACAAATTTCGAACTTTAAATCATTTTCCGTTTTTTTTTTTTTTTTTTTTTTTTTTTTTTTTTTCACAGCTCATCAAAAACTGGGTTAAATCTGTTTTTGGCAATTTTCACTAATTAATATCTCAAAAGGGACTGACTAAAAAATTCTGAAACGTAGGATAATAAAAAATTTTTTAATATAAAGTTAAATTGTAAATTTCATGATTGAGACTTAACTGGTTTTTGAAAAACAGTTCACTAAAAATTAACCAAGTACCCATTGCAATTTGTTTCTATTTCATATGTTCAAAACTTGCAATGATGGCTTACTTCCATCTCTAAAACATATATGTGTATAATGCTTTGAATAGAGATAGATATCAGTAATATTTTAAGTAAGTAAAATTTTTAAAGTGATAACTACAGTAAAATCCTGATTGTAAGCACGCCTCCCTCCCCCTTTTCAAAAGCAAACTAAGTTAACTTTGTGGGAAGGCTTATAATCGAGTTTTTTTTTAAAAATCATTAACCCTTCACTGCACGGTGTACCATATGTGGCATATACCAATAAAACTCTTCTATTTTACTATGGATCTTAAATATAGGTTATATGAGCATTGTGCTATATCTAAAACATTTAAACAAAAAGTTTTGTACCTGTTTTTCTCACTACATGGCAGTTCCTCAGTATATATTAGATTTTCATAAAAAAAAATCTGTCTGCGTTGTAAACAACCGTAGAATTTGCTTCAACTTTTTCACCAAAAAATCTTGAAAGTATCGGAAGATAAAATTTTAGACATTCAAGTGCATCACATATTTGTTATTTAGACTGCTTAAAAAAATATTTCAATACATCAGCTTGAAATCTTGTTTTTGTGTTTCTGCCAGATATGGAACATAGAGAATGAAGCTCATAGTACGTTCGAATGAAGAATGGCGCGCAAAGGGCTAACGCAAGATAAAATCGATGCAATATTATTTGCATCTGATACTTATGATGAATTTTTTGGACTTTCGGATGATAATTGGGAAGATTCAACATATAACTCAGCTAAAAAATAGAACTGAAAATGCTATTTCTTCATCTGAGTCAGACGTTGACTGCACGATAACAACAAATGTAACCCAAGAAATTGATTCAACTGCAACAGGAGTTAAGTTCTTATATTTAATATTAAAGTAATTTTAAATTCTGCAAAAAGTACTATACAGAAGTTTAAAACAACAAATAAAATTTAACAGTGTTGAATTCAGACGTTTTTATGTGCTGGTTGTGTGTGTGTCTGCGTGTGTTTGGGGGGGGGGGGGGGAGGTTGAATTTCTAAACGATACGCATTTTCAAATTATCTGTGGAGTACATCTGAATGTTCCTGTCGAATTTACTAGACGGCTGAATTTACTTGTCGACGTATTAGATAGCCATTTAGGCAGATATATAAATAAAATGAGATCTAAAAAGTATTACTTTCGAGTTTTCTACCGTCTACTTGATGTTGTTATGATAAATTTATGGATCTTATATAAAAACGTGGACAAAAATAATTACTTAACAAAAATGCCTTTGGCTAAATTCAGGGAACAGGTCGCAATCTGCCTTTGTAAAATTGGAAGCGAAACACCAAAATGCTAAAAGAGGAAGCCCAAGAATGTCTGAAGTAGAAAGGGGAAATAGCCAAGGAACATATAGGTCATGTATCTGCAGTGCCAATCAAAGATATAAGATTAGATAGAGTATGACAATGGCCGGATTATATGGAAAGCAGACAGCGATGTAAACTTCCAAACTGCACTCCCAAAACTTTTAAAAGCCTTAGGTATAAATCGAGATAGAAACTGTTAGGGGAAAGTAGGGGAATGGTGCTCACTTAAGGGAAAACATGAATAACTAGTCAAATTGAGACAAAAAATCATTATTTTATTAACGAAGTGTAACTCCAAAGCATAAGGAACAGTTTGCAATCAACTAATTTGCATAAAAGTTTTAGGAAATTTTTTTTATCGTTTTATTTAAATGACCATCGATTGAGCGGTAATGCCCGACATGGTAGGGTGATTGCGCTCAGAGTTTGAATACAGCATTTAAGTAAGACAAAAGTCACATATGTAGTTTCTGTGGGTTATTCATACCACTGCAGACTTTTTGCGACCACTTTACACATATTGTGTTTAACATATAGTGAGCTACTTTTTTTAAAATGTAGGTTCTTTTATTTTCAACACTTTTTTCAAATCGTAAAATTCTCCTTGTTTAATGACGCATTAATTAAGGCGAAAACAGGGGAATTTTACCATTTCAAGTGGTGTTAATCAATGAATTTGAATTTGAAAAAAGTTGCTCACTGGTAACACTTCTTCGAGCGCCATTACCCGTTATCGCCATGTTGGGTTTTAATGCATTATAATTGGCATAATAACGCACTACATAAATAAATAAAAGCATGAAAGTACAGTCTAATGTATATGTTTTGTAGATATAGTGAGTAAATTAATATTTGAAAATAAGAGTGTACACTTACCTTCAAGTTAAATGTTGTAGAATTTTATAATAAAACAACTGCAAACTAATAACGTGAGGACACACAAATACTTTCCTTCCGATGGTCACTACATCCTTACAGGGAACGTACGATGAAGTTCGCTAGGTGCCGGTACCGATCGCACATTTTCAATTCTATTCTGTTTAGAGATATTGGGTGACCGGGATTACCCTTCTGAGCGTCATTACCCTACTTTCCCCTACTCTGAATTTCAACAGAAATGAACATTTGGAACTTTTTTGCTCTTAAAGCTCTTTTTTACACTACTGTTCTTTTGGTTTCTTTCTGATGATGTTTTATTATATTGTAAAATAATTTTCTATTCGTTTTTTCCTTCCTATCTTATTACAATCTGTATTTTGAAATTTGTAACAATTTTCACTTTTTTGCACACTTTTAACTCCTTGAGGGGCGGTGGGATATATTATATTCCACCTAATTTTAATCAATTTTCGCAGCAGAAACTTTTAATTAAATTTTATATTTCTAACTTTGGAGGATAAAAGTTGCAAAATTGCTTTTCCTTATTTCAAAATAATTTTTTTCGAATATTCCGGTGTGAATTCAACATTTCAGACACACTTACTTGCACCTCAAAGTGTTAAACCTCTGCTATAAACTTTTATTATATTATACTCTTTATTTGTATATCTAATACACAATTATTGTGTGTTTTGTGCCAAATTTAGTACCAAAAGGTAAATATCTAATTGTGTGCTTTGGGACACATATGGAACATACCACAAAAATCCATATTTAACAAAAAAATATAAAGTCTGAATTTTCTTTATTATTTTTCCTGTAATTGTGACTACCTAAAGTAATGAAAATATTTTTTTCATAAACAAAAGTAAAATCATGCAGTGAAGGTTTAAAAAGCCCTTCTGTATCATTAATTTAGAAGTTAGGCAAATACAGGGATGAGAATCTTTTTATTTCGGCAGATCTCAGATAAATATTATCTAAATGCCCCCTCCCTAAAATCTCCCCTAAACAAAAACCCCTAAGCAAAATTTATAAGCTTATTTATATTATTTACTTATTTTTTTATTGCAACAGTATTTTATCAGTTATCTAAGCCTCCTTCCTCCCCAAATCTACTTATTTTCATCTGATAATCTTTTGCTTAAACATATCACACAGAAACTGGATATATATATATATATATACACATGTGTGTGTGTGTGTTTCTTTATGGCGAGTTTAACATATAATGTAATTAATGCTTACGACTCAAATGAATAACAGAATAAAAATCATGTCAAAGTATATTTTTTCCTTGTGTTCACAACTACCCCGCACTTGGGGCACATGTGAACAATTTTTTGAATTTATAAATCTTATAAAAAGTAAGAAGAACTATAAAGGTGATTTTAAAATTTACCATAAGTAAAAAAAAAAGTTTACTATATTGAGTAGTTTTTGTTTATCGAAATTAATCCAGTTATGAGAAAAAGCTATATTTATTTGAACTGTTCACATGTACCCCAGTCTCTCCTAATTTCTGCTTAGGTACGTTCAAATTGACGACAAAAACAAATTTTACGCATTATTGCTTATAGGCTACAGGGCGGTGGCACCTTTCAAAGACTTTTTTTTTTTTTTGGGGGGGGGGTCTTTTGATTCTATTGTGCGCAGTTGAGGAGCACCTGATACAGTATTATTCTGACATGTTTTTGAAATTAGCCTAAGTACTCACTATGAGGTTACTTCACTTCACGAGGAAAACACTTCTCGCTAATGAATTTTCATAAAATATCTCGTTTCCATACGCCACTGCCCCTTGTCTTTTACGAGATATTTTATGAAACTTCATTAGCGAGCGGGTGTTTTCGCTTTCGGGTAAATGAAGTCGGTGAAGTTCGGGTAAAAAAGTGTCATAAAATATCTCGTAAAAGGCAAGGGGCAGTGGCGTATGGAGACGAGATATTTTATGAAAATTCATTAGCCAGAAGTGTTTTCCTCGTGAACTGAAGTAACATCATAGTGAGTACTTAGGGTAATTTCAAAAACATGTCAGAAGAAAATATATCAGGTGCTCCTCAGCTAAGAACAGTAAAATCAAAATACGCCGCCCCCCTTCAAGAAACTTTTGAAAAGGTGCCACTGCCCTATTGAACTAAGCAATAATGCGTAAAATTTATTTTTATCGTCAATGTAACGTAACTAAGCAAAAAGTGCCTATAAGGCTATGTATATGGAACAAAACAAAAAAGGAAAAGGAGAGGGGGTGCATTCTTAGCGAACTGTTATTCAAAATCCAGTTAAGTTTCAGTAATAAAATTTACAATTTAACTTCATATTACAAAGATATTTATTATCCTACGTTTTCAGAATTTGTTAGTCAGTCCCTTTTGAGATATTAATTAGTAAAAATTGCCAAAAACAGACTTAACACTGTTTTTGATCAGCTGTGCAAAAAAAGGGTAAAGGTTTTCAGGATAAAAATTTGTAAAAATAAGTAGCCCTATAAGAGGTCTGCGTAAGAAAAAAAATATGTAAAGTGAGTCTGACCTCCTTCATAAAAAATACTAGGGGATCGTACCCGGGCTACAGAATATAGGTAAAAACATAGATAAAAATATTTTTTTTAATTGAAAACTAATACTTTTTTTGTATATGCAATAATTATTTTAGATTGCCCACTTACATTAAAAATTTCGTATGAAAAATATGAATTATACAATCAAATGTTTGAAATTTATCAAAAGCGATATTTTCTTATTAGCCACATACTAAGAGTTATTTGACGAAGATTTTGCTATTTACGGCATCCTTTTATATTCTGATAATTTCAGAGCTTGTACATGTCTGTTAAATTTGTGTTTAATTTGTATTATTTTGTTTATTTATTCATATGGAAGTTTTTTTTAATGGATATTAGCCGTAAGAAAATGATGAACTCTTTATTTTGTTTTAAGGGCAAACGGATTAATCTTTCGTAATCGAGCTCCGCGCGATACAGATAAATTAAAAAAATATTTCATGCTTTAAAATTGTTTTTAAAACCATAGATATTGCATAAACTGAGATGAACTTTGAAAACCAATTCCATTTGAAAAAAAAACCTAATTGATGATCTAAAAATTTAAATTGTACGATTACAAATAGGGGAGGTGGGGGCACATGTGATCAGGGGGAAGATGTGAATACAGCAATTTTTCAATAGTTATTATAAGTTTTTTTATTTGAAAAAAAAATACTAAAGATGACAGCACCTGTAGAGATATGGTAAAAAAAAAAATTAAGCTTTTTGACATTTTGTTTGTCCTCTGTAGCCAAAACACTGTTTTTAGATCTCAAAAGTAAAATCTTTGTTCCAAGTTGATAAGCGTATAACTTTATTTATTTGTTCATTTATTTGAATTTTAGTGTTTTAACATATACTATGAATACTAATAAATATTTTTGATAAAGTTCTTTTTCTTCTAAAATTGAGAAATGTTAATGATTTATCAATTTAACAGAAGCAGCAATGTGGGGCACTTGTAAGCAGACAAGTTGGGGCAGATATGAACAGTACATTAGTGCCCCAATAACCATTCTGTGATTCTGTACCTTTCAGTTAACTTAATGATAAATAATGTCAGTTCCATTATCTATAATTTTCCTGAAATAGAAGATATTTTCCTCACACAAAGTTGATTTTGCATTAAAACTTCATCAAACACATCTTTCAGCAAATACATAAAGTGCAACACGCTCTTTTACATTCAATTGTACTTTAAATAAATTTAGTGTTTTCTAAAATGCAATAAGTGTTTTATATTATTTTACTAAACAGTTTACAACAATATTTTTATGCATTTTTAATACAAAAGTGTTACCTTGAACAACTGTGCAAATTTTTCTATTACATTTGTTCTAAACTTGCAATGATTGCTTACTTCCATATCTAAAACAGTTATGTATATGATGGTTTGAATGGAGATAGACATGAGCAATATTTTAAGAAAGTAAAATTTTTAAACTGGTAACTACCGTAAAATACCTATTGTAACCTTCTCGCTCTTTCAAAAGCAAAAGAAGTTAGGGGAGGGGGGGGGGGGGTTATAGTCGAGATTTTTTTAATCATTAAAAAACCCTTCTTTATCTATAATTTACAAGTGAATAAGGCAAATATAGCAGCGGGAATCTTTCGTATTTCGGCAGATTTGAGATAAATAGTATGTAAACGCCCCTCCCTAAAATCTTCCCCCCAAACAAAACCCCTAAGCAAAATTTGCACCACCAGTGGCTGAGTGGTTCTGCTCTCGAAGCTGGTTGACGGGAGGTGATGGGTTCGAACCCAATCGCGCCCGTCGGCCTAACCGTTTCGGAGTTTTCGTGGTTTTCTTCGAAACCTTGGATTTTCCATGCGTAAATGCGGGTTAGGTTCCCTTAGAAAGACCCCCACGGAGGGCAATCCCCCTTGGTCCTACATCCCTTGAGTATATAATCGGCCGTCAAAAATCAACCCAACCCAACCGAACCTAAGCAAAATTTAAAAGTTTTAATTTCTTTTTTAAAGTTGCTTCTTTATTTTTTTTATTTTATTTCAGCAATACTTAATGAATCATCTAAGCCTCCACCCCCAAAATCTACTTATTTTCATTTTATAATCTTTTGCTTAAACATATCACCCAGAAACTATATATATATATATATATATATATATATATATATATATTTATTTATTTATTTATTTATTTATTTATTTATTTATGGTAAATTTCGCAGGTAATTAACTAATGATTACGATGACAAATGAATAACAGAATAAAAAACATGTCAAAGGATATTTTTTCCTTGTGTTCACATGTGCCCCACGTATGTTCACAACTACCCTGCTGATAGGGCACATGTGAACAATTTTTCGAATTTATAAAACTATTAAAAATTTAAGAAGAACTATACAGGTGATTTTTTAAAAATTACCATGTATAAAAGAGTTCTATTTACTATATTGAGTAGGTTTTGTTTATAGAAATTAATCCAGTCATGAGAAAAAGTTATATTTATGCGAACTGTTCACATGTGCCCCCATCTCCCCTATGTAATTTTTGTATGTAAGATTTGTGTTTTTTAATATTATTTTTCATTTGTTTATAAAAGAAGTATTAATTTCGTTATTTTGTCTTTCACAAAATTGTTAGATTGGTGTTTTTTTTAATATTATTCTTTTGTTTGTTTATAAAAGATGTATTAATTTCGTTATGCAAAAATAGTCAGAAACAAAAGCTGAACAATGTTTGCTGCTTTATGTAGAAAATGTTTATTACTACTATGTATTGAAAATGGCTCGTGATAACAAGAACTTTAAAAAAATCATGCTTGAGAAATATTTTAGAAAACACAATACATCAGCCAATTAAGATACAGTTTTTAAACAAATTGCATTTGAAAGTAAATTTTTCCCTATGGACGAAAATTGAAATGTACGATGGTCAGAAGATTTAAAAATTGCAGTAGCGAAAATTTCAAGACCGAAATTTGATCTTGAAGTGTTGCCATTCGCAAAATGGCGTCAGTGTTACGCACAGATACGTTTGTCCTTTATAATATACCTACTTAATCAGTAAAATATAATAAAGTTAACTTATTAGGATCTAACTTAATTGATACTTATTAGGTTATCAATTGAGGCTCTTATGCTTGGTATTCCGGAATGAAAAACAGCAATTTTCACCTTCTCAAAATTTGCATACGCACTTGTCATATCCATATTCATCATTTTTAGCAAATTTGTATATTGTTTGTTCATTTTAAAATAATTTTAACTCAAAATTTGAAATAACGATTGTCAGCAACATCTTTTATGTGAACAGACAAACTCTTTATTTGAGATTGTAATCTCAATTCCGGAGAGTAAAAATTTCCGTAATTTATGTTTTTTAGACGCATTTGTGTTAAAATGTTTAGTTTTATCTAAGAAAATGATCCTTTTCTTTTAAATATGTCTTCACTTTCACTTAAATAATAATTTTGCCTAGTGCCTGAAACTTAGTATGAATACACATGCAGAAGGAAAAACAATATAGAAAATTTATGAATAAAAAAGCGTGTTTTCAAAAGCAGTATGTCATTTTCTGTTATTATGCCCCTAATACAATATTATGCTCCTAATGGGATCTTGCGCCACTAAACCCTATACAACATTTTTTATCAAAAAATTTGAATTTTTACGAGAAAATGGCACGAATAAAGATAAAAATACCTCATTATTTCTCTCTTGTCTGCAATAATGAAAGCTATCTAATTTTCATTATTTTGAAGAAATTTCATGAAATGCTTTTAAAATTAAATATAAAAGTGGGGATATTAAAAAAAAACAAAAAACAGACAGTGCAATCACATCTACAAATGAACAGCTTTCAGTTAAAATATACATTTATATTAGTAAAATTGGTTCAGCAAAAAGATCAGGGCAGATGACTAAAAAACACAGTTGTGTTTTAAATATGTGGATTATATAAAATTATGAAAAACTAAATTCAGCAAATTATTGTATTTTGATAAAAATGATTGATAAAAAAGAATGTCCTAAAGAATAGCATTCAAATTTTATTATTCGAGAGAATTTTGGACAAAATCTTCAGGAACATGATATTATTTTAAACCTCGAATTATTTGTTTGCTTGTCTAACTCGGCGAAGCAAATCCATCAAGGTGAGAATAATCATTTTCTGTAAAATAAATCGCTATTATTTGCATGTCACCTCTCTTTTATAAAGACACTCTAAATTTTTGTAAAACATTGCGTTTTATCAGTGTGTGATTTCGATTACATTATTTTCAAAAGTGAAGCGTTTTCACATGTGAAGAATTTTAAAGCAGCTGGGCTTTGAAAATGACGCATTTCAACCAAACATAATTCAGTTTTAAGAATTAAAATATACGTTTTTTATAAAATGACGTCATTTGCATCCGTTAAAGTAATCCACTTTTATAATCCATTCTTAAACTTCATCTATAGAAAAATGTGCATATAATGTCATTATTACGGAATAACAGCCAATATTCTTGACATAGCCTGTATTTTAATTTCAACTTTTTTTCAGGTTTTATAAGAAAATGGTAACAAAAAGGTACAGTAATCTCCTAATTTCGACTATTTTCCGTTTACTTTTTGTGGAAATGGGGTACTTTTGTTGCCACTATTAGAAAAATGGTATTAAAAACTACAAAAATTTAATATCTCAAAATTAAATTGAGATACAGCTTTCAAACAAATTGCATTTAAAAGAGCATTTTTTTCCTTATACGACGGTGTAAAAATTTAAAATGTGCGATGGTTAGAAGTTTAAAAATGTAAGTAGAGAAAATTGCAAAACCAAAATTTCATTTCAAATTTCAAAGTGTTGCTATTCGCAAAATGACGTATGCGTTACGCACAAATATGTTTGTCCTTTATAATATAGATTGGCAGCGAAGTGTGGTGTTTAACCTTTTATTTCTATGGTTTTTAAGCATTTTAAGCTGTTTTTGGTCTAGATCCTTAAGTCTAATGAAAATTTTATAATTACATAAAATGTCGATGATTTTATTCTGAACATTTGGTTATTTGATTCATCTTGATAAGTAAAAAAATAAACAGTTAGAGCATTTTCCGTAAAACACGTTTTCCACTCAAAAATGGCTGTGTAGCTCGTTAAAAATGGCCAACCCGAAAAAACTATTTAAAAAAACTGTAATCATGTTTTTAAACACAGAAAACTATCAAGAAAACCTGTTTAAAATATTAGGAAAATTAAAAATCTCGAGCGCAACCACCTGGGTGCGCTCATTTATTAATCCTTAAATTCATAGTTTAACTCAGGAGTTACATGATGTTTTTTTCTCCCATTTGCGCTTTCTAATGATCTTTTGTTTAAATATTATGTGTTACTTACATGTGATAACATGCATTTAAGTTCGCGAAGTTTCTTTTTCTCCTGATTTGTTGCCACACGGAGGTTATAACATCTTTTGTTGATACTGCTTGCAATGTTTTTCAAAAAATATCAATAAATTTGTTTCGATGGACAAAAACGTCTCGCTTATATGCCATACCAAAAAGAAAATCCAAGAAGAACGAGCATTTGCAAAAGAAAACAACGTAATCCAAGATAACACGAAGAAAAATGTTGTGCGCACTCCTGTAGCACTCTGGTGAACACGTAAGTCTGGAGGTGAGTCTTTCTCTGCCGAAGAAGTTTGTAAATCAATGGAAATAACAGGTAGATCCTACCTGTTACTATGACAGCGGTTTTGGGAAGAGAAGATAGGGAGAATCCTTCTCTACGATTTTTCAAGGACGCATAACGTACGTTTTATTTACTTGTGTACTTTTTATGAATATGCACTTCGCCAAATTATCTAGGTTATAACCGTTATCAGAAGTATTTTCTGAAATAAACGTGGTCAACCAAAAAGTTTAATTAGGGGAAAGTAGGGTAATGACGCTCAGAAGAGTAATCCCGCTCACCCAATACCTCTAAACAGAATAGAATTGAAACCGTGCGATCAGTACGGGCATCTAGCGAACTTCATCCTAAGCCCCCAGTAAGGATATAGTGACCGTCGGAAGGAAAGTATTTTTGTGCCCTCACGTTATTAGTTTGCAGTTGTTTTATTATAAAATTCTACAACATGTAACTTGAAGGTAAGTGTACACTCTTATTTTCAAATATTAATTTACTCATTATGAATACAAAATATATACATTTAGCTGTACTTTCATGCTTATTTTTATTTTTGTAGTGCGTTTTTCCGCCATTTATAAAGCATTAAAACCCAACATGGCGATAACGGGTAATGGCGCTCTCGTAGAATTCCTGAAGTGTTGCCAGTGGACAACTTTTTTAAAATTCAAATTTATTTATTAACACCACTTTTCTGAAATGGTGAAATTCCCCTGTTTTCGCCTTAATATGTCATTAAACAAAGCGAATTTTACGATTTCAAAAAAGTGGTGAAAATCAAAAAACCTAATTATAAAAAAAGTATCCCACTATATGTGTCACACAATATGTGTGCACAGTTTGTGTAAAGTGGTAGCAAAAAGTCTGCGGTTGTGTGAGCAGTCCATACAACTACATATGTGACTTTTGTCTTACTTAAATGTTGTATTCAAACTCTGAGCGCATTTACCCTACTATGTCGGGCATTATCGCTCAATCGATGGTTATATAAATAAAAGGATAAAAAAAAATACTTAAACTTTTATGCAAACTAGTTGAATGCAAACTGCTCCTTATGCTTTGGAGTTATACTTCGTTAATAAAATATTGATTTTTTTGTCTAAATTTGACTATTCATATTTTCCCTTAAATGAGCGCCATTCCCCTACTATTTTAAAACCAACTAAGTTATAACGAGAATCAACTGTAATAAGTTTTTGAGAAATAAAATAAAACGCAATGAAACGTAAATGAAACGTAAGAATAACGTATGGGAAAATGCAAGCAAAAACAAGAATATTCATTTATATGCTTATTTCTAATTTTTTTTTTTTTCTCATCAAATTTCAAAATCCATCCCTAATTATATAAAGTAAATCTTACTGAGTATATAAAACAATAATCACTACACTTAAAAAATAATTGTTGAAATTTTATTGTTTTAAATGCGTCATGTTTTGAAAAAAGAAAAATTACGAAAAATCAATTTAAAGATCAATACATTGGTGACCATTTTATTGTGTAAACATTGTAGTGGGCGCGGCATTTAAAGAGCTAGTAAAATAATATTAGGTTGTAAAAGTTCTGGGAAATTTTGAATCTAATAGTTACCAGAATTTGTATCGTATATAGGAGTACATGTGGTATAATTATAGGAGTTCAGGAACTTTGGCTCCAAAATGCCTATTGAGCAGTTGATTTGCGTGTGTTGAACCGGCATTATTAGAGAAAAGGCCAAACGATTCTGAAAGCCGTCAATGAGATTAATGAGGATTAAGGTGCTGGTAACGGCGACAAACTTAGCCAGCAAATCCGGAATCTGGCAGAATGATGGCAGAAAGTCGTGGACTATGATGGTCTCTACTTTAAAGAATAGTCCTTGTTGCTTTTGTTATTCATTTGCGCATAACAACGCAACTTTCACAAATTTCCCAGAACTTTTTGCTCCACCTAGTAAAAAGTATTTTTACTACACTTATAATTGTTCGATTGTTTCAAAACTTAGCTGAAATATACCAGAGGGGCCAAAACTTATTTCAGCAGAAAACACAATTTTGTCATTTCAATAAATTTTGATACTTTCGTCATTTTTGACGAGGGTGCCAAATCCCCTTAACAATCCCGTGTTTGAGAGCTTAGTGTAGTTACACATTCATATACTCTAGAAATGAGCCACTTTTGCACCAACACGGGTCTGGCCCACTGTTGCTTCTGATGAACAAAAATGTAAGTAAATTGTTGACAAAGGCTTTGAACCACAAAAGATATTTGATTAAAATAAATTAAACGTAAATAAAATTTGGTATATGCTCCAATTTTTGGCCCCCATGCTCACCATTGGTACAGTTTAAGAGATAGTGACCAGAAGAGGGACCACCTTCGAAATGAATAAAATACTACCTTTTTTAATTTTTCCACTTATCTAACAAATGATTTACTGTAAGAGTGTATATAAAGGGCAGTTTAATGCAAAATAAAATATATTAAAGAAACAATATTTTAAAGAAAAACTTATCGCTTAAAGAACGCGGTATGAATTTAAAAAATATATTTTTTTTGTGAGCACTTCAGAAAATAAATTCCCCCACTAACATAATAAAAACAATTATTAACAGATTATGCACAGGTTAAAGGTTTTATTCAATCAGATTTCTTTTAATCGTTTTTAAGAAATGCATTAGGGGCTTTTTTATTTTACTTTAAATGTTAACCCCTTCGAGGGCGGTGGTCCAAAAATGAACCACCTAATTTTTATCCCTAAATTGCACATTGACACCAGAATTTTGGATTGAAAATTTTCATTTTATTAAGTACATGAAGACTTTGGATTGAATATTCATTGGTGATTGGATTAGGCTGTCTACTTTGTCATTCGGTTGGATCAATAGGTTTGTTTCAGACCATTGGTCCGTACTACATAAGGTGAAAGTTTATTCTGACTGTTACCGGCCCTTGGTGGATCGTCGGTAGTTTAGTTTTCATAGGGTAGAGGGTCATTTGGTGTGTTTTGTCTTGGTTTTTCTTGTGTTTTAGAGTACTTTTGGTGCCTTTCGGAGTAATTATGGCTAATGATGATGTAGATAAATGGATCAAAGAGGTTGAGGGAAAGAAATTTATAACACTGGTAATAGATATGCATGCTAAGATTATGGATCTATTGGAATATAAAAGATCAAAGGATCACAAAATTACGATGCCTTTAGTGGCAAATATAAAGAAGGCCATGGATTTTCTACTTAAACAATGTACTGAAATTAGTGAGGAGAGTAAAGTGATGAAAACAAGATTGGAGGACAGAGATGAATATACAAAGATGTTGAGTGACCTGGCGCAGAAAATCACAAGACCATCTATTGACTCGGTTGATGAGATGCCGGTCAAGGAAAAGGAGACACAACAGAAGAGAAGGGAGGAATTCTCTGTAATAATAACACCTAATACTGAGAATCAGGATATGGATGTGGTTAAGGATAAAGTTAAGGAAATTTGTAAAGGCAGAAGTGATCTCCCGACCCCTAATGACGTAATTGTTACAAAATCTAATCAAGTTATTCTGAAATATGGTAATAAAAAAGAAGTTGAGATAATGAAAGATTCGCTAACGGAGGCACAAGAAATCAAGAATATGGCAAAGGTAAATGTACCGGTTAGGCGAAGGGACAGAGTATTGATCCTAAGTGTGGACCCAAAGTTAGATGAGGAGGAGGTTGGGAGAGAGGTTGAGAGGCTTTTGCGGGGGATGGATGCAGATATATCTAGTGGCAGTTTTAAAGAAAGACTGTTGACTGCTCATCTTGAGGGTACTACACGTTCTCTTATTGAAGGATTTTTATATAAGTCGGATGCTGAAGTAAGAATAATAAGAAAAATACAAACGAAACAAGGAAAGAATAACTGGTTGTTAGATGTGGATGCCGACAGCAAACAGGCCCTCCTTGGACTCCGCCGCATCTGCATTGATTTTGAAAGATACCGCGTGGTTGAGTTTATCTCAATCACGCGTTGTTTCAAGTGTCAAAAATTTGGGCATATGGCAAATAAATGTAGTGAAGCAACCCATTGTGTAAAATGTGCCGGAGACCATGTGTTGAAAGACTGTAAATCGGAAACCTTATGTTGCGCCAATTGCTATTTCAACGATGCTGGTGGAGAATGTAGTCACAGGGCAGATAGTAGTGGTTGTCCAGTCTTTCTGAGTTATAGGGATGGACTATTGCCGAACCGTAGTTAAGGGCACGTTTGGTGGCCCCTCTGTTGGTAATTTGAATGTGTTGCAAATTAATCTTCACCACTGTAATGATGCAAATGAAGCTTTATTTAACTATGCTATTAATAATAACATTGATATAATTTTATGCCAGGATCCTTACATTCTTGATGGTACTGCCCCTGGTATTCCACCAGAATGGATTATCTTTTATTCTAACTCATTTAATGCTGCTGTCATTTTTACTAATAGGGAATATGCCACGATCAGTAATTTGGTATTAGATAATGCTGTGTTTGTATCTTTAAATGTAAATAATGATAAAATTTTCATTGGTTCGCAATATTCTCCCCCAAGCGGAAATATAGATAAAGACTTTGAAGATATTGGCGAACATTTCCAGAATTTTGACAAAGTACTATTAGCAGGGGACTTTAATGTTCCATTACTGGACTTGGGATATACTTATCAATCCGTGAGAACTGATGTGTTCCTGGAACATCTCTTGGAGAAAGATCTGCGGATTATAAATGATACTGATGCCGCTCATACATTTGATCAAGGTTCGCTGAAGGGTAGACCCGATTTAACATTGGGAGGTCTCGAGATCTGTGGAAAGATTGAAAATTGGTATGTCGACGAAAAGAATTACTCATTCAGTGACCATAGATATATAAGATATTCTCTGGGTTACGTTGCCTCTAATAAGACGAATCAACGATACAAGACCAAAAATAAGAGTTTCAGAAAATTCAATGATAATATTAAGAAAAAGGAAGATTACTGGTTGAACGAACTCCTGAAAATTAAGAATACAGAAGACTTGGAAAAACATGTGAATCAATTCGTGGAAGAGGTGTCCGATATCACAAGGGGATGCTTTAGGAAAGGAAGTCTATCACATAAACCAACGGTGAAATGGTATTCAGAAGAGTTAAGGATCGAAAGAAACAGAGTTGCTGCCATGTATAGAAGGTGTGTTAAAAATCCGGAAGATATAGATATGAGAGAAACCTATAAGAAATATAAAAGGGAATACAATAGAAATGTGAGGAACGCTAAAAGAGAATCGTGGAAAAATTTTTGTCAGAAGACAAATCAATCGTTTGGAAATTTATATAAGTATATTTCTGGTAAGACGAAGAAATGTACAGACTTCATATTTACCAGATTAGAAGAATCACAACCCTTTGATACATATGATGATGTGGCAAGGACATTGATGGCAGAACACTTTGGTATTGACGAAGTTCCGGGGAATATTTATGAGTTTATCTCGGATAAGATCGAAGAAGATGGGTTTATGGAGGTAACAACGAGAGAATTGAAATACGTAATGAGCAAACAAGAAAATAATAAGGCACCAGGCTGTGACGACTTAGATGCTTTGATAGTCAAAAATATTTGTAGAACCAATATGAATTATGTCAAGAAACTATTTGGAAAATGTCTGAAACATGGTCACTTCCCAGAGGCATGGAAATCTGGTAAGGTGATTTTCTTCCGTAAAAGGAACAAAGATGGTAGGTCTGCCAGGTCATACCGACCGATAACTTTGTTATGTATTTTTGGTAAGCTCCTTGAACGGTTAATTAAAATTAGGATTATGCCGAAGCTGGAAAAAGAAGAATTTTGGGATAATGGTCAACATGGATTCAGAGAAAGAAGGAGCACTATCACAGCTTTGGAAGATCTAAGAGAAAGAATTCGCATAAATCTGTATAATTATAAATATTTTGCAATGACGTCGGTTGATATACAGGCAGCATTTGATGCGGTGGATTGGCAGATATTGGCTATGTTGATAGATAGGTTACCAATAGCTCAATACTTAAAGAATATTCTGAAAAATTATATATCACGTAGAAGAATAGGATTTAGTTTCACGTATGGAATTATCTGGTATATATTATTTAAAGGCTGTCCCCAGGGAAGTTGCCTTGGTCCACTTCTCTGGTTGATCGTTGCAGACTACCTATTCAAGAGATATAGATTAAGACATGGCGATATATTATCCCACGCTGACGATTTCGTAGTTTTTGCAGGTGCAGACACAAGAAAAGAATTAGAAGAAGAAATGAACAAACGCATAGCATGGTTTGCAGAGATCTGCGAGAATTTACATTTAACAATAAGCAAGGAAAAATGCGAAAGTATTTTATTTGGCAGGTATTTGTTTGAAAACAGGCATCCTATTTTCAAGATTGGAACATCATCGATATCCGTAAAAGACTCAGTTGTATACCTCGGTGTAACTATTGACAGTAAATTAAATTGGATTAGACACCTTGAGAAAGTAAGAGAGGGGGTGAGAAATTTTACTTCAAACATAAAGAAAACAGTGCAGAGAGATAGGGGATTACAAGCATCATATAGAAAGATTTGGTATAATTCTGTGATAGAAAAACATATAACATATGGTGCGGAAATTTGGTTTCCAGATTTGAAAGTGGATGCACTTAATAAATTAAGTTCATGCCAGAGGCTTGGTTTATTATCAATTATCACATCATATAAAACAGTCTCTACGGACGCTTTGTGTGTATTGGCTGGTGTTGCTCCATTACACATTTCACTCAAACATTCTGTGGTGAAATATAGAACTATTCATGGGAATGCCAGTATCATAGAGAATGGAACAGAGATCAAGAAAGATAATATTATGATCAACTTGGTGACAATGGACTACCCAGATTATGGAGCTCTCAGTAACATTCATATCACAGATAAGGATAGTCGTGAATATCAGGGAATTAACATGCCATTAATATATACAGATGGGTCAAAAATGGCCAGTGGAGTAGGCGCCGCATACACAATTTTTGTAAATGGTGAATGTATCTTGGATTATAAGATCTCTTTAAATATTTTAAATAGCATATATCAAGCTGAACTGACTGCGATAAAGTATGCAGTAGATTGGGTAATAAACTCGAATTATAACAGTGCTGTCATTTTTACTGACAACAGAGCATCAACTTTGGTTATACAGAGAAACTTTCCTGCAAACGCCATTGTTAAAGAAATCTATGATAATATGAAAAGTCATCCGGAAAAAATGGTCACTATTGGATGGACCAGAGCACACGTTGGAAATGTGGGGAATGAAAGAGCAGATCGTTTGGCGAAAGAGGCAACAGATTCATCAATGGCTGACATAACTGCTGATGTATTATTTCCAATTTCTTTAGTTAAGAGAATCTGTAGTGAGAATACCATTAGACAATGGCAGGAAGAATGGACATCAAGTACCAAGGGTAGAGACACCTATAAGGTTATCAGGAAAGTAAATACCGATTATGTGTGTACGAGTCAAGTTATGCAGTATTTTATAACAGCACATGGTAGTTTCCCAGAGTTCCTTTTTAGGATTGGAAAGAGAAGAAATGCACTTTGTGACTGTGGCACAGTGGGTAATGTACTGCATTATTTGTATGGACGCTGTCCTTTTGTCCCACATTTCTTCAACTTTGACAACTCGTTAAGCATCAGGCAAAATCTCAGGAGAGTAATCTTTGACAAAGACAATTATAAGAAACTTTGCAATATATACAATTCTTTAAACGAATTATATTCGTTTATTAGGTATAAATTCTGAGGCTGTAATTAGCTAGAATTGCGTTAGAAATGAGAACATTGTCTTTTGATTCAATGTAGCATGTGCAATTGAACACTGAGCAATTCAATTGAACACTGAGCTTGATTTTCAATAACTTTGATACAAATATATATCTTGTTGGGGAACATTTTGGAAAAGTCAACATATTTAATGTCTGAGAAGTACCAGCATTTCAAGTGACTTTAATTTACAATGTGTCTCTCTCTCTGTTCTGTGGTGCTTTGGGCATTTAATATACTTAATCCCATTGTGATATGGACCTTGAACATTGATGCTTGCCTTACAGTATGTTGTCATTTCAGTGTACTTCAGTGTTCTTTTTATGAAGTTCTTCATAAGTTGTAGGTTACCTATAAACATTTGAGGCCGTGTTGGCAATCCTGTTTTAATGTTATTTGGTCTATATTTTAGTTGATGATCGTAACCTGTAAACCATCTGTAACCATTCCTGTAAACCATCATTTTTGTTATTTTGTTGCATGGCTACCTTAAACATGCGTATTTTGTATTTTGCATTTTGTATTTTTTTTTTTTTTTTTTGTAACATAGCGAGTTTTTATTTATTAGCATATTTGAATATGCCATTGCTTCACTTTAGTAAGTTCTATTGTTGCCGTTGTTCGGGTCCGTTCGGGCTGTGGTAGAGCTGGTTAGTGGTGCGTTCTTTTTTCCCGCCAGGACATTAATTCCATTGACCTCGCGGTTGGCGTCCTGGTTGGGTGTCCCAAGTACATGAAGAAGATATTAAGTACTGCTAGAAGACAACACAAAAGTAATTTACGTCGTGCAAAACGACAGGGTTGGCTGTCATTCTGTGAACGCACTGATAATGCCTATGGGTCTCTATACAGACATGTCTCAGGTAAAAACCTGAAACATAACGACATGATCTTTACTACATTAGAAGAATCTTCTGTGTTTGACACATATGATAGCGTAGCACATAGCCTTATGTCTGTTCATTTTGACGTGGATTATCGACCTTCTGTCCCTTATGAGTACATTAACTCATTCAATTATTCCTCATCACCTGATTTTATTCCATTTAAAGAAAAAGAACTCTTTCATGTACTGCGCCTTCAGGACATAAATAAAGCTCCAGGACCGGACGATATTGATGGAATAATTATTAAAAATTTGTGTAACAGATTTACAACTCTTATGTTGACGCTATTTAATACTTGTTTTTCACTTGGTCACTTCCCAAAATGTTGGAAACGAGGAATGATAATCTTTTTTCGAAAACGTAATAGGACAGCTGAAAAAAATAATTCGTATCGACCTATTACTCTTCTCCCTATGATGGGTAAGTTATATGAAAGACTTTTAAAACTTCGAGTTATTACAATGCTGGAGTCTTCTAATTATCTTGATGATGGACAACATGGCTTTCGTGAGAGACGGAGCACCTTGACAGCACTTTCTGCGTTAAAGAATATCATTGGAGAAACACTATCAAAATATAAATACTGTCCAATGATTTCTTTTGATATCACTGGTGCCTTCGACATTTTGGATTGGCGTATTGTAGCCGATATCATAAATATCTTACCTATTTTTGATTACATGAAGTCTACACTTAAAAATTACATGAGTCATAGACTTATTTGTTTTAAATATACGCATGGAATAACATGGTTTCATGTATTCCGTGGCTGTCCGCAAGGGTCATGTCTTGGGCCGTTTATCTGGACACTAGTTGCTGACAGGATTTTAAAGAGTTGCAAGCAGAGAGGATTACTGATTATTTCTTATGCTGATGATAGCGTTATTATAGAGGGCGCAGATACGCGCTCTGCGCTAGAACATACAATGAATACTAGTGTTCATCACTTTTCGGATATCTGTTCTATACATCATTTGAAAATTAGTACAGAGAAGTCAGCCGCAATGCTGTTTGGGAGCCACACTCTTAGTAAATGAAGACCAATTTTTAAACATAATGACAAAAGTATCAGTGTAAAGGACAATATTCTTTATTTGGGATTTCTACTTGACAGCAATTTTCGCTGGATGGATCACCTAGATATGATTCGAACTAGGCTTAACGATTTCACGTGTAAAATGCGCCAAACCAGAATCCGTGATAGAGGTCTTCCTTCTATTTATCTTAAAATATGGTACAATACCGTCTTGAAGAAACGTATTTCATATTGTCATGAGATCTGGATGCCTGACTTAAATCAACATGGAATAACAAGATTACTCTCATGTCAACGTGTATGTCTGCTGTCTGTCTTAAAGGCATATCGTACGATTTCTAATGACGCATTGTGTGTTTTGGTGGGTGCTCCACCACTTGACATAGAACTGAATTTGTCTTCTAAGCGTTATAATATCATTTATGGAAATGGTACAGTCTTGATTGACAATATGTGTTTTAAAGGTGAAGATTTTATGAATAAACTGAGGACATATAATTATCCTTACTTTTTTGAAAACTTAAATATAAAATTTGTTAAGCCAGTGGTTGATACAGTACCAGTGGTGAATCATCCGATATTTTATACTGATGGTTCTCGAATGATGAACAGTGTAGGAGCTGCATTTACGGTTTGGTATAGGGATTCTTTTATGCTAGACATGAGATTAAAATTACATAACTATAACTCTGTTTTTCAAGCAGAATCGGCTGCGATAGACAAGGCTATCAGTTGGTGCATCGGCTCCCCGCATGATTCATTTCATCTTTATACTGACAGCTTGTCATCAATTTACGCTCTTCAGCGCTTATTTCCAACCAACGGTCAGCTTTTTAATATCTTCAACTCTTTGCGCCTGTTACATAATAAAGTCATATATATTGGCTGGATAAAATCGCATGTTGGAATATCAGGAAATGAAAGAGCGGACATGTTGGCAAAATCAGTTATTATAAATGATCTGTATGATAAAGTTCTACGCATTCCTGCACCAACTTCTATTTTAAAGCGTCATTTTAAAACACTTCTACATGATCAATGGCACGTTTCTTGGGAAAATTCGAAGAAGGGAAGAGATACTTATGCGATATTAAACAAGGTTGACGATTTATTTCTATGTGAATCCCAGGTGATAGGTTATTTTCTTTCTTCACATGGAGCATTTCCACAGTATCTGTTTAAAATAGGAAAACGCCCAAATAACAGGTGTAACTGTGGTGATGTAGGAAGTATACAGCATTATTTGTTTGGACATTGTCCGTTAATGCCTTGTACATTTAAATTCAACAGGAATTGTACACTGAGATGGAACATTCGAAACGTTCTCATCACCCGTTCAAACTATAGAAAACTGTGTGCTATGTACAACGCACTTAATAGGGAATACTCATTTATTGGGTATAAATTTTGATAATTTTTACACTTGTAAATATTTACTTCTATCATACTGTTAATACTCATCAGTGGTTCGCTACGGACATTACGTGGTTTTCTGACACTACATCAAAGGCTCAACATTGTGCCTTTTATAGTAACTGTCCTTTGTCTGACATTTTTGTTTGCGGTGATTTTCTCTTGAGGTCTGAACATTATGGTGATCTTTCTTCAAGTTAGTTTTTCTTATATAAAACTTTTATGAACATTTTTCTTTCGAACACTGAACTCATTTGAACATTAGTGAACAGTGAACTTTAATGAACATTTACACTTCATAATCTTGAACAAGGACTTATAGTCTTAACTTTTGTTATACATTTAAGTCACTTCACTATTGTTTTTTTATTTTTATTATTATGATGAAAGCAACATCAATTGTTTTATAAATTTACGATTTACTATGTAAGTTCGTCAGAATATGTGCCCTTTTCTTTGTTATTTTGGGTGCTTTCCGATGTCCGGCATCGGTGACTGTTGTGGGGATTTTCCACCGGAGCGTTACATCCTATGCCATTTTTTGGTTGGTGCTCCGGTCGGGTGATCAAGTACATGAAGAAAAGCTTTTACTTATTTTCAAATAAATTTGTATATAAATTCCGATGACATTCAATCATTTCTGTATTTTACGAAAAGAAGTACTTTGTCCCTGATAGAGTTAATGGCTTACTAGCGGTACCTGCCCCACGATAGGTGTATTTACGTTATATGCATTTTTTTTTTAAATTAAATAAAATATTTTAAAAAAGATTCTTTTTTTAATAACTTGTGAGGTATCCAAGCTGTAAGTTGATGGATTTACCGAGAGTTAGCTCCATAATGTTTTTAAGCAAGGGTTCAGTTTTGTAAACTACTGTGACATAATAAAGGTACTTGAAACGACATATTAGGAATTATCTATAATAATATTCGATATTCTTGGTGAGTTCTGTTCGAAAATTGTGACGTTAAGCTGAAATTGTAATAGGTCTTCGAAGTATTTTATAAACTGTTTATATTAGAGTATATAGCGCTTTTCAGTGGTGTGAATGTGTTTTATCACATTTTAGTTAATTTAACACATTATGATATATAGTTTCTATTCATAAAACTTCTTTTAATTTTCAAAGTATTTTTTACGGTCGAAAAAGGAACTTTTTATCCGCTTGTAATTATGCAGTTAGTTGCTTTCCCAGCTCGATTTGAATATAAAAGCACGTAGATCCCAACCTACGGTGTATGCCGCCCGATGTTCCAATCCAAAGCGGCCCCACCAGTGGCCGAGAGGTTCTGCTCTCGAAGCTGGTAGATGGGAGGTGCTGGGTTCGATCCCAATCGCGCCGGTCGGCCTAATCGTTCGGAGTTTTCGTGGTTTTCTTCGAGCCGTGGATCTTCCATGCGTTAATACGGATTAGGTTCCCTTAGAAAGACCCCCACGGAGGGCACTCCCCCCGGGCCTATATCCCACGTGTAGATAATTGGCCGTCAAAAATCAACCCAACCTAACCCAATCCAAAGCAGCTTCTTATGCCCTTGGTAAGAATCAATTAGATTGATCTCGGATAAGGAATTACCATAAAAATGTACATTTTGAATATCGATAATGCTTTTAGAAATAGCATGTGCTATTAGATAGCTATGATTAGATTGATGATTATATATGATTAGATGAGATGATATATAATTAGATAGATAGCAATAGATAGTGCTTTTAGAAACTTTCATGTTGTTTAACTTTAATGATTGTAAATTGAGTGTGTTGGTTTCGTATAATGTGCTATACTGCAAGCGGAATCGCAATAAACCTTTAATTTACTTTTAGTTAATCAATTTTAATGCATCATAGTTTAGTTTAAGTGACTCAAACTATCCACGGTGTTTTTTAGTTAGTGCTTGTAATTGTTTCCTACTAAGCAGGATACTTAGATTTTAATTAGAATAAACTGGTTTTGAGTTACTTCAAGTCTGTTTATTTGATATCCATGCCAATATCCCAGAAGAGACCTTAAAAACTTATGAATGTTTTGTATGATGTTTCAACATACTTTAATTCTGCATCTCTGTTATACAAATCACATTCACATTATTTTTAATTTAGTTTTTTACAGCGCAGCATTGTATCATAATACTATTGCACTTACTAATATAATAAATTAAGGAATGCGGTCAATAATCGATAACAGGAAAGCAGAAAATTATGGTTAAGGTAATTTTTCGGCTAATATTGCAGAAGATATATTTCTGTTTTAATACTGAAATTTCTGTTTCATTTTAAAAACAGTATTTTTCATTCATTCTTTTTTTTTCTTTATTTCATTATCTTCATTCATTATGTTTTTTTCATTATATTTCTATTCCTTATTTTTTCTGATCTTCTGATTTACATACCCTGTTATCAAGCGCAAAGTGTGACTTACTTATTGACTGTGAATTTAGAAATATATAAATCCTTACGTTGAATAAATATTTAAATATAATAAATAAGATAAAGCCTTTTGCAAAACTAGAAAAATAATTTTTTTTAAATTAAGGTTTAAAAGAAGGATTACTAGATGTGTTGCTAAAAGTATCTAAAGGTTGCTAAAAATTATTTAATGGCCACATGAAGAAAATAATTTCTTCACTTTTTTTAAAAAATCGTTTATTGTCATTTTTTTACTACTTCATTGTATATTCGGTGACAATAAAAGCAAACAAAACACTAAAATTAAAAAGAGAATATATATGTCTACGAATCTTATTAATATTAAATGCATTTTATCTTTCTTTCATCTATTTCCGTGATATTTTTCAAACGGAATCAGGGAAGTTACTTAAAAATGCAACGTCTCAAAGGACTAGGAAACTAATGAAAATTCTCTTTCTCAATGTCACTCACGCTGTGAGGAGGTAGAAAATTCCTTTTTCTTATTTTTAATGCAATAGAGATTAAGAAATATTTATTTTTAAAGCCGGTTTTGTATCTTTGGTGACGATAAAACGAGTATGTGGGTGTTTACGAATAGTTTTTATATTGATATTGACTTTTTATTGATATTGAATTGTTTGAAAAATGAAGTTAAAAAAAAAGTGGTTTTTTGAAATAACCAAAGACTTATCAGTAAAAATTGATTTTTTTAAAACGCATATTGAATGACATGACTATTAATACTGTGTAAAAAGTCGTTTTAACCACATTTAATATTTATTATAAAGATTATCTTTCTTTATTTTTATACGTACATTAACATGTCTGTACATGAGTTTTTTAAATTAAAAGATTTTTTCGATATTTTAAAGTGAAATTACTTCGGTCTTAGTCATTGTACGATGGCTAACTTGAACGCTCAGGAACAGAGAAAAAATCGATTTAACCAAAGTCCGAATTATTGGACGGGAAAGAGTGAATTTCTTTCCACTCTATCTCTAAAGAAAAAGTATTTATCAAATACAAGAAAATGTACATTTTCTATGTTCAAAATTTTAAACATATTAAATGATAAAAAATAATTACACTCTAAAAATAAGTTTATCAACCTTTAACTGATGTTACCGGTCTCTCAGACGGCGGCTTTTTTCAATTTTTACAGTTTAACTTGCAATTTTCAGTTTAACTACAAACACTACCGAAATTCTGTTCCGTTTGGAACTTTGGTGCTAAGACCAGAGACTTTTGAATGGGTGAATTTTAATTATAACAGTCCTGTACAAAAAGTTCAGTACAAAAACCCGATCCTGTGAGGTAATCGCGTCTTTTATTCATCTTTCGATGGAGCGGTCTCACAGACCGCTTCACACTAGTTATATGACAATTTCTGTGACATCAGTTAATGGTTAAAAACATATTTATGTAATGAAGTCGAAATTATTTTATATTCCTAAAATTAAGCTTAACAGAAATAAATCAAAAGAATTTATATATGTAATGAACTACAAAGATTAGTTGAAAAAAATTGCTTTTGGTCGAATGATATTTACTGCATTTTTATCTACTAACAATGCATTATAAAATATCTTTGAATATTCCTGGGAGGAAACGGGAAACTAATTTCAAAAAAATTTAAAGGAACATTTCTTAAATTTCTGAAAATTCTATAGAGTTCCATTCACATGCTTTTCTTGTAAATTTTGATGAGGAATGTTTCAGAATTGAAAACCAGAAACCAACTAGCTGTCAATCAGCTTTGAACAACCAAAGTTCCCAGGCATTTTTACAATATATATAAGTATTTTCGATATTTTGATTTCCTTGATTAAATAAATTATGAAGTTATGGAAGAAATTAACAATGCAGTTCAAATAACTGTAAGTATATCTTAGACTTTATTTTTTTATATTCTTTTAGCACTATTTAAGGGGTCTCAGATCTCTTATAGCTTGAAAATTTTCATACTTATAATTTTTTTAGATATTAAACTTTTATTTTTTCTGTACATTTTGATATGATTGTTTCCTTTAAATTCGCATGATAACAGAAGTTATGGCAATTAGAATTATAGCAGATCAATAGCTGAAGCGGCGTTTCCGAAACTTTGAAGTATTCTGAATATTTTTTCATAAAATTTTCAAAACATACGTTTCATGTTAGTCTGCATAAACTGAACTTAATGTTTCATTTTTGCTGTTCAAAGAAATAACTTTTTTTGGTGATTATAGTGTTGAAATTCAAAATTTTTTATTAGCTAAATACAACTTTGTATTAAAAATATAAAAATGCTTTAAATACAAATTTATTTAGGTTCATTTAGGTTCATTTAGGTTAGTTAATTATTAGAAACTGAAGTATAATTGGGCACAAAAAAATTCATTCTGAATGCTAAATTTATTTTAAAATCCTCCGCGTAAGCTGTTATACTACACTGTTAAAAAGTCCTTCCGGCCAGTCCCGGGAGGAAGAGGTAGCTTTCATATTCCTTATTTTAAAAAAAGCCAACTTATATTATTCAAACACACGAAGCTCAATTTAGTGGAAACCGAATGTAGGAGATTCATTACTAATTTTTATCAATACAAGATCATTATGAATGAGAATTTCGGGAAATTATTCAGCATTATCCAAGCTTCTTTTATTTAAAGTAACTTATATTTGGCTGCCAAATTCGGCGATTTCTTAAAGTGCCTGCCATTTTAAGACAACATGGTGGATGAGGCTAACCAGTGAACTTGGTCGAGACCTTAGTAATTGCTGTGCACATGCTCACTCACACCGGAATCGATTGATATATACGAGTGCTGTCGCAGGCAAAAAATCAGATTTTTCAAAATGTCACCCACATTAGATATTGAAATTGCTAAATCTGAGCCATTTTTAAGATAAAGACAAACAAAAAATGCTCCTGAATCCTTATATCAAGGTCAGATACTTAAGAAAGAAACCTTTTTGAATTTCTAATTTTTTTGCAACTCACATTAAATATAATTTTTTTTTAATTTAATGGCCGCCATTTTGAAACAAGATGGCTCATGAAGATGGCCAGCGAACTTGGTCGAAATATTGATGTATCTACTAAAAACCAACTTTTCAAAAGTAAAAAATATATATATATATATATATATATGAAACTTATGGCTAAAAAATTGTGTGATATCATATTTCCAAGCTTATATTATGGTACTTTTATAACATTTTCCACTAAAAAATTTACAATTTGTAAGTCGAGTGACTTCGTATATGTTGATAGAAATCCTTTTCTCCTGTACTAAATACATCATAACGTGTTTCTGAAAATTCAAATGTTTTAAAATTATGCATAATGGGCTTTGCGGCCATCTTTCCATATTTTACACAAATTTCTAAGCACTCAAGTCTGTAAAGGGTAATAACTTTGCATTAATAACGATTTAGAACTTCTGATTTTAACTATGGACAAATAAATTTAAAAAGACTTATTTTGAGAAAAAAAAGTTCATTGTTACTGCTTTTAAATGATTAATTACTCTAAAAAAGTAATCATAAGAGGAATAGCGAAGCTATGTAACCATTACCTTAACACACAAATTTCTAAGCACACAATTCCGTGAAGGAAAAGCATAAAATGTGTGCTTTGGTAACAATGTCGAACTTTGGTTTTCAACTGCAAACAGCTGATAAATTGAAAAAGACTAATATTTTGAGAAAAGAATTATTTTTTTTATTGCCTTTAAATGATAATTATTTTACGAAATAAATCATAAGATGAATCCTTTAGTTAGGTCACTATTATTTTAAGACTCAAAGTTCTCCGAATAAAAGTCCGTAACGGAAAAGCTTATAATGTCTGCTTAAGTAACAATTTTGAATTTCGGATTTTAACTATGGATTAGGGTACATAGAAATTTGTGTAAAATATGGAAAGATGGCCGCCAAGCCCATGATGCATAATTTTAAAACATTTGAATTTTCAGAAACACGTTATGATGTATTTAGTACAGGACAAAAGGATTACTATCAACATATACGAAATTGTAAATTTTTTAGTGGAAAATGTTAAAAAAGTACCATAATGTAAGCTTGGAAATATGATATCACACCATTTTTTAGCCACAAGTTTCATCTTTTTTTTTTTTTTTTTTTTACTTTTAAAAAGTTGGTTTTTAGTAGATATCATTTCTTTTTTTTAAACAAATTATATATAATTTTAATAATCTACTCACTTAAATTAAAATGAGTTTTATTAGAACCTTTGTAAGTAGAAAGGAAACCCAATATGTGTACATTTTGTTTAGATATCATTCATTTCTTAGAGTAAGTAAGGATTTAAAAGCAATGAAACCTAACTTCTATTCTCAAAGTATCAATCTTCTTCAATTTATATGGTATTTTAATTTTTATGAAGAATGAAAATTTTGTAAAAAAATTGATAGAGTCGAAATAACACATAGACATAATAGTTGGTCTTTTAGTTAGATATTTGCTTATTGTTAGATATTTTGTCAGATATCTGTTTAAAGATAACTTTTTATTTTATTTTTTGCAAAATTGTTTTACCTTTGCAAATATCTACGGCTAATCCGAGAATGAAGGACGACATACAAAACAATGCAGATATTTTTAGAAACGATTCTTACTGAACCTTTACATATTTTAGATAATTATTATGCCAAATTCAGGCTTCTACTCCGAACGGTATCACAAAAATTGGAATTTTAGAACTTTTTTTTTGTTTTTGAACCCTTTTAAACTTTGAACTTATTAGGAAATTATTTCTGAGAGCATTAATGTTTCAAAAGTTACAACCATGTTAAATTTCAAGGTCGTGCTTTGACAATTCTATTTAAATCGTTATTTAGAACGTTTTCTGCTTGTTTAATATCTTTAAAGATAGACTTCGTTTTTGGAAACAGTTCTTAACACTCTCGCTGTGTAAGTAATTCTTCGCGATGAGCATCTTTTACAAAATTTTTAATCGTTTATCACCGGCTCTTTAAAGCAGAAATTTTTGACTATCGTAATCAGGGAAAATGTTCTGATTAAATCAGACAAAGTTTTCTTTAAAAGATAACTAGTGGGAATAACCAAATAGTATTAATTTGACGGGAAAATGCATGCCCGAGCATAGCTCAGGCTGCGGATCGAGAGGGTTAACGAGCGCTTAGATCTTAAAATTAACAACTTGCGAAAATTCAGGTTTCAATCTTTAAGGATATCAAGATAAACCCAATTTTAGAACTTTTTTGCTCCTGCGCCGTTAAAAATTTCGATTTTTTTTGGAACTGTTCATTGTGATTATTTACGTCTTAAACGTTACAACTATGTCAAATTTCGATTTCCTTAAGGCTAAGAATTCCAAATAAATCATAATTTAGAACATTTTTAGAAAGCTTTTTTACTCGTTTCATCCTTTTAAATTTCGATTATTTTAGAAATAGCATTTAGCGAGCACTTACATCTTAAAAGTAATCACCATATCAAATTTTAAGTTTCTCCCCTCAACAGTTTCATAGAAATCTTAATTTATGAATGACTTTTGCTCTTGCAACCTCTTAAATTTCGAAATTTTTAGAAATTGCTTAGGACGAGCATTTTCGTTTTAGAAGCCGTAATCATGTTAAATTTCAAGTTCACGCTCTAGCAATTCCATTCAAACCAGAATTTAGAAAGTTTTTAAAATGCTTTCCACTCATTTCAACCTTTTAAAATTCGATTTATTTTGAAACAGTTTTTAATGAGCATTTACATCTTGTAAGTGACCACCATGCCAGGTTTAAGGATTCTATCCTGAACGGTATCACAGATTCAAAAATACAAGAATTTTTTTGCTCTTGTACACTTATAAATTTCTAATGCATTAGGAAACGCAAAGCATTTACGGCTTAGAAAATGACATCTGTGTCAAATTTTCTGTTCCTAGCCCAAACAATCTCATTAAAATCATAATGCAAACCGTTCTTAAAACTTTTTCCGCTCGGTTCACCTCTTAACATTTCGATTTTCTACTAACAGTTCTTAGCGTGCATTTACATGTTTAAACAAATCGCCATGCCGAAATTCAGACCACTGTCCCGAACGATATTACAGAAATCGCAATTTTAGAACTTTTTTTTTACGCCTGCATCCATTCAAATTTCGAATAATTTAGGAACTTTTCTGTGAGATCATTTACGCCTTATAAGTAAAAAGTACGTCAAATTTCATGTTTCTAAAAATTTGCATATTCAGCAATTGTTGCAGACTAGCAATTGCAAATAAATCATAATTTAGAACGTTCATAGAACGCTTTTATGTCGTTTCGAACTTTTAATTTCTACCTTTTTTAGAAATTATTCTTATCGAGTATTTAAAATAACCACCATGTGCCAAATTGTCGGTTTCTATACCGAACGGTATCACAGAAATTTCAATTTTAGGAAATTCTTTTCTTTTCTATTCTTTTCAGTTTCGAATTTAATAGATTATTTTCGCCTCTGTCTAGCAGTTTGATCTCCGTTAAATGTATGCTAAGCATTACATCATGTTACTTTTATTCATAATTTAATTAACCATCTCAATCCTTCGCCAAGTAGGAAGATTCTGATAGAGAAATTATGAACTCGTTACTTTTATGTTTGCGGGCGCAGGTGATAAATCGTCTATTATTGTTTCCTTCTCATACATTCGTATTGCCTTAATTTTACTTAAACTTTAATCCTTTCACTTATTTTATATAAAATGCATAACTTTAATTTAAAACACAAACGTTTAAGATACATGCCTTTCATTATTTAATTAAAAAAAAAAAAAAGGAAAAGAAAAGAAAAAAACTAGAGAACAGGAATTCCGCTTTTTCAGAATGTAGTGTCGCCTCCGGCATTTCCATTACTGCATTTTCTTTTGATGGACTGATGGCTTCTATTATTATGAAACAGCCATTATAAATGAAGTGTTAGTTGAAGATGAAAGAGCAGCCGTAAAATGTTAGAACTCTGATTTTCTGGTCAGAAAGGGGGGGGGGGGCATAATTTTTTTTTACGTCTGCTCTTTCATCTTCACCTAACACTTCATTAATAATGGCTGTTTCATAACAATAGAAGCCACCAGTCCATCAGAAGAAAATAACTCGGTTAAGCGGGACTCTACTGCAGTACAAAACAGATTTCAATTTTAAGACTTAAAGCACACGTTTTATTTTATGTAAAATGACGTCATTCGCATCCGCTTAAGAATTCCACTTTTACGATCTACTCTTAAACATCTACAGTAAAGCATGCATAGCACATCACTATCGCGAAATAATGCACAAATGCAGCAAAAAGATTCCGTCATTCAAGAAAATCGAAAAGAAAAAAAAAACGGTTTTCTAATGATTCATAGATACTTACAATTAAATATAGTATTAATACAATAATACTAATATAGTACAATAATACAATAATACAATAATACTAATATAGTACTAATACAATAATAAAACACAATTTTCAATAATAAGCGAGTTATGTACTGCGTACACACAAAAACTAAGATACCAAAAGTATAAGATTAGATTATATAGATTATGAGAAATATAAGATTATTGAACCTAAATTAGACCGATTACCCATAGTTTTGTCGCATTTAGGATATATTTGGCATTTTATTAAAAACATACATATTTTATTAAGCAGGAATCGAATGCTTGTTATGCATGTCAGCTCATCGTAAAATATTCATATAATTGCTGTGAATGTTTGAAATACATACTAAAATATGAAATAGATAAAACTGAAAGTTGAATGATTTAACATTGAACTAATAATTATATTAATAAGTTAATTTAATAGTAACTTTAATTATAAATAAATAACTTTGAGACACAGTATAATAAATATATTATAATTAAATAATGAATCTTTGAACATTCGTACTTCGAACACATTTAAATTTGACAATGCCTGAAACAAGAAGTAACTAATGAATGGCCAATGCAACTTAAATTTTACCAAAGCAACATTTATTACTTTATACTTGAAAAGCAAACATTTTGATTTTCAGTTTGCATTTGTTTTCCGTGTACGCCCCAATGTTTTATTTTTGGTTTCTGAAAGGTATGGATCTAGATCAGTGGTTCCCAACCTTTTTTAACTGTGCCCCTTTTAAGTCTTTTAAAATTATCATCACCCCCCCCCCCACACACACACACACACACCTCTCTGTATGACATATAATTCTTATTTTTAAAAAGCGACTTTCACGTTTGTTACATTTTATAATTGATTATAGTCCTTCATTAAGAGCAAGTGAAAATATTTCTGATAAGATATCTTTGTGAATACCACAATATGCAAGAAGAATTTTCGGATTATCATGTTTATCAATTTTAATTGGACAATTTTCTTTCCCAACATAATCCAGTTCTCCTTTCTCTTATCTATTATTACTGGTATAAACGTTTTAAAATTTAAAATTAATGTCGTAACGTATATTTATCTACCATCTATGATGCCATCAGAACCACAAGAATTTAACCCGCTGCCTTCTATAATGTCAATTTGAGATATTATTAATTTCATAAGATTGCTAGTATCTCGTTTAAATATTTCAAATATTTTCAAGTTAAAGGCTTTCAATGCAGTCAGTTTTATATATACTCTTTTGCAACACATATTTAACGCCCTCACTGACAAGCCCGTGTTAATACGTTCACTAAGCTTCAGGTTTCACTGCAATACAAGCAATATTTAAAGTAATATTATTCTATTGATTTAATGTATTTTTAATACATTGAACAATGATTAATATTTCCAAGGATTGCATTCATATTCGTTATTAAGTTTTTTTTTTGTAAAATGTTCAAAGAATCACTTTTTTTTTTTAGCATTTAAAACAAAATGAAGAGAAAACAACATTACAATTTTGCCTTTTCCAAGACAGTCGGAGGGAGTAACCGGTCAAAGAAAAACAGAATTGCATGATGATGTGGAAAATTTTAATTAGTTGAACTTAATTAAGAACAATTTCTGCTTTAAACATAATTTTATTATAATATATGAATATAAATATAAGTAAAATAGTCTTAATTACTTCTACTATTAACTATACCATAATAATATATATATTCCAAACAGTCGAAACATATATTAAAATACAATAATTTGCTTAAACGACGTCATTTCAATAAAAACATATTAAAAATATTAAAAATTTACATGTTTCGAATCTTTTATTGAATCGTCATCAGAATACAAAAACTACAAACACAATGCACATGAAAACAGGAAAATAGGCATCAAACAAAAAATTAACATACAACGCCCCCTATATTTTCGATATCGCCCGTTGCCTTCTCTATGTACGGATTCCGAAAGTTTAACCACTCGATCCTTATACTCGGGAAGCGAAATGATAAAGTATCGTTACAAACTTTTGAACTGCTTAAATAAATTTCAATCGGATTATCAATCAGATTTAATTTGGTGAGTAAAATCATCTTTTACTTCGGTGGAGGCTTCGCGATTAAACATAAACCAAAATCTTTTAAAAGATTTTTTATAAATTTAAAGGAGCCCAGGTAATAATTTACCACCACCCATTTCATACTAACATCACTATCAGTTTTATTTTTATTTTCCGAAGTAACTCTAGGGAACGAATTAATTAAAATTAAACGTATTGATATTGATAATGGGTAACAGGTAAATTTAATTAATTAATTTAGAGCTCCATTAGTAAAATGTGCACAGCTGCTTCTAATTTTATGTAACGTATTTAAATTTAATTCGCTGTGAAAAATCATATCTTATTTATGTAAATAATAGTAAATACATTTTAAAATTAGCGCAATTTTATGTTCTATAAAAGTTCCAGTTGAGTTGATTTTTAGTTTATTGTTATTATTTATTTATTATATCTTTATTTTTCAATAAACATATAAACATGCGAAATTCCACAGTTAAAATTGTATTCATATAATTAAACTGTATTGTATAACCATATTAAACAAGAAAAAATAATTCTAAAAAAAATATTACATAGAAACTTATTCTAATTAGAAAGCAAGAATCTCAGACTTTAAAAAATCATATTAAAAATATAAAAGCATATTTTATAGACAATGAAAATAATATATTTGTTCACATATTTTAATTTATTTCTCTGTTAAAATTAGTAGTTTATTCATGGAAATAACTCTAAATAATTTAAAATAACAACAGAAAACTTCAGGTCTAGACATATAAATAGATATACTTTTTGTTCCTTTTACTTTTCATTAACTATAGAGTGTTCATAATTAAACGATCCAGTATTAAAGTTGACTACAGACAAAATTATTGGTCAGAAAATTGTGAAATTTTGAGCGAAAAAAAAATACTTAGTTTAAAATTTCGCCAAAAGGTTTTTTTTTTTTTTTTTTTTTTTTTTTAGTGAATTACACATTTTTAAAAGTTCTTACACTTTTTTTCAGATTAAATAAGTCAAATATACAGACCGCCCCCTGGAAAAAATAAAGCGTAAAATCTTTTTAAAATTATTGGTGTTCGAACTGAACGGAACTGGTCGTAGACCGTTCAATCTCTGAAAAAAAAAAATATCTGTCTACAACAGCCGCCATTTGTTTTTCTCCTAGGGTTGCAAAAAACCCCCCTAACCAAAAAACCCGGGTGGGATTTTTTGGGTAAAACCCAATAAAACCCATGTCAAAGTGGGTTTTATTAGGTTTTTTTTAAAATCCATCATATTATTATCCAATAATCAGTAACTTTTATATTAGTTTTTTAACCTTTCTGTTTAGAGAGTTACACTATCCTATTAAAACATATTTTGGGTGAACTATCAAATCAAAATGTGACAAAGTCAAAATGAAATAAGTGATTACATCTTTTAAAAGCCTGTTAATATTATGAAAAAAAAAAAGTCAAAACCAATATACTTAACTAATCATAGCATTTTCGCATACATAAAAAATTGACAAGGTCTTTTATATCACGATTTAACAATATAAAACTTCACAATATAAGTTCCCAACTGGATACAAATTCACTCTTGGTCGGGGCTGGCCTTTTTTCAAAAAACCCATATAAACCGGTTTTTGTTTGTTCAAACTTGGGTTTTTTTATTTTTTAGTATCATTTTCTATTTCATACAGATGAATGTTTGATGATAAAAATAGACATTGTTGGATAGCATATAAGTATTATAATTTCATTTCAAAATATTCAAATTAAATAGTTACAATCAGTTATGTTGATAATTGAAATCATTTGTAATTTAATTATTTTTAGTAACAGCTATGTATTATGTACAAAGAATAAACTGTTCTATACAGTGGACCATAGATATCTTGAAAATATTATCAAGCATTTTTTGATTGATAAATAATAAAAGATTTTGTTTCAAAAATGTGTTTTTAGTGGGGAATACAGGTAATAAGTAATCTATTAAAGTAACTCTTAAATAGTTGATATGTGGTTATTATATAATATTATATGATGTCAGAAATAAAAGCCTTTTTTAGAAAATTTTACTGATTTGAGTTATTTCAATTCAAATTACTTGTATATTAAGTTAATCAATAAAAATATAGGATTTCTCAATTTAATACATATACTTTAAAAAATAAAGGACGCTCCTGCCCTCACTTCTTAAAATAAAAAACCAATAAAACCCGAAAAAACCCAACAAAACCCAAAAAGCCGAATAAAACCCTAAAAAACCTAATAAAACCCAGCCGGGTTGTGCTTTTTATAAATAACCCGGTTTTTTTGCAACCCTGCCAGAGCTCAGGTCTAGTATTCAGTGGGCGGTGGCTGAATGTGTAATTTATTAAAAAACGCTCTCTGGTGGCGAAATTTTGAACTAATTTTTTTTTCTCTCAAACAAATTCCCGTTCCTTCTTTATGTCCGATACAAAATTTCACAACTTTCTGACCAATAGTTTCGCATTTAGACAACTTTAAAGTAGGGTCGTTTAATTATGGACACCCTGCATTTAAACGGGTAAAAGACTTTGTTAAAAATTACAAAAAACATACATTTAATTTATATGTTTTGTAAATTTCAATTATTATACAAATTTTTTCAATTGCAGTTCAAAAATGACTGATAAAAACTTTCCTTCTGAAAATAAGTTTGAGTGCGATTTGAGCTCACAAAGGAAAAACTCAAATCCACAATGCTGCCAACCATGCTACCGAGGCGCTTGCCAATGAAGGAAATTTATACGATTATAAACTGTAGCGTAAACTTTACGACTTATTTTCTCAAGACACCTGGGTGTTGCGCTTTATGACTGTCCTCTCATAGCATGCATGGTCACGGTGACGTCGTTGTGACGTCACTATAAGTCACTATGGTCACGTCACATCTGTGACCAAAATGACACCACTCAGTGATCTCACATTGTGACTGAGATGTGAACTTTTTAGAAAACTTAAGAAAATTACGAAAATTCTTCAAAACATATTATTTACTGTAACATTATATTTTTCTAGCAATTAAAAAAAATTGTGACGTCATTGTTGTCATTGCATGTAACGTACGTCACGTCACATATGTGATAAAAAAACCCACCATATTGTAAGTCGCAGTGTAACAAAAATATGAACTTTTAAAATCTTTGAAAATGAAGAGAAATATTTTAAACAGTATTTTAAACAGTCGCGAGTTACACCGGCATAAGTATATACAGGGTGTCCGGTCTCAACGGTGTCCAATGGCTAATTCCTAAACCGTTAGTCATAGACATATAGTTTCAATTACAAAAATGTTTTAAATCAGGTAAAGAAGCATTTTAAAAGCGATTTGCGTCAATAAAAACATTTTTAAAAAAATTACGAAATTTAAATTTTTACACGGTCCCTCGGTGCTATAAGTTACATTTAGTAATTTTTTCCTATTACACTGACAAGTAAGACAAAAAAAGTCCCATTCATATAACGCTAAAATTGAGCGAGTTACGAAATTTTAAAAATGCATGACTTATGCCACTTTTCTACTCTGAAAACAAATGAGTTCGGCTTGGCTTTGAGGGATCATATACCAAGTGTTTAAAGTATTCGAATATCTTACTTCATGTGTATCTGCGCTTTGAAAAAAAAATCCTACAAGTATTATGATTAAGTCTCAAGTTGGCTAAAATAACATATGTTTTATTTTGTCAGGATTTGAGACAGTTTCTCTTATGATTTCTTTTAACAAAAATTATGTTTTTTTATAAGTTTTTATGTTATTTCAACAATCGTATGTATGTTTTTCCAGTTCAAATTTTGTACTCGAACTTTAACCCACTTTTAAATATCTGATCGAGATTGCATTTTACATACTGGCGCAATTCCGATAACAATCTAATATTATTAAGATTTTCGGTGGTTACCATTTATACTTATTTTACATGAAAACACAAAAAAATTCGGATAGATTTCTGCCAAAGAGTTTAAGAAAAAGTTTTAGATTAGATAATACAAGACTGCGATTGTTGGGTTTTTTAACTTTTATGTATCTTTTAGCACTGAATCCGAAAATTACCTTAATTTTTAAACATCATGTCAGGATATTTCGCTAATCATAAATTTTCAAATTTAAAGACGTCAAATCAGGCAGTAAAATATCAATATGTAACCCACCATCACAGATTTTAATGAAACTGCGTGTGTTTGTTCTTACTATTAAGATATGATCACCAGTAATTTTTTTTGCTCCTTGGTGAAATAGTTTCTGAGAAAAAAATTGTCAACATTTTGAAAAACTGCCGTCAGTTGGCATTCTTGATAGCTCGGTTTTCAAATGTAGCATGTCATATATATAATCATATTTCAATATCTACTCTACAAATCATCTTCAAATAATTTATGCACAATATTTAGGGTACGCAGCTTATGAAAAAAATATATTGTTACGCTTATAACATTTTAAGTGTGTCTAAAAAAATATTTAAACTTTGAAGTCGTGAATTTTTTATGAAAAATAATGCATTAACAAAAAATGCATTATCAACAAAAGGCGGTATTTTTATTAAATTTATTTTTTATGGGAGATATACTTAAAGGTATCCTTTACCTGATTCTGAAATAAAAATAGTGGGATTTTGGGTGTTTTTGGTAGTATTTCCTATTTAAAAATATTTTGAGGTGCATTTCATATCAAATCAAGCAGATTCATTCCATGTCAGTTCCCCTAAGCCATTTAATAACTGTCACAAATTTCAATGAAATTGGGTTTGTTTATAGCTTATTTTAAGACGTAATCACCTTTAATTTTCTTGATCCTAAGTAAAATATTTTTTAAGATAAAAAATATCAAAATTTTGAAAAATTGTTTTTAATTGTTTTAATGACAGTTCGATATTCAAAGACTACATTAAAAAAAAAAATGTCATTTCAATATAAAATCACTAAATGGGTTTCAAATAATGTATATGTGACAAATAATGTAGGCTGATTATTATTTCTTGTTTTTTATCATGTTTAAACACTAAGAGTGTCTTTTATCTTATGAATTTTTAAAATCAAGAATTTTGTTAAAAATAATGTGTTAATCAAAAATTTATTATTAACCGAAGGCAGGGTGTTATTGCTTTTTTTTAATTGTACGTAAAAATATCTTTTAAATGGTTATAAAATAAAAATAGTGAACATATTAGAAAAAATTATCAAAATTTTGGAAAAATGCCACGAGTTGCCATTAATGATTGTTCAATTTTCAAAGGCCTCATTTTATATATAAAATCATATTTCAATAACTAATAAAGAAATCTTCTTCGAATAATTTAAGCAAGGTAAATAAAGTATGTAGATTATGAAAAAAATATTGCTGTAATGTTAAAAAATATTTAAATGTGTCTAAAAACTTGTATAATCTTTGAAATCAAAAATATTTTACAAAAAATAATGAAATTATTAAAAAATCTTTATCAATCAGAGGCGGAGTTTCTATGACTAATTTTTTAATTTTAAATTGTACATAATACTACATTATAACTGGATCTGAAATAAAAATAGTGGGATTTTGGTTGGTTTTAGTAGTATTTAAATCATATTTAAAATTATCAATATTTTCAAATGTAAAACCTATCCAATGTATCATCCCTGGAAATATTTTTATTTATACATTTATTTTATTTTTCAAATTATCTTTTATGTTCGTTTCTTAAGGAAAAAAATAAACAATATTGTTTTTTAGTAAAACTTCTAGGGCGAAGAGCAATTATCCCTTTCCAAAAAAGAGAAAAATCACTAGCTCCTCACCGCCCAATAGAAATTTTCAAAATGACAGTCCTAATCATTAAACTCATATTTGGCTGTTAATATTGAAAATTTAGCATTGAGCTGCTAATATTGAAAAAAAAACTAAATTTCACTCTGTTGAAGAAAATTTTGACGTATTGTGCTTTCAATATATGCAAAAAATGCATAATCCATTATATTTATATCTTTCAAATAACTATATCTAAAAAAATATTTAAAACTTAATGAGTTGCACTTTTGTAACTTTATTCAGTTTCTAATGATATGTACCGTAATTTCGGGTGTATAGCCCGCAGATCAAACAATTCAGTTTGGACCCAGAAATTTTATTCAGTATTTGAAGACCAATATTTACTGTGATCTAAAAAGTTACATTTTATTTTTAAAAATTTCTGGGTCGAAACACGATTGTATGATCCGCGGGCTATACACCGGAAATTACGGTAATTTGATTTATTTCATCACAATATTGCTGAAAGATGGATTTTCAACATATATATGTGTGTATATATATCCCTGTTCTCAAACAAATTATTTAAAAATTATTCATTTATGTTTAATAAAGCATATATATATTGTTTATACAATTACAGAAAATACATATAGCAAATTTTAGGATATTATGTCAATAATGTCTAAAAGTAAAGAACTTATCTAAGAGTATGTAACGAAAAATTTAACATCTGGTGTAATGACAACAAAATTTTATAATTGTTTTACTTAATTTGGATGAATGAAAAAAAGCTTACATGTTTATATTTTATTGAAGTACAGGTGAAAATGTCACAAAGACATACCTCAACAACCACTGAGTATGTCACATTCACACTACAGATGATTTTTTTTTCTTTTGATCTTTCGGGTTTGATTTCAGATGGTAATGAATTAATTAGTTTTGTTAGAAGTGTCATTGCAGTCAGCATATTAGGCTCACTATTTTTTTTTATATAGTTTGTTTTGATTGACTCGATGAACAACAATATTTAAAGGGACCATTTCATGACTTTTCAATTAAAAGCTGATTTATAAATTCATCATGTTGTTTAGTTATTATTATCGTCTTAAGATAATAAGTTGATATTAAAATTTTTAAATGAAGTTTATTTATTATTTGAACAGTTGAAAGTATTTTTCAATAAGAGTGCGGGCTGTTGATTTTAAGTCGGCTGTTGAGCAATGTAGTGTTGGTAAAGGAACTGGTACTATTTAATTTAATTTTTATTGCTGTAAATAATATTTGTTATTTTATTATTGTATGCATTATATTTAAGCAAGAGTAGAAATACACGATATCGTAGTCATTTTAGTACATCTTAGCATGAAAAGCTTCAATATTTATCATTAAACATTCACATTTTATGAAAATTTTGTTAAAATTGCTCATATTTTCACTATTTTTATTTTATAACTATTGAAAAGATATTTTTACGTACAATTAAAAAAAGTAATAACAGCCTGCCTTCGGTTAATAATAAATTTTTGATTAACATATTATTTTTCACAAAATTCTTGATTTTAAGAATTCACAAGATTAAACACACTCTTAGCATTTAAACATGACAAACAACAATAAATAATAATCTGCCTACATTATTTGTCACATATACATTATTTGAAACTTATTTAGTGATTTTATATTGAAATGACTTTTTTTATGCAGTCTTTGAATATAGATCTGCCATTAAAAACATTTTTAAAAAAATTTCAAAATTTAGATATTTTTTTTATCTTAAAAAATATTTTACTTGTAATCACCTTTAATTCCCTTGATCCTGTCTTAAAATGAGCTATAAACATACCCAGTTTCATTGAAATTTGTGACAGTGAATTAAATATCTTAGGCGAACTGACATGGAATGACTCTGCTTGATTTGATTTGAAATACGCCTCAAAATATTTTTAAATATGAAATACTACTAAAAACACCCAAAATCCCACTACTTTTATTTCAGAATCAGGTAAAGGACACCTTTAAGTATATCCCCCACAAAAAATAAATTTAATAAAAATACCGCCTTTTGTTAATAATGCTATTTTAGGTAATGCATTATTTTTCATAAAAAAATCACGACTTCAAAGATTAAACATTTTTTTAGACACACTTAAAATGTTATATAAGCGTAACAGTATTTTTTTTCATAAAATACGTACCCTATATATTATACATAAATTATTTAAAGATGAGTTGTGGAATAGATATTGAAATATGATCATATTTATGTCATGCTACATTTGAAAATCGAGCAGTCAAGAATGCCAACTGATGGCAGTTTTCAAAATTTTGACAATTTTTTTCTCAGAAACTATTTGACCAAGGAGTAAAAAAAAATACTGGGAATCATATCTTAATAAAAGGAACAAACACACGCAGTTTCATCAAAATCTGTGATGGTGGGTTACATGCCTGCCTGAACTGACATGGAATGACCCTACTATAAAGTAGAGGAGATGGTTGTGTTTTTTAACTTTTGATAATTGATTCTTACACACTTTCTAGCGCTCAATCTCGAAATGACCTTTATTTTTAACCATCACGTTAGAATTTTTTTGCAAATCGCAAATGTGTAAGTTAAAATATAGCAAAAATCTTATACTATAAAGCATATGTAAAACATTTTTTATTTTATTTTATTTGATTTGATTAAAAAATTTATTCGATATTTTTGCTTATCTTGGGATTCTTACAGCTAAACAGCTGAGTGGTCCGATGAGATGGGGGAGGAAAATCAATTTTAACATTGAACTTCTTAACTTTGAAATTTGCAATTTGCGAAAAATCCTGATATGATAGTTAAAAATGAAGGTCAATTTCGGATTCAGCGATACAGAATATATAAGAATCAATTAGCAAAGGCTAAAAAACACGACATAACCCAACTTTTGCAGGCTTGTGCAATCTAATAGTATTTTAAAATACGTATCATTTTGCAAAGAATTGAGGCTGTTAATTTAGAATCATTTTATTTAACAAAAATTCTGTTTTTTTCTTTCTTCTTAAATGTTTATTACAAATTGTATATTTTCCATTAATATGCCAGAATGATTAAAGATTTCAGATTTATATTGCAATGTTAATTTTACTCCCAAACATTTTTTATATCTGACGAAATTATATTTCGACTAAATTTGTGAATGACCCCCAATGTGCAGCAAAAAATATGCTCCAACTTTAAACAGCTATTACTCGGTCAATTTTAATAGTAGAATAACGGGACTTTTTTTGTATTACTTGTCAGTGTAAATGGAAAATTTCACAAAATATAACTTATAGGACCGGGGGACTGTATAAAAATTTAAATTTCGTAATTTTTTAAGAAATGTTTTTATTGACCCAAATAACTTTTATAATATTTCTTTACCTGATTTAAAATATTTTTTTAATTGGAACTATATATCTATGATTAACGGTTTAGGAATTAGCCATTGGACACCGTTGAGACCGGACACCCTGTATATTAGTGCATAGCAAATGGTAAATTCTGTCACGAAAGGGGGGGGGGGACATAATACATAAATTCCACGATAAAAGCATCAATAAACTAAATTTTCATGCTATATTTTATCAGTTTGATATCTAAGACAGTGAAAGTATACTTCTATCATGATTTCAATTTTATCTAGCATTGCAATTTAACATAATAATCCTTCACTGCTTGTTATTATCATAAATATGTTTTTCGGAAAAATGGTACAAGCTGGAGCAATTTGAATAACATATTTAGAATTAGGAGTATTAAATGTGTACACTTTACATATTTAGTTTGCAGTGAGGAAATTTATTTATTTATTTATTTTTTTTGCCAACCAGTGGTATTCGAAACACTTCTGTGGTTTCAAACTAAAAATTTTCTATTACAGTTAAGTCTGCAGCTTTTAATGAGTACGTAGAAAGACTCTTCAGAGTTTAGACATATATGCATTTCTTGCTTTATAATTTGCATTCAAGTCATATTTTTTCCGGTTAGTGTTTAACTATTTTAAGTAACTATTTTTTAAAAAATTCTACTTCTTTCAGACTTTTTAAATAAAATTAACATTTTCCGAAAATAAAAGAAATACACAAAATTTATGCATAACTTATGATATAATTAATTATCCGTATTTCAAATTTGTATTTTAGAGATATGACTTTTAAAAAAAATTATTTTACAAAATGTTTTATTTTACAGAAATTAATATGAAAAGAATGACAGTTTGGCAGAATTATGAATATTATTTATAAAAAAGAGACATTACAATACATTTTAACTTTAATTACTTGGAACTGATAAAAAGAAAAGGGTAAAATACATTGGAAAATTCTTCAAATAGAAAATATTAATTAAAGACACTACCATAAAATTATTGCGCATTTAAATTCATAATCTGTTGCATACAAAAACAAATAAGTGGTAAGGAACACCTGCCGAAATCGTCTGCGTAAAATATGACCACAGAAAAAGACGCGGGAAGTCGTTCACTATTTAGAACATTGCCACTTCTACAACAGTTTTTTTTAAGATAAGAGAATGACGGGAGCCATTTTAGGATACACAGATATTATTAAAGGAATATAAACGTAAGTCTTATTTAATTTAAATTTTTATTCCTGATGTGTTATGAGTTAAATTGTTTTATGTTATATTAATAAGAGACTGATCTGGAATTGTTTTCAGAAGCTGATTCAGACTGATTTATAGTTACATTCATAGGGAAATTAATAAAAACATTAATTTTCAGTTACTTGAGATTAAATATGTTTTGAGACAATGTTTCGGAGTTTTTTCGGCATCTCACTGTTTTCTGATTACTAACACTTATAGATTATATAGATATTCGATTATTATGATATTACGAAATTGTTTCAGATTAGAAATTAGCATTATACTGGGAAAATGTACTTTTACATGTTACGGTAGTGAAACTTTTGAAAGAGTTTTCTTTTACTGCTGATAATATTTTAAATTATTTTTTAAAATCCTAAATCTTCATACCAATATTTTCAGATTTAACCTTTGTCAAAATTATAAAATAATAGGAATTCCTTATAACATATGGAAAGATTTTTGAGATATTGTTAAATCTAATCATGCATTTAATTCATCTATTGTAGTTTGTTGTTGATTAATAGTACAACTATAAATACTAATTATTATTTTTAGTGTTTTTCAAATTCGTATATTTATTTTTTAAATTGTATGTAAGATGTAAGCATTTTGTTTCTGTTTGTGATTTTAATCAAACATTTATTTATAGACATTTTGAATCGATTATTAAATTTTCTTCTATTATAAACTCATTTTCTACGTTCATGATGCACGTAATTATTAGCACTAAAAAGTAAAATAAGATATTTAAGCATTGAAATAAAGTGTTTTTCATGCCTGATAGGAAGTTATAGATCAAACTGCTTTAGTAGGGGAGATGGGGGCACATGTGAACAGGGGGCAGATGTGAACATCGCAGTTTTTCAATAGTTATTATAAGTTTTTTTTATTTGAAAAAAATTACCAAAGATGGTAGCACCTGTAGACATATGGTAAAAATTTTTTTAAGCTTTTTGACATTTTGTTTGTCTTCTGTAGCCAAAACACTGTTTGTAGATGTCAAATGTAAAATGTCGGTTTCAACTTTGGTAAGTGCTAAAGTTTATTTATTTAGTTAGTTATTCAAATTTTAATGTTTTAAGATATACTATGACTACTATTGAGTATTTTGGATAAAGTTGTTTTGTTCCCTAAAATTGATAAATGTTAATTATTTATCAATTTAACTCTAGCAGCCATGGGGGGCACTTGTGAACAGACTAGTTGGGGCAGATATGAACAGTTCACAAAAATCAAAATCTTTCTCTGTTGTGCGAATAGAAAGAATTGATAATGATAAAATGTATGTTAAATTCTTGAGAAAGAATCTCAGATCCAATTCATATAATTTCCCTCAAAATAGTAGACATTTCTGTCATACAAAAAAGTGATATTGTATTGAAACTTCCACTTCCACATTTGTCAGGAAGTACACAAAGAGCAAGAAGCTCATTTGAGCTCAATTATAATTTAAATAAATTCAATGTTTCCTAAAATGCAATAAGTGTTATGTACTATTTTAGTAAACGGTTTAAAACAATATTTTTTATGCATTGTTAATACAAAGAATATTATGACAAACAACTGTATATTTTTTTTTTCTTTTCATTTGTCTCAAACTTAGTGATGGCTTATTTCCATTTCTCAAACAACAGCTATGAACAGGATAATTTGAATTGGGATGGATATCAGTAACATTTTTAAAATGTAAAATTTTCAAATTGATAACTAATATAATTCTTGGGTGTGGTGTCAGAACAGCTTTATATATATTTAGTTTCATTTTAAAATCTTTTGTTTAAACATATCACTCAGAAACTAGAAAAAAAAATATTTTATTTATGGTGAATTTAACTGATAATATAAATAATGGTTATGATAACAAATTAATAACAGGAGAAATAGCATGTCAAAGGATATTTTTTCCTTGTGTTCACATGTGCCCCACGAGTGTTCACAACTACCCCGCTGATGGGGCACATGTGAACAATTTTTTGAATTTATAAAACTATTAAAAAATGTAAGAAAAACTATACAGGTGATTAAAAAAAATTTCCATGTGTAAAAGAAAGTTCTGTTTACTATACTGACTAGTTTTTATTTATAAGAATTAACCCAATTATGAGAAAAAGCTATATTTATGCGAACTGTTCACATGTGCCCCCATCTCCCCTATATATTTTTTAAAAGTTCATATAATACAGGATACATAATATCCCTCTAAGTGTTTGGGGCGTATTATTCCGTTCACTAAGCTCCAGGTTTCACAGCAATACAAGCAATATTTGAGATAATATAATTCTATAGATTTATGGAATTTTAAATACATTGAAGAATTATTAATACTCTCAAGGATTACATTCATATTTGTAATTGAGTTTTTTTTATAATGTTGAAAGAATCATATTTTATTAGCATTTAAAACAAAATGCAAAGAAAACAACATTACAATTTTACCCTTTTGCAAGACGCTCGGAGGGATATAGGACACAAAGATGAAAAGTGCTTATGACTTCGGTTTGTCTCTCCGTCTGTCCGCGCTCTAACTCTCGTAAATGTACTCGGATTGTCCTCAAATGTTTGGATGTTATTGACGTTTACCATAGCACAGTCCCTATTTGTAATGAAGATTGTAGCATGTTTAGATCATTTACAAGGACAGCCAAAAGTATTCCGTTACATTACGGCTTATGGGAAAAAATCGTTTCAAATGATTTTTAATGATTTTACGCACGTTTTCAAACAGAATAAAATTGATATGCATTTATGAAGCGCACTAAAATAAGCATTCTGATGAAAATGTGATGCAAAGAATAGTTATTGTTCATTTACAGGGCTAAAAAAGGAATTCCAATACATAATGATATAGGGGTGGAGGGAATTGTTTGCTACGTACTTTAATTATGTTAATCTATTTCATATATAATGAAATTGATATACGTCGCTGAGGTTTACATACTATAAATTATTTCATGTATAATACGAATAATACGTATATAGCATTTACAGGGACACATTATATAAAATATTTCAGATACTATATTGTATCCGAAGTACAATCCGAAGTACAGTATTGAAAATGCATTTTTAATTATAATATGCACTTTTATGATTTACTATATTTATGCATAGTATATGGTGTATATAAATGCTATAATTCCTATACTAAGGCTACAATAAGTATTCGTAAGGCTTACTGGGTATGGGCGATAATTGCTTAAAGGTGGTTTTTAAATGAGTTATGTTTTTTTTTTTTTTCGCTGAACTGCATTTAATTTACTAAGAAATGTTTGTAGAATATAGATAAAATAGTATACAGGGTCACGTAAAGAATTGGATACATGGCCGTGTATAAAATATAATTTCTGGAAATGTGATTTCCGCAGTTTTAAGAGTGTCTTAGTTTGAATTAAATTATAAATAAATAGTGGCGTGTAATAAAGATTCTAGGTAAACTGCAGGGTTGTACAAAAGTATTCAAGTATGTTTCCATATATTAGTATAAATTGCTGAAAGAGAATTTCAACCCGTTAGGCGTTTTCTTGCTAAACTAAATTTTCCTATTATATAGTATATATATAAACCTACATATCAAATACAGGACTGTTCAAAAGAATTGAAAAACATATTTGGCTATAGACGGTAACTGCTGAAATCAATTTTTCATGTTTTATGCGTTTACTAAAATATTTATTTAGTTATCTTATTTACGTTATCTCCCTAAATTACGATGTCCTGTTAAAGCATTCAAGAAGTGTTGGAAAGTATTTTATAATCTGTGCTTAGCGCATGATTTTTCTTACTTGTTTTTTTATATTTCCCAGATCAGTCTTTTCCTATAAAACATACCAAATCTATTTAGCTCATATTCACAAAATACAATATACACGGGAATAAAAAATTTAAGCAAATATTGCTTATCATACCATTTTATAAATAATAGTTCTATTAATATCCGTATGAGTCCCATGTTCGTATTTAATAAAGCAATGAAAAAACACAACACATTAAAAAACTTACACATTCTAAATATCAAGATTGAACTCAATATCAAGCTTAGAACTTAATAAAAAAATATGTCAGTTGATAAGCATTGTTTTTTAAGTGGAGAAATTAAAAATGATTTAGAAGAATAGAGCACCAAAATAGCGATATTTTGCTAAAAAGTACAGTAAAAAGATAAGATTTTATATTTACAACAAAAGTTTATTTTAAAATTCATCGCAGCATTAATACTTAGAAATTTTCCAGGGAGAAACATTCGCCTTATATAGAATATTTCAAATGAAAATCAAATTTCAAATTAATTGCTTAAAAGGTGGACAGGCCAACATAGTGAAAAAGATTCCATGCCGGGACTCGAACCCGGGCCATCAGTATAGCGCACTGACATTCTACCGACTAAACCACATGGAATGACACCCAGCCTGTAAAATTTCTCACTATTACATGTTGGCAAGGCAACAAACGCAGCACAAGATGGAATATTTATCGTGAGCCACCGACATGGGTTAAACACGAAACTTAATTAAATCCAGCATCGCTTGAAACTATATTAATACTTAGAAGTTTTTCCAGGGAGAAACATTCACCTTGCATACAATATTTCAAATTAAAATTGCCTTTTAAGCAATTAATTTGAAATTTGATTTTCATTTGAAATATTGTATGAAGGCAAATGGTTCTCTCTGGAAAAATTTCCAAGTATTAATATAATTTCAATCGATTCTGGATTTAATTAAGTTTCGTGTTAGCCCCATGTCGGTGGCTCACGATAAATATTCCATCTTGTGCTGCGTTTGTAGCTTTGCCAACATGTAATATTGAGAAATTTTACAGGCTGGGTATCGCTCCATGTGGTTTAGTCGGTAGAATGTCAGTGCGCTATACTGATGGCCCGGATTCGAGTCCCAGCATGGAATCTTTTTCACTATGTTCGCCTTTGCGCCTTCTAAGCAATTAATTTGAAATTTGATTTTCATTTGAAATCATCACAATGTTTATGACAAGTTCGTCACAAATGACACATATTTCACAAATTGGTCACAGTGTGACTTCAAAGCATTGTCACTTTCGTCACAGGTTCGTCACAAAGTTAATGCCAAAATAGTCACAAATGACACAATTTTCACAAATTTGTCACACCGTGACTTCACAGAGTGGTCACAATGTGACGTCACAAACGACCTCTAAAACGGCCATAACGACCTCGCAAACGGCCATAACGACCTCGCATTCTAGTCACTATGACGTCACATCGACGGTCACAAAATCACAGTGTGACTTCACAACGACGTCGCCGTGACTTCACCATGCCTTACGGGTCATTTATATACTAACTATACTTTATCGATGCTAAAACGTTCACTGCATTCGGTGTCTTTAACATCGGGACCTTCCCTTGTTAGAACTCTAATTTGAAAAGCTGTCTTTTAACAATCTTCCACTTAAGATAAATGGAACCGACGTTCAAAGCCTTGACGTTGATACACTTGTTTGATCTTCAAAGTTAAAAAAAGCAAAATTTTGATCAATTTTGGGGATTTTTCGTCCCATTTCGAGAGCCATGGGGACGATGAATAATGAACGATATGTATTGTAATGAGGACGCTTGTTAAAGGAAATGTTTAGTGCAGTGAAATCGCGTTTTTTTCCTGAAGTTCGATTGTTGTTGTTGTTTTATGACGGCCAATTATCTACACTTGGGATATTGGCCCAAAGGGGGTGGCCCTCCGTGAGAGGTCTTTCTAAGGGAATCTAACCCGTATTTACGCAAGGAAAGCCTCCTGAAGTTGGGATGTTTCATTATAATGCATTTACATACGATTCTTGCGTTACTAATTTAGGTAAAAGAATTATCGCATTTAAGGGTCTTCACATTTACGCAGTGACCTTACAAGTAAAATACACTTATGATCATTAATCATCGGAGACTTTCCATTTTAGACATATTTTCGAATATTTCGATATACTTGTCGGGTTCTTGAACTTCAGGATTAGAAAAAATGTGTTTGGCCTCATATTTATCAACGTCGATTTGATAAGGAGGACAATTAGGGGATCAACAAGAAATTAAATTAAAATAATAATATTTGGTATGATCCTAATAATAAAATGCACGAAATGATCTATCGCTACAGTGTACAAATATGTGGATAATGTACAATACATGTATTCATTTGTGCAAGAATAGCACGTATGTTCATGGAGATATAGCAATTTTTTTAAATTATTATTATTAAAAAACTTCTTGGATGTTTTTTGCTTATATCATGCAGGATTTTCAACGAAATTTAACGCCAATTTAGAAAATTTGAAAAAATGCAGTAGAAACAATATAGTGCATTTGGAATATAAATATATTACGCATTTGATGAAATATGAGCAATTGTATGAAATATTTTTAATCTACGCCTGCGCGAACGATATCAAAGATTTTTTTTTCGTGATTAGTCATGATGATGAATAGTCAACTCTGCGGGGAAACTAGCGTAAAAAATGCTGCCAAACATCGTGAAAATTCAAAAAGATTCAAACGATAGAGTAAGCTAATTTTTTGTAGCTCTCTAAAAGAAGATGAGTGATGAGAGATATTCCACAAATTGTCATTTTTAATAACTGACTTTCAGCAAAGGAGTTAGTATTTAATGAATGCCAACGAGTAGGTTTGGAACAAATGCTTCGATTTAGATACTTCAATTTTTCTTGGAATAGGCTCGTTCTTCACTGTAAAAAAAAAAAAATCTGTAGTTCTACAGATGTAAAAATACATGCTTACTAAACTTCCACCTGTAACTGTACGAAAAAAGCTGCAAATCTACAAAACTAGTTTTTGTTAAGCTACAAAAATCTGTAACTTTACAAATGAATCTGCTAAAATTTCAGTAATCTTACTAAACTTTTATTTGTAATCCTGGCTGCAGTTACATGAAAAGTTCTCGGAATCCCAGTTTCCAAAAAAATTCTTAGTAACCTTACAGATTTTTTGATTTTCGGCGCAAAAGTGTGTCTGTTACATGAAATTTTGTTGTTGACGTTACATAAAAAGTTCTAGGAATCCCAGTTTCCTAGAAAAACTTTAGTAACTTCACAGATTTTTTTTTTACAGTGTGGTTGTTTTCCAAGAAGAGCTAAAGCATTAATAAAAAATTAAAATAAAAAAAAATAAAATTTAAATGACAATTTATGGAAAATCCTTTATCATTCAGCTCCTTTAGAGAGCAACTAAAAATCAATTCACTCTATCACCGATATCTTTCTGAATTTTCAAGATATTTGACTGCATTTTTTATATGAGTTGCTCCATAGAGTTGTCTATTAATTCATGAAAAAGAAATCTTTGTTATTATTCGCGCATGCACAGATAAAAATTATATCATACAACGGCTCAATCTTAATAAAATATTTAATATATATTTATTCGAATTGTACACTATTGTTTCTATTACATTTTGCAAAATTTTCTGAAACTAGCGTTAGATATTTAAAAAAACCCCTGCATGATAAAAGCAAACATGCAAGAACTTTTTTATCTTTAAAAAAATCGCTATATCTCTACGAATATAAGTGCTGTTCTTACATAAATGAATACACATATCGTACATTATCCACATATTGTTATGCCGTAGTGATAGGTCATTTCGTGTACTTCATTTTACAGGGTGAACCCAAATATTGTTTTTCTTTGATTTTTTGTTGGTTCCCTATTGTCTTCCTTATCCAATCGACGTTGAGAAATATGAGGTTAAATGTATTCTTTATAATCCTGAAGTTCCAGAAGAATCCGGCTAGTATGTCTTTAAATTAAAGCTCCCGATGGGATACGTATTTCAGTTGTACGTTTAAACGATGTATGTATATACATATAATACGTCTCTATGAAATAGGAATACCTTAAAATATACGTTTAAACGTATCCAGATACGTATATGAGCACAGCGGTTAAATGTATATTTAAGCAGAGGTATATTTAAAGTATACGTATATTTAAAGTTTCGTACACTGTAAAAAAAAATCTGTAATGTTACTAAAATATTTCTAGGAAACTGGGATTCCAGGAATATTTTATGTAACGGCAACAGCAAAAATTTCTGTAACAGCATCTGTTACAGGAATTTTTCTTGTTGCCGTTACATAAAAAGTTCCTGGAATCCCAGTTTCCTAGAAAAATTTTAGTAACTTTACAATTTTTTTTTTACAGTGTATTTACTTTTAATAACAACGGACCTTGTCTTACGTCGCTGAATGGAGAATAAGCTGAAAATCGGTAGCGTTATCGTAGCAATCTGCATATTATGTTTCATACATAAGATCTTGTTATTTTCCTCTAAAAATATTTTAATTACTTTATGTTTCTTCTACTTTTTATTAGATTAAGTGATAAACTGTTATATGGGGCATTCTCACAATCTTTTGACTTTCATGTCCCTGAATAATAATTTTTTATTTAACACACTTTTTTGTGTTTTTTTTTTTTTTTTTTTTTAATTTCATATACTGGGGAACATCCCATTTCATGATTGCACAACAATATTAACGAGATAAATAAGTTTTGGACGATGTTGGGTGTCCAAACACCTGGACAACTCCTATACCGTCCCGTGTCCCTGATGCTGAATTTTAAGTTTGGAGCTGTCTGGATAAAATTGTTTCAATAAAAATAATTCGATGTAATTTTTTTCTGAAACTGGAACTGTTGTTTTATATAAATGTGTAACTAAAAAATAACCTGCACACATTTTTAGCTCACAGACTATCAAAGCCTGAGAGCTAATGTGCCCGCCCGCTCTGTATGTATGTATGTATGTATGTACGTACGTACGTATGTATGTACGTAACGCGATAACTCTTGATAGAAACATCTGATTTGCTTCAAAATTTTTTCCTAGGTTCATTGTGATAAGGCGCTTCCCTGATTAGTTTTGAGAGTTCATTGGTTAAGGATAAAGGGGGAAAAACGGGGTTAGTCCAACCCCTTAATTCAGATAAATGGGTTTTTCATGCAGAATGATTCGATTTTCCCCGAATTTGGTATACCGGTTTATTATGTTAAGGAACTTCCCTGATTAGTTTTGGAGGTTCATTGGTTAAGGATAAAGGGGGGAAGGGGGGTTAGTCCACCCCCTTAATTCAGATAATTGGGTTTTCCATGCAGAATCATTCGATTTGCCGGGAATTTGGTATACCGGTTTATTATGTTAAGGAACCTCCCTGATTAGTTTTGGGAGTTCATTGGTTAAGGATAAAGGGGGAAAAATGGGGTTAGTCTACCCCCCTTAATTCAGATAAATGGGTTTTTCATGCAGAATCAGTCGATTTGCTCCGCATTTGGTATACCGGTTTATTATGTTAAGGAACTTCCCTGATTAGTTTTGGGGGTTCATTGGTTAAGGATAAAGTGGGGAAAAGGGGGGTTAGTCCACCCCTTTTTATTCAGATAAATGGGTTTTTCATGCAGAATGATTCGATTTGCTCCGAATTTGGTATACCGGTTAATTAGGTTAAGGAATTTCCCTGATTAGTTTTGGGGGTTCATTGGTTAAGAATAAAGGGGGAAAAGGGGGGCTAGTCCACCCCCTTAATTCAGATAAATGGGTTTTTCATGCAGAATGATTCGATTTGCTCCGAAGTTGGTATACCGGTTTATTATGTTAAGGAACTTCCCTGATTAGTTTTGTGGGTTCATTGGTTAAGGATAAAGGGGGAAGGGTGGCTAGTCCCCCCCCCCTTAATTTATATAAACGGTTTTTTTATGCAGAATTATTCGCTTTGCTCCAAATTTGGTATACCTGTTTATTATGTTAAGGAGCTTCCCTGATTCGTTTTGGGGATTCATTGGTTAAGGATAAAGGAGGGGGGGGGCTAGTCCACCCCCTTAATTTAGATAAATGGGTTTTTTTGCAAGATTATTCGATTTGCTCCAAATTTGGTATACCGGTTTATTATGATAATGAGCTTCTCTGATTAGATTTGGAGGTTCACTGGTTAAGTATAAAGGGTGAAAAGGGGGCTAATTCCCCTTCACTTGTTTTTTTGAGGGGCATTATTCTTTAAAATAAGAGTATGATATACAATTAGTGTGAATAGCCTGTGAGCTCAATGCCATCAGTTTAGCTGGGCATTTTTCTTTTTTATTAGGGATGTTATTATTTTTTAATCGCTGTCCCTGGGTTTTAGATTCCTTACCATTACTCTTCTAAAATTATACAGCATCGTGGCTTTATTGGTAGTCTCACCGCCCACCAGGTTTATTCCTGCACTTTTCGAGGTAAATTAAAAAAAAAATAATTTAATCCAATGTTAACAACTGTTTCTAAAAATCAATGAACATTGTGGCTATCACTTAGTCTTAACATGATTTTCCTAAAAATAGGTGGCGATTTTCCTTACCGTTCTATCCTTACCGTCCCTATTTTTTACCTTTTCGTCCCTTTTTTCAAATACCATCCCCTTTTTTTACCTTACCGTCCCTTCTTTAACACCGTTTTAAGACAATGTTATACAAAAATTCTGTATTAAAAGTACTACATTGTTATTATTTCCTATTTGAATGTCCTGTGGGTACTGTGCAAATTCATTATAAGTAAAAATTTAGAAGAAAATAAAAAGTTATATGGGTAAAATGGTAAGGAAAATTAAACTCGCAAGTTTAACTTAAACCTCGGTTAAATAAAAAAAATTTCGCTGCTGACCCCTTTTCTTTATTTTGAATCATTAAGGCAATCGTCTATCAGATTAAAATGTTATTTTAGCAAGTTTAATTTTGTCAGATTTTTTCCCCCAAAAGTCAAAAGATTGTGAGAATGCCCCATATACATTTGTTGCACCAGTTTTAATTTTTTTATAAATAAATAATAATTGCTGAAAGTAGCCATTATACTTGTTTTAATTATGTTCTCATAATGGTTTAAAAAATAAGTTTGGTATTGTTTTATTCACGAACTGCTTGTCTAAGTAAGCATGGTCATGTATGCCTATTAAGGGGGTTCGGGACACATTTTAAAATAATTTTTATTTATTAAAATTCTGAATTTTTTTGTGATGGTTAACCTTATCATTTACAAACAAAATCACATGATATAACTTCTCATAATTTTTTAGGTAGCTTTCATTACAAAAAGCTAGCTATTGCAGCCGTTCGGAGGAAAGCGATTTCAAAAAATTTTGGTATATTTTCATCGATCATGACCCCCAGACCCCGAAACCACCCTCCTTTCAAAAGTTGATATATATATATATATATATATATATATATCTGAGCTTTATAACACTGTAACTCTCGTATTTATGAACCGATTTAGATGAAATTTAGTGTATACATAGTGCATAGCAATGTCTCAACCGAGTTCGTTGGCCAGTTTCATCCGCCATCTTGTTTCAAAATGGTGGCCATTTAAATTTTTTTTTAATTGAAACGTGGTACCAAAAAATTGAAAATTGAAAAATATTTTCTTCTTATGTGTTTGACCTTAATACAAAGATATATTATTTCTGATGTCATCCTTTTTTCTCTGCACATATTGAAGGCACAAGGACGAATGAGGTATTTTTCGAAAGGTTCTGCAAGCGGCTTTTAATGTAGTATTCTTATATATCGTTAAAACGTGATAAAAAAAGGCAGTTAACGAAAAAAGTTACAACATATAATTTCAAAGATTGCGGTGAGAAAGCCTTCTCACGCATCTACCTTTTTTAATTGATAACTCTAATAGATTTTTTACATTTAAAATTTTTTAGAATGCCCATTAACAGTACTAAAAATCATATTTAAATGAGAAACAACAATAATGTGTTCAAATAAAGTTTTGAAATGCATTAAAAGTGATATTTTCACATTCCTCTCGCTCCAGGATTTAACTGCCGATCTAAAGATCACAATTTACAATCAGCCTTTTTGATTCTGTTCATTTCAGTGGCTTAAGCACAAAATTCGATTACATGTCTAAATTTGTGTTTTATTTATATATTATTGTTTTACTTAGGGATTAATGGAAGATTTAATTTCTTTATAGATTATAAAGAGGAAACAAATGATGAGCTATTTATAATAATTTATGTGCAAACGGATTTATCTTTCGTAATTGTCTGCACGCGATAGTGATAGATTTGAAAAAAAAAAATCATGGTTGAAATTTATTTTTAAAACAATAAATATCGACTGAATTCCGATACAGTTTTCAAACAAATTGCATTTGAAAGTACATTTATCCCTTTTCGACGGTGTAAAAATTGAAAATGTGTAGAAGTTTAAAAAAATTAAAAAGTTGTACTAAAAGCGAAATTTGATCGTCTTTTGTTGCCATTAGCGATTCTCACGGACATGTTTGTCCTCCATAATATATTTAATTTTCCTGAAACGTCTGTTGATACTGTACCATTTCTGAGTATGCCATTCTGGAATAGTTTAGTGAAATTTGCATACTTTATTAAAAAGAATATCTGATAACTTTAAAATTTTGTACAATTATCTAAAATTTAACCACAATGCTTTTCTATTGTGAAAATTGATATGTCCAAAAGAAATTTTTATTTAAAACATTAGTACCATTATATATAATATTTCGCAATTTACACTGAAAAAAATGAAGTACTCAAAAATGAGTAAATCGATGTATTCATATTGAATTGAGTATTTTTGGATCAAAAATGAACCTATGCTTTTTCAATTTTGAAATATTGCATGTTATCAAACGCAAACAAAACGATAATTTTGCACCCTGTAATGTTTTATTTCATTTATGGCGTTTGATTAAATGATGTTTATTAATGTAAATATTAAATTATGAAAAGTATTTTAAAATAATTTATAAATGCTTGGAAAATAATGCTCTTGTTACAAAAATATTCGATTTGGGTATGTTGTTACTAATTTTGAATTTTTTAAATAAATAATCAATTAAGCGTTTCTTGTTAATAACTTTGAACGGGAAATAAATGTCAGTACATTTTTTATTTAATTTTTAGGTTTAGGAGAGGCAGTACATAACGATTCATAGTTGAACACAACCATGGAATCAAAAATGAGCACATGTGTTTCTCAATTTTGAGTACATTTGGATCGGAGCTATTTTGAGTATGTGACGTATTTAAAATTGAGTACTTTTTACTCAATTTTGAGTACCCATTTTTTTCAGTGTATAGAGCATCTAAACGGTCTCTTACTGCTCCCAGGAAAACGTACGCAATCCGATAATTGAGTGAGCAGCTGTATAAATCTGTATTTTCATAGTGATTTTAAGGGCATACTTTTCAGTGAAATAACATCAATGTATGTCCAAGTTGATATAAAAGACAATATGCATTTTCCAGAGAGGAAATTGATTTCTTCAGTTTTAAAATCGATTTTTCTAAGAAATATTGTTTTATTCTTAAATAGTACTTGAAGTACATCTACATAAGTTTAGATTTAAAGTTCTACTATTTTGAACGACTAAATTTAAAATACTTAAGCCACTAACGACGTTTTTTATTGTTTTGTCTACTTTTATTTCAAATCAATTTTCGTTGTAGTAGTCTCCAATGTAGATTATTATTCTTTAGAAACAGTGGTAGACAAAATAAAAAAGTAACTGCTAGTGGCATTCCCCTTTTATTCTTTATTTAATTCTAATTTCAATTTAACTTAAATTAGATATCTAAAAGAAAATTTTATTTGTTCCTCAATGCTAATACCTGAAGTACACCAGCATAAAAATTCAAGTACTACTATTGTGAAACACTGAATTTAAAATGCCCAAAATGTGTTATGTGTAATAATAAATTTAATTAAAAAAAACATTATTCAAACTTTTATACCATTATACTTATGTCGGATAATTAGATAATTAAAATAACAAAACCCCTGAATTGATTACGCTGGTTTGAAAACAGACATAAATATTAAATTAAATAACAAAAAAGAAATAATCCGTAGATACTGAGAGAGTGATTTGAGACAATTAAAACAAGCATAAATATAATACAATAATAAAAAACAAAACAAAATAACCTATAGGTTCTTTAAATGTTTCCCTAATAAATATTATATTCACACACAAACTATATCTACACTATATATATAAAATCCTAATGAAACGAATTTATGAAACGACTGATTAAATGACTGATTCAGTTTCACGGCTATTTCTCCTAAAATATGGAATATTATGCGGTAAAATTAATACAAACACAAAAAAAAAGTATTGATCAATTGGTTTCAAAAATAGTATCAGCATTTTAAAATTTGAATTAGTTTTCAAAATATTAATTTATTTCTAGTTTTAATGACATTTTTGTAGTGAAAATCTGTAATGGCAACAAAATTACTTCATTAAAAAAAAATGGGAGAACAGGGAAAACTATATGGATAATTAGATTTCTTATTTTTCGTCAATTTCAGATTGATAATTTAAATTATATCTTTTGTTTCAATTGATAGTGAAACAATATTGAGATTAAGAGAAAATGACATCAATAATCTTAAAAACAGAAAGACAATTTTAAAATAATAATTTAATAATCACATGTTAAAAGCAGAAATTAAGGAAAGTTATGTCAAAATCTTAGTTAATCGTTAAAAAAGTACCAAAACTTTAAAATAACAAAATTATCACACGCGAAACGCATTTAAAGGTGATAATTATGTCATTTGTAAAAGGCCCAAACTTTAAATATCGCAAGATTAAAGTGCCTGAAATAATTAAATTGTTGCACGTGAAAAACTTCTAATGATGAATATTAGGTCATATTTACAAATATCAAACTATATTTCCAAATGCTTTTAAGTTAAATAATATATCTATCCGTGAATCTTAAAACAGAAAAAATAGAATAAATAAATTGTTACATGAGAAATGCATTTAATAAGGAAAATTACGTCATATATTAAAACGATACATTTAAAACGATTTTTATTCCGGAGACTTTTAATCTAACGTCACATGATATAAAATTAGTGCGGCAAGCAGATTTGTTTATATATTAAATCACTTGATGCAGCATAAATACATGTTAATATATGCTCAAAATTCTTTGGATTTATTTTGTACGAATAGCTGTTCCATAAATACATATTAGAAGATACCGGTATTCTTATTAATTAATACAAACGGTACTACTTGATTATCCCGTGGACCAATTTTGCCAAAATTATACAAACATACATAATTTTTTTTAATAAGTATAAATACGAAAAAAAAAAAAAAAGATTGTTTTAACCATGCTTTCATTAAAATTCACAAAAATTATATATTTTTAAAATGCACTGAAATGTAGAATTTGGAATTTCGAAAAATTAGCTAGCTATCGCCAAGTTGGCTTCATATATGGCAATTTATTTTTGTCGACAAATTTGGCAAAATACCGCCAAATTTGCCACGAAATGCGCCAAGTGGGTCAAAATTTGGTGCTATTGTGGCAACCCTACCATTAGCAATTTTCAACAATTTCTCATTGTTGAAGCTGATACTGACTTCCCCATAGGAAATCAACTGTTGCCCTAACCACATTGCCCACCCCCTTAGGGATCGAATAATTAAAAAAAAAAAAACATTGTTCAATTCATGTATTGCCCTCAGGAATACACATATATTTCAAATTTCAAAGCTCTATGTCAACAAGAAGTGGGGGAAAAATGAGTCACAAGATTTGACTGCCACACATAAACATAATTGTAAGTTAAAAGAAAGCATGTAATAATAACGAAAGAAGAAATAAATTAGCAAAACATTAATAAAAATATAAATAAAAGTCGAATTAATAATCACTTGATGACGTAACAAACACGTGTATCGTGTTTAAAGTCAAGTGAATGCGACATTTACGATCATCCATTATTGGCATGTAATCTTATAGTTTGGCGATAGTTTTTTGTTCGGCGGGATAATCAAGTAGTTCCATACAAACAATATAAATTGTAAAACTAACTTGAAAATATTGATGATAGCGTATTAAAATAGAGAAAAGAATTCATAAATAAGGTATACCTGTTCTTGAAATGTCTCAAACGCGATCAAGACATAAAATATAAGCGTAAAATTCCAAAACATAATACTTTCAATACGTGGATCTGAAAACTATTCTCAAGCAGACGGAGTTTTTAAACCTCAAACCTAAAGGAAGAATATTCTCCATAGTGTCGTTATAAAATTTAGAAAGAAAACGTCATTTTTAGCCTAATCATTTTATACAAGCAAATTTTCAAATGTGCCATTGATTTTACTTATCTATCCGAAAACAGGCATCATTTATTACGACAGCGATGAATTAAAGCATGGTAACAGAAAAATACCTATTCAAACGGAAAAGCATGGCAACACGATTGCAGAAGACAGCCTCTGTTATACTGATAATATCATTCAATCTTCCGTAACCTGGCAATATTTTTTAAACAGGGCACGATAGTATATTTTCAGAGGCTGCGAAGCCTGAACGAGTGTTGGCGGGCGTATCTCGCAGGGGGCTCTGCCCCCTAGTGTAAATCATGAAATATTAAGATTCTACTTGGAATATTTAAAAAAAAACTAAAAACATAAAATTAATGTACAGAAAGAGTTATACTTTCGCAAAATTAGAGGTAATTATGCATAGAATTCCGCAAAAAAATCTCAATAATATAACAAAATACGTTAAGGCAAATACAAATCATGGATTTTAGTAATTGATAAAAATAACTATCCATTATATCTTAATCATGAAAAATTCTGGAAAAAAAAATTCTATAAATAAGTCGAGAAAGATGTATGAAAATCAACAACAGGTTTATGCTAAAAAGTCAACTTGAGAACGCTAAAGGTCGATCGTTTGTCTAGTAAATTCCTGTTTATATACCTAAATCCGTGAAATTGTAATTTTATTTCAATCAATGAGTAGTTTAAAAACGATATAAACTACTATGTCCTTGAGTTACAACTCCGGTTCGAATCTACGAATAGAAAATATAATAAATCATTATTTAATTATTTAGTTGTACTCTTTCTTGTCATCGAATTGCCATATAGGACTTATTAAATATTCCAATATTTGGATTCCATATTTCTTGCCACATATTAAAATGACTTCGTGACCTGTCACAATAAAAACGAAACTAAAATATTCAGCAAAATAAATATATTCTTACACTATCTCTTATTTTTGAAGGAAAAAAATAGAAGGTATAATATAATTAAAAAAAAAAAAATTAAACATTTTTAATGTCATACAAAAATATACATTGTGTTATACAAACGAAGTATTGAAGTCCAAACTGTCTCAATATTATTCACACAAGAAATATTGAATTTCTGGATATTTCGAAAATTTAATGTAGAACCACTTATCTTGCATCCGTTAATCCGCCGTCAGGCTCAAACGCTAATTTTTTATGCTGCACAAAATGATATGAGGAATTAGAGCATTTATTTTATTTAGCAGACGTATGTGTCTATAAATAGCTCTATCTGTGATTTTATTTTATTTTATTTATTTATTTACTTATTTTTTAAGTATTACATTACTTAAAAGAATTAAGTATTAAAAATGCTTTTAAGTTGAAATTTTATTTTAATGTGAAATGGTTTAAATTATTGCATGAACAAATTTCTTTTCTTTTTAAAATTTTTATTGTTAATTTTTAGGGTTCCGTACTTAAAAAGTAAAAACGGAACCATTATAAGATCACTCCTGTGTCTGTCCGTCTGTCTGTCTGTCCGTCTGTCACAGCCATTTTAATCGTAAACTATGGAACGTGGAAAGTTCAAAATCGGGGAAGTAATAAAGTCCATTGACCCACATATTTTCAGATTAATAAACATTCATAAATATATTTAGTAAAAAAGTAGAGGTGCTAATTATGCTACTTGAAAAAAAAAATTTCTTTGTATATCATGTGGGGTATCCTGTTTAAGCTTTTGTAACGCTGAACTCAAAAATACATTCCTTTTAATGTTAGGTATTATATTTTCAAAGATATTGTTGAAAATGTAGCGCAAAAATATGTTCCCCCCCCCCCCATCTAATTCCGAATCTACTGAAACTAAAATTATGAAAAAATTAGATATAGTAGACGTTAATATAAACCTTGCCGGAAAATTATAGCGATTACCCTAGGTCACATAGCTTTTGAGTAATTAGCATTTTTCTGTTATACAAAAATTTCGATTTACGGGCATTCAGAAAAATTGTTGAGCATCGCTGAATATACCTATCGTTGCAGAAGAATAAAAGCATTGTTGATAATGATTTTCGAAAAAAATCATCCGTAATTAGCTGAGATATTAACCCTTAAAGGTACGGTCAGTTTGGACATACAGAAGGACAGGGCGGCGTACTCTATGCCTAGTTAACGACTTTTAATGATATATATGTGTAATGTAATGTCCAGTAACAGTATAAAAGCAATAAACATCAAATTGTTAAAAACATACTAATTTAAGGGTTCTCGGGACTCTAAAAAGTGGAAGAAATGAAAAAAAGACCGTTTTCAACATTTAATGTCTTAAAATGTATATGATTTTAAAACACAGTTTTAATTGGAATGAAAGATATAAGTATGTTTTTTCGTTTCATGCATTTAAAAAATTGCAAGATACAGAATTAGTATTTATAGGGGGCTCGAAACTGTTATACATTTGTCGAACAAAAAATTGGCATAACAGTTTACGCGCAGGATTACAAAATAAATATTGCAACTAGAATGAAAATTTTGGTGCTTACTTATACTTCAGTTTGTAATAATTTCCCTGAACTTGAATAAATTTGTATTTGAAGCATTTTTATATTTTTAATGCAATGCTGCATTTAGCTAGTACAAAAGTTTGAAAATTTCAACGGTAAAATCAACTAAAAAAATATTTTTTTGAACAATAAAATGGAAATTTTAGGTTCAGTTTATACAGAATAACATTGAATATATATTTTGAAAATTTCATGAAAAAATATTCAGAAGTATTTGAGGTATCCTGCGCGTTATACCCCAAAACGCCATTTGGAAAATAATGACTTTAAAGTTTCGGAAACGCCGCTTCAGCTTATTGAGCGGGTATGATTCTAAAAGCCAAAACTTATGTTCTAATGGGAATTTCAAGGAAACAATTACATCAAAATATTCAGAAAAGATAGGAGTTTAACATCTAAAAAACTTAAAATTTCTTACATTTTGAAGCTTTAAGAGTCCTGCGACCACTTAATCCTTTCCGGCACGGAGTAATTCTATTTATAAACTTATGAAATAATGAACTGACACCAGAATTTATAAACGAATTTATTAGAAAATGCGAACTTGCTTATTTTCACGTACATGATAAAAGGAAAATTTTAATTAAATATTCTTGGTGCCATTTGTCTGTTAATTAAAATTAGGTGTCCGTTTTTTAAGGGCATCGCCCTCGAAATATTTAATTAGAATGAATCGCATAAATACTGTGAGATTCGCGATAGTTTGCATTGATTGTATCTCTCAATACTTCTCGAGTGACTTTAAAAGTTAATTAAACACCTATCTGGAAAAACGCGGCACTGACCAAGGCGGCGTTGCAACTTTGAGACCTCAATTCGAAGCGCGCTTAGCACAATGCCAAATTTAAACTTTGAACAAAGGTTTTGTTTTAGATACACTGTAGAAATAAAGGTTATTACTACGCTGAATTTAGTTTCATGAAATGCCAAATGAAGTTTAACTATGCACTGCCTTTATTGTCGGTACCGAATTAAGTTCATCATAAACAGATTAGGATAATATTAAAAAAAGAGTTATACGAATAGCTATATTTGATATTGTTCCATATATGTCTTTGAACTTTCATGGTATACCCGATTACACTTTTCTAATATATACAGTTATACCCAACCGTACGTTATATAGTTTTTTAAAAAGTCTTGGTATTCTTTTAGCAACTTTTTTTTTTTTTTTTTTTTTTTTTTTTTTTTTTTTTTTTTTTTTTTTAATAATACAATTACAAATTCATATATTTATTCTACGGAACCCTCTGTGCGCGAGTAATGCTCGCACTTGACCGTTTATTTTTATTAATTTTTATATACAGGTTGATTTTCATCAAATTTTTGAAATACGGATTCCTTTTTTATTACTTTTGTTTTAATCCTAAATTATTTTCGTAAATTGTAATATTTTTCTTCCATTTTAATTTTGTTTTGTTTTATTGTAAATTATGTTATTCATGTTGGTTAAATTTTTAATTTATGATTCGCTTTTGAATATTGTAAATTAGTTTTAAACTTGTTTATTTGTAATTTTTTATGTTGTACATTTTTTATCTGATTTATTTTTTTTTGTTGGAAATTATTTTCAAAAACTCTTTTTCTGACATTTGTTTCCTTGTAATTGAATGTGTTTGCGTACTTTCGTAATTTTCTGCATTGTGATGTAAAACTAACTCAAAAAATATTATATTATTTTACATGTGTTTGTTTAAAAATAAGAAATCGTTTCTCATATAAAATCGTCAGTCATTTCTTTATTTAGTATTTGAGATTTAGAGTATACGAAATATCAATAAATTCGGTCTTAAGGATTTAGTTAATAATTTAGACTGGTGTTTCATTAAAAAACAACAATATATACTAGTTTGCCAAACACATAAACTTTAAATAAACAGTAGGGAAAACAAAAAGGCTGTTTTGTAACAAGAAAGCGGATATTTTCTATTACTTAATGATAAGTAACTAAGTATTACTACTTACGACTAGTTGTAACTGATACAAAAGAATTACTAAATTAAAAATCGTTTTTTCCTTTAGTATTTAAAACTTCTAAAATATACATGATATAAACAGATTTAACATTAAGGATTAAGTTAAAAATGCGTTTCAGTAAAAATTCAAAGCATGTTCTGTTTGTTAAAAAAAAAAAAAAAAAAAAAAAAAAAAAAAAGAAAAAAACCCAGAAAAAACATTAATTACGTATTAAATGTTAATTCAGATTTGTAAGAAATTAAAACTTTAAATAAGGTAAAACGTATTAGAAGTATTTTTGTTTCCGTTTGTCATTTTCCATGAGCAAAAAAAAAAAAAAAAAAAAAAAATACATTTTTGAAAAAAAAAAACCATCTTTTTAGTTACATTTTTAAGGCTTTAGTTTTACAAATACATTCCTAAAGTTTCTTTTACTCATAACAAGTTATTTAATTTTGCATTATTCATTTTTTTAATCAAAATAAATATAGATATACGTTTTAATGGAAGGAAAAATTATTTTGACATTTAGGAAAAAACATTTTATGTTTTGAAAACAAATAAAATTTATGGTTAGGGAAAAGCATTTTTTTTTGTTTGTTTGTTTAGGAAAAAATATTTTTATGTTTAGGTGTGTGTCGTGTTGTTTATGACGGCCAATTATCTACACGAGTGATATGGGCCCGAAGGGGGGATGCCTTCCGTGGGGGTATTTCTAAGGGAACCTAACCCATATTTACGCAAGCAAATCCAAGGTTAAAAGAAAACCACGGAAAACCCGGAACGATTAGGCGGACGGCCGCGATCGGGTTCGAACCCAACACCTCCCGTCTACCAGTTTTGAGAGCAGAACCTCTCGACCACTGGTGGGGTTTTTATGCTGAGGAAAAATGTATTTTTTATGTTTAGGAAAATGTATTTTTATGTTTAAGAAAAATGTATTTTATGTTTAGGAAAAATATTTTTATGTTTAGGAAAAATTATTTTATGCTTAGGAAAAAACTATTTTTATGTTTAGGAAAAAAATATTTTTATGTTTATGAAAAATACTTTTGTGTTTAGGGAAAAAATATTTTTATGGTTAAGAAATAAAAATACTTTTATAATCAGTAAAATGAAAAAAATTGTTCTATATTCATAAATTAAAAAAATGTTCACCTGTTCAATAATTGGAAATAATATAATATTTAGAATAAAAATATTGAGAGAATTGGAATGTCAGAAAAAGATATTTCCATGTTCTGTAAAATGAAAAAAATATAATTGCAATTAGAATTTCAGAAAAAGATATTTTTATGTAAAGAAAAATGAAAGGGATATTTTAACTCTTCAGGAAATAAAATTATTTATCCAGGCTGCCACAAGCGACTATTTTTCTATTCTATTCGCACCACTGTTTAAAAAACAAACAAATATTTTAGTATATTTTTGTTGCAAATGTTCTCGAATAGTATGTCAATAATTTTTGTTATGAGAAAGTGGTGTCAGGTTTAATTAAAAAATAGTCGCCTGTGGCATCCCTGTTTATCGGATCAGAATATGAGTAATATATATTTCTTTTATGTTCAGTAAAACAAAAAAAAAATATTTTATATGTTCAGTAAAAAATTCAAAGTATGTTTTGGTTTGCCAAAAATAAAGCAATACCTATTAAAAGATATTCTGATTTTGCCAAAAAAGTAAAACTTGGCTGTTTTATAACAATAAAGTGGATATTCAAAGTGCTACAAATTATTCTTAAGAAAATTCTAAGTGCCGATAAAAGTCAAAATGTTCAAAGTCAGTCCCAGTTTAAGTCATGCTTGCGCTCAAATACCTTTTAACTTGTAAATAAATTAAAATCATACGTCTAAAAAAGTATTCATAAAGCAGAAATAAGTCAGTGGAAAATTATTTATTCTAAAAACTATTGCTGAATTATTGTTCAAAAATGCCTGGTCATGTATTCCTCATCCAGTCAAACAGGTTTTTTTTTTTTTTTTTTTTTCTCGTAAAAGAAGAAAGGGAAACTCCTTCAAGGTAATACAGCAAAGAGACGGTTCGAACAAGACAAGTGTATTCTGGCGGTTAAAGACTTTGATTTACTGAACAACAGTATGCAGGTTCGATTCTGTTGGGTTTTTTGGAGCCTTCCCAATTTAAAATTCTAAAATAATAAATTTAAAATTCTAAAATAATAAATTTAAAATTCTAAAAATATTAAATTGAAAGTAAAGAAGTTCCGTCAAAATTATGTTAAAATAATTTTTAAATATTGTTTCCCAATTAAAAATTCTAAAAAAGAAAAAGAAAAAAATCCTAAGAATAATAAATTTAAAAATAAATCAATTCATTAAAAGTTTTAATTCAAAGAAACTCATTAAAATCTTATAAAAATTAAAATAATAAAAAATAAGTAAGTTTTAGCTCATTAAAAATTTAAGTACTTTGATTGCTAAAAAATCACCCCGTCTTGTAACACGTGTCTTCATGTTTGATTGACTTCTCCCTTCCACCCCATTTTATTCGCACACTCTCTAGAAAACCGAAAATAACATTCGCCTTACTTCTATCCCTACCCTTCCTTTCACCCCTTTCCTGTCTCCAACTCCTGAAAAAACACCCCAGTCTCGAGCAGACAAAATAAACACCCCCGTCTAAGAGTACACAGGGTTCGTACGAAAACCGATATTTTTAACGTCAAATATCAGAATTTTTTAATATAAAAGTAAATTTAGTTTAAAAGGACGAAATTTCGCCTATTTAAGGAGACGTTTTCCATAAGAAAATACTGATGCCGAAGAATATCTTAGTTTGGAAATTCGAGGATCCGTACGAACCCTTGTACATGTTCAGATACGTCTCCTTTTTGCTTGACAGGTGGACACGCCCAATTCTGTGGCATTCGCCAGTTCCCGCTGCCTACTACTATGATGTTCAAAAGGTTTTGTACAAATTTTGCAAAAAGAAATATCTAAACAACAACAAAAAAAAAATACTTTCTAATACGTTCATTCTGATAGCTCTTTTGATGAACTATCATATCGACTGTTTACAGACTTGGCGTACTGTAAGAGTGGATAAAACAGATTTTGTGCACCTTCTAAATAGATTATCTCATTTTTTTCAAAATGGACTTGGTCTACTATGGTTGTGAGCCCCTCACATTACATCTTGATTTCTAAAATTGTAGAGCTTTTCTTAAATTATCAAGGGTGATTTTGTTCTACTCCTCGACCACAATCTTCCACAGACTATGCAACGATTTGGGATGCCGCTTATGAAGAGCTTGTTTTAAAAGTTCAAATGAACAGTAGTAATCCATAGTACATACGTCGGTATGGGGATTTGTTATGATTCATTTAAATGGAATAGCCTCAATTTAGCTTTCATGTCTTATTTCATCTAAAAATACAGCAATCGATTTAGAAATGGTAGCCTTATCCTGATGGAACTTGACACAATGCAGATTGTTTGTGGAAAGAAATGGAATTTCTTCGGAAAATATGGGACGTAGCACTTTCATCTGATTGTATATGATGAATTGATTTAACAATTATTTTTCATCATTCTATTTTTTATTTTCCCATTGTAAGGAAACTGCGACGATCACAAATCCTTTTTGCATGTGGAATCTTTTTCTCATATGGAAGTACTGATTGACGTTATTTTCTTTTCCGATTTATAATGTTGTTTATTTTGTACTTTGCAATTTTTTAAAATAACAGAATAAGAATAATTCTCCTGGGAAAACTAAAAAACGTGTCCTCCGATGCCACTGTTTACATGCGCCATTTTGAAAGAAGAATAGATTTGAAATTATCAGAAAGAAAATTTTAATTATAAATAACACGATGTTGCCTGAAATCCCACCCCACACAAAAAAATAATGTTTGAATTTTTAAAATTCTTTATCGAAATCGTTACAAAAATATTTGAGTATCCTCTGTATATAACAAATATTTCTGTTACAATAATTGTTCAAGAAATTTGTGTCTCAAATATTGCCAAATAGACAAAATATCTCATTTATTTTAGTAAGTTTTGGTATTTACAGAAAATAGATGCTGAAGAATCATCTTTAGAAATATTCGGTTGATTTTGATGCTGTAGTTTTTTCAATTCATACTCATGTATCTGTTCAGTGGAAATAACTTTAACCCAAACTTTATAAAAATCTTTATAATAGTCTTCGGATTCAGTTAGTAATTTGATGAAATCACTTTTTGTGTTTCAGGTAACAAACAAATCCCGGAATCACCCTATAAAATAGATCATTCTACATTCTATCTATATTCTATCGATTTTCCATATATTAACATACAAGATGGGATACTTCCATAGAGATTAATGGTAATGCGATTGCGATCGTAGCGCCTTTAGTGACAATGGGGAAGGAAATCCCCATCCTTGAAATTGTTTTTATTGAGTATCTACCTTACTGCGATCTTTCTTTTTTTAATGTTGCAAGTTTACGTTTTCAATAGATTCTTACATCGATGCATGGACTTAAAATAGATATTCTATTTTATATATCGAATATCTATTCTATGTTCATGCACGGATATATGCTTTTAACATGATGAGTTAACGATTTAAGGGTTAAATTTCGTCTTGAATGCTATATATCAAAAGCAATAATGTAATATAAAAATATACGAAGTATTGCACTGTACAAGTCGTAGAATATTTCATAAATATTCCCATTTGGTAGAGATATTTTTATAGCCGATGTTTTATTAATTTATTAAGTTTAACGTATTAAACTATCGTTACAATAATCTTTTAAAATTTACGCATTTTCACTTTCTTAAAGAAAAAATAAAAATATAGTTTTTAATGTAAGTAACGTACAATCAATTCAATAATATTTGCAATAGTAACATATAAGAAATAATAATAAAATTACAGATGGGGAAAAATTCCTTTCGACGAATTTTTTAAATTATATAAATCTAAAAGTTAAAAATAAATAGAGGTACTGAGATTACACTCAATAAAATTTTATTCGATATGAATAAATTAACAGAATACCTGAATTTGATTTTTTACAATTTAATCTCATAAACTTACATATTTATGTTCTTAGCAGTATTTTCTGGGAGTTTTCTTTTATATTATTACTCTAATTATCATTTTGTAAGTTAAAGGTGATAAGGTTAAAAGGTGATCGATACAAGTACGATAAAAAAGCCGCTAAATAAAGCAAAAATACAATATCTTCTGCCTCTACTATTTTTAAGAAGGAATAGATATTCAAAACATAGAGAATAAACATATTTCTTTAACATAAGTAAATTTCGGAGGCTTGTTAATTCTTTCCCCTTGTCGGTAGTGACGCTAGTACTGTTGCCATTTCAGATTTTGCCGATGTCCCATCTTGTATGTTAATCTATGTACTTTTCTAGCTTTATTGAAAAATAGTATTTTTTATTTTACTGTTTATTTAGGGAAAATATATTTTTATCCTTGTATTTATTACACTCAAGTCTCAGTTCGAATAATTTTTTATATTCAAAACTTGGTTCTTAAAATCTTTATATCGCGGTTGAAATTATTTACTTCCATATCCTGGTTTCATTTTTTTTTTTCAGATTCCAGGCGAGCCGCAATTATTTTATGTGTTTATTAGATAACTAAAATAACTCAACAAAATGCTAGAATTTATTACGGTGGTTTCAGCACAACCACAAACGTTCAATTAAACATATAGTACACAAAGGAATTAGCAACGTACAGTTAGAAATTAAATTAACACAACTGAAAATGGCCATATACCCAATTTACAGGAATTGCATTATAAAGAAGTGCTTATACATTCTCAATTCCAACATCAGCCAGCCACCTGCGCTAAGACTTTATACTGTTCTAACAATGACATCTTGTACTTTTATACTAGCTCGTTTATTTTATGTGTTGCCGAGTTGAGTATTGCACGTCCTTTTCACACATATTATTTCACAATTTCTGGAGTCTGTAAAACAGCAAATGATCTCTTACTGCTCCCAGGCAAACGTACGGAATTCTATTATTGAAGAACCAGATGTATAAATTAGTATTTTCTAGTGACTTTAACTAGACGATTTTTAAAGAAGTATTTTCATAATATATGTATCCTGATGTAGAAGAAAATATACATTTTCCTGACAGTACATTGATTTCTTCAATTTTACAAGCAATTTCTCTGAAAATGTATTATTTTGTTGTTTGGATAACACCTGAAGTAACCTCTAAATAGTTAAATTTAAAAGAAATACTATCGTTAACTGATAATTTTAAAGTACTTAAATTGTGCTATATGTACTACTAAATTTAACTTACCTCTGAACTCTAAAACAACATTTATTTCATTATTCAATATATTAATAAAGTTCACCTGCTTGTAGTTACATTTAATACAAGAATTTCGAATGCTTAATTTAAAGTTCTTCATATTTCGAAAATCGTTACGCCTGGAAAACAGATTATTTAAAAAATTCATACCTTTATATATATTAGCGTCTACAAAACGGCAAATGGTCTCTTTCTCACAGGCAAACATACACAATTCGATAAATGGGCAAGCAGATGTATAAATTTGTACACTGCTCAAAACAATTAAGGGAGCACATGGTTTTAACAATATTACGCAAATATTTTCATCGATAAGTAACGTAAAATAAAACATCCATAATTTAAAGCGTAGTAGAAAACAGATGAAAAAGAATTTCACATGCAAATTAAAATTTATGACGTCAAGAAGAAGAAAAAAGAGATAAGTGTAGAAATCGGGATTTTGCAGAAACGTCTGTTTCACTAACGCAGTTGTAAAATTCAATTGCTCTGCTTCTGTTTAAGAAAAGGTGACTTGAAAATGTCACAAAAATGTGATTTAACGAAATCCATGGCTTGGCGTGTTATCGGGAAAGTTGAATTTGTTGAAACATAACGAAGTGTAGCAGACGCCGTTGTGTCTCAAGAAGTGTCAATGCAAGGCTGTGGAATGGATTCCAAGACACATGGAATGGTAGACATGGACAAGAGCAAGGTCAGCCATGCTCTACCACAGAAACTGATGTTTAATATAACCTGTTAACAGCTCGTCGAAACGGAACATGCAATGCTACTCGGTGGAAAAAACAGTTGTTCTTGCCCACAGATCGAAGGGTTTCCAACCAAACAGCCCAAAATAGGCTTCATCATGGTGGTCTCTATGCACGTAAGTCAATGGTCTGTATTCCGTTGATCTAAAGCAACTGTACGGCCCAAAGAAGTTGGGCAACTGAACATCGAGTTTGGAGCCAACGTTGTTGGAGTCAAATTCTGTTTACAGATGAGTCCCGATTCAATCTGGTTGTGACATCTGATGTGTTTTGGCATGGAGAGAAAGAGGCACTCAAAAAATCATACATTCGTTCATGAAAGATCACATTAAAGACGAGGTGGGTTGATGCTATGGCCTGGAATAAACATAAGTGGACTTACGGACCTGCATATCATTCGGAATGGAACTTTGACGGTCCGAAGTTATACAGACGAGATACTGAGACCTCGTGTCCTATTTTATGTCGCAGCAATTAGTGATTTATTTTTCCATGCATGATAATGCCAGACCTCATACAGTTCGTCTTGTCTAAAACATGCTTGAACCTAAAACAATACTGCGTACAACATGCTCTCCTGACCTAAATCCGATCGAACATATTTTGAGACATATTCAGACGACGTATTGCTGCGAGACCAAGGTTTCCTTTTACTGTCCGAGACTTGGAGATTGCAATTCTTGAGTAGTGGAACTGTATTCCCAAAGTCTTATCAATAACTCATCGCAACCATGGAAACAGGTGTGCAGCATTCTTAGCTGTTTGAGGAGATCAACCACCATATTAAAAATCTTGCTTCATTTCTGAACAATAATTTTTTAATCATTTACATGAAACCAAATTGTTGCCCTAAACCATCTTTTTATGTTCTTCCCAGCTTTTCAAGCCCCACCAGTGGCTGAGAGGTTCTGCTCTCGAAACTGGTAGACGGGAGGTGCTGGGTTCGATCCCAATCGCGTCCGTCGGCCTAATCGTTCGGAGTTTTCGTGGATTTCTTCGAACCTTGGATTTCCAAGTGTTAATACGGGTTAGGTTCCCTTAGAAAGACCCCCACGAAGGGCACTCCCCCCCCTGGGCCTATATCCCTCGTGCAGATAGTTGGCCGTCACAAATACAACCAACCAACCAACCCAGCTTTTCAAAGAATAAAAACTCCCTTATAATTTATGTGTATTTTTTTCTATATTGCGCATTGATACAAGTGTACTATCCATTTTGTGACCATACATGGCTGTCTTGCACTTTTTTTGCTTGCTCCCCTAATTTTTTTGAGCTGTTTATTTGTTTAGTCATTTTAATTAGACAATTTTCTCTTATTTAATATAATACCTGTTAATTTTATAAATTAATATAATGCCCGAAATTGACCTGCATGTTATAACATTTAAATACTACAATTTTCAACTGCTAAACTAACAACATTTCATATTGTAAAAAACATTATGCATGGAAAAACGATTAATTATAATTTTAATACATTCATGTAAATTATTTGACAATTCGTAGTTTCTTAAAAACAGCAAATGATCTCTGAGGTAAACATACACAATTCGATAAATGAGCGTACATATATATAAAATTGTATTTGCTTAGGGATTTTAATTTGATAATTTTAATGAAAATATAATCATATTATGTTCAAGTTTATGTGGACGTCAATATGCATTTTCCAGAGAGTACATCGATTTCTGGAGATTTACAATCCATTTTTCTGAAAGAAATTTATTTTATACTTTTAATAACACCTGAAGTGCACGTGCATGAAAATTTAAAGTACACGATGGAATATTCAGACATATTACTTAAAGAATTTAAAGAAAGTTTATGATATCGTCGACAGTAAAATTTGGAGCTTTGAGACAGCTAATTAGCAAAGAAGAAATTTTATTTAAATGTAGGGCTGCTACTAGCGACTTTATTTAACATCTATTTCAACCTCTCTTTTAGAACAATAGTCTTCCATATACAATTCTACGTAGTATGCATAAAAGATCGAAGATTATTGTATGGAAATAGTGGTAGAATAAAATATAAAAATATTTGCCAGTGGCATTCTATAAACGTATAAACCTTTAAATGACCATTGTTTTCCGTTTCTAAAAGTAGGGCTTTCTTAAAATTTATGCTGACTCCATATAATACATTGGGCGATAGAAGAACTGAAGTAATATACACAGTAGAGTTTAATTCCTTTAAACTCTACTGTGCCGTTTAGTTAACACCAACAGGCTCCAACTGATGCAATAAGTCGTTAATAAATTTCTAGAAAATTACACCTCAATTTCAAATCATTGTTTTTTCGTTACGAGAACAGAGAAGTCTTTTTACGAATATTTTTAGGAATTTCTTAGTTGCACTAAAAAATTACTTTATGCAGGATATGAATTAAAACTATTTATGATATATTTAGAAGCACAGTAAAAAATTCAGTTGTATAATGATCTTCAAACAAAACTATTCGCAGCGTATTTTAATGATGTTACACTATTTCAAATATAATGAAATTAACATATATTACTCAGGATCACAAAAAGAATTTTTTCTGTAGAATATGATGTGAATAGAAATTATTGTTCTTTTACAGGGACACACAAAATATTTCAGCTACAGTACTATACTCACCGCAAATAGAGGCGTCTTAAATTCAGACACTTATGTGTCTGAAAAAGTAATTCAGACACTTAAGTGTCTGAATGTGAAATTTCAGACATTATAGATGGCTGAATTTAAGACACATAAGTGTCTTACTGTGATCATGCTACAAATGAGCTGAGAAAAATCTCTGAATACTGGTGATAAATCTGAAATTAAGACATTTAAAAATTCAGACACTTAAGTGTCTAATTTTGATACCAGCACCGCCAGAGAACGTTTATTAATAGATAAAAGATGCTTAAAATATACTTTTCCATCAAATAAACGATATTACTTTGCAGAAGAAGTAATTTTATTAGACCATAAGATGTTTTTCAAAAATGTACAAGTCTGCTTACCAAGATTTGAAACCAATTTTATTTTTTGGTTACTTATTTTTTTTATTATTATTTTAATTTAAAGTAATTAAAGAATTGTTTTACACAAAACTATAAAGTTCTGAAAAAATTATTCGCGCTCATCGGCGTACACATGGGAGTACAGGAATGTCCCCCTCCCCCTAAATATTTTAAAATAGTAAGATACATGAGCGCCCACAAAAAGAAATTTAGGGAGGGGGCTTGACAGAGGCCCCGGTTTTCAAACAAGTGCCACAATCTAATCAGCTTTTTTTTTAAGGCTGTTCTTAACTGCTCTGCTCAACAAGCACAAAACGTTTTGACACATTTACAAATTCATTTTTTAACGGAAAAGTATAAAATTGGAAATCCTGGCCATGGAAGCGATTTGGAATTGAACTGTTTTTTCCATTTTTTGATCAATCAATTACCTATTGAGTTACAAACCATTTTGATCACGTGACAAACAAGAGTTTCGCCAGCTCTTGACTGCTCTTTTTTCCTTCGCGCGGAAATTCGGATCAAAACGCCCACTTTGATGCTATTTTCTGAAAGATCTAGTGCGTTTGCAAAAAAATGGAAAAAACAGTTCAATTACATAGTTTCTGAACAACAACACCAGCTAGTTTCATACATTTTCGAACAAAAATAAATTAAAACTTATGTCAGAAAGTTGCCCTTTTCGATTTGAGAACAGCCTTAATGCAGATTGTAAGCATGGATTATTATGGAGCAAAACAATATTTAAACATATTAACTTAAAAAGCAATAAAAAATTTACAACTAAAAAAATATTAAATATAAAAATGAAACAAAGAACAAGAATTTTTAGTATTATTATTATTCAGGGAACTCTGCCCACCTTAAACTCTCGTTTAAGGTAAATTTGAAACACATGAACGTAAAAAAGAGAGAGAAAAGAAAAAGAATTATAAATGTTTACTACAAGGGATTCAGAAGTGTGTGTGTGTGGGGGGGGGGAATGGAAGGGGTCCCCTGAATTAATTATTCTAAGTCACTTGGAAGATTTTTTGTTAAATATAATCAGACGTAAGGAAAATTTAATCAATTAAATTTCAAAATGCAGGAAGGGGTCATGGGGCCTATTGACTCCCACCCTCTGCCGACGATTACGCTAAAATAAGGTATAAACTAGAGCCCCCCCCCCTTCCTAATAGGCAACAATTCTCTGGCGCCCCCAAATTTTTTTTTCACCCGGACAATCACCCATCTGCACTCCCCCTCCCCTCAATATGCTGGAATAAACACAGACTCGCACGTTACTTTTTACAATTAAATAAGAAAAATACGGAATGAAAAGCATGGTATGAAAAGTATGATATGAAATGTACGAATTTTGGGGGTATTATATACATTTATATACCTTCTCTTATGAGATAAGATTTAAACGCAAAACTAATTATAAAACATATCATGAAACTATTATTACGTCTCAGCCAATCAGAATCTGCAATTTTGGCGGGCAACGTTGTTTTTTTTTTTTTTTTTTCTTTTACCGGCTCAACGAAGGAGACTGTTTCAGTTAAAGTATCCTTTGAAAGTAACTTCTGTTTTGTTTCTAGAACATTTCGTTTCCCGCTGACAACAACTTTTAGTAACTTGAAGTTTTATCTTTTAAAATGAAGCTGATTCACTAAATGATTACGAGTACATCGGTAATGAAAAAAAAAGAGCTGACATACTGTATTTTTTTGTGTGAAGAGGTATGATTTCATCTATTGACTCATTAAGCGTTTACAGCAATACTGATTGTTTGGTGTAAAATAGTGTGGCTATCTTCTGTGTCTGTGCCTCTACAGATGCTAGTAGATTGAATGTTTTCATTATAATTCGGAAAAAATAATTATTTAGATTATCGCTAACATTTTATGAGCTTGGAACGTGCTTATATAATAAAAAAATGTGAGATTTTGCAATATATAAATTTATATTCGTTATAAATCAGACTATTTACAGGAATGTTTAAAAAATAAAGGGCCAAGAAAATTGTGAATATTTTAATCAAATTGGATTTGACAACAAATTTTTGGATAACCTCCCCTCGAAGGTAAGCTGGTGTAGAACGATACAATATTATTCAATTTCGAACAGGACATCGAAAGTTCTTACTTTTTTTTATAGTGAAATTACTTATTTATATTATTTTATCAGAATAATTTGCATTTTCATACTTCTTTCGTGTATTCAATAAATATTTTTTTTTGTTTTAAAAGATTTGTGTGTTCATTTTTGACGATTTTCGATGAATGCATGTCAACATTTTTTCATTATAATTTTAAAAAATAAAGTTCCAGTATTATATATATATTTTATGTGAGTATAAACTATTAATTTGTCTGTAAAAATGTCAGGCAATATTATATAAAAAATTGCTTATTTTATAATCTATATAAAAAATGAAGCAAATTCGAAAAAAAAAAAAAAAATGTTGAATCATTTGCTGAAAAAGAAATACTCAGCTTCGGTTTAGTAGCCTTTTATTTTCACTTTGGTTTGTTAACAAATTTAATTAATATGTAAAACAGTTCCACCAATTTAATCAATGGATTCTATCAATATATTAAATTCCTTACAACATTTTGTTTCTCGGCTAAAACTATATGTTATTTACCTGAATTTTTATTAAATTGTCTCTTCTCTGTGTAGAACAGGTAATTCACTCAATATTCAATATTAATATGAAAATTGTAAAATAATCACTCGTTGTGATTCATTTTTTGTATTTTAGAATAAGATATATGCACTTTTAGGGGGAGGGGCGGAGGATTATTAAATTAAAAACTTGTCAAAACTGATTTTTGTGAAATAAGTTTTTGAAACTGAAATAACTTATGTAGTAAAGCATTTTTTTCCTTAATTCGGAAATGCGAACTTAAAAAAATCATAGAAAAAATCCACATAATATTATTTGTTTGGAAACAAATTTTAATTGTTTTGTATTATTTATCTCTTCTAAACTATATACAAGATAGATAATTCAAACAAATTATTGTGACTATGATTATTAGTAATAAAATTCAAATGTTCCATTTTTTAATAGTTAATGTTATTAAAAATATTTTTCCATAAAAGCTATATAATGATTTACTATATAATAAGTAAGGAAATAAATAATCTTTTACTTTTTTAATTGCTTAAAATTATATTTAAGTTTTGTACAACTTCAGATATTGAAAGATTTATTAATATTCATTTATTGATTGTTGAAAAATGATTACAGACTTAGAACGGAAATTAGAAAAGACAGTGTTTTTATATTAACTTGCATAACTGCATTTTTAACATAGAATTGCTGGTGATTTTTTTCAAAGTCTGTGCATTTTTATTAAAGTTATGGAAATAACAATAAGATATGTCTTTTTAAGACAAAATAAGTTTTGAAATTAGAAGTTATTTCTCTTGCATGCTATTAAAAATATATATATTTAACTTTTTAAAGATAGCTTAGTAGCTCTGGTGATTACCATATGGTGTATATAAAAGAAATTGCCCACATGTCAAAATATATTTAAAAAGATCAAGCTATAAAATGATATTGTTATTAATAAATAATAAATCCTTCCGTTGTAATTTCCAGTTAGAACTATTATTGGCATGATTTCGAATATGAATTTTTATTTTTAATGACAGACCATTTAATTCTTTTACAGATTACATTTTCGAAGTTAGTGTTTTCATGTAACAAAATTAAATTTGTGTATAGGAAATTCTTTGGACATTTTTTATTCAGATGGTTGACATAAAACTTGAAAAATAATTATAAAAGCATCAGAATTGAAGTTATCGTGAAACTTTTAATGTTTTATGAATGCATTTTAAATTGTTCCTATGTGAAGTAACGCTTTATTAAGAAGTTCGAAATTTCAACAGTATTTAATTGCACGATGAAAGAATTTTTCTTAGACTATGAAAACTTGTTCAAAATATGAAAACTACATTTATATGTATTTCCTGTGTTTCATCCGTATAACTTATTTAAATTTTCAGACACAGAAATTTTCTGACAACTTTCGACGTCAAAATTTTTCTGATTTATTACAGGATTATTTTTTATTGTCATCTGAGAATGTATCCATTTTCGCAAAACAATTTATTATACTGATTATAGTATATCATATTGCATGCCTTTCGAGTAGGATGAAGGCAAAGGATATATTTATCCAAACATATATTTACATGTTCATATATACATTAAGTCATCAATGTGTTTAATTTTTTGTGAATGTATATGTAGTAGGACGAAGGGGGTGCTAATGAATGTAAGCTGCTGGTACTGGAACTTATTAGATCCAACCACATTTCTTATATTGTCAAAAAACACAAAAACATTTTCTAACTTTTTTTTAAGAATATATTTATAACTGGATATATATAATAAAACCTCTAAATAGCAGGCACCCTAGGACCGCAGAATTTGCCCGCTATTTAGAGATTTTATTTTCATATGTAAAAACAAACAGAGTATACTCATATACAGTATACAGAGTACAAAGTATACAAAATCTGCTTCAATCCACAAATGTTGTGGATTGAAAAAAGTAATCGCTAAATAGGTGTCTGCTATTCGAAAATGTCCGTTATTACTGAAGCATACAGTAAAACTTCCATAACCGGTCACTCCCGAATAGCAGTCAGCTCTATTTAGAAAAATGTAAAGCGGGGTTGTGTTTCTTCTCGAAGCAGGACCTGATTAAAGAATGGAAACTGATCCGCGGCCCCGCCCCCTCCCCTTCCCATCTATTTTTGGGCTTCCAAATTTTGTATGCAATTTTATAAATTCAATGTATTTATATTTGGGTGTTTTAGTATTATAACCACATATAAAATTATCACATTAGGATTATAATTTCAGGAGATATTAATAAGAATACGAAAATGTAATTTAACATTAGAATCTCTAAATTTTGAATGTTTATAATTCAAAAACTTACGATTCAAATGACTAGATATTTCGTTTCTAGGCATAGTTTGAAGCGAAGATTTAAAATATAGTGTCAAAATTGGTTGTTGTCATTAATAAAAGCAAAATTTGGTCTGGTTTTGATTTGTAGCTGGCCCCTAAGCAAATTTTACATACATCATTTAAAAGTAGACTTCATTTCCAGTTGATTGGCACCAGTGACTTTGTTTTATAATTAGTTGCAGAGTTAGTAGGAGGTGTTTATTTTTTTTTTTCGACGACTGTACCAATCATGTGGATAAGAAATGGCTTTTGCGACTGCCAACTTGCTTGTGTGATCACAAACACCGTGGGGAGCAGAAATGAAGGATTTCTATTTCCAGTGATATTTACTATATTATTTATTGTTTGCAAAGCATCAAATGGACATGCTGTCCCTCCAGAATACTGTAACTACTGTTTGGCTCAGCCGGCCATGTGCGGTTGTCAAATGTTTCAGTATTTCTTGTAATGATAAATAGTATAATAATAAAATCGAAGGGAGATGAAAAAAAAAAGGAAGAGTTTCATCCTCAATTTTTTTTAGTGTTGGGAACTCATATACTGTAAATTTTGTGGAATCTAATGTTAGATTTTATTTAACACAGAAATAAAAATGTAAAAAAATACTTAAAACTAATTAACTGGGAATAGCTAATTTAAACAGCAAAAAAATTATACAACAAAGCAGGGATGGGTTTATTTCTGAAGGAGTGAATTATTTTATATAAATGGGAATAATTTCTTACGATAAAGCAGAGCAGATTGCAGCATGGACAAACTGAGCTGTTTCTATGGGCCTTTTGCTTTACGGGCCCCCAAATTTGGTATGAAATTTTCCATAAAGCTGATATTTTAAATTTATTTTGATCTTATACTTATTTTAATAAATATTTTGTACTTTTAGAACATAATTAGGTTAAAGAAAAGGATATATTTATCCAAATATGTATTTGATGGCATCGAATAGGCTGATTTTTTTGGTAAAAGTAAGCCGTGGTGGTGGGGGGGGGAGGGGGAGAGATGGATACCAGGTCTGCCTAGAACTAATTTGAAGTTGTCACTAAAAGTAATAAACATTTTTGATGCCGTAGGGCATATATGATATACAAATGCATATTTATGTATATATATATATATACCATCCTATTCTAAAACTACAAAATACTGATTATAATCATCACTATGTTAAAACAAATTTAAAATATCAGCATTATGATAATTTCATACCCAATTTAGGGAACCCTAAAATTAGGGGACAGAGAAATATGCCAGTTTCCCCACGCTGCAATTAGTTCTGCTTTATGGTAACAAATCATTCCCATTTATAAAAAATGATTTAATGTCGTTAAACATGGCTGAGTATAAGGCTTAGAATGAAAAGTGGTCAAAGATGGTTTCATATTGGCGAAAAATAACGGGTCAAAGATGGCCGCAATTAAGACATTTGAAATGTCTGAAATTCAGAAGCAAGAAGTGTCTAAAAAATTTAAGACATTTTAAAACTTCTGAAAATCGAACACTACTGTTTCAGACACTTAAGTGTCTGAAATTCAGACGCAAGAAGTGTCAAATTTTTCAGACATTTTAAAACGTCTGAAAATTAAACACTACGTTTCAGACACTTAAGTGTCTGAATTTCAGGCATTTCAATTTACAGTGCTGAATTAGCGATAATAGCTGGAACTGAGTTTAGTTATGGTATGCATTTTTAAAGTTTACAAAACTTTTGCGTACTCTGTGGTGTGTGTACATTTTATAGATAATATACAGGACAACATAAATGAATTAGTAAGTGTTACTGTGTAAGCTTTCATATTTTTGCATGACTTGCGTAAAGGAGGTTTTTCTGAGCTATGTATTTTTCAGCTGAACTATATCTAGTTTACTGAGAAATGTTTAAAGAATGTAAACTCATGTGCAAGGTTACACAAAGAACTGGACACATTTCCATATATGAATGGTGATTTCTGGAAGTTTAATTTTAATAGTTTTGCGAGTTCATTACACGAATTAAAATTTAACTTATTATGAGTCATGCATAAAATCTGTTGATATTATACAGGGATGCGGGTATTCTCACATAATTTTGACTTTTAAGTTCCTGAATAATAATTTTTATTTTAGTGCATATTCTTGTTTTTTTTTCACATTGGAAAACATGCCATTGCATAATTGTACAGGGTCTTCACTCTCAACGGTGTCCAATGGCCAGTTCCTAAATCGTTTATCGTAGAAATATAATTCCAATTACAAAAATTTTTTAAATGAGGTAAAGAAATATTTTAAAAGCGATTTGGGTCAATAAAAACAATTCTTAAAAATTTACGAAATTTAAATTTTTATACGGTCCCCCGGTCCTTTAAGTTATATTAAATAAAATTTTCTTATTACACTGACAAGTAAGACAAAAAAAGTCCCGTTCATATAACGCTAAAATTTACCGAGTTCTGAAACTTTAAAATGCATGACTTATGTCACATTTCTTCATCTGACACACATGACACGTACACATGACAACACACATGAGTTCCGCCATACTTTGAGAGGTCATATACCAAATTCGAAGAACTTATTTCATGTGCATCTGCGATTTGAAAAGAATCGTGCAAGCATTACGATTGAGTTAACTTTTATTAAGTTTCAGATTGGCTAAAATAATTGTACTTTAACATATGTTTTACTGTGTAAGGAATTCTGAATGTTTCTTTTCATGATTTCTTTTAAAAAATATGTATTTTTATAACCTGTTATTTAACTTCAACGAACGTATATAGGTTTTTCCAGTTCAAAATTTGTTACTCTAACTTTAACTCACTTTAAATATCCGATCGAGATTAAATTTTACTTGCTAACGAAAATCCGATGACAATCTTATATTATGATTTTCGGTGGTCACCATTTATAATTATTTTAAAGGATAACACAAAAAATTTCGGATAGACTACAGCCAAGAAGTTTAAGAAAAATATTTAGATTAGATAACACAAGACTGCGATGGTTGTGTTTTTTAACTTTTATGTATTTTTTAGCACTGAATCCGAAAATTACCTTCATTTTTAACCATCATGTCAGGATATTTCACAAGACATAAATTGTCAAATTTAAAAAAAATAACAAAAATCGGATACTATATAAATAGAGGAGATGACTGTATTTTTCAACTTTAGATAATTCATTTTTATTCACTTTTTAGCACTGAATCTGAAAATGACCTTTATTTTTATCCATCACGTTAGATTTTTTTTTTTACAAATCGTAAATGCCAAAGTTAAAATATAGCGAAAATCATACTATAAAACTGATGTAATTTTTTTTAAATTTTATTTAATTCAAAAATTTATTCAATCTTTTGTATTATACTGGGATTCTTACAGCTAAACAGCTGAGGGGTCCGATGAGGTGGGGGAGGAGGTTAAATTTTAACTTCGAATTTTTTAATTTTGAAATTTACAATTTGCGAAAAACCCTGACGTGATGGTTAAAAATGCAGGTCATTTGCGGATTCAGTGGTAAAAATGCATAAAAATCAATTCTCAAACGTTAAAAAACACAGCAATGACATCTATTTTATAGTATCAAATTTTCGCTATTTTTTTTTTTAACTTTAAAATTTACTATTTGCAAAAAATCGTTACGTGATGGTAAAAAATGAAGGTCAATTTCTGATTCAACGGTACAGAATACATAAGAATCAAAAATCAAAAGCTAAAACTGTTAATTTTCATCATTTTATTTAACAAAAATTCTTTTTTCTTCTTATATGTTTATTATAAATTGTATATTTACATTGATATGTCAGAATGATTTAAAGATTTCAAATAGTTTTAATATTACCTTTACTTAACTCCAACCGGATCAAACTGATGTAAGAAGTCGTTAATATATTTCTAGAAAAGTACAATCCTCAATTTCAAATCCTTTTTTTTTTTTTTTTTCGTTACGAGAGCAGAGGTCTTTTTACATGAACAATTTTCTTCCTACATTTTTCAACATTAGTTCAAAAGTGTTTATGATATCGGTTTGTATGTCTGCCGTCTATCTACGCTCTAACTCTCGTAAATACACTCTGATTATTATGTAATTGATAAGTTATTGATATTTAATAACGAAAGTTCGCTATTGAAAATGAAGTGTGTCACAATTATAGTTCGGTTACAGGACGCACAAAAGAATTTCTTAAGATTACAATCTTTAGGAAAAACTCATTTGCGGTGCATTTTAATAACGTTACGTTATTACAAATATAATATATTTGATATGAATTTCTTAGTTGCACTAAAAATTACTTTATGCAGGATATGAATTATAAACTATTTATGATATATTTAGAAGGTTACAGTAACAAATTCAGTTCTATAATGATTATCAGACAAAACTATTTGCAGCGTATTTTAGTGATGGTACACTATTTCAAACATAATGAAATTAACATATATTACTCAGGATCACAAAAAGAATTTTTCTGTAGAATATGATGTGAATAGAAATTACTGTTCTTTTACAGGGACACACAAAAGATTTCGGCTACAGTACTATACTGAATTAGCGATAATAGCTGGAACTGAGTTTAGTTATGGTATGCATGTTATATAAAAATTTTACCTTTTACTATTCATTTAAATTATTCTAAATTGCCGGCATATTCATTATTTCCTTTTTTTAATACGCTCTATTATTTATTTCTAGCTAAATTCCTATATTTTTAAAAACGCGTATCTTAATAATAGATTTATTCCAAAACGTAATCTAAACTTTTAATCCTTTAATTAATTTTTATCGTCTACCAAACTGTAAAGTTCTGAACGAGGTTACTTATTTTTCGAATATTTATCAAAGCCATTTTTACTTTTTTATTCTATTTCATATCTTTTTCCCGCCAGCTGGGAGACAACATTTTCACATCGAAATCATTCCATTAGCGGCGTTGGGATTCTTTCCTGTGACCTTTCTTGATCGCTCTCCATTGGCTGAGTGTCGGATCCCAGTTTCACTTCGAGGCTCGTTCGTGATTTTCGTTGGTTTAGCTTGAAGTTTTCATTTCAATCGGAATTTCTCCGCGCATTCTCATAAATAGCGAGAGCATGAGCTCAGAACGAGAGATTTTTGTGCTGTGAATGTTTTAATGCGATTAATGCGATCGGGATTTGTTAAAAACTCTAGTGATAAAATGAGTGAAAGTGAAGTAAATATCGTCTCTTTTGACCCAGGGCCAGAGATGGATATACAATCCTGGCTGAAACATTTTGACCAAGCATGCAGTTCTGATAAAAAAGATGAAACATGCAAAATGCAAAATATCTCTAAATTTTTGAAGGGAGAAGCTTTAAAAGTGTTCATTAATGAGTGTCTAGAGTGCACTACTTTCAGTAAGATAGTTGAAATTCTTTCGGAAAAGTTTATAAATATACAAGTTCCTAGATTTTCTGATTTTGCTTTTATGAAGCTAAATGATCTTAATGAATTAGAGAGTTATTTCAGAAAAAAGATTGAGATTTTTAGACAACTTCATTCATGTGAAACCATCATAGTCCAAGGTTTGACGGATGGTTTGAAGCCAGAATATCAGAATTATATGATTATTAACCCTCCAGAGAGCACCATAAATTGGTACAGAATGGCTAAACAACTAATAGTCATTCCCACCTCTCATGTAAACAACCATAATGTTAGGAATAATTCTCAAAATCATGGATCTTTCCAGTTTAATAACCAGGCTCTTAGACATTGGGTTCGCCCAAACCAGAATTTTCAAAGAACGAATTCTAATTTTCGGCCACAAAACCCTCTTAATGCTGAAAATTCTAGATTTTTTAACACTAAATTACCTACTGCTCATTTTCAAAATAAGTATCCTAGTCGACCATGTCGAATGTGTATGAACAGGGGTATACAGGATGCTTTCCACTGGGAGAGGACTTGTATTTTTAATGTTGAACCTATGCAATCTTATGTTCCACCTCCTAGTGAACAACAACAACCTAGTCATAATATATGACATTTAATAATTAATGGATATGTAAATAACAAGGAGTTACCTTGTGTAATCGACTCTGGTTCTACAGTATCAATTTTACCTTTAAAATTTGTTAAGTTGTTAAATGTTAAAGTTATAAATATTCCACCTATTATTATTGGCCAAGCCAAAGGAACTGTTGAAATAAACCAATCTTGTAATTTGTTGTTTAAAATAGGTAATGTGCAAAAATGTATTAAATTTTTGTTATGTAAAACTGATTTAAATTATGCTATACTAGTATTGCCAACCTGTTCTAAGTTTAACTTGGTTATAGATTGTAATAAATGTGAAGTATTACAAGGAAACCTTGTATTAAATCGATTTCAAAGCATATCCATTGATAAATTAAAGTTACTTCATTTTAATGTCAATGAAAAGTACCAGAGAGTGCAACCCGATTATGGAAATGTCATGATTCTTCAATCCTTTGATCAAATTAATTCTAATGATTCTAAATTACTTGGGGAGGTAAATGCTATAAAAAATGAAACGTTAAGGGATAATATAAGGGATAATTTAGACATTTTTTCCAAAAATAAATATGATGTTGGAAAAATTAATATTGAATCACAGCGCGTTTTGCTTAATTCTGACCTACCCATATCTATGAGGCCTTATCGCACTTCTGCAGTGGAAGAAAAAGAAATTTCAGATCAAGTTCAATCTTTATTAGCTGCTGGTTTAATTAAAGAGAGTTATAGTCCTTATTCTGCCCCTGTTACTTTAGTTATGAAACGCGATGAGGGTAAGAAAACTAGAATGTGTGTAGATTATCGAAAATTAAATGCAATAATGAAAAATGATGCTGAACCTTTACCACGTATAGATGGAGTTATTGATAAATTAAGTCGTGCTCAGTATTTTTCCACTTTGTCCTCTGGCTACTGGCACATCCCCATTCACCCAGCAGATACTGAAAAATTGGCTTTTGCAACCAATTTTGTACTTTTCGAGTGGAATGTTCTTCCATTCGGTGTCAAAGTTGGTCCCCCAATTTTCAATAGGACTCTTAGAAGAATTCTCACTAAATATAGAATTGATTTTGCTTGTTATTATTTTGATGACATAATTGCTTCTTCCTCCTTTTTAGAGGAATACCTGCAACATCTAAACCAATTGTTTGAATTATGTAGGCTTGAAAATATTAAACTTAAATTATCTAAATGCAATTTTGTTCAAAATAAAATTAATTTCTTAGGATATGAAATCAAAAATGGTACTGTAACTCCAGCTAATGCTAATATTGATGTCATAAAAATTTTTAAACCTCCTTCTAATGTAAATGAACTCCAAAGATTTTTGGGATCAATTAATGTTTACCATAAATTTATAGATAATTATGCCAAAATCAGACACCCCCTTAACAGATTACTTAGGAAAAATACTTTGTGGGAATGGAATTCAAATTGCCAAGATTGTTTTCAGAAATTAAAGGATGCCTTAATTGTTAAACCTGTTTTAATAATTTATGACCCTGCATTACCACTTCATATGTTTGTTGATGCCTCACTGGGGGAAGTAGGTGCAGTTATTAAACAACCAGATAATAATGGGTTTTTACATCCAATTGCTTATTATTCTAGAGGATTGAGAAGTTATGAACAGAATTACTTTATAACTGAATTAGAATGTCTTGCCATCATTGACACCTTAGATAAATTTTATCATTACTTCCATGGTGTAAAATCCACCATTCACACTGATCATGCATCTCTTGTTTGGTTAAAGAATGCTAAGCATTTGAGAGGTAGTTTATTTAAATGGTCTTTGAAGTTAAGCATGTTTGATTATAATATTGTGAACGTAAAGGGCTCCACAAATGTCGAAGCTGACATGTTGTCAAGAAACCCTGTTTTACATTATTTTCAACCCTTAACTTTTCTTCTAGACGTAAAAGAACTTATAGAGATGCAGGAGAAAAATAATGAATATGCCGGCAATTTAGAATAATTTAAATGAATAGTAAAAGGTAAAATTTTTATATAACATGCATTTTTAAAGTTTACAAAATTTTTGCGTACTCTATGGTGTGTATACATTCTATAGATAATATACAGGACAACACAAAAGAATTAGTAAGTATTACCGTGTAAGCTTTCATATTTTTGCATGACTTGCGTAAAGGAGGTTTTTCTGAGCTATGTATTTTTCAGGTGAACTATATCTAGTTTACTGAGAAATGTTTAAAGAATGTAAACTCATGTGCAAGGTTACACAAAGAACTGGACACATTTCCATATATGAATGGTGATTTCTGGAAGTTTAATTTTAATAGTTTTACGAGTTCATTAAACGAATTAAAATTTAACTTAATATGAGTCATATATAAAGTCTGTTGATATTATACAGGGATACGGGTATTCTCACATAATTTTGACTTTTAAGTTCCTGAATAATAATTTTTATTTTAGTACATATTCTTGTTTTTTTTTTTTTTTTTTGTTTTTTTTTGTTTTTTTTTTCACATTGGAAAACATCCTATTGCATAACTGTATTACAGGGTCTTCACTCTCAACGGTGTCCAATGGCTTATTCCTAAATCGTTTGTCGTAGACATATAGTTCCAATTACAAAAATTCTTTTAAATAAGGTAAAGAAATATTTTAAAAGCGATTTGGGTCACTAAAAACAATTCTTAAAATATTACAAAATTTAAATTTTTATACGGTCTCTCGGTCCTATAAGTTATATTAAATAAAATTTTCTTATTACACTGACAAGTAAGACAAAAAAAGTCCCGTTCATATAACGCTAAAATTTACCGAGTTCTGAAACTTTAAAAATGCATGACTTATGTCACTTTTCTTCATCTGACACACATGACACATACACATGAAATCACACATGAGTTCCGCCGTACTTTGAGAGGTGATAAACCAAATTCGAAGAACTTATTTGATGTGCATCTGCGATTTGAAAAGAATCGTGCAAGCATTACGCTTGAGTTAACTTTTATTAAGTTTCAGATTGGCTAAAATAATTGTACTTTAACATATGTTTTACTGTGTAAGGATTTGAGACTGTTTCTTTTCATGATTTCTTAAAAAAAAAATATGTATTTTTATAACCTTATATTTAACTTCAACGAACGTATACAGGTTTTTCCAGTTCAAAATTTGTAGTCGAACTTTATCTCACTTTAAATATCGATCGAGATTAAATTTTACTTACTAACGGAAATCCGATGACAATCTTATATTATGATTTTCGGTGGTCACCCTTTATAATTATTTTACAGGATAACACAAAAAATTTCGGATATATTACCGCCAAGACGTTTAAGAAAAAAATTTAGATTAGATAGCAGAAGACTGCTATGGTTGTGTTTTTTAACTTTTATGTATTTTTTAGCACTGAATCCGAAAATTACCTTAATTTTTAACCATCATGTCAAGATATTTCACAAATCATAAATTGTCAAATTTAAAAAATTGAAAATCGGATACTATATAAATAGAGGAGATGACTGTATTTTTTAACTTTAGATAATTGATTTTTATTCACTTTTTAGACCTGAATCTGAAAATGACCTTCATTTTTATCCATCACGTTAGATTTTTTTTACAAATCGTAAATGTCAATGTTAAAATATATCGAAAATCTGATACTATAAAACAGATGTAATTTTATTTATTTTTATTTAATTCTAAAATTTATTCAGTTTTTGTCTTATACTGGGATTCTTTCAGCTAAATAGCTGAGGGATCCGATGAGGTGGGGGAGGAGGTTAAATTTTAACTTCGAATTTTTTAATTTTGAAATTTACAATTTGCGAAAATCCCTGACGTGATGGTTAAAAATGCAGGTCATTTGCGGATTCAGCGGTAAAAATGCATAAAAATCAATTCTCAAACGTTAAAAAACACAGCAATGACATCTATTTTATAGTATCAAAATTTCGCTATTTTTTTCTTTTTTTAACTTTAAAATTTACGATTTGCAAAAAATCTTTACGTGATGATAAAAAATGAAGGTCAATTTCTGATTCAGCGGTACAGAATGCATAGAATAAAAAATCAAAAGCTAAAACTGTTAATTTTCATCATTTTATTTAACAAAAGTCCTTTTTTCTTCTTATATGTTTATTATAAATTGTATATTTACATTGATATGTCAGAATGATTTAAAGATTTCAAATTTATATTGCAATGTTAAATTTGCTCTGAACCATTTTCTTAATATATCTGACGAAATTTTATTTCTACTAAATTGGTGAATGACCCCTAATTTGCAGAAAAAAATATGCTTCAACTTTAAACAGCCCAACTCGGTCAATAATCGAAGAATAACGGAACTTTTTTTTGTCTTACCTGTCAAAGTAAGAGGAAAATTTTACTAAATATAACTTATAGGTCAGGTGGACAGTACAAAAATTTAAATTTCGTAATTTTTTATGAAATGTTTTTATTGACCCAAATTCCTTTTTAAATAGTTCTTTAGATCATTTAATACATTTCTCTAATTGGAACTATATGTCTATGGTTAACGGTTTAGGAATTAGCCGTTGGACACCGTTGAGAGTGGAAACCCTGTATAAAAATATTAACGAGATAATTAAGTTCTAGACGATGTTGGGGATCCAAATGTACCACAAAATTCCTTACCATCCCTTGTCCCTGATGTTAATTTTTATGTTTGGAGCTGTCTGTAAAAAATTGTTCAAATAAAAGTAATTAGATGTAGTTTTTTCCCGAAAATGGGACTATTGTTTTATATAAGTATGCAGCAAAGAATTAACCCGCGCACATTTTTTACGGTTGTTATTGTTTTTTGAACTCTGTCCCTGGATTTTAGATTCCTTACCGCCCCTCTTGCTACAATTATACAGAAAATCACATCCTATGCAATGACAGAATTTTTTCAAATTTTTTCTCATGCAGTAGTATGCTAGAGAAAGAATGGCTCAAATTCTTTGACAGGAAATTTATTGCAGAATTAAAATCAGCCTTTAAATATCAATTTCAAGCATCGTGTCTTTATTGGTAGTCTTAATATCACCAAGGTTTATTCCCACACTTTTCGAGATAAATTAATTTGTTGTTAATTTAATCTAATGTAAATAACTGTTGCTAAAAATCAATGAACATTATGACTATCACTTTGTCTTTACATGATTTGCCTAAAAACAGGTGGTAATTTTCCTTACTCTCCCATCCTTACGTCTCTTTTTTTTTTCCTTACCGTCCACTTTTCACTAACCGTCACCTTTTTAGGTGCGTTCGTAATTATATAAATACGTAGCACCTATAGTCGTCGTTCAGTCCGTCTGTCTGTCCGTCCGTCCGCATATAATAGAGCAAAAACTACCCAACCGAATGGTCTGAAATTTTAAATATATGATTGTTATAAAATTTTGTCGAGCCATTTCAAATTTTATGAAAATCGGATGTATAGTTAAATTACAGGGACATTCAAAATTTTTCTTTACATTACGGCCAATGGGAAAAATTATTGCACGTGCATTTTAATGATGTTAAAGCTTTCCGAATGGTCTCAAATTTTAAACATATAATTATTGCGACATTTTGTCGAGCCATTTCAAATTTTATGAAAATCGGATGTATAGTTTAATTACAGGGACAGTCAAATTTTTTCTTTACATTAAAGCCAATGGGAAAAATTATTGCAAGTGCATTTTAATGATGTTACAGCTTTCCGAATGGGCTGAAATTTTAAATATATAATTGCTGCAAAATTTTTTCGAGCCATTTCAAATTTCATGAAAATCGGATGTATAGCTTAATTACAGGGACAGTCAAAAGTTTTCCGTTACATTAAGGGGAATGGGAAAAAATTATTGTAAGTGCATTTTAATGATGTTACAGACTATGCACTTATGAATTGCAAATAAATACACATTCAGTACAATATGGGGTGCAAAAAATAATTATAAAACTAGTTATAGTACGAACGCACCTCATTTGCCACGTTTGACGAGCAATTTCCAACTTGTTTTCCTTATTGCCCCTTCCTTAATATCCCTTTAAGACAATGTTATGCCGATATGTTGTTCTAAAAATACTACATTGTTACTATTACTTATTTAAATGTTCTGTGGATAGTATGCAAATTCATTATAAGTAAAAATTTAGAAGAAAATAAAAAGTTAGAGAGTTAAAATGGTAACGAAAATTAAACTCGCACGTTTAACTTAAACCTCAGTTAAATAAAAAAACTCATCGCTTCTGACCATCTTTTCTTTATTTTGAATCATTAAGGCATTCGTCTAAAAGTTTAAAATGTAATTTTATTAAGTTTAATTTCACCAGATTTTTATTCATGAAAGTTAAAATTCTGTGGGAATGCCTCATATACAAACGCATTCGAGTACATTTCGATTCATTTAAGTAAATTGATAAAAGTTAATATTTTATTGTGTTATACTTTTTCTAACTAATCTAAATTTTAGCATAATATGTTGAATATATACAAATCTGTAGATCACATACAGGACTCCACAAAAGCACTCGAGTACCTTTACAGACATAGACTGCAATAGCGTAAATATGTCTTGCAAATGCGCAATACATTTTTCAAATTGTTTATAATATAATTTACCTTATTACAGTGAAGTTTCGTTACAGTTTTCTGGAAAGGCTGGAAAGTTATTCATATATCTATTTTTCAAGCAGGATTTTTTTTTAAATGTTGTGTTACATAAACATACCAGTTTCATGATATACAAAATTAAGTGTATCATTCGCAATAAAATGCTTAAAACCCACCTTATGAAAATTCCCTTTTCTTCATTTCTTCATGCAATTTCTGTACAATATTAAACTGGTTTGAGCGTAGCCAACGATGTTTATAGAAGTATTTTGGCGCCTCTTTTATGTATTTCTGTCAGAAAGCACTTTCCTGTTTCGCAAACCATATCCCTAACTTTAAATATAGTTCCTTCCGGCGTTGTTTTTTTTTCGATCATAAAGGGACTCTTATTGATTATAATAATTTTGTTTGTTTTTACAGTTCAGATTTTTGCATGTTTGTTAAACGTGAGATGTCTATATCTCCTTTGTAATGTTCATTTAAACTTTTTGTATCCTCAACGCGTATGTGAATCCATTTTAGTAATTTGTTTTTTATTCAGAATTTCCGAATCCATTCCGGAAATTACGAAAAAAAAATATTTTCACTTTATGTAATCACGAAACATCTGTCATTAAATAAAGCAAAATTATATTCAGAATTCATTTGGCTTTTTATTATGAATTCGAAATTTGTGAATAAAAAAGAAATTCCTTAAATGCACGTTTTGGATGCAAATGGCTTAGTAAATGATCGTAATTATTTGTAAAAATCTTTCAACTGCTTTTGTTCTACATTAATGCTTTCGTTCGACAAAACCAGAAATAAATAAAATAGAATATAGTAAAAGTAAATTTTCCATCCATAATGTGGTTTTCAGTACGGATACTCTTCTTTTTTGGTTATTGTTCAATTGCACATTGTCATGCAACTTTCTTGTGAATTTTCATATCATGACGGATTCCATTAAGCCCATTAAATGAACGAATTTCGTTTTCTTGGAGGAATATAACGACTTGCTTTACAGAGGGTCAAAAGTTGTAATTTATTTTTTTCCGCGATCCTTTGACTAAATTCGCGTTTTTCCGCGATCCTGTAACATAAATTTGTATTTTTTCCACAACCCTAGGACGGAATTCATGTTTATGTCCAGGATCGTTTGGCGAAATCTGCGTTTTTGCAGCGACCCTTTGGCTATAAATTACCGATTTTTATGCGACCATTTTTCGAATTCACGATATTTTTTGTCAGAATTTTCGTACTTATTTTTTTTAATTCTCTTTAAGGAAATCCTTTTTTTTTCAAGTTGGCAAATTTATCTGCAAGGTCCAAAATAAATCTGCGACGCACGTCACGCACTTTCTGCTACCGGGTAAAAATGTAACTCTTTTTCTTTCCGTGTCACTTGGCCTGCCGTGCAAAAAATTCAATTCTGGTTTTAATTACCAAAAAATTAATTATCTTCGCTTCTGATTGTCGAAATTAAAAAATAAAGACATATTCTGAAAGAGAATGAAATTTTACGTCGGATGGCATAAAAAACATAGCTCGAATATCGATAGTTAAATTTGGTCTTACATAAAAATTCTGAATTCTGAGTCTGTTTCTGACCGCAAGACCGCACCTGTTTTATATTCTCTGGTTATCGCCGACAATTCAATTCATCAGACATCTGTCGCCTTCACAAATGAAGGAAAATAAAAGATTTTTTTCTCCATTTTTAAAGAATTTCAAAGTTTTTATGGTACGATCAAGATAATTTTTAGAATTTCTGAAAACTGGTTTTTTTCCTCGTCTTGTGGTACTAATTTCGAATTTCTGGGATGAGTAGAAAAGAAATAAAAGCGCCTTAAAACAATCGCTACACTGTAAAAAAATACTGCCAGTTTTCCGGTAGGAATCGGAAAAATAGTTGCCCTAATCGTACCGGAATAATTTCCGACCCAGCTCGGAATAAAATCCGTAAAAATAAGGAAATAGTCAGTGAAACGGTATTTTACGGATTTTATTCCGAGCTGGGTTGGAAATTATTCCGGTACGATAAGGGCAATTATTTTTACGATTCCTACCGGAAAACTGGCAGTATTTTTTTACAGTGTAGTCCTTATCTGCCGTTAAAATGACACCTGGTTTTAATCGATGGAAGAGATAGTTTTATAATTTGATAAAAAAAATCTATGCTTTTGTTGAATCATGAATGCCTTTCAGATCTTGTAATTGGGTATTTTTTAAATAACAACGTCCATTGATTACTATTTTTTGAAATTTTTACGATTTGTCGTTTGATGTGAGGTCTTCATCTATAAGTATGCAAAATTTCAAGTCTCCAACATATATAGCTACGAGCACTGTGCTGTGACAGCCGGACAGACAGACGAGTGAGACGAATAGGGTTTCGTCAGATGAAGGAAACTCTAATGACAATAGTCAGAATCAAAAGATAGTAATCAAGAAATCTGTCCCACATGTGCATTTAAATAGTTCTATGAAAATAAAAAAGGAAAAATGGTTCCGCTTTTCTGAAAAATAGAGCAGAGGAAATATTCTTACTTGAGCTTTGACTACTGCATCAGAAATTACTTCTATGAACGTGAAGACGTTAATTCTGGTTATTTTGAATTATCAAATGCTTATGCCAGTTCGTGCGCAAAATAGCATATAAATGGTTAAATTAAAAAAAAAAATTGAAATACAAAGGTGGGCTTTAACTACAAAGCGATACAAAAACTGTAGGGGCAAAAGGTATTTGCCCTGTTCCTGAAAAACTAGGGGGTATGTGATCCCCACTTGCCCTCACCAGATTACGCTCAATGGTACAACCGGGTACAACGCGACATGTGCAAGACTCTAGTCCCTGATGTACGCGAGAGAACGGAATGTGTATGCATCTGTATATCCAGACGCAATGAGAATTTCCTCAGCTCACCAGTACTGGACTGACGCTACGAGTATATTCAAGGAGCGTCACTATAGTCGAGAGACCTGAGGAGCTAGGAAGTTCTTGTTTTGTGCTTATATTATCTTACGAAAAAGGACAATGGTCAGAGTCAAGACACAGTAATCGAGATATCTATTCCCACCTCTTCCCACACGTGCACCCCCCCCCCCCCAAAAAAAAAAAACATCCCTGGAAATGAAGAGGAAAATAAGTTTTGTACTTTGTACAAAAAGGAAAAAAAGGAGACGGAAAAAAATTCTCTTGAACTGTTATTATAGCAGAAGGTTTTGTAAAGACATAAGAAAAATTACTTATGTCAACGTGAAAACATTAATTCTGGCTGTTTTGATTTTGCTGTATCCAATTCTAGTTCAAACCCAAGATAGTAATATAAATTATTAAACTAAAGGGATTTAAAAAAAAAGCGAAAAAGGAAATACAGAAATTTGAAAACAAGACAAAAAACTGGAGGGGCAAAATACATGTCTTGCCCCTGCTCTTAAAAAACTGGGGGGGGGCATATGCCCACCCTTGCCCCCGCCAGATTACGCCCATGACTGGAATTCATTTGACTTCTGAATTTTCACGATATTTTAATTAAGGATGCATCGAATATTCGGTATCTGTTCGGTATTCAGACTATTTCGCCATATTACTGAATAATCGGTTAGGCCGAATATGGTAGGTTTGCCTACTATGCTGCAATTTAGCAAGAACATCTCAAAGTGCATGGCACTCCATAGTGCAAGTTTCCGCTTATACGGTTAGCTCAACCGCACTCCACAGAAGAAAAATTCCTACGTATTTCGCAAAAAAATGTCGATTTATTTTTTAAAATATCAAGTTGATTCACTGAAAATGAGTATCCGCGATTTTTAAAATGTTGTTCTGAAAACATATACTTATAATTTTCACTACTCTTTAATCGCTTTGGCCCGATCTACTTCATTAGTTGCCAAAATTTTATCTTCGAGCTTTAGATATCGATTTATAACTTATAGAATACGATTTTCGTGTGTATAAACAGTACTTTAACCATTTTTTACCAGTTAGCAGGATTTTCTGGTAACACGTATTTCCAGTATTTGAACAACTAATATCGATAATTATTATTTATCTTATTTAACCTCTTCAAGGGCGGTGGTTCATTTTTGGACCACTTAAATTTTATCCCTAAATGCCACGTTGGCAATAGAATATTTGAATGAAAAATTTCCTTTTATTAAGTTATTGAATAAAAGCTTTTGCTGATTTTGAAATAAATTTTATTATAAATTCTGGTGCCATTCACTCATTTCAGCATTTTGCGAAGTACCTTGCACCTGAATTGATTATAAAGAAATTTCCAAGTAAATGAGGCGTAGATCTCTATTTTAAAATAGTGACATTCAATAGATAAAACCGCTGCCATCGAAACTCTCCAAGCCAGAGGGCACGAGTTGTGACGTCACCATTAATCGACCGTCTTCTCACAAGTGTCGGAATTCACACCGGAAAATTTTGAATAGCAATTTTCTTTTAATTTATTTGTGGAATATCCATCATCTTATAAAACAATAATAACTATTTAAACTTACTGGTGAGAATTCGGAACCCCTAAATAAAAATTCAACCAGATGCGGAATGTTACTGTGTTGCCGCATCTGGCAGATTTTTTATTGGGGGATTCCAAATACTGACCAGTATGTTTAAATAATTATTACTGTTTTATAAGATGATAGATATTCCACAAATAAAATAAAAGAAAATTGCTATTCAAAATTTTCCTGTTTGAATTCAAACACTAATGAGAAGTCGGTCGATTAGTGATGACGTCACAACTCGAGTCCTCTGGCCTTGAGTATTTCGATGGCAGCGATAAAACAGTACTAATTTTCTGTTTACACCATGGAACTATTAATAAAGAGGAACTGACATATCCTTAAAATGGTGAAGCTTCAACTGTAACCGCTTTCTCTGGGGTTGATTACCGCCGGGGAAAACTTCCAGCAGAAAATTTAAATAGAAATTTCTCCTTATTTGAATGCCTCATTAATGCAAAATTTCAGTCCTAAATAATGGCGAAAAGAGATATTCATTTTTACTGGTGGAAGTTTTTTTCTGTGGTAGTCAGGCCCTGCGTTTCCGCCATATTGTGACAAACTAGACAACCATCTCTCAGTGTCGGCGAAAACGATTGTAATATCTGGTCAAACTGTAATCAGTAAAAACAAATATATAATTTAACCATATTTATGGGAGAAATTTTTCATAAAACAGCCGCTTAAATAAGGTAAATTGTTTTATTCATAATTTACTGGTGGAAGTTTGCTCCGGCGGTAGTCAGAAACTGTTGATCCGATGCCAAAAATCAGCCACTATGGTAGGTTTTATAGCACAGATTGCTTAAAAGTTTAATTATATAAAAGGAAGCATAACTTTATACAGGTTTTTGTTAAATTCTGGATTTACCCATTAAGGGCCAGCATGTTTTACAGGAATTTTATTCAGTTCACATCACTTTTTATTAAATACTTTTACTGTATGAATCACTGAAATGTGCTAATTAAATAAGTCAAATTTTACTTTTCTCTTTTACTGATATCAAAAAAATTTTACAAAATCACAAATATACTGTTGAGAAAACGCAACGTCAGCCTTTAATGTGTTAAAGATGTTTAATTTATTTTTGAGCGCAAATATGTTAAGTTGTTTTTTCATATAATGAATTTTTTTTTCTTAGAACCACGTGATATTTATCAATAGAATCATAATGTCGACAGATTTTTTAAACCATGAAATCACGTATTTTGGGTGTATTTGGTTATAAGCAGGGCTGCCACGGGCTTCTATTTTTATATTCTGTTCGTACCACTATTTTTAAAACATACATTTTGTAGTATATTTCTCTTGCAAATGTTGTCAAAGCGTATTTAAAATATTTATGTTTTGAAAAAGTGGTGCGAAATACAATAAAAAAAATAGTCGTAATGGCAGCTCTGTATAAGTCAACCCCTTGAATCGCCACGAAAGAAACACAATTTTTTTTTATATAGGAAAATACAAGTTTTCGGTGAAATAAAACATGTAAAGAATAATAATAAAAAAAGGTAAATACCGAAGTGATTTCTCTAAGAGTGAGAGCATACTTTGTACTGACTTTTTTTACTTAAAATATTTGAAAATAAAATAACTTTTTCTTATATTTTTCTGTGTTTTTTTTTTCATTTCATAGTTATAAATTCGTTCTAAGACGACTATTAACTATTTTCTGAAAAAAGAATGTTTTTATAACAAAACCTTCGAAAAATTACAATTTTTAATTATTGTGCAAAATATCAGGAAATATTTAACCTCTTCAAGAACAATTTTTTATGGTGAGGAAAAAAAATGAGATTTTTACGATTTATTCATTTTATATTAAGAGAAATTCAAACTGCAAAAAACAAAAAAGTCGGAAGAAGAATAAAAATTCAAAAGGAATAACGTCTGCATTTGTGATCGCTGAGCGTTAAAGGTAATATATGACCGAAATGATTTCTTATAAAATAAAAAAAGTAACAGTAAATTTCTTTCTTACATTTCTACAGTTTATTAAAACTTAATATAATTAACATATATCTGGTATTATTTTTATCAAATATTAACGATTTTTTCAAATAATACAACAACGCTGACTGCCGAAATATTACTTCAAGCTTTTTTTAACACTTTCTAACATAGTTCAAAAATGTTTATGAATTCGGTTTGCCTGTCCCTCTGTCTGTCCGTTCTCTAACTCGAGCAAATATAGTCTGATTGCCATAAAATGAATATATTATATGGGATATCACTATGGCATGTGCGGTATTGAAAATGAAGTGGGTAGGATTATCGTTTCATTTACAGGGCCACTCAAAAGAATTCCGCTACATTAAGGTGTATGGAGAACAATCGTTTGCCGTGCATATTGCAATTGATATACATTATTAAGGTGCACTATAAGGTTCTTACTGCAGGATATGGTGTGCATAGAACTTATCGTTCATTTACAGGGACACACAAAAATAATTTTGTGTATAGAAGAAAAAGAGCAATAATCGAACTATTGAAACATACGAACAATAATTGCTGAAAGTGTGTTTTCAGTTGTGGTACGCGATTTTAAAATTAATTATTATTTTAAATATTACTTGGTGTGTGCAAATTGCATAGATAATATACAGGGTTTCATAAAAGTTCCTAACAACATTCGTTTATTGGTAGAAATTGATGAGTGGAAAATTTCATCTGTGCTGTGCGGTTAACTGAATTAACTTTTAGCGTACTGTGTAATATGCATACATATCTGTAGATCATATACAGGACTACACAAAAAAATCGTGCAATTTAACGACTATTCATAGTAATAGCAGAAATCGTGTTTTCAAATGCTTTATGCATTTACCAAATTCTTCATTTAGACATCATCTTTCACCTTAGTAAACTGTGAAGATTTGTTATAGTATTCTGTTCGAAAGTGTTTCATAATCTATGCTGTAAGCATGATTTTTCGTTCTTCCTATAGCTCTACCATCGGGAGTAACATTATCAGTGCTGCCAAACCAAAAAAACGTTTCTTTTCTTGTTGGAGAATTCTGTAGTGATTAAGTTATTATAAAATTTTTGTTCTTTTTATTATTGAGAGTAATTATAATTATAAAAAACTAAACGTCCAAATATGTTGCCAAGGGCATAAAGAGTTTAAACGTATATGTCATAATAGTAAGGAAAAGGTCGATGCCTATTCCTCGTAAGTATTGTTAAAGCTATCAACCTTGATCGTCATATGTCTAATATTATCTCTTACGCCTTAAATTTCTATGAGTTTTAGTGGTTTAACAAGCCGACTTTTTCATCGGAGAATATGGTATACGAATATTTACATTTTAAAATGGCAGATTACGCGATTTTTCTAGTTCACATGGAATTCAACAGAGAGACAGCCATTTCTGGAATGTAAACAATAAAATTTTGAATCCAATTACTTTTCATGCAGAAATATATAAAAGAAGAGTTTTCTACTATTGGTTAATGCTTTCAACAAATTTTAACCACAATTTGTATTTCAATGTTATTGTTAAAAGTTGAAGAGAAACTTTTTCTCTGCTCCCCATTGCAACGAAGGATGCGCGATGCGAGCGCATCCTACATTAGAATGCGACTTCGTTTTTCTTTGCTGGAACGAAAAGAAGAGATGTTTTGATTTCAAAAGCATGATCGCTGTAATTTTTTTACAGTTTGTTAATGAGGCTAAACCTCCCTTTTTCGAAAAACCAGATTAAGTATTTGATAATACTTATTGTAAATATGTATAGAATCATGTACCTGTAAATATTCATTAAATATTTCAAGAAAAGAATCCAGAACGCACCTCCTTCATTGATTCTATGTTCGAATTATTTGAAAATTTTCTACATGGTGCATTACGCCGGGAAAGAAAGAAAAAAAAGTATTTGTTACCTTTTTAATGTCTTCAAAATACAAATAAGGAAATAGAGCATAGTAAGTAATAAGAAGACGGCAAAGGTAAGAAGTCTTTCATATTTTATTTCGAAATGTCTGATTTAGAAATGTTGAAAAAGAATCGTACAGTTTTGAGAACAGCAGTAACAAAGCTGATTAATATTATAGAAAATGTTATGAAGGATAGTCCAATAGATTTTGATAATTTAGAAGAATTATTTATTCAGTTAGATACTAAAGCAGAATTATTGAAGTCAGTTGACGAGAAAATTGAGCCCCTTTTAGGGTTAGACGACTATGAAACTGAAATCAATTCTGTTTATGATTACGCGGATAAAATATCAGTTGCAAAATTCCGGGTGAAGAAAAAATTAACCGAAAACAAAAAAAATTGTTAATATTGATTTAAATAAGAGTCAAGATTTAAAATCGAATGTGATTAATGATGAAAACTCAGTTGTTAAATTGCCAAAACTCAATATACAAAAATTCTATGGCGACTGTACGCAATTTATTTCATTTTTTAATACCTTTAAAAATACAATTCACGAAAATAAATCGCTTTCGAAAATTGAAAAATTTCATTATTTGAAGAGTTATTTATCTGGAGCTGTGGCTAATGCTGTAGAAGGTTTTGAAATATCAGAAGCTAATTATGACGCAGCATTGAAAGTTTTAGAAACGCGTTATGGTCAAAAAGACGTGATAATTAATCATCACCTGAACAAGCTTCTTAATTTATCCCCTGTTTATAAGGCTGACGAAATTCAAAAATTGAAAAAATTGCACAGTGATATAGAAATAAATGTTCGATGTTTGTCCACATTAGGACTCGAACCAGCAAATTATGGCTCCATGCTTATCGCCGTAATTTTAAAATTAATACCGGCAGAATTAGCTTTGGAATATAATAGACAAAATGTAGATAATTTAACACATTCAGATATACATAAATTATTAGATTTTCTGCACACTGAAATAAAAAGCAGAAAACACACATTTTTTTCGAGAATGAAAGCATTTGAAAGTAATAAAACAAAAATCAAGAGTCAAACAACAAAATCTGAATTTAAATCTACTTGTGAATTTATGAACATTTCGAATGGTAAATCGACTTCAGATAGGCAGCTGGTTCATTGCATTTTTTGCAACGATAGTAAACATTCATCTGATTTATATGAGGCTGTTGATGTAAACACTAAAAGAAATTTGTTGAAATCTCAAGGAAGATGTTTCCTTTGCTTAGGCAGGAAACACGTTATCAAAAATTGTAACTCTAAAACTAGTTGCAAGAAGTGTTCAGGCAGACATAATCAAACGATATGCCTAAAATCTAAATTAATAAAAGAAGCCAACACACCCGAATTAAAAGGTAATGAAAGTGGAACTAGTGAAAAGGTAATTTCGGCTATTTCCTCTACAGAAAATAATAAAATTCTTCTACAAACTTGTTGTGTAAAAATAAAATCAAACGGAAAACAATCTCTAATTAGGTTACTTTTAGATTGTGGGAGAATGCGAACCTTTATATCTGAAGAACTAGCAAATAAATTGAATTTACAGGCAATAAGAAAAGAAAAATTGTCGTTTTTTACATTTGGAAATAAGAACCCCATTGAAAAAAACCTTTGAAGTAGTTAAACTAACTATTGAAAATAAAAATGTACCTAATTCAAAATTAGATATAGAAGCGCTAGTCACCAATCAAATATCAGCTTCTGAAATCCCCCCACCTGAAATCAGTGATTTGATGAAAAGTAAACAATTTGAAAATTTAACCCTTGCGGACACACCCACATCCAAAGAACCCATTACATTAATTATAGGTGCTGACTATTATTATGATATAGCTACTGGAAATATAAAATATTTGAATAAAAAATTAGTAGCTATCGACACCATTTTTGGTTGGTGTCTACAGGGAAAAACAACTGACAGTTATGCGCCCTTAGCATTTAATGTAATAGTAGAAAATTTTTTTATTTCTGAACAGATTGAAAAATTCTGGAATATCGAATCATCTGGCCTTTTTAATACTAAACAGGATTCAGATTTTTCAGAAAACAACGTTATGAAGCAGTTTGAGTCAGAAATTAAATACAATGATACGCGATATACAGTTCGATTTCCGTGGAAGCTTGAAAGGGAATGTTTAAATGACAATCGGAAAATTGCAGAATATAGATTTTTTAAACTCAAACAAAGATTCATTAAAAATACTGAATTATTTTTTGAGTATAAGGAGGTGTTAGCAGATTATTTGAAACAAGGTATTATTGAGTTAGTTACAGATCCTGAAGAAAAACAAAATGTAACTTTTTATTTACCTCATCGAGAAATAATTAGAACTGATAGGACAATGAGCAGATTACGCATAGTTTTTGATGCCTCTGCTCATGACACAGTCTCACTGTCTTTGAATAATTGCCTGCATGTAGGTCCAAATTTGTATCCTGAAATATTTGATGTTTTGTTACGGTTTAGATTTAATCCCATAGCTTTTACAACTGATATAAAACAAGCATTTCTACAAATAATTATAGATGAAAACGATCGTGATGTAACAAGATTTTTATTTTCACAAGATTTGTTTGATAATTATAAACCCTTTGAAATTTATAGATTCACCAGAGTGTTATTTGGAATTAGTAGCAGTCCCTTTTTATTGGCTGCAACAATTAAACACCACTTGAAAAAATACACCGAAAAATATCCAAACACAGTAAAATTTTTAAATGAAAATATCTATGTTGATGACGTTATAGGAAGTCATGAAAATATTGATCAAGCCCTATCCACGAGTTTACAATGGATTAATATATATGAAAGTGCAAGTATGCATTTACACAAATAGCATACAAACTCTTTACCACTTAGTGAACTAAGGAAAGAAAATGGCATAACTTCAGAAGTCAATTCTGAAGCTTTTGGAGAACAAAATCTCCCTTATAAAGTTTTAGGAATCGCTTGGAATAATTCCAAAGATTTACTTTATTTTGATGTTCGAGGTTTAGTTGATTTCGTTTCAAAAAGAATAGACACCAAAAGATTTATTCTACAAGTTTTAGGCAGGATTTTTGATCCACTTGGATTCCTAGGACCATTTACATTAAGACTGAGATGTATAATTCAACAAATTTGAAATTTGGGTCTAGATTGGGATGACACCTTACCCGAAGATTTACGTATACTTTGGAGTAGCTGGTGTAACGAACTCGCTCATTTGAAAAACTTTTCAGTACCCAGATACTATTTTTCTGACATCACCAAATGGCATGATTATGATCTACAATTGTATATTTTTGCCGATTCGAGCATGAAGGCTTATGGTACGGTTGCTTATTTACGTGTAGCAACAACCACCAAAAATGTTCAAACAGTTTTTGTTGCTTCGAAAAACAGGGTTGCTCCACTGAAAGCGCTTACCTTACCAAGGCTTGAATTGATGGCCACATTATTGTCGGCCAAGCTAAGTAGTAACATTTTGAAAGCTCTAAAATTGAATGTACCGATTTATTACTGGACGGATTCAAAAATATCCTATTTTAGGATAAAAGGATCACCTAAAATGTTTAAACCCTTTGTCAGAAACAGAATTGAAGAGATCCATAAGTTGACATCACCTGATAACGGGTATCATTGTCCTGGTACTGCCAATCCACCTGATATAGTTTCTCGAGGATAAAAAATCTCTAGGATAATCAACGATACAACTTGGTTACAGGGATCAGAGTGGCTAAGTTTACCTCCTGAGTGTTGGCCAATACCAGAAAACAAAGAAATTGCTTACTCAGATGAATTAGAATACAAAAAAAAAAAAAAAAAAAAAAAAAAAAAAAAAAAAAATCCTAACGATATTTTTCAGAGCGAGTGCTTAGTCAAAAAACTCGAAAATCCCATAAAAATTTCAAAATATAGTAATTTAGAGAAACTTTTGAGAATTACCGTTTGGGTAAAGAAATTCATTATGAAGCCTAAAAAATCAACTGAAGTGCAAGACGTAGTAACAACAGAAGAATTACTCGAAGCTGAAAATTTTTTGATACAATCTGAACAAAAACAATTTTATAAGGAAGAAATAGTATCTCTTAAATATAGTAAATCAGTGGATAAGACGTCATCTTTATCAAATTTGGCTCCCATTGTCCTGTTTACTTGCGGTGTGCCTAGAGCCATTCACCTGGAACTCGCGTCTGATATGACAACAAATTCTTTTTTGATGGCATTCAGAAGATTCACAGCTAGACGAGGAAATCCCAAAATTATTTATTCTGACAACGCAAAAACCTTCAAAAAGGCCAAAGGTGAACTCGATATTTTATACAACATACTGACGGACAAAGTATTTTTTAAATTTATTACAAAAGAGAGAATTATATGTAAGAATATTATAGAAAGAGCTGCATGGTGGGGAGGCTTCTATGAGCGACTAGTAAAGTCAGTCAAAGACTGTTTGAGAAAAGTAATTGGTAGAGCACTCTTAAGTTATGATGAATTAGCGACTCTGTTGACAGAAGTGGAAGCAGTTTTGAATACGCGACCACTGACGTATGTATATAGCGACAGCGATGAACCAGAACCTCTTACTCCAATGCACTTTTTAAATTTTGGAAAAGAACTTTCATTTCCTATTATTTTTTTTGAAATAATTGAAGATTGTTCAAAAAGATCAACACTCCTGAAAAGAAAAAAAATATCAATCTTTACTATTGAAACAATTGTGGACCAAATGGAAAAAACAATATTTGATGGATTTGAAAACAGCCTTGAAAAATCCTAATGCCCATACGCCACTGAAAGTGGGCGATAATGTTTTGATTCAAGATGACGCAATAAATAAGTTTCTTTGGAAACTTGGTAAGTTTCAGACCGCCATTCCTGGAAGAGATGGCAATATTCTTTCATACGAAATAAAAACAGCGAGTGGAATCTTAAAAAGATCCATTCAGCACTTGTATCCCTTTGAAATACAAAATGATTAACAAATGACTTTTTGCAGACTTTTTATAAACATTCATAAACTTTTATAGACATTTATTTAGTTTGTTTTTTCTGCATTTAGGATTCTAAATATTTTCTTTCTCTTTTTTAATTTTTAGTCTTATTTATATATAGAATCTTTGAATTTTGGTATAAGTAAGTAGTATATGATTTAACTGAAAAAAAAAAAAAAAAAAAAAAAAAAAAATGTGTGTGTTATTTAACTGTCATTATTTTTACTTTGTTTGAATTTAAAGTGTTTTATTTAGAATTTATTGATATTTTGAATTTGACTAATTAAGTGATTAATTAGATATTGTTTGAATTCTTATATTTAGTATTTTGTATTCGAATTTTAAAAATTGTATTAGATTACTGAACCACTGATATGAAAAATTGAATTTTTATGATTTTATGATGGAATTTTGATTTGTGAACTCTTTAAGAGTTCAGGTGGGGAGTGTGAAGAGAAACTTTTTCTCTGCTCCCCATGGCAATGAAGGACGCGCGATGCGAGCGCATCCTACCTTATAATGCGACTTCGTTTTTTTTTTTTTTTTTTTTGCTGGAACGAAAGGAAGAGATGTTTTGATTTCAAAAGCATGATCGCTGTAATTTTTTTACAGTTTGTTAATAAGGCTAAACCTCCCTTTTTCGAAAAACCAGATTAAGTATTTGATAATACTTATTGTAAATATGTATAGAATCATGTGCCTGTAAATATTCATTAAATATTTCAAGAAAAGAATCCAGAACGCACCTCCTTCATTGATTCTATGTTCGAATGATTTGAAAATTTTCTACAAAGTATTCGAAAACATGCGTTTGTTGAATAACTTTAGTTGTAATGTAACTTTAGTTGTAATGTGTTTAGTTGTAATGTAACTTTAGTTGTAATGTGTTTAGTTGTAATGTAACTAACTCTTATATCTGATGTTAATTTATATAATGTTACTTTATATTTATGTTTTCGTAGTACTTCCCGTCGTTAAAGGCGACTTTTAACAGCTTAATTTTAACGGATTGATGGAAGTCTAAGACTCTAAAAACGTTTACATATTTTAATAATAATTTGTTCCATATTTTGTGACAATTTTGCGTCCATATTTTGTGACCTTTTAATGCTGAGGATTTTTTAACCTCAATTTTTAGTAATCCCCCAACAAATAAATAAATAAATAACAGTCGATACTCTGATCTTTTTTACGTCAATTTTTAGTAACTCCACCCCCTCCCCAAACAAAAAATAAAATAAAATAACAGCTGATACTGTGATCGGTTTTGACCATACAGCAATAGAGTTAATTCATGAAATATTTATGATTAGGAATCAGTATGAGGAAAGATGTTTCAAAGTCTATATTCATTTTTATATATTTCTACTCTATTTTCTCCACTTCTTGCATATTTACGAAACTAAAATGTTCGTCGCAGAAGATTAACATCGAGTCACAACTTTTTGATTTATAAATTATTTTATATGCTCTATGTACATTTGCAGTACCCTCTCATATTTCGTGATTAAAATGGATACGTCAGTTTTATAGCCTAACAAACAAATATATATGATAGAAAAGCAGAGATTTAAAAAAATGTAAGTAAAATCAGTATAATATAGTTACTGAAATAAAAAAAAAAACAGGGAGATTTGTAATATATATATATATATATGTGTGTACAGGTGGAGGACAAAATTATACGAACACATGTGAAATAATGGAAAATCTAGAAATCTAGAAATTAGAGACCGTTCTGCAGGTGTAATGGCTTAATATACCTTTAAATATTATCCATGACCTTTATGAATCTATCCCACGTCACATTAAATCTGTACTTCAGTCAAAGGGTGGTCCAACCCCCTATCAAATAAAAATTCTTGTAAAACTAATATATACGTATGTATATAATACGTTTTATAAGAATTTTTTTATGATTATGTTTTATAAGTTAAATTCAGTTCTACTGATTTTGAATTGGTTGGTTGTTTATGTTGTTAAAGCAGTTTTGTTTTGTTAAGTTTTTAGAAGTTTAAGTTTCTTTGATGATTTTTTACACTTTTGGAGTATGGAGGTTGACCATATCTTCCAAAATCTGTGAGGATTCAATTTCTATTTTTTGTACCTGTTTTTAGATACCTCCCACTTTCAGACGAGCAAGGAGTTGCTTGTTTATTTTTTTAATTATTATTATTATAAATGTTCATTGGTTTTATTGTTGTATTTTGTACCCTCTTTTTCATAAATTTCATAATTCATATACTTTTTATAGAGCTATATATATATATATATATATATATATATATATATATATAGCGCTAGTTCAGGCTAAATATAATCTTTTACTGGTTTTTACTGGTTTTTATGTACATATATATAATAACTTAAAATTAGTTAAATGCAGCTACTATTGAGACTTAAAAAGTATATTAAAACAATATATCTATATTAAAGAAAAGATCCATGTAATCCAGAATAACTATTTTCTCAATCATTGAATTAGTTTGTAACTAAATTTGTTATGTGTACAGTTCCTTCATAACACAATAAAGAAGGTTTTATTCATTTCAAAATTCTGTTAAAATATAAAAATTTAAAGTTTATGGAAATGCAGACGTCTCCTAAACTCTTGTTATACATCCCAAATTTACATAATATACATTTAGTCACTAATTTATTAGAAGTACACTTTGAGTAATAATCTTTCCAAGCATTATCTACCATGTCAGATCGGAAGTGCTAAATGCTTTTAGAGATAAAGCGTTTTTTAAGTGACTAGTGTTTCACTTTCAAATATCGCATGTTGCAAGTTATAACGATATTTGTAAGAATAAATAATTCATAAATTTATTTTATGTGCTTATAATAATTAAAACTGAATGAAGAAATATGTATTTGATTAGGTGGCATATGTTTCTCTCATTTTACCTAGAAAAAAAGAAAATAAATATTTTTTAACTTTTAATTTCTTAAAATCATCGCAGACATTACAATAATTAGAATTTAGAGCTGAGGAAGATTAATGAGAAAGTGCTCATTAAGAAGTCATTAGAGTCATTAAATATTTAAAGATTTTTCGTTCGCTCTCATTTCAGTCAACTCTTGGGTTGATGAAGAATAATACAGACTGCCTGATTTAAGATTTATAGCGCATAAATTTTAAACTTTATTTTTGCTTAAATGAGCATCGTATTTATAAAAAGAAATACATGTTTAACATTTAATTTTGACGGTAGAAATATAGAAATGACAAAAAAAAAATGATAAGTAAAATTACAGAATGTAATAATAGAGCCTAGATTTAATATTAACAACAATTATTAAATGTGAATTAATTAGTGAAATAAATTATTTTTAAATGAAGTGAGATTAACAATATTTTATGAATAAAATTCATACAGAAATTTCTATTTTTATATCCGTTGATTGAAGTACTCGGCTACGAAAAAATATTATGTACTAAAAAAAAAAGTATTTTTTGTCTTACCCACTTTTTATTTTTTCCTTCCAACCGTTAATTAGAATGCCACTGTTAGAAAATATGTGCATTTTTTTCCGTTCCATCATTGCCGAACACTGAATTTGGTTAATTATCCATGTGATGTTATAAAGTTTTTATATATGCTTTACATATTTCTAAGCCTTGAAAATTATTTCGTTTCATGAAGAATGTTCAAGTCAACCTGAAAGCATTGTTGTAATGTTTTTTCTGCTAATGATGATTGTACAGAAAAAAAATCGCCTACTTCGAAACTGCAGAGAAATTTTAGATTACTTTTGGGTAAAGTTTTTCTTAAATTTTTTGTGAACGTGATCCCTATTGACATACATGATTTATTGCATTTTTAGTGCTTAAATGTAATAAATGTTTAGAATAGTGTTGTATGGTTTTTCAATCTAAAAATATCTTAGAAAATTATTTTTACATTTTTAACTTGTATGACATATAAAAAATATGTATAAAAATTGTAAAAGACTCCAAAGAGTGCTATGATAAATCACATGATTTTATTTACAGGGTGTTTGTAAAAGGTTTCAGAAAAATAAGAGTCGATAGTACGTATTAAGATAAACAGATTTGGTTTGCGAAACTAGAGTCTCAATCCGCTTAATTAGTCAACAATAAAGTCACATATCGTGTTTGTCGGGATTTTCTTAAATATACTTAACAAAAATGAAGATATTTTAGCGTGAATTTCAAACGTCTTACTTTATTGCGACATGAATGTCATTACTATACACAACTACCATTCAAGCCTAGACGCTTCATAATTCAGAATGTAGATGATAGTACCTACGGTGTCACTGATCATACCACAATACACTTTTATCACTTCCTATGATGTCACCATATTTCACACTAAGCGAATTTTTCTGGTGTAAATTTCGCCACAACAGCTATATTTTTGTTATATTTCTGTGCGTAAATTCGTGTTCACCTTGAAGTGTGACAAGCAATCTTTTTGACGGCATAATCGTATTATTATGCTCATAACAAAATTGCGCATCTTAATGAGTACTATCGGCTGTTTTTTTCAAAACTTCTTATGCATGACACGTATAATATTTTATACATTAAAATCAGTCATGTTCAAAGTTACTTATTTACGTAAGTGTCAAAGAGAAAACTATGATTTTAAAATGCTATTATAAATTTAAAAAAAAATAAAGATTTAAATAGTGTATATTCATTTGTTTTTATCCTCCGTTATTCGCTCAATTAAAATTTCGGAAGAGAGTAAGGAATTGCCTTCATACAAATGTTTGAAATCAAATGTCCTCTCAGTCTAATTCAAATAAAAAGTTTTATAAATTTCGACTGCCATAGTTGGGATAAAATCTTTGAATCTACTAAATGCACGCTTTGTGTCTACGTTGCTAATTTGATTAACAAAGCTATTATACAGTGAACAAATGACCCCAATTTTTAGGGACAGATTTCACATTTAAGGAGTTACCTTCATGTTTTTTATTTTAAAAACGTATTGACTTTTAAACCTAGAACTGCACTCTGTAGTAGTCTTCACAGCCTTCCTTTTGTAATATTTTAAAAGAAAGAATTTTTAATTTAAATAAGGAAACGGCATTCTATAGAGAATGTTTATAATCTAAAAAGCTTTAATCGCGCAGAATTTATATTGTCAGAGACCTCGTAGTTTACTTAATCTCAGTATACATCGCAATTTATTTTTAATGTAAGTTTGGATTATTTTTGCTATTTTCTGTCAGGAATATTATTGTATTCGGTACCATATTGTAATTAAAATTTTTAATAGGTAAGAAGCATGGGAATAAGGAAAATGGAACAACATACAATGTGCAAACTAAACTCAGGAAGCACTCAAATAACTTTTGAATGGAAACAGCCAGCGTTCTCCAACGATTTTCTACCTATGGTAAAATGACTCTAAGCTATCTTATGAAAATGACAGAAGTGTTCATGCCGGCTAAATTCGGAAGTCACCTACCTATCTCGAAAACTATGTGATATTGTAAAACAAAAGCGATTAAAAAAGTGTAGACAATCCCCGATTTAGTAGGAAATGATGATTACATGTAAAGGTACCTTTACTAGAAGCACTAGAATGCAAGTATTAAACCATCGGCTTAAATACACACTAATCGCAAAAAGAACTATGGCGTTATAAGGAATATGCACAATTATTATTAAAAATAACACATGTAAGCAACGTAAAATTTATTTTAATAAGAAAGCAAAATAAAGTATGCTTAATGTGTCCACTGTAGGAAATTTACACGTGTATCGCTGCCGATGGCGAATGTTTTTCACATTTTTCCTGTCATACTCAGAACTACTGTCATACTCAGGCAATTGTTCATAGTCGTTTTAGTGGAAATATACGCTTGTTCGACAATTCGAATTTTATCCATTCAAAAGTTATCTCAGTATTTACTGGTACTTGATTTCACCATGTAAGGGAGACTAGGGAGGGATGACCATACGGGAGTCTTGACCCACCCATCAGTTTTCATATTTAAAATAATTTCAGAGTTTTATCAATAGGTGTCAACCAAAGCTACTGGAATGCTCAAACGACAGTCTTTGTTTGATACATCTAATCGAAATAGGTGTGGAAAAATCAATTGTGAAGCATTTTCAACTTAAAAAGTGCGTTTTTTAGAAATATTTTGTAATCATTTTTCAGATAAAATATATCATAGAACTTTAAGTGAGTAGGTTTAAAGTAATGCAGAAATATCGAGCTTCTATTTCTGGCATAAAGATTGAAAAGTTAGGCTTAACATAACAATGTGCTATTCTTTAGATAAGTGGTATGTGGGGAGGCTTGACCCAGTTAATCTGAGGGTAGGTTGACCAGATGCTCAAGGCTCCCTTAATTAAGTGGTTTTGGAAATCTGTTTATTATACACTGTGCATAATGAAGAAGGTTATATCTATAAAACAGAATGTATATTTATTCTGTAAAGCTACTGTAAAATGGGGTGATGGAAAAGAAAATGTTTAAAACTGCTTAAAGAAAGATGTGAAAAATTGCTGTAGTATCTATTGCAAGAAAAAACTTAATGAAATATAAATGGGAAAGTTGATGGGAACTTTTCTCCATCTAAATATTACTTAAATTAGATAAATAGAAACAGTGGAAAAGACTAGAAAGTATGAAAGCAGCAGTCTTGATCCCTTCAGGGGCAGTCGCATGTTTATGAAACCACTTAATTTTAATTCCCAAACGCCTCAATGACACCAGAATTTTACTAAAATCTCTTCCATTTAATATGTATGTGAAATATAGCCTTTTTCTTATTTCCAAAAAAATTTGTTCGTAAATTCCGGTGCCAGTCATTTATTTCAACATTTTAGTACTGAAAGTACTTTGCCTTTGAAAGGGCTAAACGATGTTAATAATAAGTTAAGTGCTCAATGCGGCTGCAAAAGAAAATAGCATTGATCGAAAAACTTTAGGAAGGCATGTAGACAAATTTCACCACGACGAATACAATTAGATGAAGCCAAACTATGTGAAACTAGTGTTTTCAAGTCGAGTGTCACAAAAAGTAGGACAAGGAGGCAAAATAAAAGGCGGGATAGTGTCTCCTAAATCCGGACATAATAATACATGAAACCCTATGAAAATGGAACCTGTCTCGAACGGTATACTGTCTTAAATGTTAAAATTTCATTTTCCCCTCTGTACAATTATACATGCTCAGAAAAAATCATGTTTAAAATAAATGTTTTCTCCTATGAGTTGCGATTGCGTCAAAACAGGTTTCTTTAAGAATCATATTTTCAATATATATATATATATATATATATATATATATGTATGTATATATATATTAATAATTAAAGCCTGTACCATAAAGTTATTTTGCATTTTTTAATCTGATTTTATTTCTCATCTCAAATATTTCAATATGAAACAAAGTGGGTCAATCCTCCCATACAGTGGGCCAACCCTCCCGTATGTGGGGATCCTTGACCCATTATTTTCTCATGAATAAAATCAATCATTTTTCTAATTTCTTATATAGTACACTTATGTAGCAATTTTATTTTGATAACTGATTGCATTATGAATAAAATGATATATAAAATGTTATTCTACGTTCAATATTTAAAAAACAAAAAAATATTTTGTAAAAAGTGGGTCCACTCTCCATTTGTCTCCCCTATAAGAATAGTAGAAGAGATCCGACAACAAATATTAGTCAATGAAGATTCACCAAAATTACAAAATTATACGTGAAATGACTCGGAAAGATACAAAAAGAAGCAATTAAACAGGTCAAACTATGACCTCTTGAGTATTAAACAAATTTCAAATACATAAAAAAGGATAATGACGAAATTATATGCGAAGCTGGAAGAGCAAAAAGTCCTTCTGGCCTGCGTCGGGAGGAAAAGGTAGCTTCCTAATTCCTTATTTTTTAAACGCTAGCTTGCTTGTTTTACTCAAACTCATGCAGCTAAAATTATTAGAACCCGATTATAGAAGATTCAATGCCAGTTTTCCTCAATACTGGTTATGAACGAGAATTTCTTCAAATTAGTCAGCTATATCCAAGCTTGATTTTGAGCGATTTATGTTTGTACGCCAAATTTCGCGATATCTTGAAGTGGCTACCATTTTAAAGCAACGTGGAGGGCGAAGATAACTAATGAACTTGGTTGAGACCACGTTAAGTCCTGAACGCATGCTTTCTCACATCGAAACCGGTTAATATATAGGAGTGCTTCTGCAAATGAAATGTTAGATCGTTTCAAAATGTCAGACATCCTAGAAATTCAAACAGTTATATCGCAGCTATTTTGTAAGATAAAGACGAAAATAAAATGCCCGGAACACTTGTATCAGGGTCAAACCCTTAAAAGAAAACGCTTTTTCAATTTCTTTTGCCTTGTACTTCTTTTTGATCTTTAATTTTTTTTAATTCCCGCATTTTTAAAACAAGATGAATGATGAAGTTTGCTAACAAACTCGATAAAGCCTTTGGTATGTCCTGTACACATGCTTAGTCACATTCAAATCAGTTAAAAAATACGCGTGCTATCGCATGACAAGAATCAGACCGTTTCAAAATGTCAACCACACTAGAAGTTTAAACTGTTATATCTCATTTATTTTTTTAAATAACGACGAAAAAAAAATGCTCCGGAATCCTTATATCAACGTTAAACAGTTAAGAAAAAATTCTCTTTCAGCATCTATTTTTTTTTCACCCCCGTTTAAATTTTAAAATAAAAATAATTAAATTACTGCTATTAGGTAGCTTTCATTACAAAAAGATACCTATTGCAGCCGTTCGGAGGAAAGCGATTTAAAAAAAAAAATGGTATATTTTCATTGATCATGACCCACAGACCCCGAAACCACCCTCCGTTCAAAAGTTTATATATATATATATATGATTTTTGTCACACTGTAACTCTCGTATTTATGAACCGATTTGGATGGAATTTCGTGTATGTATAGTGCGTACCAATGTCTCGACCGAGTTCGTTGGCCAGCTTCATCCGCCATCTTGTTTCAAAATGGTGGCCATTTATTATTATTTTTTTTTTTAATTCAAACGTGGTACCAAAAAATTGAAAATTGAAAATTATTTTTTTTATATGTGTTTGATCTTAATACAAAGATTCCGGAAGAGTTTTTGTTTCGTCTATATCTAAAAAAAAAATGGCTGAGTTATAGCATTTTGAATTTCTATTGTGGCTGACATTTTAAAACGTCCTGATTTTTGTCAGGCGATAACAGACGTATTTATGAACCGATTTAGATGTAACTTGGTGTGTGCACAGTACATACCAATGTCTCGACTGAGTTCGTTGACCAATTTCTTTCGCCATTTTGTTTCGAAAGGGCTGCCATTTAAAATAAAAATAAATTTTTAATTTAAAATAAGTTATGAAAAATTTAAAAATGAAAAAGATATTTTTTATGTGTTTGACCTTGATACAAAGATTCCGGAGCAGTTTTTGTTTCGTATATATCTTAAAAAATGGTTGAATTATCGCACTTTGAATTTCTAGCATGGCTGACATTTTGAAACGATCTGATATTTGTCACGTGATAACACGCGTATTTATTAACCTATTTCGATATAAGAAGGCATTTGGATAGTATATCGTAATGTCTCGACCACGTTCGGTGGCCAGCTTCATCAGCCATCTTGTTTCAAAATGGAGGCCATTAAAAAAATATATATATATATATATATATATTTAAAGTTTGGTGCAAAAAAAATTAGAAATTGAAAAAGTCCTTCCGGCCAGTGCCGGGAGGAAGAGGTAGCTTTCATAATGCTTATTTTAAAAAAGCCAAATTATATCATTCAAACATACGAAGCTCAATTTAGTGGAAACCGAATATAGGAGATTCAATACTAATTTTTATCAATATAATGAATGAGAATTTCGCGAAATTAGTCAGCTTTATCCATGCTGCTTTTCTTTAAAGTAACATATATTTGGCTGTCAAATTCGGCAATTTCTTAAAGTGCCTGTCATTTTAAGACAACATGGTGGATGAGGCTAAGCAGTGAACTTGGTCAAGACCTTAGTAATTGCTGTGCACATGCTCACTCACATCGGAATCGGTTAATATATAGGAGTGCAAAAAATCAGATTTTTCAAAATGTCACCCACAATAGAAATTGAAACTGCTATATCTGAGCCATTTTTTAAGGTAAAGACAAACAAAAAATGCTCCTGAATCCTCATATCAAGGTCAAATACTTAAGAAAGAAACCTTTTTCAATTTCTAATTTTTTTGCACCTCACTTTAAATATATATATATATATTTTTTAATTTAATGGTCGCCATTTTGAAACAAGGTGGCTGATGAATCTGGCCAGCGAACTTGGTCGAGGTGTTGATGTATACTATCCACATGCCTTCTTACATCGAAATAGGCGAATACGTGTGTTATCGCGTGACAAATACAAGATCGTTTCAAAATGTTAGCCATGCTAGAAATTCAAAGTGCTATAAATCAACCATTTTTTAAGATATAAACAAAAGAAAAAATTTTCCGAAACAAAAACTGCTCCGGAATGTTAGGTAGCTTTCTTTACAAAAAAGCTACCTATTGCAGCCGTTCGGAGGAAAGCGATTTCAATAAATTTTGGTATATTTTCATCGATCATGACCCCCAGACCCCGAAACCACCCTCCGTTCAAAATTGATATATATATATATATATATATATATATATATATCTGACCTATGTCACACTGTAACTCCCGTAATTATGAACCGATTTCGATGTAATTCGGTGTGTACATAGTACATACCAATGTCTCGACCGAGTTCGTTGGCCAGCTTCATCCGCCGTTTTGTTTCAAAATGGCGGCCATTTAAAATTTTTAAAAAAATTTAAAACTTGAAATGTGGTACCAAAAAATTTAAAATGGAAAAATATTTTTTTCTTATGTATTTGACCTTTATACAAAGATTCCGGAGCAGTTTTTGTTTCGTCTATATCTTAAAAAATGGCTGAGTTATAGCATTTAGGTAGCTTTCTTTACAAAAAAGCTACCTATTGCAGCCGTTCGGAGGAAAGAGATTTCAAAAAATTTTGGTATATTTTCATCGATCATGACCCCCAAACCCCGAAACCACCCTCCGTTCAAAATTGATATATATATATATATATATATATATATATATATATCTGACCTATGTCACACTGTAACTCCCGTAATTATGAACCAATTTCGATGTAATTCGGTGTGTACATAGTACATACCAATGTCTCGACCGAGTTCGTTGGCCAGCTTCATCCACCGTTTTGTTTCAAAATGGCGGCCATTTAAAATTTAAAAAAAAAATTAAAACTTGAAATGTGGTACCAAAAACTTAAAAATGGAAAAATATTTTTTTCTTATGTATTTGACCTTTATACAAAGATTTCGGGGCAGTTTTTGTTTCGTCTATATCTTAAAAAATGGCTGAGTTATAGCATTTTGAATTTCTAGCGTGGCTGACATTTTGAAACGTCCTGAATTTTGTCACGCGATAAAAGGCGTATTTATGAACCGATTTGGATGTAACTTGATCTGTACATAGTACATACCAATGTCTCGACCGAGTTCGTTGGCCAGCTTCATCCGCCATTTTGTTTCAAAATGGCGGCCATTTAAAATATTTTTAAAAATTTAAAATTTGAAATGTGGTACCAAAAAATTGAAAATGGAAAAATATTTTTTTCTTATGTATTTGACCTTTATACAAAGATTTCGGGGCAGTTTTTGTTTCGTCTATATCTTAAAAAATGGCTGAGTTATAGCATTTTGAATTTCTAGCCTGGCTGACATTTTGAAACGTCCTGAATTTTATCACGTAATAACAGGCGTATTTATGAACCGACTTGGATGTATCTTGGTGTGTACATAGTACATAGAAATATCTCGACCGAGTTCGTTGGCCAGCTTCATCCGCCATCTTGTTTCAAAATGGCGGCCATTTCAAAAAATTAAAAAATAAAAAAAATTTAAATGAGATGCCAAAAAATTGGAAAATGGAAAAGATTTTTTTTGTATGTGTTTGACCTTAATACAAAGATTCCGGAACAGTTTTTCTTTCGTCTATATCTAAAAAAAAATGGCTGAGTAATAGCATTTTGAATTTCTCTTGTGGTTGACATTTTAAAACGACCTGATTTTTGTCACGCGATAACAGGCGTATTTATGAACCTATTTGGATGTAACTTGATCTGTACATAGTACATACCAATGTCTCGACCGAGTTCGTTGGCCAGCTTCATTCGCCATCTTGTTTCAAAGGGTTGCCATTAAAAAATTTAAATTTAAAATTCAAAATGAGGTATTAAAAAATTGGAAAATGAAAAAGATTTTTTTTTATGTGTTTGGCCTTGATACAAAGATTCCGGAGCAGTTTTTTTTTTCTGAAAATTTGTTCTTTTGTTGATATCTTAAAAAATGGTTGATTTATAGCACTTTGAATTTCTAGCATGGCTAACATTTTGAAACGATCTTGTATTTATCACGCGATAACACACGTATTTGCCTATTTCGTTGTAAGAAGGCATGTGGATAGTATACATCAACACCTCGACCAAGTTCGCTGGCCAGATTCATCAGCCATCTTGTTTCAAAATGGCGGCCATTAAATTAAAAAATATATATATATATTTAAAGTGAGGTGCAAAAAAATTAGAAATTGAAAAAGGTTTCTTTCTTAAGTATTTGATCTTGATATAAGGATTCAGGAGCATTTTTTGTTTGTCTTTACCTTAAAAAATGGCTCAGATATAGCAGTTTCAATTTCTATTGTGGGTGACATTTTGAAAAATCTGATATTTTGCATGCGACAGCACTCCTATATATTAACCGATTCCGATGTGAGTGAGCATATGCACAGCAATTACTAAGGTCTCGGCCAAGTTCACTGCTTAGCCTCATCCACCATGTTGTCTTAAAATGACAGGCACTTTAAGAAATTGCCGAATTTGGCAGCCAAATATAAGTTACTTTAAAGAAAAGCAGCTTGGATAAATCTGACTAATTTCGCGAAGTTCTCATTCATTATATTGATAAAAATTAGTATTGAATCTCCTATATTCGGTTTCCACTAAATTGAGCTTCGTGTGTTTGCATGATATAAGTTGGCTTTTTTTAAATAAGGATTATGAAAGCTACCTCTTCCTCCCGGCACTGGCCGGAAGGACTTTTTGAATTTCTAGCGTGGCTGACATTTTGAAACGTCCTGAATTTTGTCACGCGATAAAAGGCGTATTTATGCACCGATTTGGATGTAACTTCGTTTATGCATAGTACATACCAATGTCTCGACCGGGTTCGTTGGCCAGCTTCACCCGCCATCTTGTTTAAAAATGGCGGCCATTTAAATTTTTAAGAAAAATTTAAATTTGAAGTGTGGTACCAAAAATTGAAAATTGAAAAAATATTTTCTTCTTATGTGTTTGACCTTGATAAAAAGATTCGGGAGCAGTTTTTGTTTCGTCTATATCTTAAGAAATGGCTGAGTTATAGCATTTTGAATTTCTAGCGTGGCTGGCATTTTGAAACGTCCTGATTTTCTCACGTAATAACAGGCGTATTTATGAACCGACTTGGATGTACCTTGGTGTGTACATAGTACATACAAATATCTCGACCGAGTTTGTTGGCCAGCTTCATCCGCCATCTTGTTTCAAAATGGCGGCCATTTAAAAAAATTAAATAATAAAAAAATTTAAATGAGATACCAAAAAATTGGAAAATGAAAAAGATTTTTTTTTTGTATGTGTTTGACCTTAATACAAAGATTACGGAACAGTTTTTCTTTCGTCTATATCTAAAAAAAAATGGCTGAGTAATAGCATTTTGTATTTCTCTTGTGGCTGACATTTTAAAACGACCTGATTTTTGTCACGCGATAACAGGCGTATTTATGAACCTATTTGGATGTAACTTGGTCTGTACATAGTACATTCCAATGTCTCGACCGAGTTCGTTGGCCAGCTTCATTCGCCATCTTGTTTCAAAAGGGTTGCCATTTAAAAAAATTAAATTTAAAATTCAAAATGAGGTATTAAAAAATTGGAAAATGAAAAGATTTTTTTTATGTGTTTGGCCTTGATACAAAGATTCCGGAGCAGTTTTTGTTTCTGAAAATTTGTTCTTTTGTTGATATCTTAAAAAATGGTTGATTTATAGCACTTTGAATTTCTAGCATGGCTAACATTTTGAAACGATCTTGTATTTGTCACGCGATAACACACGTATTCGCCTATTTCGATGTAAGAAGGCATGTGGATAGTATACATCAACACCTCGACCAAGTTCGCTGGCCAGATTCATCAGCCATCTTGTTTCAAAATGGCGGCCATTAAATTAAAAAATATATATATATTTAAAGTGAGGTGCAAAAAAATTAGAAATTGAAAAAGGTTTCTTTCTTAAGTATTTGATCTTGATATAAGGATTCAGGAGCATTTTTTGTTTGTCTTTACCTTAAAAAATGGCTCAGATATAGCAGTTTCAATTTCTATTGTGGGTGACATTTTGAAAAATCTGATTTTTTGCATGCGACAGCACTCCTATATATTAACCGATTCCGATGTGAGTGAGCATGTGCACAGCAATTACTAAGGTCTCGACCAAGTTCACTGCTTAGCCTCATCCACCATGTTGTCTTAAAATGACAGGCACTTTAAGAAATTTCCGAATTTGGCAGCCAAATATAAGTTACTTTAAAGAAAAGCAGCTTGGATAAAGCTGACTAATTTCGCGAAATTCTCATTCATTATATTGATAAAAATTAGTATTGAATCTCCTATATTCGGTTTCCACTAAATTGAGCTTCGTGTGTTTGCATGATATAAGTTGGCTTTTTTAAAATAAGGATTATGAAAGCTACCTCTTCCTCCCGGCACTGGCCGGAAGGACTTTTTGTATCAAGGCCAAACACATAAAAAAATCTTTTTCATTTTTCAATTGTTTAATACCTCATTTTGAATTTTAAATTTAATTTTTTTAAATAGCAACCCTTTTGAAACAATATGGCGAATGAAGCTGGCCAACGAACTTGGTCGAGACATTGGTATGTACTATGTACAGACCAAGTTACATCCAAATAGGTTCATAATTACGCCTGTTATCGCGTGACAAAAATCAGGTCGTTTTAAAATGTCAGCCACAAGAGAAATTCAAAATGCTATTACTCAGCCTTTTTTTTAGATATAGACGAAAGAAAAACTGTTCCGGAATCTTTGTATTAAGGTCAAACACATAGAAAAAAAATCTTTTTCACTTTCCAATTTTTTGGTATCTCATTTAATTTTTTTTATTTTTTTATTTTTTTAATGGCCGCCATTTTGAAACAAGATGGCGGATGAAGCCGGCCAACGAACTCGGTCGAGATATTTGTATGTACTATGTACACACCAAGGTACATCCAAGTCGGTTCATAAATACGCCTGTTATTACGTGAGAAAAATCAGGACGTTTCAAAATGTCAGCCACGCTAGAAATTCAAAATGCTATAACTCAGCCATTTCTTAAGATATAGACAAAACAAAAACTGCTCCCGAATCTTTTTATCAAGGTCAAACACATAAGGAGAAATATTTTTTCAATTTTTTAATTTTTTGGTACCACATTTCAAATTTAATTTTTTCTTAAAAATTTAAATGGCCACCATTTTTAAACAAGATGACGGATGAAGCTGGCCAACGAACCCGGTCGAGACATTGGTATGTACTATGTATAAACGAAGTTACATCCAAATCGGTTCATAAATACGCCTTTTATCGCGTGACAAAATTCAGGACGTTTCAAAATGTCAGCCACGCTAGAAATTCAAAATGCTATAACTCAGCCATTTTTTAAGATATAGACGAAACAAAAACTGCTCCGGAATCTTTGTATAAAGGTCAAATACATAAGAAAAAAATATTTTTCCATTTGTAATTTTTTGGTACCACATTTCAAGTTTTAAAAATTTTTAAAAAATTTAAATGGCCGCCATTTTGAAACAAAACGGCGGATGAAGCTGGCCAACAAACTCGGTCGAGACATTGGTATGTACTATGTACACACCGAATTACATCGAAATCGGTTCATAATTACGGGAGTTACAGTGTGACATAGGTCAGATATATATATATATATATATATATATATATCAATTTTGAACGGAGGGTGGTTTCGGGGTCTGGGGGTCATGATCGATGAAAATATACCAAAATTTTTTGAAATCGCTTTCCTCCGAACGGCTGGAATAGGTAGCTTTTTTGTAAAGAAAGCTACCTGAAAGATTTCTTTCTTAAGTATTTGACCATGATATAAGGATTCCGGAGCATTTTTTGTTTTGTCTTTATCTTAAAAAACGGCACAGATATAGCAGTTTGAATTTCTAATGTGGTTGACATTTTGAAAAATCTGATTTTTGCCTGCGACAGCACTTGTATATATCAACCGATTCCGATGTGAGTGAGCATGTGCAGAGGAATTACTAAGGCCTCGACCAAGTTCACTCGTTAGCCTCATCCACCATGTTGTCTTAAAATGGAAGGAACTTCACGATATCGCCGAATTTGGCAACCAAATATAAGTTACTTTAAATAAAAGCAGCTTGGATAAAGCTGACTAATTTCGCAAAATTCTCATTCATAATGTTTTGGTATTGATAAAAATTAGTATTGAATCTCCTATAATCGGTTTCCACTAAATTGAGCGTCGTGTGTTTGAATAATATAAGCTTGCTTTTTAAAAATAAGTAATATGAAAGCTGGGTTCCATGTCAATTCAACCAAATTTTTTAAGGTTTGTAACCCGACCCCCAGGGATTTCAATGAAACTCGGTGTATAAACTAATTCTTTCATGATATGAATACATCAGAAATTTTTCCTTCCTAGACCTCATAGTTTGTGAGATATGGGGGAGGGGGGGGGGGTCCAATTTTTCGATTTTTCTCAAATCGCACATTTCTGAGTCTGTATTTTTAAAGACTGCAGTTCCATTTTAAAAAAATTGTTTCTCTGGATCTAAAATGCGAATCATCTTAAAAATACCACCGTAAGTATATAAAAAATGCAGATTTTATTAAAAAAAATATTTAAAAAATTAATTTTAAATATTTAGGGTCAAAAACCTAAACCAAAGTTGAAAGTTATGTTTATTTTACCAAATTTTTGTGACTTTAAGAAAAAGGCTCTACACAAAAAGGCAAATAAAATTTTCAATTTCTTTTTGTTTTAAATAAAAGTTAACCCTTTGGGCTTTCTATTTATGAAATAGAAATGATGTCTTTCGCATGGCTTATGCAAAAATTTTGACTTATTTTGGGATGCTGTACCTATCAAGAGACAGAAATCTTTAACTTTGCTTACGGTACCTAAATAATTGCTGCACATTTTAAATTTAAATTTATTAATCAATTTGATTTATTTTCTAAAATGAAACCTTAAAATCAGACTGATTTATTTATTTTTATAACAGTAGAAAATTTGTATAGTATTGGTACTTATCACACGTTATCTCAAATTGTGTTGTTCTCAAACTTGTCGCATATGTTTGTCACATAAATGTACATCTATCATTCGATTCAGTGATATAGTATTTCTATATATATACTTTCACAATGGTAGTATGTAAAGAATATGTACAATATTTAATGAAGGAGGGTGGGGGGTGGATATTGAAATCATTGATTTTTTTCTCATTTTACTCAGAAAAAAGAAAAGCAAAAACTTTACTTTGTAAATAAAATAAAAGAAGCACTTATATTAAATAAATTCAACAAGTCATAAGAACCACAGAAATTATTTAGGTACCACAGTTTAAATTAGACATATTAGAGATATTTTTTTTTTCCTTGAATTGTGCAGTTTCCTAAATCAGGGCAAAATTTTACATAAGCTAGGAGAAAGACTTCATTTTTATTAAAATTGAAATTATCATTAATTAAATCTAATACATTAATTAAAATTGCTTATAAATATTTTAAAAATTTAGATTGTTGTAAATTTCCAATTTCTTTTCGTTTTAAATAACAATTTACACTTTGGGCTTTCTAGTTATGAAATAAAAATGATGTCTTTCTCATGACTTATGCAAATTTTGCCCAGTTTTGAGAAACTGCACCAATAAAGAAAAAAAAATCTGCCTAATTTTAGCTGTGGTTCCTAAATAACTACTGTGATTCCCATGACTTGTTAAATATATTACTCAATGTTTCTTTCTTCCTTTATTTTGCAAAGTAAAGTTTTTGCTTTGCTTTTTTTTCTTCTGAGTAAAAAAGGGGGAAAAGTCTGTGACTGCAGTCTATCTTCCCTCCATTAAATTTTGTGCATAAACCTCATGTTTTAATTATTTATTCATTCATATATTTTCTTTTATTACAAGTATTTTTTTTTTTAATTTAAACAATCCTTAATTTTCTTTTTACTATATAACTGTAAACAAAAAATCTTTTGTGGTATAGAATAAGAAAATGCAATAATGACTTTTTACCAATCATATATTCAATACGTTTTTTTCTGTGTGTGTATGTGTGTTTGAATTAAAACACTTTATTTGTATTTAACTTCTTTTTTTTAACTTTCTATCTTATTATCTTGGACAATTTTAATCATTTTAAATATGTTTTTTATAGTTTAAATACCTTATATTTAACAAAGCCTAGTTCATTTCTACAGGATGAAACATATTTCTACATCTGCCTTGTATAAACAAATTCTGACAAAGGCAGGATAAATTTTTTTAGTAAAGGCAGGTGTTTTCGAATCTCTTAATCACATTATTATTACTCTGCTGTTTCTCATAATAGAAGGGTGATCTATTTTTCCTTGTGCTTCAAAAGAAAATAATAGATGAATTTGAAGTAACTAATTATGCTGCAAGACCGTCATGACAACTTCTGAGAAACAATTGAACTAATTGAAAAGTTTTATAATTTTAATGAATATTGAAGAATCATGGCTGTTAAGAAAATTTAGTTAGCATTGCTAAGAATGTATTATGCACAAAAGCGATTGATATTATGTATATCTACATGAGTTGTATTCTCTTTTTAAACAGGAATTTCCAAAACATTTGAGGATTATAATTCTAGGTATTCAATCAAGTATTAGCAGCACTGTTCCTTTAAATAAATTTGTGACAAGCTAAGTAAAATATGTGGAAAATGTTATTCCACTCTTTTATAACGAAATTTAATATCTTAAAAGATACTAAACCAAACTTTGGCCCTCAAAAAGCTATAGTTTTGTTGGATTTCAGCAAAAATGTTACTTTTTTTTATTCAAGGTAAGGTTTAAAGTTACCACTGGACCAAAGAAGCCGCACTCTTGATCCAACTGTTATGTACACTCAAACTCTCAATATTAGATTATCAGCAAGCAATATACACATTTTATCTTATGATATGCAACATGATGTCACTCTTGTATGTTTAACACAGAAGGAAGTGATAGCAATTGTAAAATAGATATTCCCTGATGTAAAGAAAGCCTTTGACTTTAGTGATAGGAGCTCTGGCAATATAAAAATTACAAATTTTCATAAACCTTTACCAAAATGAAGAGAATTTCCCCTTAAGATATTTAACATTTTTTTGGAGGAGGAGGAAGGAGGGTGGATAGCCACCGATTTTGAAATACAAAGACATTTTAAATTCTAAATCACAAAGATCTTCCTAATATACCGATATCTTGTTAGGTTATTAAGTTTGGAGTTGCAGTAAGATAGGAAAATTGAAATATATATTAGCAGGTTCTCAAAGTTGCTTATGCATAATAACTATAAATTTTAAATTGCACAAAGAAAGAATGTTGAAAAATAAGTCTAAGTGATACTGCAAAGTACGTCATTTATTTCTATATTTCTATTTAGCTCAATTATATTTTTTAATTTCAATCTTTTAAATATAATGTTTAATCTGATTTTTTAGCTTTAAAAATTTGCATATAATTTAACAAATTCTTTATTTGTTACATAAAAAATTACAACGATCTAAATTTTTAAAATATTTATAAGCAATTTTAATTAATGTATTAGATTTAATTAATGATTATTTCAATTTTAATAAAAGTGAAGTCTTTCTCCTAGCTTATGTAAAATTTTGCCCTGTTTTAGGAAATTGCACCATTCAAGAAAAAAAAATCTCTAATATGTCTAATTTAAACTGTGCTACCTAAATAATTACTGTGGTTCTTATGACTTGATGAATTTATTTAATATAAGTGCTTCTTTTATTTTATTTACAAAGTAAAGTTTTTGCTTTTGCTTTTTCTGAGTAAAATGAGAAAAAAATCAATGATTTTAATATCCCCCCCCCCCCTTCATTAAATATTGTGCATATTCTTTAGATACTACCATTGTGAAAGTATATATAGAAATACTATACCAATGAATCCAATGATAGGTGTACATTTATGTGACAAGCATATGCGATAAGATTGAGAACAACACAATTTCAGATAATATGTGATAAGTACCAATACTATACAAATTTTCTACTGTTATAAAAATAAATAAATCAGTCTGATTTTAAGGTTTCATTTTAGAAAATAAATCAAATTGATTAATAAATTTAAATTTAAAATGTGTAGCAATTATTTAGGTACCGTAAGCAAAGTTAAAGATTTCTGTCTCTTGATAGGTACAGCATCCCAAAATAAGTCAAAATTTTTGCATAAGCCATGCGAAAGACATCATTTTTATTTCATAAATAGAAAGCCCAAAGGGTTAACTTTTATTTAAAACAAAAAGAAATTGAAAATTTTATTTGCCTTTTTGTGTAGAGCCTTTTTCGTAAAGTCACAAAAATTTGGTAAAATAAACATAACTTTCAACTTTGGTTTAAGTTTTTGACCCTAAATATTTAAAATTAATTTTTTAAATATTTTTTTATTAAAATCTGCATCTTATTATGTACTTACGGTGGTATTTTTTAGATGATTCGCATTTTAGATCCAGAGAAACAATTTTTTGAAAATGGAACTGCAGTCTAAAAATACAGACTCAGAAATGTGAGATTTGAGAAAAATCCAAAAATTGGACCCCCCCCCATATCTCACAAACTATGAGGTCTAGGAAGGAAAAATTTCTGATGTATTCATATCATGATAGAATTAGTATATACACCGAGTTTCATCCAAATCCCTGGGGGTCGGGTTACAAGGTCTGGTTGAATTGACATGGCTTCAGCTACGTCTTTCTCCCGGCAGTGGCCGGAAGGACTTCTTTGAAACGAGATTGCGGATGAATCTAGCTAACTAGGTCGAGACGCTGGTATGTCCTGTACACATGCTTAGGCACATCGAAATCGGTTCATAAATACGCGTGCTATCGCATGACAAAAAGCAGATTGTTTCTAAGCCCCCCTAGAAATTCAAACTGCTATATCTCAATTATTTTTTAAGATGAAGACAAAACAAAAAATGCTGAATCCTTGTATTAATGTCAAATATTTAAGACAAAAATTTATTTTAATTTCTAATTTTTTGTACCTTTTTTTTAAAAATTTTAAATTATTTTTTTTAATGACCATCATTTGGAAACAAAATGGTGGATCATGCTGGGCAACGAATTGGATCACGACATTAGCATGTACTATGCACATACTAAGTCACATCCAAATCGCTTATTAAATAGGAGACTTACATCAGATATATACACGCACACACACACAAGTATATATATAGAGAGAGACAGAGAGAAAGAGAGAGAGATAGAGAGAGAGGGGGTGATTCAAAATAATGTGGCCAAAATGAAAGGACACAGCAGCCATGCAAAAATAATCAAAAATCACATAGGAACTTTGGGTCGCAAACTCCATCCGAGGCCGCTAGAAGGCATTTCCATGAAAACACGAGCTAAGCAAATTGAGCGGCTTCACGTGTATAATTTCAGCACGACAGACCTGAGGCACATTTCAACAGACAAGTCAGAACACATCTGCTGGCCACCTTTCCCAGGCGTTGAATTGGTCGAAGTGGAGCAATCGCATAGCAACTCAATCACCAAATTTGTCTCCAGTAGATTTATTTTTCTTTTGGGTTTTTTAAAAGGACGAATTTTCGAAACTCCTATTTCGGTGCAGGAAGACTTAGTCGGAAGAATTGTTGCGGCAGCAGAATGTGTTCGAAATATATCTGATATGTTTGAGAATGTGCGCCAGTCCATGAAGCGTCGATGTAATGCGTGTGTCTTCAGGAGTCTGGCAAAAACGTTGAGCATCTCATGTCGTATTATTGGTCGTAAATGTGTAACACGTGTAGATATACAATATAAATAAAATTATGTGGTATGATTTTTCTTTGTTCTTCTTGTATTACATCTAAATTGCAACACCCTCTAGCGTCCCCGGAGTGGGTTTGCGACCCCATGCTCCAATGTGATTTTTTTATTCTATTTGTATACCTGCTTTGTACTTTCATTTTGGCCAGGTTATTTTGAATCGCCTTGTATATAAATCAACATTTGAACGGAGGTTGGTTTTGGGGTGTAAGTGTCATGATCGGCGAAAATATACCAAAAAGTTTCGGATTTGTTTTCCTTTAGACATGTAGCTTTTTACTTTTTGTAATGTGAATTTTTTCACTCTGTGTAATTGTTTATTAACCGCATATTTGTTTGAAGCAATTTTACTTTCATAAATTAAATTTTTTATAAATTATAGTTTTGATTTTATTATATCATGTATGAGTTTTTTTTATAGTATCAATGTTTGTATGTAGTTCTAAGAAATTTATTTTTGAAAAATCTTTATATGTTAATAAAAAATAATCTTTATATGCTACCTAAAAGTCCGAAAATTTCAAGAGACGCTGTTACATGTATACGTTATATATGTATACACTAGACGTTTTACGTTTTGTTCTCGTTATTGTCAAAATTACTGATACATTCAATGTATTGCTTGCGCACTTCTCTTACAATAGATTAGAATTTCTTTACTGTGTTTATGAAAATTCACCAGAACAAAGTTTTTCCTTAAAAAAAATTTTTTTAGACTTATAATTGAATACTATTTATTTTTACTTTGTTCAATCCAAGACTCATTGTGATGTTCAGTAATATTTATTAAAAAATTGTAATTTTTTTCATGATTGTAAAATTTATGTTCATTTTAAATTATTCTGTGAAATTTTATTTAATTTCCTATATTATTTATTAAAATATTAAACTTCTAAAATTTAAGTAATATGTGTACAATAAGTGTCATATCTTGTTTTTCATTTTAGTTTAAAGTAATTTTTTTTTTGTATTTTCAAGTACATATTTTACAGGAAAAATAAATATAATTCTTCAATGTAAGATACCATAAATTTTATCAATGTTTTTCACATGAGATTAAGAAAGTGATGAAAATGTTTTGTCGGCTTTGATTTTAAATCTTTCAGTGTACTGAAAGTCCTTTCCGTTACATACAGAATGTGTGCAGTCCCAGGGATAAAAACAATTTGTGGATTTAAAAAATGTAAATAATCAATAGTTGTAAAACGTGTAAAGTTTTTAAAACTTTAAAGATTAAAAAAGTTTGAAATGTAGTCACATTAAGGAGCCATATTAATTGAACGTAATCTTTTTTTTCATGTAAAAGAGAAGTATCAACGTAAGCACAGATCAGCGTTGGTTTAAAAAATTTCATCGAGGAGATTTAGAACTTCAAGTAAAGGGTAGTAGCGGGCGTCCTTCTGTTGATGATGACGATGAACTGAAGGCAATAGTCGAAGTTCATCCAGCTAAAACAACTCGAGAAATTGCAAATGAACTCAACGTTGACCATCCCAGTATCATTTGCCACTGAGAGCAAAGTGGCTAGGTGAAGGAACTGGATAATTGGGTGATGCACGAGTTGAATGACAACCACGTCGCACAATTGACCCTCTAAAAGTCACACGCATTTGCCTACCTCACCCATCGTACTCAAGGGACTTCTCGGCCAACTGACTACCACTTTTATAAACACCTACTTTGGCACTCCGATATCTTGGCATTTCAAGTGGGGAGATTCGGACGATTCTATTCTGGATAATAGGTAAAAGGTTGTAACGTACAAGGGAGAATGGCATCCATAATTGGCGCGTTAGCCTACATAGTGACAATCATAAGCAGAAATGTATTTTGTAAAAAAATATAAATGTATCGTTTAGCTGTGGTCGTTCCTAACAGAAATATTTTTATTAATAATTATGGTATTTGAAAACTGAAGCAATGATTCTGATAATAAAAAAGATGATACTTGTGATCGGAATGAACTGTAAAAGCACATAGCCAATAGCCATATTCTTAATGAAGTCTCTTAATGACGATTTCAAAGCAAGTGAAAGAATTGATGCTCATAGATAAGAAATATTTTAATACAATATTATGAAGAAATTTTCAGAATAAATAAAAGAGAAGGGAGAAGATCTAAAATAGAATCCTGCATCGGTCGGGTTACCCGCTTTTACCCGAACCCGACCCGACCCGCGTCATGTCGGGGCTATATTTTCCCGTTTCGGGTCGGGTCAGGTCGGGTTGACTTAAATTTTTTTTTGGTGAGGGTCGGGAGAGGGTCGGGTTGGGTTTTACTGTTTCGGGTTCGGGTTGGCTCTCTTACTCTTGCGGGTCGGGTTCGGGTTGACCCGCTTTTTTAAAAGAATGTTGAAAATATTTTTTCCCGTTAAAAGCCTAATTCAAAGTTTAACAGCAGTTAAGTTAAAACCCCAGATCAATGTTTCAAAAAAGTAAAATGTGTGCCTGTCTGTTTTATTTTTAGTCATCTCATCCTTTCACGAGTCTTCGAAATAACAAACCGCATTATATTTTCACCGTATTTAAAAAATACAATATGCAGCAAAACGCAAAATTTTTCCCTGCCTAATATATCAAGTTACTAATTAAATTGTGGTGATACGCGATGCACTATGTTAGACGCGAAAATTTTCAAACTAATAACGGCTGATAAACTAAAGACAGATGGTCAATTCTGTAAAACAAGGTGTATCGTTATAAGTGGAACTTTTGAAACCGCAACTAATTTTAAAGCATATTTAAAGATTAGAGTTTTAGTTTTATACCATTTAGAAGTTGAATATTAAAGAATATAGTTTGTTCATTCTTCTATGTAAAACATAAAAATGGTATTAGAGAATTAGAGGTGTACACGGGCCGGGATTTCCCTGCCCGGGAACGGCCCACCCCGTTCCGTTCAGTAACGTGTAAAACTTAAAAGTTCGGTCCTAGCTTAGCACGGTCCGTATATAATTTTATCGGCTTCGTCTAAATATTTATATTGGGCCGGTAGACCCACTTAATTATAGTTATTGGCCCGGCCTGGCAACGCCATTCAATTTTTTTCCCAGTCCGGCCCGTTTATTTTGTTTATCAGCCCGGTCCGTTGAAAAAACTGTCCTTAAAGATACAATTGTAGATTATTTTACATAATAGTATTAAAACATGATTTGCTTACATTGCGGGTTCGGGTCGGGTTGCGGGTTGAAGTATTGCGGGTTCGGGTTGATATACCTCGGGTTCGGGTCGGGTTGCCTGAAATTATTTTTGCTGGTTCGGGTCGGGTTGCGGGTTGCCGAAAATTATTTTTGCGGGTTCGGATCGGGTTGCGGATTGACTTAAAATGGAATCTGTGGGTTCGGGTCGGGTAGAACCCGACCCGCGCAGGACTCTAATCTAAAATAAATAAATGTGTTTTGTGGTTTTTCTTTCTTTTAATTTTCGCCCTGAATAGGGCTTAGCCCCCGAAAGGGCTTTTTTAGTCCTGAAAAGGACTGTTTTTTTTTAGTTCAGAAAGAGATTTATCTTTCTAAAACTTGTATAAAAACTTTTCTTACAACATTTCAGTGCCACTTATGGTAGAATCAGTGTCATAATTTATGTCGGATTCGCCAGTTTCGGTTGAAGGATCAGAGTCATTTTCATATCCTACAATAAAACTGATATTTTCTATCTTTTGCTCTACTATATTGTCTGTTTTCCAATATTCATTTTCTATGTTAATTATTCGCTGACAATATTTCGACCCTTCATTCTTCGTTATGCTCGAAAAAGCTTCGAAAGTTAATTTTTTCATTTCAGTTAAATTAAGTTCTGAATTTACATTTCTGTTTTTGATGTAGCGTTTTGTATCAGCCCATGCAAATTCAATGGCATTTAAATCGCAATGATATGGTGGTATTCTCAATACATCGTGTCCTCTCTCTTTTAAAAATTCATCGACACAGTACCTTTTTGTGGGGGGTGCATTTGCGACTACCAAATCACATAGGTCTACTTTTCTGATTGCAATAGTGTGTGAAATTTGGTTTTCTGTTAACCATAAAGACAGTTCCTTTTTTGTGGCATATTTTGATGGTGTTTTGTTCAGAATTTTTGTATGGTAAGGAGCATTGTCCATACAAATAACACTATTAGCTGGGATGTTCGGGAGCAATTTTTCCTTCAACCACTTTGAAAAATTATCAAAATTCATTTGCCCGTGGTAATCGCCTGAAACGGTTCCAGATTTTAATACCAAGCTTGCGCCTGGTATAAAGCATCTTCGTTACCGGCATGTACTACGATTAACCCTTCCTGCATTTTTTTTAATATATGCTCCAGTTTTTCCAAGCTGCCAGCATTTTCCAAAACTCATGTTACTATCAATCCATGTTTCGTCTATATATATAATTGGCCTCTTATTATTCCTATGTTGCCATATTTCACGTAAATATTTAATTCTCCAGTGTACAATATCTTGCCTTTCCATACTTATTTTTCTTTTGTCTTGACAACGTTTCCACCGAAATCCGATTTTATGCAGTATTCTTCGCAAGGCTTCTCTTTTCCAAGGAAATTTTATTTTTTTTCTTATAGCGAGCAATAGAGCATCCAGATAAGGCATCCTATTATTTTTATAAAACTCATTTACCGTTTGTCGAATAACACAAAGATCAAAATCATCTATATTTAATGATACATTACGACTTTTTTAGGTCTCCTTCGTTTACCAGGGGATTGTAGAATGGGAGAAAGCATAGCCTCTTTCTTAATTCGTGCAATTGTTCGCAATGACACCCCACTTGCAGCAGCCGCTCTCTTCTGAGCCTGTTTAATAGGAATCTTTGGATTTTCCAACTTTGCTTCCTCCTCAAAAAATTTCAAAACTTTCAAAATAACATTTCGCTCCTTGGAATGAATAATTTTCTTTTTCTTTTCCATTTTGCCAAGACGAAAATCGATAATAATAATAATAATAATAATAATAATCTAAAAAGAAAGAGGAGAGATCAGCTTCAAATGCAAGCATGCGCTTCGACCTGAAATACTAAACTCAGAGATAACACATAAGAGTAAACCTCTACTAAACTAGTACTGCAAATGCAAACCCCTATTTCCGGGAATTGACGAACTGACCGCTCGCCAATTACGCACTTGTACGTGGCAACCTTTGACCCTGAAACTCCCGGTCAGAAATAGATTCTTCCAAGGCCGACTGCCAAGATACCAGAGCTTAGCAGTAGACTACTTCTTGATAGGACATTTTTCGTCAATCAAGATGATGTCCGAAACGCCTTCCGAGAATTTGTCGCATCTAGAAGCTCGGACATTTATGTCACAGGAGCTCGTTTCAAGCTCGTTTCAAGCTCGTTTCAAGCTCGTTTTCAAGCTCGTTTCTCTATTGCAAAAATGTATTGATTACAATGGCTATTACTGTGACTAAATATATTTAGTTTGAAAAAATTTATTGCGTTTTAAATTTGAATTTAAAATTCATGCATTATTTTTTAACCAACCCAATAAGTTAAAAAAGGAGTAGGTAGTAATTTATAAATTACTTTTTCTTAAAACTTAAAGGGACTTAAAAAAATTATTTTTTATTATTTATCTTCTTCCATCCTGGTATTTTTCAAAGGAGTGTTTTGCACGAGAAATTCAATAAGTTTTCGAAATATATATAAATTTTACTGAAAATTACAAAAATTCTAAATATATTAATTAGTTTTTAAAAATATTTGAAAATGTTCCATGTATTCCAATTTAAACAATATTTACTCCATTTTTTAATATTTTATCACATTAAAGTCCCTGTGACGTCACAAAAATTAAAAAATTTGTCAGAAATTATTTTTACAATGAATTATGTTTTGAAGTGTGCCCATTTTCTTAATTGAAGAAGTTTTTGATATAATACTCATTTACTCACAGTGTAACTTCACTGAATACTCACTTTTGGTCTCAGACATGGTGACTTTTATAATGTAATAGTAACGTCATTGCTACCAGTTTTGCTATAACGATAGTAACACCTGAATTCCGATTGAATTAAATATCAGAAATGCCGGGCAAATTAATTTTGAAAATATGTTAAATTGTGCCTGAAAAATGTTGCAGAATTTAGAACAACTAAAAGAAGACAGTAATGTAAAATTTATTTAATTTAATTTTCTTGCACTTAATCTTACAAAAAAGTAGACCAAATAAACATGCAAATTAGAGGGAATGCTGGATTTACGTTTGATAAGTACTAAAAGATAATGTTAATGAAAACTCAAGGTTTATTTCATTGCTGGAGATAAAATAGATAAGTTGCACATTTACAATATCAACTTATAAATATATAAGATACATCATTGAAAAAAAGTTATTTCTTTACATCATGCAGTGTAAAGATTTCTTTGAAATATCCCTTTTTTCTTGCATTAATCATTCAAGATTTTTCTCTCTCATCCGTCCTTTTCATTATGATTTCTTTCTATCATGTTTTTTATTCACCCCCTTTATTCTTCGTATTTGTCTGTTTTTATGCCCAAGTGTTCGACCGCATTTATATTTCTAAAATACGGACATAAACTATGATATATTTACGTTTTTATGTGTTTTAGGCCATCGACTTGCATAATGCTTTTGGTTTTCGTTGAGTGAATCACTTGAATAAGCTTTATCTTCCCTTTCTACGAAAATATGAGATATGTCTCCAAGTTTGTTTGAATTATTAAGAGGAACATTTATGTATGTATTTATATCTCTATATATATTTATACGTTTATCCACATCTTTATATTTAAAATTTGTATACTTTTTCCTTTGTTCCCAAGCAATATTTACCTACTAATATTTTATTCAAAGAAAATATACTGTTAACATTGTTTAATATTTCCGTTTGGGACCTTCAATCAGGTTGTATCTTCAATATTTTTAGCAATATTCATTTCATATAGTGAATGTTGATATATCAACTGAATATTTAAAATCTCAAAAATATAAACAGCGGAAAATATTCAATATATACTTAAAATGTCAAACCGAAATTCCTCTTATTCCTATGAAATAAAATTTCTGTACTGAAAAAAAAAAAACAATAAATATCACTAAACTATAATTTTACATCCTCCAGTTAGTGTCAAACTGCATAAATTTTCAGCATAAACTACGGTAAAAAATTTGGGCATAAATTTTTTACATTGTGTAATTTCTACCCTTGACTAGTTGCAATGTAAAATCACATTGTAACTTTGTGACTGTCTATGTGACGCCGCGTGACGTGGATGTGGAGTCACAGTGACATGACTGTGAAGTCGTTATTGCAGTTTCAAATCCCTTCTCTTGACGCCCCACTGTGCCAACTTTGTGAAATCACAGATTGCGAAAAGTGGGATTACTTTTCCTACAATTAATTACATTTTCCTTAAATGAAATCTCTGTAAAAAATATGTTATTTAGTTTTGTTTTATATAGCTAATATAAGCAAGAGTTTTTATTTTTTTTTCTAAAATTGATGGAAAACTTTGACTGTTCTGCTTAATTATCAGTGGGGGTAATAGAAGATTTATTGATAAAAATATCTAAAAAATAGCACTTTAAAATATGTAATATTAGAGTTTGAGTATCAGATAACTTATTATTTTGTTCACATTTGCATCGTGTTTTCCTAAATATAACAATTTTGTTTTGAAATTATAAAAGAAAATTTTGTTTGTTAACTTTAAAATAAATATGTTGGGAATTGTGCGTCAAACGTGGCGAGGTGCGTTCGTACTAGAACTGGTTTTATAAATATTTGTTGCACCCCATGTTGTACTAAATGTATATTTTAGTGCACTTCATAAGTGCATATTAATTTCATTCCGTTCGAAAGGCTGTAACATCATTAAATTGCACTTGAAGTATTTTTTTCCCATTGGCCGTAATGTAACGAAAAACTTTTGACTGTCCCTGTAATTAAACTATAATTGACTGTAATAATCCGATTTTCATAAATTTTTTGAAATGATTCGACAAAGTTTTTAAAAAATTGTATATTTAAAATTTCATATCATTCAGTTGGGTAGTTTTTGCTCTGTTATATGCGGACAGACCGAACGACGACTATAGGTGCTAGATATTTATATAATTACGATCGCACCTAAAAAAGAGGTCTTCACATAGTCACAATCCGTAGAAAAATGATAAGATATCAAAAAATATGTTAGCGGTTATATGTTATATGTTGCGGCTACAGCTCAAAATCGACCAGTTTGCGAATTGGCAGTCCAATTCGAGTCGCGAACTGCCCACATTCTTTTAAAATTGATTGTTCAATTCGGGAATCGGCTGGCCAGTTCGCGAAATGGTGAGGGGCGGCCAGCCAGTCAGTCTGCGAAATGGCTAGGCGCGTGCAGCTAAGGTTGAAATAAAAATCATGAGCTGATATTGAAATTCTGTAAAGTTTCTACTTAATCAGTCGTAATATTTTATGAAAGCTATTCATTTCTATATGAGCTCGCAAAAAATAATTTTCTTTTCATATTTTTTAATTAAATGTTTCAATGAAAATTATTTAAATGGTGGTAATTTTGTTGGTTCCATTTTTCATTAAAAATGAGATTATATTTTATTGATGCTTTTCTTTATTACAATAAAAAATATTTTTTTTTTCATTTGAAAAAAAAAAAATCATATTTAAGTTCATGAACGGTCAAGTTATCTTACAAGTAAATTGACGTAATTTACAAAAGGAAACAGGATCAGCTTATTAATGATATATGAGCGTGAAGAACTCAGAAACCCGGTATAATAAATACTAAGTCTGATATTCTAGGATGATTATTAGACGGTAAAAAAAAAAAAAAAATGTTAATTTTGGTTTCAGATATTTCAAGGTTCATGAGAAGATTTTCTTTAGTAGAAAAAAAGGAGAGTGAAAACTAGCAAGGTCAACGCACATGATCTAAATTTAATATGAATGTACTCTTCTTTATTGTGACATTACATATTCATCATAAAACCAATTTTACATACGCAAAACACCGGATACATTTGTTTGTCACCATGGGCGCCCACAGAACAAAATTCAAAAAGGTGAAAAATTCCGAACAGAATACACACAATCTAATTTTTCTTCTTTTAAACGGAGAATATAAGCATGAAATAAATTAAACTGAGATTTCTTTTTATCAGAATATCACGTGAAAAACATTTTAAAGTGCATAAGTATAAAAAGCAATACAGATGTATAACAACATAGATTGAAAATTCAACAACACATATTAAAATTGACGATTTGAAATAGTTATTTTTTTCGTTTGAGGGAGAAGGCGGTTCTGCCCTCTGGGACTCCGTTTAAAATAATTGTTAAACACATGAACATAAAATAAAATATAATTAAAAATTAAAAATTGTTTTGAACGAGAGTAGATATGGGGGTAGAGGGGTTCTGGTCCTGTAACAAAAATTCTTAATTCCTACCCCTTTTAATGTTTAATTGCATTAAATATATTTTGAAAAGAAAAAAAAATTATAATTTTCAAAACAACAAGCGAAAAAAAATTTATAAAATTTGAATATTGATTTTGGACAAGGGGTATTCTTGTAGGATATTGTGGCAGATTTTATCTGCAATATATCGGTTTGAACCCCCGTTTCGCAAACTCTACTTTGAACAAGTAAATTCACTATAGGAATTCTTTTTTCCTAAAATAATTCATAGTTCTACATTTACCTATTTTCCTTTCTCCTTTCACAATGAACTTTACTCAACACATATAAAGATTTATAGTTTCTAATTTTTTTTATTTATTCAAAATTCTCATTCTCGCATATTTATTTATTTTCCATTCCTAACGGTTTTTATTTAAAAGCAATCACGAGCACATTTATACCTCCGTACATCTGCACTTTCTTTTAACGTCTTATTTTCTTTATAGTATTTTATCTGAATGTTAAATAAATCACTCTCATTTCCTATTAGAATTTGACGGGTAAAAAAAGAAATTGAAAAAAAGTATTTTTATTGGAATTGCAGTTTCACATTATATTTTATTTATCACTATGTTACATACATTTGTTAAAGATTACTCAATCACATTTAACTGCAATCTGTTGTTAAAGTAAACAAAAACCAGATATCATGTCGCACTTATACTTGAAACATGTAGGGTTGCTTCACATCCTGTGGGTGCGCTGAAAAGGGGGGTTGCCACGTTATTTGTCTGCTAAACCTGCAGCCAGTGCTTTGTCTCTGCAATTCCGGCGTCATAAAACATTATTAGTTGGCGATAATGCAATATGCCAAGTCCTTTGATTCAGTACGCATTAAGTAGAGTTCGCTCCCGACCCCCTCTGCTGGAAGGTCCGCTAAGAGGACCGCTGTTGTTTTCTTTTCTTTTTGTGACGTTGCGGAGCAGTTTGTCATGAACGGATATGCTTCTACACATAGAGAAATATTTAATCTCTGCTTTTACATAGCTTCATATCTGAGGCACCTTTTTATGAGATCTCTTCCTTCGTATTGAGAATGAATAAAAACTGATTGTACTTTCATCTATATGTTGGAGGTTTTTTTTATCACCATTTCTTCGAACCCGTGAACCACCATATCCTCTGAACGTAACTATCCCCTTCACAGAAATGAAAGTAGAATGTATATGTATTTTAGAGTAGGCAGCTCTTTTCCCTACTATCTGCTATGACCAATTCCCGTACACACCACAGGTTCTATAAACATACTTACTTGCTCTGATTTTTTAACCTAATTAAGTAATATTAAATGGTTTTCTCACGACCAGTGGCGAACTTCTGTAATCACATATTCATTCATTTCTCTTTGATTGGGGAATTTTTCGGTTTCTAAGGTCGCATCCACTACTGCCGCGACAGCTGACAACTAAGTTCCGGATTAATTAAGATCTATTACACATTTATAAATAACCTTGTATAAAAGGGTTAAACAGAAAATGTCGCTGTCTCTTTTCTTAACGTCTAGAAGAAAAGTTTTCTTTTAGAAGAGATAGGAAATCTTTTTAAATATACTTTGGAAAATGACGTAATTTTCACCATTAAATGCTTTTTGCACTTTATAATTTAATCAATCTAAAGTTTTCTTTCTTTTTAAAATCCACGTGTAAATATATTTTCTTATTAAGGAATATTTGGATTTGGGAATTTTAAAATCTGACAACATGAGATAAAAACGACTATTCAAAACTATAAATTAAATTTCTCTTATGGTAATGAAATTAAGGAAAAACGTTAAAAGATTAGACAAATTTAATAAGTAATTGGACACTGCACGCCACAATATAATGCATAACATGCTTTCAAAGATGGTTAAATTGCTAGAAATTGATGTTTTATTCTATAAAACTTATTTAACTGAACTATCTTCACAGATTCCAACATTAAATGAAACTTTAAAAAATTTTCGCTTTAAAGACTGTTTGCTGTAACATGTTTATCATATATTTATCTATAAAACTGTCAGTTTTTATATGCAATCGTTACAGGATAAACCAAAAAAATAAAAAGGCTGCAATAAATTCAATTACGGCGGCGGCAGCATTAGTTACTTTTTTTATAACAAATTATAGAATCGTTGCACACAATATTCATATAAAAAAATCAAACATATAAATTCATCGCTAAGTGTGGAATGTTTCCTTCCACCATCTACACGTCAGCGTTACCTACCGGACAGTCTTGGATCACCACTTCGCATATTGGCCAGATATATTCGGCCACTTCGGGAATTGGCCTGCAAAACCCGAAATACGCTACTCACCGGGCTTTGATCAGGAATACTGGCCACTTCGCAAATTGGCCGGCCAAATCGCGAACTGGCCAGACATTGGACTTTTGCCGCAACATGTATATATCAGTGCTCCCATTAAGCTTTTTTTTTTAATACCAGTATTTCTGAAGAAAAAAAATCACACTAGTGTTTTACATAATTTGAAACGAAAATTTCCTATCACGTAGGTTTCTACCAAATTTGTAAGAAAAATCTTAAAAGAATTTCTTTACAAATAAAGTGTTATTCATAAACTTACCGTGTGAGTGTCCTGATATATATACATGTGATATATATGTATATGTGTGTGTGTACTTGAAATCTGAATGATTTTACTCTAAAAATTTTCATATATTTTGACTTAGTTTTTACTGTGTCAATTGTTATTCTATTTATATTTTGTATATTATTTGTTTTTAATCACCGCAGGTTGTTATAGTAGAGTTTTATGCTTTCACTCCAGTTATTTATGCATTTTAATACATAAATATTCCGACATTAATATTTATGTATTTAATGTAGCAAAACTTAGAATTTAATATACATTATTAAATGTAGTTTTCCCATATGTAATATATAGGTCACATTGTTCTACTCCTTCATAAACATAAAATTTGTATAAATTAATAATTAGAAACTGCAAAAGCTCTCGAACGCCACATAACAGTAATATTGAGTACAGACATTGCAAGTTGCAAAATTTTACAAACATTATTATTACAATCCTTAACATACAAAACAAATACCATGAACTTCTTTTTTCCACATACACTAAACACTACAATACACTCTGCATATATGGATTTCTTAAACAATAAACTTCCCCTTCTATTTTCCACATTACCAGATACACTCAATTATTATTCACATTATTACACTAAAAGCAAGCACACGTACTAAAAGAGGTCACACATCTAAATCTATATAAAGAACTAATACTCACATCAACGAATTTTTAAAACCCCTACAATTTTGTTTCTGCAGTATGGGACTATAAATGGATTACCCTTCCCAAAGGTAATTTTTAAACTAACAGCGCTGCTGTATAATTATCCCCTTTTTTTTATTTCTTTATGGAAAAAACATTAATTCATCACATAAAAAAACTGCTTAAGAAAAACTTCCAAAAAATTTATAAAATCGAAATGCCGATATGGCCGGGTCTACTAAAATTTTTTTTATTTGTATTTAAAAAAAATACTCGGGTTTGTTTCTCATATACACATTTATATATCATACATTATTCTTCATTGCAATACTCTATTCTGGTTAATACTTTCATTCCGCTATAATGTAATTTACCATTCATCATCGTTCTCTCACATTTCTCTCACTCTTCATACTCATCACTGTTACTTTTTTTTAATAATTGATCATTATTGATTTATCATCTACATTTATCATTCTATATCTTTTAAATAATATAAATTAGTTACATTTCTAATTTAACTTTGGTTTTGTTATCTCATTAACCTTCTTTAATTGGAAATTATTTTATTTCTATATCGCTTTTTAGTAGAATAATTTATTTTTTTTCTTTTTTTCACCCATGTGCTCTACATATTTTCATTTAGTCAATTGTAATATTTTCATTATAATTCTAGATGGTCCTACACATGATTTGATATTGTTTTTCTTTATATTTTTCGTGGCTCAATTTTCTTGATATGTCATGACGCATGATTCTAAAATGTTGAATCTGTATGCATCTTTGCTGTTTTATTATACTTGTTCAGTTATCAAGTTTTTTGTCTATTTTTATAGCCTTTTCGTTAATTTCTTAGATTAATTAATATAATTATTATTTTTCATATGCGAATGAGTTTATTAGAGCCATTTTTAGGCCTTATACCTGTAGCATTCACTGAAATAAGGTGTCTTTACTATGAATTGTGCATGTGAAATTTCTCTAAAGACTCCATATCAGATTCATAGTCTTTAATTTTAGTATTTTCACTCTCTATTGTTTACCATATTTTTCATTTACTTTTCCATTGATATTCACAACATGTGATTTCATTTTAATTATATATATATACATATATATAAAACTAATATCATTTATGAAATTTTTCAGTGATCAAGATATTTATATATAGGGGAGAGCGGGGTACAGTTGACCTAAGTACACAGGGGATCACCCCTTATATTTTACTTATTTTTAAATTTTTAAAGCTTTTCTTTTAGGCTAATTGATAACAGCACTGGATTGATTACTTATAGCCTTCAGAACACATTGTTAGCTCAGAATGAGCCCTTTTATCGTGGCTGGTTGTTTTGAGCTCCTAAAAGTAAAAATTTTCATCATCTTACTTTTCTTTATTGAGTAATTAAAGGTTATGGATAAATATGATAAAACAACTTTTTTGAAAAGGTAATACACTGGTCTTTATTTAATTTTAAAACTCTATATGCTTAAAATTTAAAATATAAGCTTATATTTCTATGTGCGTATAGAAAATAAAATGTTTGCATTATATTTAAATATTTTAATTTGCAAAAAAATATTTCGAATTAATTGAACGCCGAAAAATATATTAGTGTAATGTAGTTTATTTCTTTTCTCTAAATTCAGAAAAAATGTTATGTCAGTAAATATTACTATAACCTTTTTGTCATAGAAACCATTACCAAGAGATCATTAGCTTTATAGTTAATAACATTATCATTATTTAATATTGATTCTGCCAGAAGTATCTGTCTAGCAAAATTCTATAATAAATAGTTTTTGTTGATATAATGATTAAACTTATCACATTTCTAGTACGCAAAGAATTAGCAAATTATAAAAATAAATTAAGTTCGCATTGAAATTTCCCAAAAGATTTAGTATTATGTTTTTTTTTTTCATGACGATTTTGAAAGATTCTTAAATATCTTAATATTCCATGTGATTTAAAATAGTAGTAATAGCGATTATTTCCCTAACCAGTGGTCGGCAACGGGCCCATTTTATAATTTCAAGTGACCCACTTGCGTTCCAAAAAAAGTATAATATATAAAAATAAATTATAAAACATAAATATGAAGCAAACACTTGAAAAATACTTAAAAAATTAACTGAAAATAAATAACAGCAACAACATTAATGAACATGCATAACGGATGCAGTGATTGGACGAAAGAAAGGGCGACGCAAGCCAACGCCCAATCGTTGCCTACCCACTCGCCGAGACTTCGCCTTCTGTCTCATCAAAAGTCGACTTGAGTTACTGCTACAATTTGGCGGTTAGTTTCCTCTTTCTGGTTAGGAGCCTTAGTTCTTCCAGTTTACTCTTACGTGTTAAGTTCAGCATGAGGGGAGCCATTGATATCGAAAAGAACAATAAAGTTCATTCAGTTATGTTTATTTTTATAATAATTATAATTATAATTTTTATGTTTAAAGTTTAAAAAAAGAGTATTGTAATTATTTTTTCAATAATATTTATCGTATTATTTACCAAAAAATACTGTTTTTTAATGAAAATACGAATGACTCGAACCGTCTTCTTAATACGTACATTCTGTTTGATAGTGACCCGCAACAAAAAAATGTTGCTGACCCCTTTCCTGAACCATTGATGATGGAGGCATACTTCCAATTAAAAACAGTATACAAATCAGGTGCATGTATTGGATATAGCGTTTGTTTCATAGGGATTTATAATTATTAAAACTCGAAATTTAATCATTTATACGTCCTATTTATCCTGTTACTTATGCTAAAAAATATTGTCTTGAGTTTAAAAAGTACATTAATAAAATTCCCTTTCTTTGTTACCAAAAGTTACCGATTTCTAATACTTCGAATTTCTTGTATCTTCATTGTTTTTTGGCATTAAAGAGAAGAATTTTCATTTTTTTTTAAATAATTTTTATATCTTACTATGTATGATATAAAAATATCTTATACTATAATTCGACCAAAAATTGTGTGTGTACGTACACTATGACGCAAAAGTTTGGACAATGAAGAAATTCTTACATACTTTGAAAAATATTTATTCAATTTTCAAATCACTGCTTGAAATTAATGTGCTGTACATATAAACAATATTTATAACAAAGAAAAGTGGAATTGTGCATATTGCAATAAATTAAATGGTAACAAAAATAAACTGCTGTCTCAAAAGTTTAGACACAAATTAAATAAAATCGAAATAAACAATTTTTAAAACCTGGTTGCGCATCCATGCTTATGTATTACGTCATATACACGAGATTGCATGGAAGAAACTAAATCTTGCATAGTTTGTGGATCGATATCGTACCATGCATTCTCAATAGATGTCTTAAGTTCCTTTTCAGAAGAGTATTGTCTAGCGTTGCTATAAACTTTGCGACACATGATGCTCCAAAGTTTTTCTACAGGAACAGGGTTAAGATCTGGGCTACATGCTGGCCAGTCGAGAACTCTTATATTATGGGAATTAAACCAAGATTTTGAATGTTTTGCAGTGTGAATTGAAGCATTGTCTTGCTGAAATTCCCACTGAGGACCCCCTAGAAGCTCAGCAAATGGCAGTAGGTTTTCTTCTAATGTCTGTGTATAATGCTGTGAAGTTTGACGACCACTGGTGAAGGTCAGAGATACTTGTCCATTATAGCAAAAGGCTGCCCAAACCATCACCGAGCCCCCTCCTTGTCTGCGACTAAAAAAACGTCGAGGTTCCTTCCGCAAGTCATGCCAATACGATAAACAACCATCTGGACCATCCAGATTCCACTTTTTTTCATCGCTAAATATGACTGACTACCATTTCTCTCCATATGACATATGCTTTCGAGCCCACATAAGTCTTTGTAACTTATGATGTGGTTTCAGAGCTGGTTTCTTCTGCATTTTGCTATAAACGATTGTTCCTTTTTCCAAAATTCGTCTACGAATCGTATCCTTTGATACAGAGAGTCCCGATGAGCTTTGAACTCCACGTACGCTCATTTGTTGAGTACTCGCTAGTCTTTGTATCAGGCGATCCTCTCGTACATTTGTCACACGTGGCCTCCCAGACCGACATTTTGCTTTATATTCGGAACCACTCGATAAAACTCGATAAATAGATTTTTTTGACCTATTAATAATAGCAGAAATTTCAGAAACGCTCTTCCCTTCACCTTTCAACTGCCAAATCCTTGAAACCTCATTCACTTGAATTTCTTTAGCTCTCGGCATGTCGACTATGAAGCGCAATCGTTTGCAGAACTTAAGTACTCCAAATTTGTGACATCATCGATTCTAAATTTGCATACGCCAGCGAATATTCAAAGAAATTTAGAATAGTGTCTAAACTTTTGCGACAAGCACATTTGAATTTTTATGAAAAAAATTAGTATTATAGCAAATAAAACGACTGTCTTTTGTACATAGCATTTTAAATCAGTTTTTGAATATATTTACAGGTTTTTGTAATTCTGACGTCATAATTCTACATTTTAAAGCTGAATGACGTCATTGTCTAAACTTTTGCGTCATAGTGTATGTGTGTGTGTGTGTATGTAAATTTTATCTTAAAAACGGCTCTAACGATTTTTACGAAATTTTGTATTTTAGCATTTTCGGGCACGATAAGACCATTGGTATAGGTCATATGTTCGAGAAAATTCGATTAGTGGGTCATTTTGGGTCATAATGGGTCAAGGTCAAGCTAATTATATCTAAAAAACGGCTCAATCAAATATTACTAAATTTTATATCCAACCGTTTTTCGGCATGAGAAAACTATTGGGCTAGGTCACATGTTCGAGAAATTTCGATTAGTGGGTCATTTTTGGGTCACTATGGGTCAAGCCAATTTTACCTAAAAAACGACTCTAACGATTTTGACTAAATTTTGTATTTTGTCGTTTTCTATTACGAGAAGGCCAATGGGATACGACAAATATTAGAGGAAATTCGATTAATGGATCATTTTTGGGTCACTGTGGGTCAAGCAAAGTTTATCTAGAAAACAGCTCTAACGATTTTGACGAAATTTTGTATTTTAGCATTTTCGGGCACGAGAATACCATTGGAGTAGGTCACGTGTTCGAGAAAATTCTATTAGTGGGTCATTTTGGGTCATAATGGGTAAGGTCAATCTAATTATATCTAAAGAACGGCTCAATCGATTTTGACTATATTTTACATCCAACCGTTTTTCGGCACGAGAAAGCTATTGGGCTAGGTCACATGTTCGACAAATTTCGATTAGTGGGTCATTTTTGGGTCACTATGGGTCAAGCCAATTTTATCTAAAAAATGGCTCTAACGATTTTGGCTAAATTTTGTATTTTGTTGTTTTCGATTACGAGAAGACCAATGGGATAAGTCACACACTAGAGAAAATTCAATTAGTGGGTCATATTTGGGCCACTGTGGGCCAAGCAAAGTTTATCTAGAAAACGGCTCTAACGATTTTGACAAAATTTTGTAATCTATCGCTTTCGGGCACGAGAATACCATTGGGCTTGATCGCATGTTCAAGAAAATTCGATTAGTGGGTTATTTTGGGTCACAATGGGTCAGGGTCAAGCTAATTGAATAAAAAAAAAGGCTCAAAACATTTCGACAAAATTTTGCAATATACCGTTTCCGGGCATGAGATGACCATTGGTCTAAGTCATATGTACGAGAACAATCGATTAGTGGGTCATTTTGGGTCAAATGGGTCAAGGTCAAGCTAATTATATCTAAAAATCGACTCAATCGATTTTGACTAAATTTTACATCCAACCGTTTTTTGGCACGAGAAAACTATATGGCTAGGTCACATGTTCGAGAAATTTCGATTAGTGGGTCAATTTTGGTCCTTATGGGTCAAGCCAATTTTATATAAGAAAACGGCTCTAACGATTTTGAGTAAATTTTTATTCTGTCGTTTTAGATTACGAGAAGACCAAATGGCTAAATCACATATTAGAGAAAATTCGATGTTGGGTCATTTTTGGGTCTCTGTGCGTCAAGCAAAGTTTATCTAGAAATCGGCTCTAACGATTTTGACGAAATTTTGTATTTTATCGTTTTCGGGCGCGAGAATACCATTGGACTTGGTCGCATGTTCAAGAAAATTTGATTAGTGTGTCATTTTGGGTCACAATGGGTCAGGGTCAAACTAATTGAATCTAAAAAGACCCAAAACCTTTTGACAAAATTCTGTATTGTACCGTTTCCGGGCATGAGGTGACAATTGGGCTAAGTCACATGTTCGAGAAAAATCGATTAGTGGGTCATTTTTGGACACTGTAGGCCAAGCTATTTGTATCTAAAAAAACTACTCAAACGATTTTGTCAAGTTTTGTATTATACAGTTTCTGGACATGAGAAAACCATTGGGTTAAGTCACATGTTCGAGAAAATTCAATTAGTGGGTCATTTTTTGTCACTGTCGGTCAATCTAAGTTTATATAAAATAACGTCTCAAAACATTATGGCAAAATTTTGTATTATACAGTTTCTGAGCATGAGAATACCATAGGGTTAGGTCACATGTTCGAGAAAATTCGATTAATGGGTCCTTTTTGGGTCACTGTGGGTCAAGTTAATTTTACCTAGAAAACATCTTTAATGATTTTGATTAAATTTTGTTTTCTATCGCTTTTGGGATCAAGAAGACCTTTGGTCCTGGTCGCATACTCAATAAAATTCGATTAACCAGTCATTTTGGGTCACTATGGGTCAAGGTTTAGCTAATTTTATCTAAAAAATGGCTCAACTGATTTTGACAAAATTTCTTATTACACCGTTTCCTAGCAAGAGAAGTTCATTGGGATAGGTCAGGTGTTAAATAAATTTAGATTAGAAGGTCCTTTTTGGATTACCGTGGGCCAAGCTAATTTTATCTATAAAATGACTAGCGATTTCGACTAAATTTTGTATTCTATTGTTTTCGGGTTCGAGAAGAGCATTGGTTAGGTCGTGTGTTCGAAAAATTTCGGTTAGTGGGTCCCTGTGGCTTAGGATCATGACAATTTTATCTAAACAGCAAGAATTATACAGTGGGAATGAAATATCGAATTGAACACAAGGCTAATTTTGACCGAGCTTAGCTCGGTCATGTCCGCTAGTATGTATATATAAGGGGTATATGATATAATAAATATCATATACCCATTTTAAAACAAATCATTTTCTGAATGCTTGCTTTGTATACTTTTTTTCTAATCAGAAGCATATTTATATCATGAACGTTCGGTTTAACCGAACATCGTTATTAACTTGATAATTGAATCAACAAATATTAAGTGCAAAATTTCATTCAATAATGCTAATATCTGTCATCAGACAATGAGTACGAAAGTAACATTTTTGAGAAAGTATATTAGCTTTGAGAAAGCAATTGCAGAAGTTGATTAATAAATTCCGAACTTCATTGGATCGCCGTAATTAAAGAACTGATTTTCAGAGCTAAACTAAAAAGTATTATTTCATAGAAATGAAAGATTATTAGATTGAAAAGTAAATGATAGCTTATAAAATTAAATCTTGTAAGACAAAGAAAAAAATCTAGAAAATATTATAAAATAAAATTATATTTTAATGTTTCGTTATGGAAAACAAATGTATATTCTACGTTTGCGAAGATTGCAGATTCCGTTCAAGCACAATAGAATTAAAAACTTTTTTCTCTTACTCTTTTTCTGAAACACTTCTCTATTCCAGCATATGACACGTAAATAAATACTTCATTCTTTAAAAAATAAATTATCATCATGCACTTACTTTATCTCGCGTCGTCACTACTTTATTTCTTTGCCTTCGAATGTTTGTGGAAATTTAATTATTCATACATTATTTTATCCTATTACTTATGTTAAAAAATGTTTTCCCGAGTCTAAGAAGGACATAAACAAAATTCCATTATTTTGCGTCCAAAATGTACCTGATTTATAATACTTTTAATTTTTATAAACCTTCAGTGTTTTTCGGCATTTAAGAGAAGTATTTTAGCTTTTTTTTAAAATTATATATCTTTTAATATGTATCCCCATTGTAAACAAATCCTTTTCTGAATGCTTGCTTTGTATACATTTTTAATTAGAATCATGTTCATATCATCAACGGTGTAGCCAATCATCGTCATTAACATTATTTTGACTCGCTCAACGTTACGTTTAAAATTTCACGCGATAATGCTAATTTCTGTCATCACACAATGAGTGTAGAAGTAACATTTTGAATAAAATATGTTACATTTAAGAAAGCAATTGTCGAAGTTCATTAAGAAATTCACAACGCCATTGGATCCCGGTAATGAAAGAAATGGATTTCATTGCTAAATTAAGAAAGAAGGCTTAGTTCTTAAAGTGTGCGAAATTTGTTAATGAAATATGAAAGGTTATAAAACGCAATCTCCAAAAAAAAAAAAAAAAAAAAAAAAAAATCAAAGAAATAAAAATATAGAAATCACTATTATAAAATAAAGATATATTTTACATTTCGCTATGGGAAACAAATGTATTTTCTACATTTTGGAAGATTGCAGATTCTACTCAAGCATAGTAGCATGAAAAACTTTTTTCTATTAATCTTTTCTTTGAAACAGTACTCTATTCTAGCATATGACTTGATTCCTTAAAAATATATTAGATAGTACCAATCAAAGTTTCAGGGTGAATAATTTAAAGGTTCCACAGAAAAAAAAAAGTTTATAACATTATTAAAATGTCACTTTTTTTTTTTTTTTTACAAAATATTTGGTAGCAATAGTTGAAATAAAACATACATTCCTCTTATAACCCGGCTGGGGACCGTCTGATATTAACACTCATTATACAGATAGAGGCAGCATATTTCCCAGAAAATTCAGTTTTCCGATCCTAAAAAGAGCAACTCCGTGTTTTTTTTCTTATACATTTTACAAATAAATAAATGTTTGAAGTTAAAATTTTATTAATTTTCTAAATGTAGGCACTTTGCTGTATTAAAATATCAACTGATGGTACCAATGTTTTTATAAAAATATATACTTATGGATAATAATCACCTAATTATTGTATACACCTTATCAAATAATTCTTATAAAACAATTACTAAACATTGTAGATAGTTTCAATATTTATAATACCTTACATGCCAAAGCTTTTAATTTAAAATTTAAAATAGTTAATTATATTTAACCTAGTTAAATTTAAATAATTCATTAGTTAAAATAAATATTGAGGATGGTAAATTTTACTTAATAATAATGAAGAAAAAATCAATTTCTATAACTTTTTCTACTGATATAATTTACATTATTGAACTGAGTTTCCAGAACAATAGCAACATCTAAGAAAGAGTTGAAGTCAGGAATGGGGTTCGAACATCTCCCTTTAGTGAATGCGAATTCCTCTATTTGTCGCCTTAGACCACTCTGTGATCTGGATTCAGTGTGCCACGTAAACAGAACCAATTCAACACAGGCTTGCCACTCAGTTTAGCGACATAAAAGCACCCTAAAGTGCCCATTTGCGAATGCTCAGATCAGCCGAATTCGGCCTTAACAATCGGCTTTGGGTTTTAAGTTTGTAGATTGTTATCATACATATGCTTTTTCCTTCCTTAAATAATAAAGAAGGAAAAAACAATTCCTATAACTTTTTCTCCTAAAGTGAAATATAATTTAAATTATTGAACTGGGTTAACAGTTTACTAACTACATCTAAGAAACATTTGAAGACAGGTATGGGGTTCGAACACACGCTCCCTTTAGAATATGGGAATTACTCTTTTGGTGATTTAGACCACTCTGTGATCTGTATTGAATGTGCCTCGTAAATGAAAACAGTTCAATACCGGTTTGCCACCCAGTTTAGAGATAGAAAAGCATCCAAAGTGCCCATTTGCGCATGCTCACATCAGGCAAAATCGGTCTTTGCAATCCGCTTTCTGTTTTAAATATGCATTATTATCGTAGATTTAATTTCTCCAGCAAATTTACTACTTTATTTCTTGTCATCGAATGTTTATGGATTTGGACATACTTTGAATATATAGAACATTTCAAGGACAACTACCTCGTATGGAGAATATTTGAATAAATACTTTCTTTAATCGTATTAATTTTAACTAAAAAATCCTAAATATCCAAACTTAGAATCAATTAGTGAAGATAAAACGTGTTATACATTGTCTAGATTGTAGAATATTAGATCACTAGAATGACGGGACATGTGACGGGATGTTAAAAAATTAATGTTTCCTTCTGTATGGTAAGTAAACTGTTTAATATTAAGTATCTACCATTATACAGTGTGGTTATAATTAAACTTCCTCTATAAACAGCATCCTGCAGTGCAAACGGGTGAACAGAATGCAATGAAATTTGGTATATTAACTATACACGATATGCGCTCACCGAATTTTGAAAAACAATTTAGTTCCAAAATGCCCAACAGAGGTCCCCATTTCCGGCAAAACGTTATATTTAACACGATAAACGACCAAAGCGGAATACAGAAACAATATTAACAATCCAGAACAATAATTATGAGTAACATGTAAAACCGGGAAAAGCTGTAAGTTCTAGGAAAAATAATATCGAGATAGGCATGTTTGCGAAGAAGAGGAAGCATTATGCAAAACAGGTTAGGGCATAAAATGTTTGCAGACGTTGTCATGTTTTATGTCGATGTTTCCGGCTGTAATGATGACGGTATCTTCAGTTGAACGTGAATTAGCTGTTTTACGAAAACAAGAGGAATGCTTCTGCTGCAGTTCGTGAATTTCGTCGTTTAAAGAACTTACGGTGGGGATCAGTGTATACTAGAGGTATCCGGGTCATGATTAAGAGATTTGAAGAGACGGGGAAATTAGGAATTCAACCTGGAAGAGGCCGTAACCTGTCACACCGGTACATGTTGATGCCGTCAAGGCAACTGTTGCCACACAGTCACAGATATCAGAGTTTGGGGGCAGTTTCTCGACGGACAGGCTATTCTTACAGCACCGTCCGAAAAGGGCTCAGAAACATAATACACTACTTCCCATTCAGGATCCACCATACCCAACAGCTGTTGGATAGGGACAAGCCACGTTTCGCATTCGCAGTCAGTTTTCTCAACAGAATGATTGTTGATCTGTCATGGCCTTGGGCTATTCTGTGAAGCGACAAGGCTCATTTCTACTTCACTGGAACAGTCAACATATACAATTGTCGCATTTGGGCTCAGGAAATCCGCGAATGCACATTGAAATTCCCCTACATTCTCCAAAGGTGACTGTCTGGTGTGGATTCATAGCGACATTTATCCTTGGGCCATTCTTCTTTCAGGAAATAACTGCACGTGGTCCTGTCACATGTTCTGTTACGGGCCGTCGGTACCATGTGACATGCTGCAGAGGTTTGTTGTGCCGTAACTACGGCAAAGGCGGATCCTTACAACGACCATTTTCATGCAGGATGGTGCGCCCCAACATACCCATGTGTCTGTGAAGGCGCTATTTCTCCAACACTTCACAAACGAACATGTTATTACTCGCTTCTTTCGTAATCCATGGCCACCACATTCACCGGATCTAAAACCGTGCGATTTCTGGTTATGGAGCCACTTAAAAAGTCTGGCATATCATGGAGGTGTTGCGACGTTGAATGACTTAAATGACTCCATAACACTTCATACGCGAAGCATCACAACTCATCAGTTACGATCTGCTGTTTAACACACTGTCCATTGACTTGAAATTTTGCAGGTGAATGAGGGTGATCACATGGAGCATCTTACCCTATATCGTCCTGGACACGATTAATAACTGATCCTCTTGCGCGATTTCGTCCTAATCTGATTTCGTTTCTGCAAACTGAACTTTTCTTTTCTCAAACACCGTACTGTTATCTTTTCCTTACCTTTACTTAATGTGGTTCGATGACATGGTGATCAGAAAATAGTCAATAAATGTTAATATTGTTTATGGATTCTGTTTTGGCAGTTTATTGTGTTATATTTAACGTTTTTCCGGAAAAGGCGCCCTCTGGTGGACATTTTGGAACTAATTTTGCTTTTCGAAATTCCGTGAGTGCATCTCGTGTATAGTTTATAAACCAAATTTCGTTGCATTCCGTTCACCCGTTTGCGCTGTAGAATACTGTTTATAGGGGAAGTTTAATTATAACCGCGCTGTATTTACCTGACACTTTCAGGAAGGAGGTTATTAAAGTTTTTAAAAGAAGACTGACACATAATAGTACGATTTTGAAATAATATTTCCTAATTTCAAAATATAGAGTCATCATTAAACCTCTCCAAAAATCCGGAATAAGTATGATTATTTCAAAAAATTGTTAAAGAATAAAAAATGCAACAACTTTCAGGCCCCGGAAACTTAAATTCAGACGAAAAAAATACAAAAGTATTAATAGATTTCAATAATATATAAAGATTTTTAAAATAAAAATATTATAAATAATTTTATATTTCAAATTTTTATATGCGAAGGTAATATTACGAACTTATTAATACAGTGAACTCCCGCTCGTGAGGACACAGAAGGGAGACCATTTTTTGCCCGCACTGCCTGAAGTCCGCGCCAAACCATGTCCTTAACAATAATAAGAATATGACGGAGAAATGAATTTATCCGCATTAACCGGAGATACGTCTTAAACGGATAAATACTAAATAGAGTCCACTGTGTGCGTTTTAAAAGATTTGAAAATGAGAATCAATTACAAAATGAATCAACCCCACCCTAAAAAAACCCCTCTATTTTTAAATAAAATAAAACTCATTTTAGGCAGATTTCGTAAGAAATTCTGCCTATTACATTTTCCCCTATGTTGGAATTTCTGAAAAGTTTTTACAGATCTAAGTCGATAATGACCCGTAGAACTCAAAACCTTCTTAATCAACTTTATAATGATTTGGATCCTCCTATGTAATTTAGGCATTGGGCTCTTATATTTTTAATATCCTTTGTGAGGTGTATCTTTCTTTAAATCTCTTGGTATTTTATTTTATTTTATTTTATGATGGCTATTACGTGCTAAATTTTGTCATTTTAAGCTTAATGCCGACAAAATTTGATGAAATATCGCATCTTCACTATGAATTAACCAACAAGCACCTATGATGATTCTGTGGGTTATTCATAGTTTTTCATTTTACATACTGGTTTCCTATGTTCATATTTTGTTCAAATATTAGAATTTTACCTTTTGTTTATATATTTATGAATTCATCTTTGTTATATGTATATATGTGTGTTTATATACACCGGGTGTCCTAAAAAGGACTGGCGGATTTTAAATTTCAATAACTTGCAAATGGTGATAGCTATTGAAATTTTTTGCAGGAGGTTTATGTAAGATGTCAGGACTTTTTATACTGCGATTCCCAGTTTAATTACAAACAGCAAACATAGATGGTACTGTATGTAAAAGGCGCCAAATACAGGCTCGATTATTTGGCCTTTCTATTCTTCCATGCGGAAAAAAGGAGATTAAAATGTATTGAGTGGGTCCCGAAGTACCAAACATCGAGCCTGAATTTAGCGTATATTGCTCACAGCGCCACCTATTGTTTATAATTCGAACGAAAATCGAGAATCACAGTAAAAAAACTCCTGATTTCATACATAATCTTACCTCAAGAATTTTTTTAATATCTGTCACCGTTTGCGAGTTATTGAATTTTAAAATCAGTCTGACCTTTTTAGGACACCCGGTATAGAGAGACAGACAGAGGTAGGATTGCATTTAGAACAGCTTAGCCTAGCAAATTCATGCATGTGGCAGCTGAAGAGAAAGCCAAAAGGCTGAAATAATTAAAAGTACTTAGCCTACATTTAAAATCATGAGAATTAAGCAGGCGACTCTCTGATGCGTCCGTGAGTAGATGTCCCGCACGAGGTATGATGCGGTAAAATCCACACAGGTCAAACAGACCAAGCAAAACGAAATTGCATTGATGTTCAAACAAAAAAAAAAAAAAACAGCACACGGTTGGAGACACTGTTCAAAGTTATGATCAAACTGTAAATAATTGTTTTTTTTTCAAGATTATGGTCTGTTAAGATTTCGTTAAAAATATGATCTGGACTATTATTACAAACGACTAGACACCGACCAAATGTTCTTATGTTGAATGCACTCCTATCCTACAAAGTGACGGCTTGCAGTCGGGATAATGTTGTAATGATGTGATTGACTGTGTGCACTAGATGCTGCCTAATGCACAAAATTTATGAAATGCCTACATGAACTTTCGACGAACCTGTCTTGTGTAGGAAAGTTCCGATAAACAAATCGCCTCATCGTGTGCCCAGTGATTATGGGAGAAAAGAGAAAAGGAAAGGAAAAGGAATAAGTAATTCAAGTGTATTTCATCGTAGAGATGATTCATTCATCTGATCCTGAGAAATACCTGGCTGATTTGCACGTCGAAATTCAAGGTTTTAAGTGCTTTAGGTGTTTCGTTCTTTTTCTTCTTCTTCTGTTGCTATTCTGCTATAAATAGGAAGGTGTTTTTTTTTTTGCTTTCTATAAGGTATTTATATGGCAAAGGAATTTACTTCTTTTCGTGTGTTGTGACAAATAGGAAGGTGATTTTTTTCTTGCTTCCTATAAAGCATTCATAGGGCGAAAATAAAATGAAAAAAGAATTTTTTTTTCGTAAATTTCAAGAAAGGAAAAGTAAGTTGGTGTTTACTAATATTTTTAATTTATTTTATTATTTTGTGTCAAAAAATATTTTTCGGGGGATTATCTAGTGTGAAGTAAGTGTCAATGATATACCTGTTTATATAATTATTAAATATATATATATATATATATCTTTGATTACATCGATTGATTATATTGATTATATTGATTTATTTATTGATACATTTTATTTTATGTGTTAGTTGTTTGAAAATAAGATAATAATGGCGCATTTAACTCTGTCAAAAAATCGACCTGATTACTGTGGTAATTGAGTTGGGACTAAATGTACCAGAAAATGCTACAAAGATATAATTAACGGAATTAATTGTGTAATCCGATAAGTATGACGAAGACTTTGGCGAAAATTTGCTAGCGCTAGTAATATATGAACGTAAGGAAAATGAGAAACAATTAGAGCTTAAGGAGGCAGAAAATCGCGAATTTGAACTTGAATGTTTAGAATTTAATACCCAACAAGCCCATTTACATAACTCAGTACCTACAAATGTCGGAAAGTGACCCTATGTTCTAAAATTGTAAAATATATATATATAATGATGCAGAGGAGCTCAGTACAAACTTAACCTTTTTGGAACGGCAGGTGAAGCGTTTGGAAATAAAGAAAGAAGAGTGGGTAACTATCTTCTTGCGTTATTACCACTAGTTACCACTAGGTAGTAAGTTTAACAAGTCGCAAAAGGGGGGGGGGCAGTCAAAGGATTATGAATATGTTTAAAAAATGTTTTTAAGACGTTTTAAACATGCACCAGAGCAATTCCGGCATAAATTTTTCTTACACAAGAAGGAGAGTTCTGCGTCGTTTAAAGATTTCTAGTTTGAACTCTCAAATTTTTTGAATGAATGGTTGGTTGGATTGCAGATATCAACGTTTGAAGACTTACAAGACACAAGGTCACGGTTTGACGAATGTACATATAATGCCCCAAAAATGCAAATGCTGCCGTAAGCAACACTTCAAATCCGTTAGATAAAATGATAAAAAGTGTGCGGATTTTAGAAAAAAAGTGGAGGCTTTTATCGACACTGGAAGTGATGTAAATATGGTGAGCATCGACACTTATATTGCCTTCGGATGCCCCAAAGTACACGGAAATGTCTTAGATTTGTCAGGTGTTAGTGGCAACCAAATAACAACCATAAGATTTATAAAAGTAAATATTGAAATAGATGGCTATACAGTGAAAGTAGATTTATACATTGTAAAAAATTTGAATCATTCTATAATTTACCAGCTAAAATGAACTGCAGTTTCCCTTGAAGTATATTTGTGGTTTTTCTACAGTTAACTTTAGCTTTTCTATAGTGAAATGTCGACTGTAAAAATGCTTCAGTTATTTTGTAGATAATGTGAGGTAATTTAGTAGTAATTTATATCTAAAATACTGTCAGCTATTAACTGCAAAACTACTGTATTTTATGTAAAGTCATTTTATAATCATAAATTAAAAGTAATTGGATGTACCAATACAAAAACTTTCTTCTATCTCATACATGTTAATACTTCAAAAATCGCTATCACAGTGAAAAAGTAAATGGCAATCTATGCTCATCATGAGTATTATAAAGATAATTCTAAAGATAATCTAAAGATAAAGTAGTCTAAAGAAATTCCGTGCATTAGTACTTGTCGTATGACTATCGCTGAAATCTTGTAAATCCAGCAAAATGCAGCATAGCAGCGCCACCTATTGGGTAATTTACACCAAAACCTAATCAGAAACAACTTATGTCAACGCCTAACTGAATCTGAGGTTTGGTGAAAATCCGTGCATTAGTTTTTGAGATAGACCTGTTTAAAAAAATCGTAAAAAATCTAGTATAACAGCGCCACCTGTTGAGCGATTTACAACAAAACATAATCAGCTGCAATATTAAACAAGGTATACTGGAATTTGAAGCTTTATTAAAATTCGTGCATTAGTTCTTGAGATAGAGCTATTGAGGAAATTTTAAAAAATGCAGCACACAAGCACCAGCTATTAGGCAATTTACACCAACAAGTCACACAACTTGGTTTTCGATAGTTTCCGTCACGTGCGGGCACTTCCGGTAAATGCTGCCATAGGTAGCGGGGATCTAGATTACAGGTTCATTCGGAAAGAAGTTTGATGGGAACACACTAGGCGTTGTGTCAATTAAATGGGGCCTCCGAAATTAGGTTCATTTAAAAGAATTTTGAAAGATATAAAATCATGCAAACTTAAGTTTTGTTTAGGGTTATTATTTACAAACCCCGGGCAATGCCGGGCGGGTCTGCTAGTTTTAAATAAAAACAAAATATCAGTGCTTTTTATAAAGTAGTATTTAATGTTCAGTTACATAAAAAATAAATACCGAACTGCAAATTTTAATTTTATGCCTAAGATACCTACAATAAGCGTCACGGAATAGCATTTCATAGGTAAGTATCTTATTTTCGTTTTAAGAATGAAAATGTTTCATGTAAACAAAGCGGTTATTAAAAAAGGACTGCTGTGTTAAGGTTAAATTTCTCAAATGAGATACATTACATTTCTGCACCAGCTACATATAAATCATATCAGCAAAAAAAATAGGTTATTACATTAAAAAACTAAAAGAAGAATAACCATGAATCAAAACTTTTAAAAGGTGTCATTTTAGACAGATAAAAATAGTGTTAATAATAAATTTTATTTATGAGTACATGCTCACTAATTATGTAAAATATATATTTTTTTAAATAAAACAATCTTTTTTACTGTCATATTAACTGTGTTATTTAAAAAAAAAAAAAAAAAAATTGAACTATAATAGTGTCAAATAATTTTATTTTCCTCAATTATGATACTTCTCAGAATCAAATAATAAAGAAGTTACGGTCTCATTTTCTTAAAACTGTTTTTTTTTTAAGGTTTATAAATTTTTTAAATGTTCCATGCGTCTTAATTTTTCTTTAAATTTCCTAAAATTCATAAGAATTAATCCTGATACTGTATACAAAGAAACTGTGTATGCACTTTACAATTAGACTTCATTAAGACAATTAAATTTGATTTAAGGTAAATTTAGGTAAATTTTTGAGGAAAATTGTTATGGAATTCAGAAAAAAAAATCAATCAAAAATAAACTTTACAAAGGGTTAAATAATTGGTACACAGATTTGTTTGTGACACAGTTTTAATTAATTAAAGAGAAAAATCTAAGAAGTATCTGAACAATTAAGAAAGCAGGGAGCATTTTATCTTTTTATTTATTCATTTATTTTTAATTATAATAACATTACAAATTTATTTAGACGTATTCTATATACTTACATGGTGAAATATATATATATATGCAGAAATTTTCATTTATTTCTAGGATAAAAAGTAGCAAAAACGAAAATAAGATTTACTGACACCTTAAATACTTCGAGAAATCTTACATCTACAATTGTAAATTGATGTTAAATATTGCCCTGCAAACATTTGCATATGAATTATAACGTTTTCCTTTTATTATTATGTTTTCTTTTTCAGCTTTTCCGCAAAACTTTTGCTGGCACATTTTAGCAAAAGTCGAAATATTATTGCAAAATGTAAAAAAAGTTTATAATACCAAATTGATGTTAAATAAATATTGCCCTGCAAACATTTGCATAAAAATTAGAACATTTAAAATTTTATAATTGCTTTTTCTTCTTTAGCTTTTCAGCACATATTTTGCTGACACATTCAAAAGTCGAAATATTTTTGCAAAATCTAACAAAAGAAAAAAAAAATTCCTAGCCGGCTCGGCCTACTGGCGGAGCATATTTCGAAATTAAGTACCAATTTCAAGAACAAAAACAAAATCATGATTAGAGATAAACCAACTTTAACAATTTTATCTGACCGCTTTTGACGAGTTTTAATTTAATTTTTATATAAGAGCTGGTTTTATCAGAATCCTGTCGCGTCGGTATTAAAAAAAACATACATTTCCATGCTCAACAACTCGAAATTTTCAGACACATTTTCAGATTCATTTTTAAAAGAAAAAACATGAAACTTGTTGACGTGATCTTTTAAGAGATTTATAAGTGACACCATTTTTTTTTATTTTTCGTTAAATTAATTAGAGCATGGTTTATAAACAATTATTTTCTCTGTAGAACAATATTTTTCGTTTCCAACACAGTGGCTTCGGGAAATTCGGTTCAAAATGCCCACTTTGACATCATTTTTTGAAAATTATTTTACCTCTATAAAAAAATCGACCATTACGGAACATTATATAGTTTCTGAATAAGAAAACCTACCAATTGAATGCGTTTGAGAGCAAAAATGAATTTAAAAATGAGTCAGCAAATAAGCAGTTTGGATTTGAGTACACCCTTAATACGATGATTTTTTCTTCGACCGCTATGTATTTTTAATTTATTTTTGCTGTATGATATGGTCTTATCAAAAACTTGTCACTATAATAGTTGTAGATAATATTAGGAAGATACATAATAAATTTATGTGGATTTCATATCTTATGAATTGACGAAGTTGTGGATTTTTTTCTTCTTCACCCCCCCCCCCCCCCTCCTTTTTGTTTTCGTTTTTAATTTTTTTGCTTTACGAATTGGTCTATCAAAAACTTCTCACTATAAAAGTTGTAGATAATATTAAGAAGATTAATAATAAATTTAATCGGATTTGATATCTTGAGAATTGACGATATTATGAATTTTTGGAACAGATGTCATAAATGCCCAGGGCCGCCATCTTGGAATTTTACTTGGCGTGAAAACCCCTTTTCCGCCAAGTAGTAAATGTCGCCAAGCAACGATTTATACGCATGTTAGGCTTTACGAAAATAAAATATAAATAATAAACAAAACTCGCTAAAGTGGCAATCAATAATCGTTGTATGAGCGCTCCGCGCTCATTAACCGAAAAAGAAACATTACTGGATTCAGCAGTTCTCGCTGTGTACCAATCTCAAACTTCAGCAGTTCTCTCCTTGTAGCAATCTCAAAATGTACAAAACTCGTAAGGCAACAAAATATACATAAAAAACAAAGCTCGCTAAAATGGCAATCAGTAATCGTTGTATGATCGCTCCGCGCTCATTAACCGAAAAAAAATCACTGGATTCAGCAGTTCTCGCTGTGTAGCATTAAAAAATTCAGCAGTTCTCGCTTTGCAGCAATCTCAAAATATAAAAAAACTAGTAAGGCAACAAAATATACCTCAAATTATCAACATACCTTAACAGACATCTGCTTTCTTAAAAGCTCAAGCTCGAAATACCTGTCATAGCATCACCGTCATTTTCCAAAATAGGCTTATGAATACGCATTAACGCACTGTAAAAAAACCTCATTTTTTCGTCAAAATTTCCTCATATTTCTTAATTAATTCAGCAAGAGCGTTTAAACAGACTACAGAAACCATAGTCAATAAAATACATCCAATAAATTTAACATAAAAATAAAAAGACAGAACGATACATCACGATATCAAAACACATCAACAAAATCCTAAGCGAAAATGAGTTTCTCAGGGGTTGCCAGAACACGAAATGCCAGAACACACACGTCACAAGGGTTTTCAGATAACGATAAAGATCGCCAACATAAATCGCCAAGAAATCTCAAAACATCCAAGATGGCGGCCATATGGAAATATACCGCATCTAAACCGAATTTTTTTCTCCCCACTACCCTATTTTTTTACGCCCATTGAGGCCATTTTCGATTTTATCAAAAATCTGCCATACATAAATTTTTGAGACTTTTTTTTAGAAGTAATAATAACTTTAAACTGATTCGATATCTTATACTATTATGCGAGCAAAAATTGTGTGTGTATGTATGTGTGTATGTGTATGTAAATTTTATCTTAAAAACGGTTCGAACGATTTTGATGAAATTTTGTATTTTACTATTTTCGAGCACAATAAGATCATTGGGCTAGGTCACATGTTCGAGAAAATTCGATTAGTGGGTCGTTTTGGGTCACCATTGGTCAAGATCAAGCTAATTTTATCTAAAAATCGGCTGAATAGATTTTGACCAAATTTTATATCCAACCGTTTTTCGGCACGAGAAATCTATTGGGCTAGGTCACATGTTCGAGAAACTTCGATTAGTGGGTCATTTTGGGTCACTATGGATCAAGCCAATTTTATCTTAGAAACGGCTCTAACGATTTTCACTAAATTTTGTATTCTGTCGTTTTGGATTACGAGAAAAAAAAATAGGCTAAGTAACATATTAGAGAAAATACGATTAGTGGGTCATTTTTGGCTCACTGTGGGTCAAGCAAAGTTTATCTAGAAAATGGGTCTAACGATTTTGACAAAATTTTGTATTTTACCATTTTCGGGAACGAGAATACCATTCGGCTATGTCATGTGTTCGAGAAAATTCCATTAGTGGGTCATTTTGGGTCATAATGGGCCAAGGTTCAGCTAATTATATATAAAAAACTGCTCATTTGATTTTGACTAAATTTTATATCCAGCCGTTTTTCGGCACGAGAAAACTATTGGGCTAGGTCACATGTTAGAGAAATTTCGATTAGTGGGTCATTTTTGGGTCACTATGGGTTAAGCCAATTTTATATAAAAAACGGCCCTAACGATTTTGACTAAATTTTGTATTTTGTCGTTTTCGATTACGAGAACACCAATGGGATAAGTCACATATTAGAGAAAATTCGATTAGTGGGTCATGTTTGGGTCACTGTGGGTCAAACAAAGTTTATCTAGAAAACGGCTCTAACGATTTTGACGAAATCTTCTATTCTACCGTTTTCGGGTATGAGAATACCATTGGTCTTGATCGCATTATCAAGAAAATTCAATTAGTGGGTCATTTTGGGTCACAGTGGGTCAGGGTCAAGCTGATTGAATCCAAAAAAGGCCTAAAACATTGCTACAAAATTTTGCAATATACCGTTTCCGGGCATGAGATGACCATTGGACTAAGTCACATGTAAGTGAAAAATCGATTAGTGTGTAATTTTGGGTCAGATGGGTCAGGGTCAAGCTAATTATATCTAAAAAACGGCTCTAACGATTTTAATTAAATTTTGTATTTTGTTGTTTTGGATTACGAGAAGACCAATGGGCTAGGTCCCGTGTTCGAGAAATTCGATTAGTGGGTCATTTTTGGGTCCCTTTGGGTCAAGCCAATTTTATCTAAAAAACGGCTCTAACGATTTTGACTAAATTTTTTATTTTGTTGTTTTGGATGAAGAGAAGACCAATGGGCTAGGCCACGTGTTCGAGAAATTTCTATTAGTGGGTCATTTTTGGGTCCATTTGGGTCAAGCCAATTTTATCTAAAAAACGACTCTAGCGATTTTGACTAAATTTTGTATTCTGTCGTTATGGATTACGAGAAGACCAATGGACTAAGTCACATATTAGAGATAATTCGATTAGTGGGTCATTTTTTGGTCACTGTGGGTAAAGCAAAGTTTAGTTAGAAAACGGTTCTAACGATTTTGACGAAATTTTGTATTTTATCGTTTTTGGGCGCGAGAATACCATTGAGCTTGGTCGCATGTTCATGAAAATTTGATTAGTTGGTCATTTTGGGTCATAATGGGTCAGGGTCAAGCTAATCTAAAAAAAAGCCCTAAACATTTCGCAAAATTCTGTAATATACCGTTTTCGAGCATTAAATGACCATTGGGCTAAGTCACAAGTTCGAGAAATACCTATTAGTGGGTCATTTTTGGGTCACTGTGGGACAAGCTATTTGTATCTAAAAAAGGCTACTCAAACGATTTTGTCAAAATTTTGCATTATACAGTTTCTGGGCATGAGAAGCCCACTGGGCTAAGTCACATGTTCGAGAAAATTCAATTAGTGGGTCAAGCTGTATCTAAAATAACGGTTCAAAACATTATGGCAAAATTTTGTATTATATCGTTTCTGAGCATGCGAATACCATTGAACTAAGTCACATGTTCGAGAAAATTCGATTACTGGGTCATTTTGGGGTCACTGTGGGTCAAGCTAATTGTATCTTAAAAAAAGGCTCAAACGATTTTGATAAAATTTTGTATTATACTGTTTCCGGGCACGAGAAGTTCATTGGGTTAGGTCACATGTTCGAGAAAATTCGATTAATGGGTTATTTTTCGGTTACTGTGGGTCTCTGCGGGTCAAGGTAATTTTATCTAGAAAACAGATTTAATGATTTTGATTAAATTTTGTTTTCTATCGTTTTCGGGTTCGAGAAGACCATTGGTCTAGGTCGCATGCTCAAGAAAATTCGATTAACCAGTCATTTTGGGTCACTATGGATCAAGGTTTAGCTAATTTTATCTAAAAAATGACTGAAACGATTTTGGTAAAATTTCTTATTACACCGTTTCCTAGCTCGAGAAGACCATTGGGATAGGTCAGATGTTCGATAAATTTAGATTAGTAGGTGCTTTTTGGGTTACCGTGGGTCAAGCTAATTTTATCTATAAAATGACTTTAGAGATTTTGACTAAATTTTGTATTCTATCGTTTTCGGGTTCCAGAAAGCATTGGTTATGTAGTATGTTCGAAAATTTTCGGTTAGTGGGTCCCAATGGCTTAGGATCATACAAATTTTATCTAAACATCAAGAATTATACAGTGAGAAGAAAATATCGAATTGAACACAAGGCTAATTTTGACCGAGCTTAGCTCGGTCATGCCCGCTAGTGTATTATAATTAAGAAGTTATGGGACTTTTTTGTTTTCACAAAACCCCTCCCTATTTTCACCCCCTTGATTCGATTTAACCCATTGACGAACTTAACCGAGATTTTCTGCCCGTTGATTTTATGTATCAGCTTACGAGACATTTGTGCAGACTTATGGGAGTTATCGTGGCCATAAAAAGTGATATATATATAAACTTTTGAACTTATTTGGTGTTCAATGGTTTATTACTCGGTTTTCAGTGTGTGGTAGTCCCAAATTCATGTTCTTTTTCGAATTTATGGCTAATATTAAGATGAAACCACACATTTTATTTGTGGAACTTAAAGCATTTGGGACCTGATGATTCTTTCTATGTTCTACAAATTTCCATCCTTCCATTTCTGTTATTCAATTTCTGCTGATTTTTGCTATGTTTTTGGAATCTATGTTAAGTGTGTTGGGGAACTGTATTTGTTAATGTAATTCTATTCATAATTTCAAAGTTTTTCATGGTTGGTCGGTAATGTTTTTTTTAATGGTTATAAGGTTAGTTGGGGGTAAATGGACCCACGAGGTAACTAAGCCATAGGCTATTTTATAAAACAACTCTTGATGTTTTTTAAGTTTTAGCTTTTGTGAACAATGTACCTTAATCTCTACTTCCTAAAACAACACGTGTCAACTCAATCATAACTCTCACTTTGCTGTGATAGGTTGTCAAAAATTTATGTTTCTTTTTTAAAAAACAACGTCAATATGGTTGAACTTCCTCGGCTTTTTATTAAAATGCTGTAAGTACTTATATTAAACAATCTTTTTTTTTAAAGATTATGTATCTAACAACATTAATATTAACATGTATCTATACATATTTACTTCATGTTTCAAATGTAACCCCGGTGTCCCAGTTACCCCATAATGTTTTCAGGAATGGGGTAACTTGACCAATCAGGATCAAGTTACCCCAACAGTCGTAAATATATTTTTTTAGTTACTCTTACTACGGGAAATAAATTTCTCCATTGTTTTATTGCTCACAATAAAGAAAATTATAGAATACCTTATCAAAATTACGCATTAAAATTTAAAAAATTATATTGGGTGGTATAATATTGGGCGGTTATGCAGTTATGGCATCGCATAATTTTAATCCCTAATTGCCACATTGGCATCGGACTTTTATAATGAAAATTTCCCCTTTATTAAGTACGCGAAAATATATTTTTACTTATTTACAAATATATTCTCTTGTAAATACTGGTGTCATTAAATTATTTCAAAATTTTCGAATGCAAGTATCTTGGCCATGAAAGCGAGATAGCCAAACCTTGAAATTGTACGATACACAGGGGTCGCATTCTATAGGGAAACTTTTATTGTTCCTATCATTATTTTGAAAATAATATCTTCATCGCACCTTTCTTTAGAAGATGTTAAATAAAATGATCATGAAGGTAACTCATTAAGGGTTCTGGTAGCAATAAAAATTTCCATATATAATGCGATCCCTGGGTAAGTACGTAAGTACTTACATAGCCGTTTGTTCATAGATTTACCTTGCTATTTTTTTCCTTAAAATACCCTGGTGACATTTATACTTATTACCTATACTAAAGTACATAAGTACTTACTTAATTTTTATGTTTTTGGTATAAATAAATCTAATATTTTCACTTTTAGTGCTTTTTTTAGACACATTGACAGCAAAGGTTTCCCTTACAACGTTCTTTATTTGATATATAATTTACATGACCTGCCTGGTTTAAAATTTTTAAGTTGTTTACACTTTTTCAAACAGGATCTGATATCCCATATGAAAAAAAAATAAACGCGTGTGGTACATAGACCCTCCTGGTCCACTTACCCCATTTTTATGGGGCAACTGGACCTATGAGGAAATAAAGATGAAATATGCATATTTTTACATTTTTAAATATTAAAGTGTAATTTTGAGCATTTCTGTCTGAAAGAGGGAACCCAACTGAACACATTTACAGAAGTTCAGACTTTAATTCAAATGAACATTGGCTTTTTTAAGCTGAATTTTCAGAAGCTCCAGAGTCCCATGGTAAAATCATAGCCCAGTTGCCCCAACTAACCTTATATGTATATATACATAGATAGATAGATACATAGATTCAGTTTTTTAATGAGGGTGGTTTTGGGTTCTAGAGGTCATGATCGGTGTAGATCTGCAAAAATATTTCAGAAATTCCAACATAGGGGAGAATGTAATAGGTAGTATTTCTTACGAAATCTACCTGAAAAATTCATAACTTCGTCAATTCACTAGACATAAAATCCATTTAAATTTATTGTAAATCTTCTTAATATTATCTACAACTTTTATATTTACAAGTTTTTGATAGGAAAAACTCCTACAGAAAAATAGAGGGGCTTGGAGAAGAAAAAAATTCACAACTTCATCAATTCACAAGTTATCCAATCCGCTTAAACTTATTATAAATCTTTTTAATGTTATCTACAACTTTTATATTGACAAGTCTCTTACAACAACAACAAAAAAAAACTAATTATAAATAAATAAATAAATAAATAAATAAAGGGTAGTGCATTGTAGAAGGGGGGGAAATCACATCTCCGTTAATCCGCCAGTATGGCGATAAAAAGTATCATTGGCGTGATAAAATTTTTTGACAACCACCAGACATACTGTACGCGTGCGTCAATAAAAAGAAAGTCAGAATTTAAAATATAGTATGTGGTTCATTTAATGAAACAATCACCACACGCTTTAAAATTATTATATAGATCTTAATATTTCTATAACTTTTGTATTAACAAGTTTTTGATAAGATGAATTCTACTAATGGTTGATATTACTAAAAATATTCTCAAGGAATGAAAAAAATAGGACTTGAAGAAAAAATTATCATATTATTTAATATCATATAACTCGTTTTTTCTCTAATCTTGATTTAGTTTTTGTTGGTGAAATTAGTATCTTACTTCGAAATGTGCCTGTAAGCTGAGCCGGCAAGGATGTTTTTCAGTGTAGTGTGCAGCTTATAGTAAGTTAACTTGTTCCACATTCCCTCACATGATAAATTAACTTTAAACGTACATGAATAAATCTATTTACGTGAGAATATTTTCAATGAGAAGCATGAATGCTAGTTTCCTTTTTTTAGGCTCATAGAAGTATTATAAATCTAAAAGAACAATCTTGCCTCGGGAATCTTTGTCTCATTTTTATCAATGACATATTTACTATCGCGTATGCAATCGAAAATCAATCAGCTGTCCAATTATGTTTTGTTAGTAACTATTTTTGTCATAAGTTACCACAGCATAGCTGAACTCGATTTTCAAAATAAAGGAAATTTAAAAAAATTAATAATATTGCCACGAAACTAACTGAAAAACTAATTGTTTGCTTACTTTCAAAGCACAGTCTTTTTTTTTTTTTTTTAAGTTTTAAATAGGGTCTCAAAATAGAGCGATGTTACACATTTTCAGATTTATTGGGTTGTCCAGCAACGTGTTTACCGCATAACGCGACGTTGTTTTTGTAAGTTTAGAAACGAATGTGCGCTAATGACGATGTATTGTTTTTTTAATACAAGACAACTTTCCTTTTGACTTGCTTTCTTTTAATTTACAATTAAGTTTGTATGTGGCAATCAAATCTTGTTACCCATTTTTCACTCACTTCCTGCTGACGCAGAGCTTTGAAATTTGGAATATATATATATGTTTCTGGAGGCAATACAGGAATTAAACATTGATTTTTTAAAGCAACGAGGGTTAAATTTATAAATTTAAAAATTCCTCATATCTCATAAACCAATGAACGTAAAATCTTGAAACTTGACTTGCGTATAACATAAATAAAATTAGTAAACACGTGGTTTGGATTTTTTTTTTTTTTTTTTTAAATCCCAAATAGGGTCCTGCCGACAAGTGCCCATCGTTTTCGAAAACCATCGCAAAAAGACTACTTAGACTTAATATTTACTCAATTATAGTTTGATTTTCTATGCAAAAATCAGTATCAGATTCCAAATTAAGTGTTTGTAGAAAAGTACTAATAGCAAGGTTACCACAATAGTGCAACATTTTGCCCAACTTGGCGAAATATCGCCAAATTTGGTAGTGCATTAAAAAAAATTTCTACATTTTAGTGAATTTTAATGAAAGCATATTATTATTTTTTTTATATTTAAATTATTTTCTGTCAAATTGTATGAATAAAACATATTGTTTCTTTGATAATGTTACTTTTAACTAAACAATTTTAGCTTTCAAATAAATCGCAATGTTATTATTTAAGTTTAAACTGCATTAGCTACAAGATATATAAATTGCTTTGGAGCTCAAAATCTCGAGATTTAGTTTAATAGCAGTTTGGTGCATTATATCATTGATATTGTAGTGCAATTGCTAATTTATCGATATCCTAAAGCCGTAACTAGAATACCACACGTACGAGAAATGTGTAGATTTCAAGCATCGATAAACTATTATTACAATTTGTAAATTGATTTCATCCCACTTAGGTTAAATGATTGCCCGTATAATAACTTAACTTATTATGTCGGTGCACACTATAATATCATTAATAAATGATAATCTAACTGAGTGTGCTTCAATTTTGAAGAAAAATGAAAACATGTAATGTTAAATGAAGTGAATACACAAAAAGAAACCAGCTATTACCTTGTAATTTTTTTTAAATAACATATAAGTCAGCATATACAGGATGATCACAAAATAACCTTTGAAAATACGAACATGTAATTACCTAAAAAATTATTTCTCTTAAAAACTTTATAGATTTATAATTGATATTTCTTTCAAAAAATCATTGCAATATGCATATATATATATAAATTTTAAATTTGATTTTCAAAAAAATATATATATAAATTGTAACAGATATTTTTTTAACAGAAAACTCTTTCTAAGTAGTTTAACGATCTCAATCAAACATTACAGCTAATTCCGCATAGTGGTTTTTCAATTATGCTTGAAAAACTGAAAAAATATCTCTTTTGCAAGATTCAAAATGGTTTTAACATAATTAGCTCAAAATTTTAAACCTGCATATTTCCTAAACTGATAAAGCAAATTATTTCCCATGTGGTATCCTAAAGAAAGATTTACTGCATAATTCAAATAGTATATCAAGCTAACCCCCCCCCCCCCTCCTTGCCTTACTAACTTATTAAATAGTAATTTGGATCCTACACCTGGGCATTAGCGCGCCGGTGTTTATGAAATTCCTGTTATTTTGGGAGCGGTGCAAGAAAGTTTTACACTGGAACTACGAAAAGAAAATTTCTGGAACATTTGAAAGAACATTAAAGAGATATTTTTCAATATTGTCAGACAACAGCACTTGCTAGATTTTATTTCAACAACCCTCATAGTTACATAGATTTTAATAATGCTAAGATAATAATTCCGTGTAATACTGCTATAGATGGCCTTCAGAAAGAATCAACAGAAATTATGATTTGAAAAGAGGAAGTTTGTAACGATAACATCTCATTTAATATCCCTAAACTTTGGATGCACATGTTAAAATAATCTTTTGCAATTCATTTTATTCATCTCGTATTTTTCAAAGTCAAGTATGCACTGCTATTTTTGATTTTAGCAAAATTTGTCTCTTTTGTTTTCAGTTCTGCATTTATTTGCATCGCCTTACAATAGATGTGGCCACTGCATGCCGCATTGTTCATTCGATTTTCTTTTATTCATTTTTTACCTGATAGACGGCGCCATAATCTAAATCATTTGAAATTGTAGTTTATTTTTTGTCTGATAGATGGTGCCATTGCACGTTTTCTGGATTGTAATTGGTTAAAGTGATTTTTGACTGGATATATAACGAACATTTTGAATTCAAGACGGTTTTGCTCTATTTTTAGAAGACATTACGACAACATTCTCCTGATGAAGGTCACAGAAGATGACCGAAACGTTGAATATTTTAACTGTATTTTAATCTTTGTATAGTTTTTTTTTTTACTTTGCAACAGTTTATATACCGTTTAGTAAACTTGTGATATTTATTTTCACGTTTATATGTATATCAAGCTATTCTAAAATTTTAAACTTTGGAGGAATTTTTATGGGTAAAGGACCCCTAAGAAAACTTTAAGCATAGCATTAATTGGAAAGGGTTATTACTAATCGATCGGTTATATCAGTTATACGGTGATCTGTTTCATCTTAACTTTCTTTTTTCAGGACTGTACGTTTATTATTTAAATAAAAACATATTGAGTGTATTCTTTATAAAAGTCAATTTAATTACTAAAATCCACAAATAAAGTCGGTTACTTCTTAGATTTATTTAACGATAATTAACTATACTTTTAGTGCTGTAATACATCATTAAAAAAAACACTATTATTACAATATATATTCCCTTGTGGAATAATTCATATTGAATTAATTAAATTATATACGTATATTCATTTTACTTATTTGACATTTATTTATTTGACTTTTTATATCAATCCTGTTCTGAAAAACTCTTTAAAAAGTACAATTTTTTAGTTTTCTGTTTTAGCAGCATAATTAATTAAATATGCTATGAATATTTTTAACTTCTAAATTTTTAACTCTTTGTATTGTTTCATTTACTTGTTTTATTTAATCGGGATTTTTTTTTTTTTTTTTTTTTTTTTTTTTTTTTTTTTTTGCAAAATTTTCAAAGCTTCTTTTCTACTTCTTTACTTCAAAAACACTCTCGCTCCAACATTTTATTATTTCTTTTTATTCACTTGATCAAAATTTTTATTCAGGAAAACAACGTTGTTTTCATTTCCGCTCTGAATCTACAATTTTTTTTTAATTTGTTATTTTTTTCTTTTTGCAAAATGATTTTATTTTGTGAAGCAACAATGGTTATGGAAATTTATGCAAAAGATATATTACCTCTTATATAATTTTAATTTTAGTTAAAATATTAATGCGTTTTGCTTACTAAGGAAAGACCTTCATATTTCAATGAATATTTGTCATCAATTGCTTGAATATGAATGTAATTTTAATTTTCAAAGATTAGGATTACTATCTGAAGTTTTTTGCGATATAGGTCGGAACAGGGTTAATGTGTGAATCATTTATAAGGGTAAATAAAACTATACTGCATTATTTAATTGAATGTTTGAAATTTGTCTTCCAAAATTCCTGTCGGTAGCGATTTTAAATTTTGTGTAATATAATCTAAAAAATGTTTTAAATTTAACATCATTTGAAAAAAGTTTAGGCTTGATTTTTATTTGCAATAAATTTTAATAAATATATATATTATCAACTGAAAGATAAATCTCCTAATATACTTAAACGGATATTGAACTATACCTTCTTGAAGACTGTCTTGCTATTCCTGCCGTTGATTCTATAGATATTACCTTATATTATAATACGAACTAAAATTGTGTGTGTGCGTCTGTATGTAAATTTCATCTTAAAATGGGCTCTAAAGATTTTGACTAAATTTTGTATCCTACCGTTTTTGGGGACGAGAAGACCAATGGACAAGGTCACATGTTTGAGAATATTCCATTAGTAGGTCATTTTGGGTCACCATGGGTCAGGGTTAAGATAATTATATCTAAAAAAAACGACGCAAGCAATTTTGACTAAATTTTATATCGTACCATTTTGGGTTACAAGAAGACCAATGGGCTAAGTCACATGTTCGAGAAATTTTGATTAGTGGGTCATTTTTTGGGTCACTAGATGTCAAGCTAATTTTATCTAAAAAACGGCTCTAACGATTTTGACTAAATTTTGTATCCTACTCATTTGGATTATTAGAAGACCATTGGGCTGGATCACATGTTCGAGAACACTTTTATTAGTACGCAATTTTGGGTACTGCGGGTCTGGTTCCAGCTAGTTTTATCTTAAAATTGGCTCAAACGATTTTGACAAAATTTTGTATTATGAGATTAATTTTGTAGTGGATTATGAGAAGACCATTGGGCTAAGTCGCATGTTCGAGAAAATTTGATTAATGGGTCATTTTTGGGTCACAATGGGTCTAGTTAATTTTATCTAAAAAACGGCTCTAACGAGTTTGAGTAAATTTTGTATCCTACCGTTTTGGATTATGGGAAGACCATTGGGATAGGTCACATTTTCGAGCAAATTCGATTAGTCGCTCATTTTGGGATCACTACGGGTCAGTGCATTTAATGCCAATAACGGTTGAAACAGTTATTACATTTTTAAACAGTGGGCATTAAACAGAAGCGCGACATTCGCATCATTCTATCAAATCTGCTGATATTTGGCGAAATGTTGGTAACATTGGCGAAATTTTGGGGGAAAATTGACTTTCTACGAATGTCAAAATACATGCTTGGTGCCAAAAGAAAGAAAGTAGCCAAGTTTGTAAGTTTTTGCCAAATTTTCATGATATTTGTCAAAAAAGTTGACTTTCAGAATCTGAAAGAATTTTCCAAAAATTCTCAATAGAAGCTGATATACAGGATTCAACCAATCAGCGTTCATAGAACGTTCTCGAAAAACAATGACGTTGTTCCGTACAAAACATATCTGCTGAAGAAAAACGACTTTCAGAATCTGAAGAAATTTTTCCAGAAATTCCCAATAGGCGCCTACATGATTCAACCAATCAGAGTTCATAGAACGTTCTTGAAAAACAGTGACGTTGTTCCGCACAACACATATCTGCTCAATAAGTACAACTGCCACATCAATGTCGATTTTTTATCGAGTTTAACGCAAAGATATTTTTAACAGAGTTTAGCTCTGTCTTCCCAGTTAGTATATAAGAATACGAGCAACTCTTGTGTGGGTCTATGTGTGCGTGTATTTACGATATATCTAAAAAACAGCTATGACGATTCCGAGTAAATTTTCTATCCTACCATTCTGAGGTAGGAGAAGACCATTGAGCTAAGTCATTTGTTCGAGAAAATTCGATTAGTGGGACACTTTGAGGTAACTACAGGTCAATATATTTCAATGGGAATGAAGATAGAAACAGTTATTAAGTAGTTGAACAGTTGTCAGTAATTGAAGTCGCAAAGGATATCTGGTGAAATAGTGGCGACATTCGTGAAATTTGTCCGGTAAATCGGCTTTCAAAAGTGCCAACATATACATGGAACAAAATGAAAGAATACCGTCAAATTTGGCGATATTTGGCGACATTTGATGAAAGCATTCTCTTTCGGAATTCAAAGGAATTTTTTAGGAATTTCCAATAGAAGCCAATATATTATACATGATTCAATCAATCAGAGTTAATAGAATGTTCTCGAAAACTGCAACCAATCAGGGTACATAGAACTTTCTCGCATTCAATCCCATACCTGTATAACGAAGTTCCTAGGTCGAAACCTGAAGTCTGTGAAGTTGAACAGTAAATCTTGAGATTATGACTGAATATGTATAGATCGACTGTGATAAAATTTAGAAATATATAAATAGTATTAATATTGATAGTTTCTGTAAATAATAATGTTATAAAATAAAATTAGTTATAGCAATAATACAGCGAGAATTTATTGTTAAGTGAGGGATTCTCAAAAGGTGGCCACTGGACACACGTCATAACTTTAAGCCTTTCAAACATAAATTTAATTATCATTGACTTTATTTTTTTTTTATCACTGAGTTTTTAATTCTATTCAGAGACAGAAAAGGACATAATTTATTGTAAAAGCTTTGTATAAATATCTTGAAATTTTATTATTTTATGCTAAAGAGGCCAATTTCGGACATTCATAACGTTAACTGCTCCAATGTACCACCAAGAAAAAGAGTTTTAACTTTTTTCCAGGTGGTTCTAATGGTAAACAACGAATGCATAAAGGAAACGGATGATTTTTTGATAATTTCGTTAAGAGATGGCAGGCTAATTTATTGCTTTTTTGAAGATAGAAGGACTTTTCTATAAAGAATTTTTTTGTATTTTTTATGTCCGAAAGTAACGTACGCGACAAAGCTTTTGATTATTATTATGATTATTATTATTATTATTATTACTGGATAGCAAAAAGTTAATTATACATATATATGTGTATACACATACAATTATAGGACACATTTACTACATTCTTTGTCTTAAGAATTTTTTAAACACTAAGCGCAACGTCCAAAATCTGTAACGTACGTGCGAAAAAATGTCCAAAATTTGTAACGTACGCAACTGCTAATTAAATGCTTTAATAATTAATCTTCCAGAATAGTTGCTGTCTTTTAATGTTTGTGTATAATTTTGTAGACATACTATTAAAAATATTAATATATTATATTTATAGACAAAATACTATACTATTAAAGAAAAATTGGCCTTAAATTTGAAAATTTTAAAAATTACATATTGTTAACGTTTAATGATCCCACCTTTTGAGAATCTCCCATATCGAGTTGAATACTAGGGTGTATCGAAACAACCGAAATATTTATAATCGGAATGTAATAGAGCGGAAAAGTTGACTTTTGTAATAAATAATAAATTCTTAAAATATTATACCTATCGGTTAATATCTTTTACCGCCGCAAGGAGTCCAAAATTTCAAAAAATCGCAAAAAAAACATGTTTTTTTTTCAGTATATTTTTTTATCTTATCCACACGTACGAATACAATTTCTGATAGGACGCAAGAGCTACATGAAAATATAGAAAATTTCCCGGTAAATGTTCATTATGATAAAATCAAATATTTTGCTGCCGCAAAGGGACCATATTTATAAAGAAAATTTGTAAAAATTTCAAATTTTCATATTTTCTAATTTCTATAATATGTATGGAAGTAAATAAATTTAATTTATATTTATTAATATATGATAAATTTTGTTAACTATTTCTCATAGATAACGCAAAATAAAAACGCTACTCATTCCTTTTTCTTGACGATCGCTTCATCTACTGCTGTTTTACTGCATCTCAGCAGTTCATATACCACAAATAAAAAAATGATATAAAATGAACAAAATATTTTAGTATTTTATTAATTAAAATACAGAGATGTTTAACTGAAACGGATTAAATAAACTTAAAATGAAGTATTTTAAGTAAATGAATTTTGTAATATGACTTGCTTTCAAATAAGGCCATTGTTCCTCGAGAGGCCGAAATTGATCATACGTGATCCTCACTCTGTTCTGGTCCACAAATTTTACCAGCACTTCAGTGACTAATTTCACGGATATTTCTACTGATTGTGTTGGACAAGGAAAGCAATAATAGCTGGTATCTTTAATGGATCATTCCAAACTCACCATCGCTGTTAGATCGTCAGTCGATAGACAAACCATGACAGGTGATTTCTTTAGTTTACATTTTTGCCACTCGACTAAATCCATACAATTTTAATCTTCAAAGTTCAAGTCTGGGATGAAGAAATGACGGATGACATTATTCGTGTCCACAAAACATCGTGCTTTGGCAATTTTCAATTTTGGCAATCGGCTGAGGCAGTACATTTTCAGGGTGTACTCAATGAACATATCCTGAAAGTGTACTGCATCAGTTGCTTCCCAATTAAAATAAGACCATCATATTTTTCAGATTCTGTGAACTATAGTTAGTAACCCCCGTGTTACTTGACATATCATCTACGAAAGATTATAGTTCGTGTAATTTCACGAAATGCCTGTTTCGCAAATCATGAAAATAGCCTTTTTGGAATGATAGCATATGAAGGAGAGGAGATCAGGACCCCAGGCATAAAGAAAAGTTCGAAGTTCTGTGAAAACGAATACTGCCATCTGTCACTTCCTCATTCCAGACATGATCTTTGAAGCTTAAAATATTATGGATTTAGTGGAGTGGCAAAACTGCAAACTAAGGAAAACACCTGTTACGGTTTGTCTATCGACTGACGATCTAACAACGCTGGTGAGTTTATAATGTTCGATTAATGATACCAGCTGCAATAATTGTACTTGTCGTACTCAATCAGTAGAAAGATGCGTGAAATTAGCCTCTGAAGTTCTGGTAAAGTTTATGGACAAAAAACAGAGGGAGGATCACATAAGATCAATTTCGGCCTCTAGAGGAACAAGGGCTTTATTTGGAAGCAAATCATATTATAAAATTCATTTACTTTAAATACATTTTCATTTTAAGTTTATTTAATCCGTTTCGGCTAAACATCTCTGTATTTTAATTAATAAGATACTAAAATATTTTGTTCATGTTATATCATTTTTGTGATTTTTGGTATATGAACTGCTGATATGTTGTAAAACAGCAGTAGATGAAGCGATCGTCAAGAAAGATGAATGATTACTGTTTTTATTTTCCAATAAATAACAAATAGTTAAATTTATGACATATTAATAGACATGAAGTAAATTTATTTACATCTAGACATAATAGAAATTATAAAAATTTTGAAAACATTAAATTTTTTCATTTTTACATTTAAGAAAATAAATACGGTCCATTTGCAGCAGTAAAAGATATGACTTTATCATTTTAAATATTTACCGGGACATTTCTTATATCTTCATGCAGCTATTGCGTCCTATTAGAAATTGTATTCGTACTTTTGGATAATCAAATAATATATATTGGAGAAAACCATGTTTTTTGCGATTTTTAGAAACTTTGGCCCCTTGCGGCGGTAAAAGATAATAACCGTTCGGTGTAATATTTTACGAATTTATTCTTTATCTCAAAAGGTAACTTTTCCGCTCTATTACATTTCGCTCATAAATATTTCGGTTTTTTCGACGCACCCTAATGAATACAAAGCTAATTTTAAACGAGCATTGATCGGTCTTCCCTGCTGGGTAGTAAAGAGGTTCGTTGGGCCTTCTCTGCAGGTCTGTGTTTATAAGCTAAAGTTTTCATGAAGCTTTAGCTAGACATAACAAAGTAGAAATATTTCAGTATAATTATAAAAAAGGAAGTAAAAAAATTTATCCATCAATATTTCATTTCTAATCCATTATCAGCGAGTAAAGACACATATATATACAGGGTGCAATATGCTATCTATCGCCGACCTTTAATTTCTCAACCGTTGGCTGTAGGCATATAGTTCCAATTACAAAAACGTTTCAAATGAGCTAAATATTCATGCTGTGGCATTGTTTAAAGCAATAGATCAATTTAATAAAAATTACGAAATCTAACTTTTTATACGTTCCCCCAGTCCCTATAATTATATTTAGTAAAAGCTTACACATATCGTAAAAAACATATCGAAGATACCGAACGACTCCTGCTGCTTCTAACTTATTATTAGTCCCTATTCGTCCGCAGCCCTTTATTCTTCTACTTATTTCGATACTTTTGTGGAAGCAAGGTTCATAGGTCCCCAGCCACGTCCCGAGTAAAAGACACTCTAGCAAAAGCCAGGTTCAAAAAAAAAAATCAAAAATTGAAACCGGACAAATTTAAAAGGGAAGTAGCACAAATTAAACACACCGAAAAGCGGGAAGTAAGGGCTTGGGGCGATGAAGCTACCGAACGACTCTTGCTGCTTCTAGCTTATTATTAGCAGTACTGTATGTACCTGTACGTACGTACTGTCAGCAGTCGCGAATGTGTTAATAAGTAATAACACAAAAAGTTTGACATCTGTACTGCAAAAATGGACACAGTTATTCAATTTCGAAGTTTGAGAATATTACACATGATTTTGTCTTTCATTGAGGGATCAGTTAAAAGATGAATTAAAGTAATTCAAGATCAAAGTCAGGGTACAATGTCTTTTTTACGGCGAAACCGCCTTTAGCCGGTATCGCCAAATCGGGGAATCATCAAAGAGGGTTATTTCATCTAAAAATTTGGGCGTTTATGCTCAAAAGTTCAATATTCAAATGTCGAAGTAGGTAGAATCGACAAGCGGAAAATAAAGCATACTCACTAAGGACTAGATAAATGGCAGAGGAATTGTACCCTGATTTTGATTTCGAATTACTTTAATTCATCTTTTAATTGATCCCTCAATGAAAGACAAAATCATGTGAAAAAATCTCAAACTTTGAAATTTATTAGCTCTGTCAATTTTTGTAGTACAGATGTCAAACTTTTTGTGCTATATCTGTTATGATGTGTATAAACTTTTACTAAATATAACTACAGGGACTGAGAGACCGTATAAAAAGTTAGATTTCGTAATTTTTATAAAATTGATTTTTTATTTTAAATAATGCCACGATATGGATATTTACCTCATTTGAAACGTTTTCGTAATTGGAACTATATGTCTGCGACCAACGGTTGAGAAATTAAAAGTCGCGATAGATAACATTTGCACCCTGTATATATGCATAATAAAAACATATCTATTGAATTACCTGGAATTTTGCGTGATATACTGAGTAAGCTTATAAAGATAGTATAAAATATATAAATATAATTGTTAGACCTTAAGAATTTGTGTCACTGTTGAAGTATCTTACTGTTGAACTTACTTAAGAATCACTGTTGAAAGTATGTAACCAATCGATAGGATATTGAAAGATTTTAACTATTTTTATATATACTGTAATTACTTTTAGCATGAAAATGTGTCTTTTGTTTTAGTGGTATTTGATTTTTACGACATAATTCTATAATAATATGATTTTTGTTTTTTTAAGTGATACACACTATGCAACACTTCTTTGGATACCATTCATGGTTGTAATAGAAAACAAGAACTCAAATTTAAATTAATACCAACATTAAGTTTTATAGAGTTCATGAATTTGATGTTGACGATAGTGGCAGAATGTGTTGACGAAAGTGGTAAATTTAAAGTTATTATCCCGTATTCGAGCAATGTCGGGTGGGTCTAAGTAATTTTATAAACAAAACAAATATAAGTAATGGAAAGCATCAGACTTGTTTTGCACTGGAGTTGTTTGGCATGTACTATGCACTTTATTATTAGAAAAAATATCTACACTAAATTTGTAAAATGATAATAAAAATAAATAATTACATTTGTTAATTATTAACAAACACAAATTTAAGATAAAATGTTATACAATGGCTATTTCCTAGGTTATATCAATCATATTATAAATTGTAAATAAGATACATCATGGAAAACAAAGTGTATGTACTTTAAAGTCTATTTAAATATGTTTTGAAATCTACAAATATATTGCTGGGATGTACACTCATCCGGTAGCAGTATGCATTGTATTTTATTTGGTTGGAGCAAAAATTCAAAATATATATCAGTAACATATTTCTATCTTCATACATGAAAGTTTCAGTTATCTATGATGGAAATGTATAGCAATATAAAATAAAACTAAAAATAAGTGTTTATTGCTTTGTTTGGTTACGCCTTTTAAATGCTGACGCATTGCGGCTTTTTAATTTTAGCATAGTAAACGCTCTATCAAAACAAGTTTCAGTAGCCTTTGTGGAATATTGCTTAATACTAGCAAGTGGATGTTATGTTATAAATTAAATTTTCTAACTTACTACAACTATTGATAGTTATTAATAATTCATGCTTCTGAAGGTCTTGAGCGCCTTTTCCATTAAAGGCAAATGTTTAAAGAATATTTTAACGTATCTCAGATGTTCAACATGCCAAGGCATCATTATAATATTTGAAAAATATTACTAGTTTATATAATTTTGTATTTTTTTATAATGCTTTAAATAATCAAATCATGGTTTCTTTTTTAGTATTTATTGACTGCCTTTTGGACTTGTGCTTACACAAACTAGATCTAATATCATGATCATGTTCGCAAATAAATGCATATCCCTTCAAAAGCCTCTAATCTATCACTTTTGCTGCATTTTTATTGAAATGCCCAATGTTTTAGAAATTAAACATCGTCTTCACAAATGATTGTGTAAGAGGCCGTAAAAGAAAATATTCAATTCTACTGATGTAAAGTTCCAGAAATCTGTATGTTTACTAAAATTTTATCTGTACACTATACAAAAAAAGATGTAATTCTACAAAGCTAGTTTTTGTAAAGTTAATGAAATCTGAAGCTTTACAAAAGAATCTACTGAAATTACAGTAATCTTACTAAAATTTTATCTGCAACCCGGGTTGCAGTTACATAAAATGTTCTAGGCATCCCAGTTTCCTAAAAAAATTCTTAGTAATCTTAGAGATTTTTTGATTTACTGTGCAAAACTGTTTCTGTTACATGAATTTTTGTTGTTGCCGTAACATAAAAAGTTCTAGGAATCCCAGTTTCCTAGAAACATTTTAGTAACTTCACAGCTTTTTACAATGTATGTGACTCAATGATATGAAATTCGGAAAACAGGTATTCCGATCATGTACTAGATATATAGAAACTGTATTTTACAGAAATTCTTCTGCAAGTGGAATGTTTTAATCTTACTATATTTTTTGTCTTTTTCAAAAAAAGTTTCTCTAAGAACAAGGTCATTGTGCCTCAGAGAATTTGAAATTATTGTTTTTGAATTATTGTTTTCTTCTCTTTTTTATCGGAATCTTTAATATCATATATTGCGAAGAAGTGGTGCTTCAGCAAATTACGATTCCAAAATTTTACAACAACTGCCTATTGACTACTTTTCGTACAACTATTTAAGTAAATCATTTGCTTATGGGTTGAAGAGCATTTTTAATTTCATATCACAGATACAATGTCTAATACAGTACTTTCAATTATACTATTCTACAATTAACGCCTGTATATATAAATATTAATGACTAACAAAGGTTTTCGAAAAATAGTTTATACTTTGCACAGTGTCCTATTTAATGTTTCATATGCAGAATTATAATTTTTTTTCTAAATATAAGTTTTGCATTTTACTTTGTACCACAAGTCATTCACTAATTTCTTGCTTTGTATGCACAAGACTTTTATTATCGTTAACTTATAAAATCCTTTTAAATTACAGTTTTTTTTTTTTTTTAAGAGCGGAAATGTGTCATGCATGATCCCGTTTATATGTATGTATGCTATGATATAGAAATATGTATGCAACAATATTCGTGTATCCGTTCCATGCATCAGCTGTTAATAAGTTTTTTCTTTTTCTATATTATTAAATTTTATTTTAACATAAAGTATGAAAATTTTATATTGTATTATATTCTACCTGCTTTTTAATAGAAAAAATAGTAAATTCTTTGTAAATATAGAACATTGGGGCAATAAAACGTTATATTTATAAAACTTAAAATCAGTTTTAACTATAAAACATAATCTTAAATGCACAAAATAGATTGTTTTTTATTTTGCGAAATTACATTTAGATTTTTGTAGTTTTACACTTTAAAAATGAAAATGATTAATGGCCCTTTAATTCGTTTTATTTTATTTATTTTATTCATTTACTAAACAACAAAAATAAATTAATGCCGTTATTATATTAATTATAATTGCGTTCGCATTTTCTACGGGAACAGGATTTTGTTAAAACTAATTCCAGCAATAAATTCAAATATGTACAAATATTTTCATAGATAAATAATTTTATGATCTTTATGTAAATAATTTTATAGGTCTGGAATTCTTAAAAAAAAAAAAAAAAAAAAAAAAAAAAAAAAAAAACAGACTAAAATTCACTTTTTAATGTCATTTGCTATTTCGAATCTTTTATTTAATAAAAAGTACTTTATTTTCTTTCATATATTTATAAAGAATAATTTTGGCATATGATCTAACTAGAAAAAATGAAAATATAAATATTGATATAATATTGCATATTCTTTTCTAACCATTGATCTAATATAAAGGATGATCCAAAAATATGATAAAATATTTAACTATTTAAACATGATTCGGAAATGCAGCACGAACCACGACCTCAAAGAAGCACATATGTCTTTTCTAGGCTGAAAACAATATTTAGTGGGACTGTATTGAATGAAGAAAAATTAAAGAAGCCTTAAATCCACCCGACTATGTTTTGGTGAAGTATATTAAAGATAGAATAATAAAATAGATGTCAGTATTTCACTTACAGACATCAAATAAATCACTAAAAGGGTGATTAATGCTTTTTTATTTCGACATCCTTCATCAATTACTGGCAGAGTTTCGAAATCGATTTTATGTTAGGGAGATTCTCAAAAGGTGGGATCATTAAACGTTAACAATATGTAATTTTTCAAATTTTCAAATTTAAGGTCAATTTTTCTTTAAAAGTATAGTATTTTGTCTATAAACATAATATATTAATATTTTTATAGTATGTCTACAAAATTATACACAGACATTAAAAGACAGCAACTATTCTGGAAAATTAATTATTAAAGCATTTAATTAGCAGTTGTGTACGTTACAAATTTTGGACATTTTTTCGCACGTACGTTACAGATTTTGGACGTTGCGCTTAGTATTTAAAAAATTTTTAAGACTAAGAATGTAGTAAATGTGCCCTATAATTGTACGTGTATACACATATATATGTATAATTAACTTTTTGCTATCCAGTAATAATAATAATAATAATAATAATAAAAATCAAAAGCTTTGTCGCGTACATTACTTTCGGACATAAAAAATACAAAAAAATTCTTTATAGAAAAGTCCTTCTATCTTCAAAAAAGCAATAAATTAGCCTGCCATATCTTAACAAAATTATCAAAAAATCATCCGTTTCCTCTATGCACTCGTTGTTTACCATTAGAACCACATGGAAAAAAGTTAAAACTCTTTTTCTTGGTGGTACATTGGAACAGTTAACGTTATGAATGTCCGAAATTGGCCTCTTTAGCATAAAATAATAAAATTTTAAGATATTTATACAAAGCTTTTACAATACATTATGTCATTTCTGTCTCTGAATAGAATTAAAAACTCAGTGATAAAAAAAAAATAAAGTCAATGATAATTAAAGTTATGTTTGAAAGGCTTAAAGTTATGACGTGTGTCCCTGTCCAGTGCCCAACTTTTGAGAATCGCCCATTACTGGAACTGATAATGGCAAACATTTTGTAAACGTTGTATATCCAATGCAAATGTATAAATACATGGTAATGGTTCATTTTCACAAAATATGCTGATTGGGTCTTTTACTTTTTTAAGTCGAATGCCGCGTACGTTGCTCGAAAGATATTTTATTCCTTTATTCGTAAATGCTGCAATGCCGCTATATATGAGACATCGCACGCGGCAAAATTTATATTATCCTTTAACGGTCCATTCTTGCAATATGTGCAGCATGGAACTTTTCCTTATTAAGTCGAACGCTACATATTCTGTTGCATTGAACCGTTATTTGTTAGCCCACAACAACTCTTCTTGAGAAAACTACTTTAGAACTAACACTAAGAAACTTGAAGTATTTCTGAACCCTTAAATATCAAATGGATGCTAATAGTGTTCCCTCTCTACCTATTGTCATTTTTTTCATAACAGTCATCTACGATCTATCAAGTTAATCGGGCTACCTTATACTTAGGCTGAATACAAAGGAAATGTTTTTTTTTTTTTTTTTTTTTTTTTTTACTGTCCCTATTTCAGTTTAACTTATTTAGTAAAAACACTTTAGCTGCCTTTACGTATTTTTAAGGAAATGTTGAGCCATATAATTTTACTAACTAGATTAAAAAGGTAAAAATATATTAATGGAATATTCATTTGATTTTATAATCGATAACTGTTAATGCTTAGACTGAAGAAAATTTATTAGATTTAACTTATTTTAGTAAGAACAATTTAGTTTCTTTCATGAAAAAATTGTAGACATATAATCCAATTAACTAGAATAAAAGGCAAAAATCTTAATACAATAATGCATTTACTTTTTTAACCGATAACTTGTGATGCTTAGACTGAAAATATTTATCTACTTTCCGCAAAATATATTACAGACCTGACACTGTATATAAATATTTCTTTTATAATAAATGTATGTTTATAACGTCCTTTACGAAAATGCATTGCGTATTTTCTTTGGAATTTTCCGACAGCTTGTATTTTTAGTCATAAATATTTTTTGAAAAATATTAATATATTCTCAAAGTCAAGGAAATATGATTTTATGGCACAGATAATGAAAAAAATATGGCTTCTGATGTCCAGATATTTCTTCCATTTCAGAACGTGAAAAGGCCATTTGTGAGCTATAAATATCGATCTACGAAGATTTCTTCTATTGAGTAAGGAAGGGGATGAAGGAATATTAAAGAAAAATAATTTGCCATATTTTGACTTCTAATATTTATTATATATATATCTTATATTATTTTCGTTTGAAAATTATTTATCCACAAAGTTAGTTTTTAACAAAAAATTCAAAATTATGGCTGTTCGCAGCAACAACAATAACAAAAAAAAAATTCTCTCAATATGCTAAACTTTCTGGGAACATTCATGAAGTCATTTTTGTTTGTAAAAAAATGGAATTGTCTGGCATAATTTTTTAAATAAAATAGCATTTTTCATTTTCCTATAAAAGCATTACATCTTGCGTTATAAATGGTTGCGTTTTGTTGAAGATATTTTCCTAACTGAAATGCAAGTTAATCCATCCGAACTTCTTATTATTGTTAATAATTAGCAGGACTGATTGAGTTTTGAAACCAAAATCTGTTCTTAAAACAAATTGAAAAAAGATAATAAAATCAGTATGTAAAAATTCATAATTGAAAACACAGTTAATAAATAATTGAATTCTAATTCAAAACTGGATTTAGAGGGCTGTTTTATGTGGTTTACATCCACGAAGATAACTTTTTTAGGAAATCGATAAAGTGCACTTACTACGAATCTAGCATTATGCTGTAAATTAAACAGATATACAAATTAATTCATGAGAATTCGTTATTATTGGTATAAATTACGAAGTCTGATAGAAGTTTGAAGTCAATGTCAAGTCACTAATTGAATTACAAAAAAGAAAAGCAGAATTTGAAGTCCAACAATTGAAAATGCCATTATTAAACGAATGAAATGAAAAATTCTTAATGTGTTTCTACAACACTGGGTGTTTCTTCATACTTTTAAATGAGTAGTTAATTTAATCTTCGAGATTTAATTTTGGTCTCCATAAAGAGAAAATGCACTGAAAATAGTCTTGATTTATCAATATTTCCCTTTCTTCTTTTGTTAATTGCATAATTTTAACAATTTCCGTAAGTTTTTTGCTAGTTTCCCTAACAACTAATCTATTAATTATAAATTTTCTTATTTTGTAAAAAATAATAAATAAATAAATGTCAACTAACTATATCATTGCTTCTCTTAAATTCAGGATTTCACACTGTAAATTTTTTTTTGTAAAGTTACTAAAATGTTTCTAGGAAACTGGGATTCCAAGAACTTTTTATGTAACGGCAACAACAAAAATTCATGTGATAGATACAGTTTTGCAACGTAAATAAAAAAATCTGTAAGGTTACCAAAATTTTTTTAGAAAATTGGGATGCCTAGAACTTTTTATGTAACTGCAACCCACGTTACAGATAAAATTTAAGTATTACTGTAATTTTTTTTTAATTCTTTGTAAAGCTACAGATTTCTGTAGCTTTACAAAAACTAGTTTTGTAGGTTTACATCTTTTTTTGTGCAGAGTACAGATAAAATTTTAGTAATCATACAGAATTTCTGTAACTTTACATCTTTAGAATTGCAGATTTTTTTTTTTTTTTTTTTTTTTTTTTTTTACAGTGTATAAAATAGTTTGATCTGTGTAAAGATTCGTTTGTATCGGCTCATTTAAAGGGGAGTGGACGTTATGTCAGTCGTTAAAGATATCATTTTGAATTATATGCCTTTAGTGGAGTGGAATTTTTAAGTGGAAGGATGCTAATATATGAAAGTATTACATTTAAAACTGGCAAACCCGACTGGTGTTACACGACCCATTGAAAAGTATGGTCTATCCGTAGGTTTTGTTTTTCTTTTATATATATATATATATATTTATATCCGGGCAATGAGGATGACAATTTAAAACTGCAGAAAGACCAGAAAATATGAAACCGGGGCTCAAATGTAGATTTTTAAATTTTTGAATGTTCTATTTTTTTAAACAAAATTACCTTTGATATCACAAAAGAATCTTCTATACACGATTAGTTTCATTCTTTGTATTTCCATCCGGGCAACGTGTATGGTAATTTGAAACAACAGAAAACACGGAAAATAACAATGAAAAAAGTATTTCTTTTACATGCTAAATATTCATTATTATTTTTTAAAGATACTGTTACAACCGGGAAGGTAGCATCTAAAAGTCCGTAGTTTTTAACTCCTTCTGGAGTCGGGAATTCAGATTTGAAAATGCGTAAAAGACAGAAAATGTGAAAAATAATTTCAGAAAATGGTTCTTTTTAAATGGTAAATATTCATATATACTTTAAAGAAAAATACAATCAGTAGCAGAAATTTACCTTCAGCAAGAAAGTAATTTCTGTTCTTTTCTTTTTATAACTCCAGAAGTGATACTGCGATTTTAATATGCACAGAAATGGTACTAAGGTAAACGCAGCAGTAGTTGGTCACTTAAGGACATTTAACTAATTATTATTAAAGTGATAGTGAATTCAAAAAGATATATATTTTTTTAGCCTAGTACTAACCTTTATGTATCCCAATAAACTCTCCCCCACGAGATTGCACTAATACTCTAAAGCGAAAGCTGGGTTCCCGGGGCGGTCATCCCTGTCATCCCTGTATCCCAATAAACATTCAAAGTTTCAAAATACATTCTTCAGAAAAAGTGAAAAATAAAAAAAGAAAAAAATGCTACCTTCCTCTATGCTCCAGTAGTGGGCCTAATAAATTTCTGATGCATGAATCTTTATGTTTTCAGCTTATCCAACAAATTATTTACAATTTAATAGAGTATATCAACAGTAGTTTAATTTGAAATATAACATAATATTAAAGAAACAATGTTTTAAATAAAAATTTATATTTTAATGTAATTTCTAACGATTTGCTGAAAAATATGTTTTTGAAGACACTGTCTAGAAAATAAATAAATGTACCAGCAGAAAAAAGCAATTATTCCACACAGTGTATGGAATGTTACCATTTACGGATGTTAAAACAATCGGATTTCTTATTCCAGTCGTTTTTCAGAAAAGCATTTTGCTTTTGTTTTTAAACTTTAAAAATTAGTGGCCCACTATAAGTGCATTTACCTTACCTCTGCACTTGAGAAACTACGTTTTTCCTTGACACGCGTGGAAGCGAACTTAACACTGGCGAACGGCGAAAAATTGAAAATTGTTAATTAGCATTTTAATTAATATCTCTGCTAACTATGACAAAATGAAATATATAAGTATCTGTTAAATTATACGATGTCATCGTCTATTATTATTCAAATTTGTACAGCTACACGATGGGTTTCCCTGGCCAACGCCAACAGACAAAGGTCTTTCTTTCATTAAATATATATCAGTAAAAAAAGACAAGAAAAATATTTTTCCATTTGGGATTTTACTTTTACGCTTCTAAATTTATAGAGAGCTTCGGAAGAAATTTACTTACATATAACTTAGAGTTATGATTATATTTGCAAGAAAATTTGCATTTCTTGAAATTTCTAGAAGAAAAATAATTGTACTACAGAAAACATTGTGTCTATAGGTATTAGAATCTTTAAATTTGATATAGAAATTACTATATAAATTACCCTTTATTCTAACAAGCTGCTGTATTTTAAAATGACCGGTAATTTCAAGTCAAAATTACACTTTTGATTTGATTATATGCAAAGCGTGTTTATTACAAGGACAAATGGAGCAGCTGCCCAGGGCCCCTAAAGACAAAAAGGGTACATTTTTCTTAAAATGAGTACAAAATGAGGCTAAAACCGTGTTATAGGTAATCCTGTTCGATCTCTGCTACAGGGCTTCATCGATGATTAATAAGGTCATGATTTTATTTTATATAATTTCACTGTAAAAAAAAAAAAAAAAAAAAAAAAAAAAAAAAAAAAAAAAAAAAAAAAAAAAAAAAACGACATTTTTACAGTACAAAGTACTGTTCATCTCGCTCGCAAACTCGATCACAGTTGAATGTACTGTATCTTTCTATGGTTTCCTGACTATTTAAACATGGAAAATACGCAGTAGTTGCGTAAAATTAACAGCACAATGTACTGGCAATTTAGACGCCAGTAGTTTGTGCTGTCGTCCAAATGCGTCCAAATTGCCAGTACATTGTACTGTTAAGTTTACGCAACTACTGTATTTTTCATGTTTAAATAGTCAGGAAACCAAAGAAGATACAGTACATTCAATTGTGATCGAGTTTGTGCTGGCAAATTTACAGTTTTTTTTTTTTTTTTTTTTACAGTGTTGAGAATAACAATCATATGCAATATAACTTTACACTTATAGATCTCCTTATTTATGAAATTACTAATAATCCGTGATTCCAAAATCAGTTATCGGAATTTTTTCAGGTTCAAAGTATGCAATAATCAGTGTTTAACAAGTACTTAACCTACAGATTTTTAGGAAAAAATTGAATTATATTTTATATATCAAAGAGAATGAAGTAGCATTCTAAAATATGCATTTGATTTAACGCTTTTCATATGAAATAAAAAAGTTTACCTTAGAACATAATCTCAGGTAAAGTTATTTTACTTACTTTTTAGCCCCTCCCAAGAAAGTTTAGATTTTTAACTATTTGTTTTAAAGGTGACACATATTAAAAAGTATCATTGAAACTGGTCGTTTTTGCTCGATATATTTGGTATAAACTCCATATTAGTCAATGTGTGCAAATTCTCTTATGCAGTAATGAGCATTATATGTAATTTGACTTCTTGAAAAATGCAATGCGAGTTATTAATTTTTTTTTTGATAATGTTAAATCAATGGTATCTAAGACTTCTCCGTAATTAATGTTTTTAACTTTAATTTCTAAACATCATTAAACGATACTTTGAACATGTTTTCTGTTATACAGAGTGTCCCCAAAAGATTAAAACGAACTTTAATATTTACCTGCTTGAGATAAGTAGGCAATATACTGGGTGATCCAGAAGTTCCCGGAGTTTTGAAATGTTAATAATTAATAAACTATATACAATAGAAAGATGTGGTTTTCACAGAAATGCTTAGAAACATGTGGGATTTTATTTTTTTAATGAAAAAATAATATGTTAATTAGTTACAATTTTTGCCAACAGGTGGCGCTGAAATTGATGATATAGTTTTGCTATGGTACAATAAAACGGATTGAGTATTGACATCATGTTCTACCTTGTTTACGTCTGCAATGGAAGTTTGGGGACACCCGCTTCTTTGACGATCTTCTAATGAACCCGTTTCCACAAACCTTTTTATCATAGCCTTCAAATTTGTAGCGGTCATCGGTACTTTTCCAGTTTTAACTCCACATACTGTACGATAAGAAAACAAAGCTACACTTGCGGATACATCCTTTTTGTAAAACAGCTTAACTAACAAAGCTTTGTCACGCAAAGAAAGCATGTCTAAGCATAGCTGTTACACATCAAATTTTGTATCAAAATTCCTTCTAAATGCAATTTCTTTAACCTTCGGAAAAGCGTTTGAACATAAAGACCCTTAAAGCGAAATCTCATCAAGATCTTAGGAAGAATGCTGCACAATGAACTCATCTGCTTATATAACACATGGTGCCGATATTTTCGATGTTGTACAGCAGCGCCATATGTTGCCCAAAATTTTAATAATTTATTTAAAAAAATTTTCATTATAAATAAAAATCCCATGCGTTTCTGAGCAAATATGTGAAAACCGCACTTTTCTATAGTACATAGTTTTCTAATTATTAACATTTCATAACTACCGAAACTTCTGGATCACCTGGTAGATTGCAAAAGCATTCAACGTATTATTGGAATAGTTCTGACATTAATTTTCAAAAAGTTACATTTTAAAAAATTTTGTAGGAACCCTGGATCCTATACATTATATTTCGAAAAATATCTTCTATGCCCTTACATGTAAAACAAGAAGTATTCCATTCTTCTACGACCTCAAAACTCATTTCATTATGATACTTTGCATTTTATGAAATTTTGAATGTTTTCCGTTACGAAAAATGGAGATTTTTTATCACCAGAAGGTTTGATATTTCATAAAATTCAAAGTATCATATGTTAGAGAATTTTAGTTTCAGAAGAATGAAAGTTTTGAAAATTTTAGGTACGAAACATTTTTTAATATAACATATATAATCCAGGGACTGTATAAAAATGTATAAAGTGTATATATATATATTTAATTTATAACAAGACTGTTGCTTTCACATAAACTCCTACCTTATTTTGAACACTTAGATAATTTACATTGCCTGCACTTCTTCATAAGGTAAACAATTAAAGCCCATTTTATCGTTTTGGGGACACATTGTACAGATATTTGTATATCTTTACTTTTATATAATGCTATTTTAAAAAAAAAAAATTGTTAATTTATTTTTCACTGTTTATAATGTGGGTATAACACGAAGAGCGATATAACGCATTATATCATAAATGTTTGAAATAAATGCAAATTCAAAGTTTTATCATACCACACGCTTTAAATGTGAAATCCTAATCATTTGAATTTCAGAATCACGGATATATCATATCGAAATATCTATATACAGCTATAAACAAGCACTTTATTTTAAAGAAACAATATAAACAGTACATTTATAGTCACTGAATATGAAGGAATTTAATTCGGAATAATAGATTACATTTATCAGAGTTCAGTAAGATTTATAACCGCATATTTTGGAGAGAGGAAAGCACAGAATCGTCCTATTCGATTACATTATTTATTTCCTATCATACGCAAGTAAGATTAATTCTAAGGTTTGTTGAGATGGGTAAGAACTATTAGTTATACATAAAAATTTTGCACTGCATGTAATTTGGTAGATATATTAAATAATATTGTTTACAAAAAGTATTCCTATTAATCTAATTTATTGTTTTAATTTTTATTCTTAGTTTATAACGGTAGAAAAAATGTATAATTTTGAAGAAAATAAAATCTCAAATAGGATGCGGTAATTGGTTACTTTTCAAGAAATTTCTGTATTCTATACACGATTTTTTAAAAGAGTCTCAAATTGATTTAAGTTTATTGTTTTGAAAAACTTAAAGAAAAGAAACTTCTAGCCTTTGTAGTAAAAAAAAAAAAAAAAAAAAAAAAAAAAAAAAAAAAAAAAAAACATTAACTACGTGAGTAGAATTATCACCAACTCTTTCTTCTTGATATCTGATTCATGATCAAACAACAATTTGTTAGTATTTTATTCTACATTTTGGTGGTAATTTTAGCATAGAATTTATTTCCTATTGCTTCTTCTTTATTTTTTTTCTCTTTCTTAAAATTCTTTAAATTAGAACTTAACATCGATGAGTCAGTCTAAAGATTTAACTATCTATAATCATGTTCATCCATAATATTTAAGAAGTTATCGGCTGTCTTTATTTCATCTCTTTTCGCATCCCTTGCAATTACTTAAGGAATAACCCTCCCTTCAAATAAAAAAAAAGTTTAATAGCCAATCTTACTTATGAAAAATATCTTCTAAAATTTAATTTTGCCATGCTTAAAGGTAAAAAATAACAAAATGTGTATTCTTGTAAATAAACAGAATAACAGGTAATGAAAAGTGAATAACGTGCGGCTATAAATGAAAATTCTCGTTGCTGAATCCCGATTACAAGTGTTAAAATGAAGTACTGGATATCATTTTCATGTTTCGCGGTGCAAAAAAGTAAAATAGAAACGTGCTATGCTATGTGATTACACAAAGGCTTTCTGCTGTTAAAAATAAAAATCTTCAAAATAGTAGGATCTATGAATAAAATGGTATAAAATTCATGCTTTCAACTCTTATATTCAACATATGCACTGCTTTTAATGATTCCCCTGAGTATCTATCGTACAGTCACGGAAAAAAAGTAAACACCTCCTACTAACTCCTCAACAAATTAACGTAGAAGAAAGTTACTGGTACCGAATGATTGGAAATAAAGTCTACTTTTAAATGATGTACATAAAATTGGCTTAGGGGGCCATCTACTTATTAATATGAACTCAAACTTCATTTTTTTCAATGGCAATACCCAGTTTTAACAAGATATTTCAAATCTTCAGTTCACTACTATGCCGAACTATGCCAAAGCACCCAAATTTCAAGTCATTTGAATGATAAGGTTTCGAATTATATTCATTCAAAATTTAGTGCTTCTAATGTTAAATTGCATGATCATATTTTTATTTATATATCCTTAAATTATACTCCGAATATGCTAATTTTTTGTGTAGATATAATACTAATATACCCAAACATAAATATTTTGAATTTGCAATTTTTATAATTTTATGATATGAATTATGAAATTAATATGCGAAAAAATTATGAATTGCAATCTACAATTTTTTTTTTTTGATGGATTTAGATTTATTAAATCCTGCTTTACGGACATCCAAAATTTCACATTTTTCTTCCAAGCAGTTTTCAAATTATGCTTTAAAATCGGCAAAATGGTGGTTTAAGGGACCGTCTATGATAGAAGTGACTGGATATTATGAAATTTCTTCTGCTATACTGTAAATCTATCCTTCCTGTAAATCTGTAAATCCTGTAAATGCTATCCTTCAAAGACTACTTGAGTGGCGCTTAAGATGACTTGATCAAGAAGATCTCTCTCGGCCAACAATCGAATACGGAATTTCAATTTGGATACAGCCTCTAAAATACGCTCGTTTTAAAATAATTAATTTCTCGGAAACTTATCGTATGAATTGCATAAAAATTTGTTTTTCAGATAATTGAAGGGTGTAGAGTTCATTTATGCTGTCAGAATTGTATACTGCTATTGAAAAAAATGAAGATCGTTCGTTTTAATATGTAGATGGCCCCCTAAGCAAATTTTATGTACATCATTTAAAAGTAGACTTTGTTACCAGTCGTGTGGTAGCAGTAACTTTCTTCTACGATAACTTTTTGCAGAGTTAGTAAGGGGTGTTCACTTTTTTTTTCCACGACTGTACCTGTGACAAGATTTATTGGTTTATATATATAAAAAAAAAATTGTTCATTTATAATCAAATTCACATTTAATGAACTTTAAGATTTTTCTTCACTCGTCAGGTACAGGATACTGATACCTACGACTATGATTTTAACCTAAATCCTATTTAAAATAAAGTTACTTCGATAACAAAATGTAACTTAAGGTTGAAAATTAACAGAAATAATTATTTGAAAAAAAATCGTAAGAATTGGAGATAAATAACAAAAAATACTGCATTCATAATTACAGATATCTAATAATGTAAATAAAGTAGCATCTGTCGATTTCAAAGCAAAAAGATCTTTTGGCTAGGTGAGATTAAAATGTATTTACAAAATTGAGAAAAAATAAAATGATAGATAACTGGATCCTTCGAATTCATCCTAACAATAGTGTTTAAAAATATTGGAAGAAGAAACTCGTAACTATAGAATACACTTTTGACTAGTTAACTGAATGAATGTATACTTAATTAAATTGGCTTATTGAAGGACTAAATCAAGCATTCATTGGAACAGAACGTCAAATTCTGTTTAATTTTAGAAATCCGTGATTAAATATTTCATAAGATTGCTTAGAAATATATTATGTGAAGCATTAATTTTATAAATTTGTAAATAAATTATGCTTAATTATTTTTATTGTTAATACAGTAAATTATTTTAACGTTTTTATAAATTAAAATGATATTCTACGTGATGGAATCATGTAAATAATAAATACAAAACATTTAAGAGTAGATTCGAAGTTGTTCGAATTCGAAATTCTATTATTCTATATTGTTAGTAATAAACTTTATTAATGTAAAAATTTTAGAACAGGCAAATGCACAAAGAAAACCAACTTATAAATTACATGAACCCCGATGATTGCTTGATGTAATTTTTTTGAAAAATACATTAATTTTCTTAATATTCTTTGGGGAACAAATATTAACCCGAGAGTAGTCGAGTCTTTTATCAGAACGTTATTAGACGCGGTCGACCTTTTTGCCGCCGAGCCCCTGCATGCAGAAATTATAAAATAAGAAACATTTTTCCCTTAAAATTCAAATATTACATTTCAATGAAGTTATACATTTTGCAGTTTATTTAAGTTATACATTTTATTAATGAGATTTGGAACAATGGGAAAAAGTAAAAATAAGCTGACATTAGTGATCATTTCGGAGATTTTTCCGCCAATTTCAACTTTGCTTCGAAAAATGTACTTGAAGAAGAAACAAAGGTGAACTGTTTCTTCACTATGGTGGTGGAGAAAAATTTAAAGTGAGCTATATGGTAGTTCGCCATTGTATTTGTAAATGTATATGAGTTAGGAGAAGATAATTTATATGGGCGGCAAAAAGACCGACACGCGACTATTGCTGGGTTAATTTTAAAATCTGCATTTGACTGAAAATGAGCTCAGCGGTACTTAAAATTTATCTCACAGTTTTGTGTAAACATGTTGTTTCTGCATTGCAGGAAAGAGGTGTGTTTTCACCAGTAAGCTGTAAGCAGGGTGGTACCCCACCACATGTTGACAGCTTATTGAAAGCATTTTTTGGCTAATTTTGATGAAGACCGAGTACTAAGTCAAAGTCGGAACATAATTTTCTCACTGTCTCTAGATAAGATTCTGGTAGATTTTTGGTGGTTTAGTTAGTTTGAAAAAATTTCGAAAATTTCAAATGCAACAATTACTTACCACATGACATCCTTGATACACGATGGCACTTTGCATGAGGTAGATGGTTGCACTGAAGCTCGTATGGGAGACCGGGGCTAAATGGCTACAGGGATAAGTAGGCGCAGTCCTCTTAAATCGGCTGTTTGTGGATAGATTGCGGAACTAGTCACAGAGTACCATTCTTCTTGCTTTTTACAATCTTCATCGTAGTTTGCACCGTTACCTACGTGCAGTGGACATTTATTACGATTTTTCTGTTTTTTGCACTCATAAGTAATTTTTTGTTGCTTCATTCTTTTTCTGATTTCTAATACTTATCTTAATAATTGCGATTTAACTTGTGCAGTTTTTCTTAGTGTATGATTAACTGTACCTACCTCATATGTGATTTACTTGGATTATTTATGTTTAGAAGGTTACGCTCGCCTTTTGTGAAGAAATTTATTATGAGGCTAGTAGGCGCATTGAACACAGGGCAAGTTGGCTCGGTGTCTGGCGTGTGCTGCTAGCTTGAAATACAGCAAACAAAGAGAAAATGGTTGCAATGCAAGATTTCGGGCACATGAGGCTTGTCTAAACGCAAACACTCGATTTTTTATTTGTGACAACTGTAACTCTGATGATGATATCGAGTAGGATAGAAATTGCTCAATATTAATGTTTTAGTCATTATTTTTATATCTGTATAATTTAGAATTTACATTTTACGGTGATAACGCCTTTGTTTAAACTTACTGGTAATAATAACTTGATTTCTCTTAACGGCATGTCTTATTTGAGTTTCATTTAAATTTTTATAAAGCGTGTGCCAACTTAACCTATAGGTATAGGCAACGTGCCCCGTGACGGGGTAGGTTGCGCACAATTTTCCTTTTATTTAGGCTTCCGCTAAACATAAACTATCAAACCTACAAACTCAAAACTCCGGGTATTTATAGCCAAATGCCTGTTCTTTAAAAGTGCAGTTAAAGTTTGTTAAAAAATTTGAACAAAAAATAATAAAAATTAATAATTAAAAACTGCGCCTACTAGCCCCGGTCTCCCCTACTATGGCACGAGTAATCTTTTGAATTTGACATCTAATGGAATCTGTTGAATCAGATGCAGTTTGCGGATTTAATGCATACACTTTGAATTTCAGGTATGCCCACAGCCAGAAATCCTTTGAAGTGACATCGAGGGACCTCGGCGGCCACTGAAAATTGAAATGGTGGTAGATAACTGTCACCAAGCTGTTGTATTCAGAAACGTTTTATAGATCACCCCACATGTGGGGGGGGGCGCAATATTTGCACCCACATGACCACATGACGTCAGATAGTTTTCGCTTTTGCAAATTGGGAATTACGTAATTAGTCAACATTTCTAGAAAGTGAGCACTCGTTACCGTACACGTTTGTAGAGCTGCGCCATTAACCTCTTCAAAAAATTAAGGTCCGAGGATGAAGGTTCTTTTTAAACTGCACTACACAGTCACTTTTTCTTTGTGTAAAGGAAGTGAAACCACATCATGTGTACTGTTGTCTGACCAGTGCAAGCAGTTCTTCGAATTAACGTTACCAGCCGAGGAGAAATGGACCTTGCCCGTATATGAAATGCATAAAGACCTGCTGGCATCCTTGCCTTCAAAATTAAGAATTCCGTAAAATATAGCCGTTGTTGCTTATAACCCGCTCTAAACAGCTGGACACGCTGGAATCGATACGGAAACATGAGGAGAACAGAGCGCAGAATCTTGCAGACTGTACAATTCGGCAACTGCAGAACGCGTGAAACACCACGTGCACTTGCAAGATAAACTTCGCTTATCGTCTCATGGACTTCTACAACAGCCTTGACAGGAAATGGAGGTAGTCCAAGCCTAGATAGATCGCATATGAAACCAGTATACGCAAATTTGCATATCAAGTACAGATTTACAGCATAATGGCCTCGGCGTAGTACATAGTTTCTGCGGTGGACACGCAATGCCTCTGCGGCATTTTGTTTGTTCATGCAAACAATCTTTACAATTTACCCATGTTCTTTCCCTGCAAGCGGCATGCTGTTCAGAGTGTAAGAAAGGAAGATTCTCGGCAATCATTTCACAGTGCATTTTCTTTCACTTGATGCGACGACGTCAGTCATGACGGTGTCTTATGCCGAGCCAGGAAATCCGCGTACCTCAGTTCTTGTTATCGCTTCAAGGGAGATTCAGTAGGCTGGAATCAGAGCCGAAGACAATTTGATGAAATTCAGCCGTTTGAAATGTGATGCCATTAGAAAAGAAAATCGTGCTCTTGTGAGCGCAACAGTTGTTGTCTCTTTTCTTCTAAGTGTCTCTAGATACGGCAATTTTTGAGCTACAGGTACCGTTCCAACGACTTGTATGTTTTTTCACTATGCGGATTATATTCCAATAAAAAATTCGGTGTTCCCATTTGCAATTTTTGATTTTTTGTCACTGTAACCGTAGTTAGATTTTAACTATTTTTTTTCATATGATTCTTGAACGCATTCCTCAAAATAATTTAAACCAAAATTCCACACAGTTTCTGTGAACGGTACGATAGCTGAGGTTCAAATATCAGAATAGTTTTTTTTTAATCACACTGTACTTATATTTATAAATATAAATTATTTCGTAACAAGGTTTCTGGGTCATTCCATGTCAATTCAACCAATTTTTTTGGTTTGTAACCCGACCGACAGGGATTTAGGTGAAACTTTGTGTACATACTAAGTATATCTTGACATGAATCGATCAGAAAATTTTCCTTTCTAGACCTCATAGTTTGTGAGATATGGGGGGTGGGGGGTCAAATTTTTGGATTTTTCTCAAATCGCACATTTCAGAGTCTGCATTTTTAGACTGCAGTTCCATTTTCAAAACATTGTTTCTCTGGATCTAAAACGCGAATCATCTTAAAAATATCACTGTAAGTACATCAAAAGATACAGATTTTAATAAAAAAATATTTAAAAAATTCATTTAAATATTTAGGGCCAAAAATTAAAACAAAGTTGAAAGTTATGGTTATTTTTACGAATTTTTGTAAATTTACGAAAAAGGCTCTACACAAAAAGGCAAGTAACATTTCTAATTTCTTTTTATTTTAAATAGCAGTTTACTCTTTGGGCCTTCTAGTTATGAAATAAAAATGATGTCTTTCTCATGACTTGTGAAAAATTTTGCCCTGTTTTGTGAAACTGCACCAATAAAGAAAAACAAATATCTGCCTAATTTTAGCTGTGATACCTAAATAACTACCGTGGTTCCTATGACTTGCTGAATGTATTATTCAATGTTTCTTTATTCCTTCCTTTTGCAAAGTAAAGATTTTGCTTTGTTGTTTTTCTTCTGAGTAAAAGGGGAAAAAATCTATGACTGCAGTCTCTGCCCCCTTCATTAAATTTTGTGCATAATCCTTATGTTTCATTTATTTATTCATTCATATATTTTCTTTTATTATAAGCATTTTTTTATTGAAACAAGCTCTTAATTTTGTTTTTACAATATAATTATAAACAAAAAATCTTTTGTTGGTATAGAATAAGAAAATACAAGAATGACTTTTTACCAATCACTTTTTCAATATGGTTTTTTCTTTATGGTTGTGTGCGTGAATTTGAATTAAAATACTTTATTTGTAATTAACATTTTTTTCGAAAACTTTATATTTTATTATCTTGGATAATTTTAATCATTTTAAATATGCTTTTTTATGGTTTAAATACCTTATATTTAACAAAGCTAAGTTCATTTCTACAAGATGAAACATATTTTATACACCTGTATTGTATAGACACATTCTGATAAAAGCAGGATAAATTTTTTTAGTAAAGGCAGGTATTTTCGAATCTGTTAATCAATTATTATTAGTCTGCTGTTTCTCATAATAGAAGGGTTATCTAATTTTCCTTGTGCTGCAAAAGAAAATAATAGATGAATTTGAAGTAACTGATTATGCTGCAACGCTTTCATGACAACTTCTGTGAGAAAAGATAATGTTGTCAATGCCAGAAATAAGAAAAGTTAAAGCCACAGCCATAGGTGCAGAAATAATTGAACTAATTGAAAAGATTTATAATTGTAATGAATATTGAAGAATCATGGATAGAGAAAAATGTAGTTAGTATTGCTAAGAATGCACTATGCACAAAAGCGATTGATATTGTGTATCTACATGAGTTGAAGGGTAACTCTAGGATAGATGGCCATAGTTTTTAAAGATTGAAATAAAAATTCTTAGAATGCAAATACAAGATATATTTATGCATATTTAAAATTGTTATACATAAGCTCATAATATTTTATGCAAAAAATAATTAAATATTGAAAACAAAAAGTGTTAAAAAATTTAAATTAAAATGGCAGATGGCCATCTCTCCTTAAAGCCAGTAGTTTAAGAGCTAGCAACGTTTTCGTCACCTGATTTTATGAAGGCTCATTTTTTTATATGTTCTTCCCTTTTATCGTGTAGTACGTTTGCAGCCGGTCTGGCAGTCGTGAGACGCTGCGTTTACCTGTGGCAGAAGGGGTTATGCAGGTCAAAAAACTTCAAAATTACGTCATTTTATCAAGGCTCATTTTTTTATATGTTCTTCCCTTTTATGGTGTAGTACATTTGCAACCGGTCTGGCAGCCGGGAGACGTTGCGTTTACCTGTGGCAGAAAGGGTTATGCATGTCAAAAAACTTCAAAATTACGTCATTTTATCAAGGCTCACTTTTTTATATGCTCTTCCCTTTTATGATGTAGTACGTTTGCAACAGGTCTGGCAGTCGGTAGACGTTGCGTTTACCTGTGGCAGAAGGGGTTATGCAGGTCAAAAAACTTCAAAATTATGTCATTTTAGCAGGATTTTTGTTTGTAACATTTGTTTATACTAACGATTTGTGATAATAATCCATTATTGCCAGACGTTACCAATGTCGCTAAGACCCTGCCAGATCCACATTTATAGATAACATATTACTCTTTGGCTATCAGACAATCTGTAGTTAATTTGCCAGACACAAATTCGGTTGCAAAGTTAATGCCAGACGGCTTTAAATATGGCAACGAAAATGCCTGTTTCAAGAGTGTTTTCTAGTTTAAAAATTATAAGTCATCTTTACGTCATTTTATCAAGCTTAAAAATTACAAGATATTACTCTTTTGCTATCAGACAACCTATAATTAATTTGCCAGACACAAATTCGGTTGCATAGTTAATGCCAGACTGCATTAAATATTGCAACCGAAATGCCTGTTTTAAGAGTGTTTTATAGTTTAAAATTTATAAGTTATCTTTACGTCATTTTATCAAGCATACAAACTACAAGATATTACTCTTTTGCTATCAGAAAACCTATAATTAATTTGCCAGACACAAATTCGGTTGCAAAGTTAATGCCAGACGGCTTTCGATATGGCAACGAAAGTGTCTGTTTTAAGAGTGGTTTATAGTTTAAAAATTATAAGTCATCTTTACGTCATTTTAACAAGCTTAAAAATTACAAGATATTACTCTTTTGCTATCAGACAACCTATAATTAATTTGCCAGACACAAATTCGGTTGCATAGTTAATGCCAGACTGCATTAAATATTGCAACCGAAATGCCTGTTTTAAGAGTGTTTTATAGTTTAAAATTTATAAGTTATCTTTACGTCATTTTATCAAGCATACAAACTACAAGATATTACTCTTTTGCTATCAGAAAACCTATAATTAATTTGCCAGACACAAATTCGGTTGCAAAGTTAATGCCAGACGGCTTTCGATATGGCAACGAAAGTGTCTGTTTTAAGAGTGGTTTATAGTTTAAAAATTATAAGTCATCTTTACGTCATTTTATCAAGCTTAAAAATTACAAGATATTACTCTTTTGCTATCAAACAACCTATAATTAATTTTCCAGACACAAATTCCGTTGCAAAGGTAATGCCAGACGGCTTTAAATATGGCAACGAAAGTGTCTTTTTCAAGAGTGGTTTATAGTTTAAAAATTATAAGTCATCTTTACGCCATTTTATCAAGCTTAAAAATTACAAGATATTACTCTTTTGCAATCAGAAAACCTATAATTAATTTGCCAGACACAAATTCGGTTGCAAAGTTAAAACCAGACGGCATTCAATATGGCAACGAAAGTGCCTGTTTCAAGAAATGGCATCTTTTGTAGGGATTTGGCTTCATTTAATGACAGTCAACGCTTAATTGTTTCCATAGCAATAATCATTTCTTTGTAAATATATATATATATATATACATATATTTCTTGAAACAGGCACTTTCGTTGCCATATTTAAAGCCTTCTGGCATTAACTTTGCAACCGAATTTGTGTCTGGCAAATTAATTATATGTTTTCTGTTAGCAAAAATGTAATATCTTGTAATTTTTAAGCTTGATAAAATGACGTAAATATAACTTATAATTTTTAAACTATAAACCACTCTTGAAACAGGCATTTTCGTTGCCATATTTAAAGCCGTCTGGCATTAACTTTGCAACCAAATTTGTGTCTGGCAAATTATTTATTGGTTGTCTGATAGCAAAAGAGTAATATTTTGTAATTTTTAAGCTTGATAAAATGACTTAAAAATTACTTATAATTTTTAAACTATAAACCACTCTTGAAACAGGCACTTTCAATGCCATATTTAAAGCCGTCTGGCATTAACTTTGCAACCGAATTTGTGTCTGGCAAATTAATTTTACGTTGTCTGTTAGCTAAAGAGTAATATCTTGTAGTTTGTATGATTGATAAAATGACGTAAAGATAACTTATAATTTTTAAACTATAAACCACTCTTGAAACAGGCACTTCGGATGCCATATTTAATGTCGTCTGGCATTAACTATGCAACCGAAATTATGTCTATCAAATTTATTATAGATTGTCTGATTGCCAAAGAGTAATATATCTATACATGTGGATTTGGCAGGGTATTAGCGACATTGGTAACGTCTGGCAATAATGGATTAATATCACAAATAGTTAGTATAAACAAATGTTACAAACAAAAATCCTGCTAAAATGACGTAATTTTGAAGTTTTTTGACCTGCATAACCCCTTCTGCCACAGGTAACCGCAACGTCTCCGGACTGCCAGACCGGTTGCAAACGTACTACACCATAAAAGGGAAGAACATATAGAAAAATGAGCCTTGATAAAATGACGTGTTTTTTGACGTTGGCTCTTAGATTACAAGGAGAGATGGCCATCCAACACCAGAAAGAAAAACGGTTTAAGGCTGTTCTCAATTCCAAAGGGTCAACTTTCTGACATAAGTTTTAATTCATTTTTGCCAGGAAACGTATGAAACTAAGAGGGGTTATTATTCAGAAACTATGTCATCGAACTGTTTTTTCCGTTTTCTTGTAAACGCAGTAGATCTTTCAGAAAATATTGTCAAAGTTGGCATTTTGAACTAAACTTCCGAACGGAAGAAGAAAATCCAGTCAATAAGTGGAGAAAAATGCCTTGTCACGTGATCAAAATCGTTTATAACTCAATAGGTAATTGATTGATCAAAAAATGGAAAACGCAGCTCGATTCCATGGCCAGGCTTTCCAATTTTATATCTTTCCGTTTAAAAATGACTTTGTAAATGTGTCAGAACGTTTTGCGCTTGTTGAGCAGAGCAGTTGAGAACAGCCTTAATAGCAAAAAAATAACACATTTCATATATTTAATCATGAAAAACATTTAAAAATTTGTAAAGATGAAGCTATAATATGATGGAAAATGAGTGAATAAAACTCGAATAAACAAAATTTGAAGTATAATTTCAAAACTCCACTTTACGTAAGATCTTACCTCATGTTTGGCAAAGGTCCTGATAATTTGTAAACGTTTCATGGAACCACTTCAGGTGTCTTATGCATTGTATACAGACACCCTTTTTGAATGTGATATTATATTGTTTTGCACGACAAACACAGTAATCCTCACCCAATTCTATTTACCCGGAATCTGTAGAATCTGATAATTTTAAAGGTATTTCCTTTTCTTCGCTACTGGAAGCGTCGTGTTTTTTTCTCCCGTTAATTTTATGTTTGTTACGTTAATTTAGTTTATTTATCAATTTTATCAGTTTCTGTTATGAAAGTTTCCGATGGTTTTCAGTATTTTCTGAAACAAATAAATCGTTAGGTCTTATTATATTATTATTATTATTAAAATATACATATTAGTTAAAATGTAAACAATTATATCAATTAATATATTTAGAAACATGAAAGTTATATTTTTATTTTAAATTTAATTATATTTAGTTAAAATCATCACTTCGTATAACTTTGAAATATTGATTAAAGGTGGCCATCTCTCCTGAAATTGAAGGGCTCGTGGTCGTCCAATTTAAAGCATCAATAGCCATTGTACGCCTTTGTTTTAGGCTTAGAAGTAAAGATTGGATTACATACATGACTTAAACGACCATATAGTAAAAAATATAAATAACGTACGTACTGCAAAACATTCAGATACCTAATTTAAAAAAAATATTCAACCACTAAAATAACTGAACATTAAAATTGCACTTACTTTTTATAATCGAGAAACACACGTAAGAAATAAACTCGTTGACGTATTTCATGCGAACAAAGTTTATGTTGCAATCTATGATCAAGTTTTGGAAATATTTAGACTGCCCATCTCTCCTCTATGGCCATCTATCCTGGAGTTACCCTATTTTCTTTTTAAACAGGAATTTCCGAAAAACTTGAGAATTATAACTCTAGGTATTTAATCCAGTATTAACAGCACTGTTCCTTTAAATGAATTTGTGACATGCTTAGTACAATATTTGTAAAATGTTATTCCACTCTTTTACAACGAAAGCTAAATCTAATTTCTTAAAAAAACTAAAGCAAACTTTAGCCCTCAAAAAGCTATGTTTTTTTTTTTTTTTTTTTTTTTTTTTTTTTTTTTTTTTTTTTTTTTCTTTCAGCAAAAATTTTACTTTTCTTATTTAAGATGAGGTTTAAAGTTACCACTGGACCAAAGAAGCTGCACTCTTCATCCAACTGTTGTGTACTCTCTATCTCTCAGTATTAGATTATCATCAAGCAATATACACATTTTATCTTAATATATGCAACATGATGTCACTCTTTTGTGTTTAACATAGAAGGAAGTGACATCATTTGTAAAAGAGATATCTCTTGAGGTAAAGAAAGTCTTTGACTTTAGTGATGGGTGCCCTGGGCAATATAAAAATTGCAAATTTTTATAAACCTTTACCAAAATGAAGTGAATTTCCCCTTAAGATATCTAACAATATTTTTTCTGGGAGATGGGGGTGGGGAGGGGATAGTTACCGATTTTGAAATACAAAGACAATAGTATTTTAGATACTAAATTAAAAAGATCTTCTGATATACCGATGTTTTGTTATGTTCCTACGTTTGGAGTTGCAGTAAGAGCTCCTGCATCACCAAAAGAGAATCAAGTGACTTAAGCGCTCGGAAAAGTGGTCCGAAGCAATTCTTGTTCGTCAGCCTCGCCGTATAGCCGAAGTACGGCGTACAGAATACACAGTAGGGAAATCTGTTGTCTAATCAATGCTAAAAATTTGAATACCTAAAATGTGAAACGATACTGAAATTCAAAGAATTGATCGCAGAGACCAATTTTCTTAAAAAAAAATAATTATTATTATTATTTTTTTTACATTACCCCTTCTGAAAATTCCTCTGTCTCCCCCTCAGCAAATATTCACTGGAGCAGTTAATTTTTTTTTTTAAAGTTAAACATTTAAATCTTTAAAAATATTAATACGTTTAAATTGTTTGAGATTATTAAATTAAAAATTAGTAAATACATATTGTTAAATCAAAACATATATTAAATTATTACATTTTAACATTTAACATTTAAGAATGTATATATACATATATTTTGCTTTACTTCTCATTAATTCTCTTGCTAAGCAAGTTTCAAAAGCATATAAATCAATTTTGATTTCAAAACACTTGCCTCTGATGGTTCGCGCCAAGCACGAATACCGCCAAGATGAATCACTTTGACGCCGAAACTTCTGGCCAATCAGATTACGTATTGTCAAAACATGGTTGGGAAAAAAATATGCATTTTAAACCTGAGAAAGTATTTGTATGTACAACATTTGAGGCCGCAAGTGCTTTGCACATTTATTGTGAAAATAAAGTTGTTTATCTCATTTTCCTAGTCCAACAGCAAAAATTTTTAACTCCATTTAATATTTATTTTTTGTTTAGCAAGTAGAAATTGTATTTTGAATTTGGTCTCTAAAATATTGTTTTCAAACAAGTTTTTATATTTGCTTTGAAAAACTAAAAAGTTGAATTTGAAAAAAGCATAATATCATTAAAATGTATTTTACCACTAGAACGCCCGGAAGGGGTCGATCCGACTCCAACCACATGATTAAATGTCCACTGGAACTATAAATTCTTTCATAAAATAAGTTAAATTTAAACCACGCAGATTTACGTTAAATAAATCAATCAAATACTTTTATATAACAAATATATTAAATATATTTTTACACGAATATTTTTACAAGAAGAGAGTACTGTGCAGAAAGAGAGTACTTCTAAGTCTAATGTTGCGTGTGAGTCTCGTACTGCAGTCGTCCGATCGAGATCTCCTGTTCCTGGCTGTTGCCATTGGCCCGTATCTGAGGGTCCATGTTCGAATGATGACAGCGAGGACGACTTTTTGCCTAGCCCGAAGCGTACTAAATAGCTCGGAGATGTTCGCCCAGTGCTTGCACGTAATATACCAGTTTTTTTTTTTTTTTTTTTTTTTACAAAGCCTGCTTTTTTTCGAGAAAAAAATATATAAATACTCTAAATTCCTGTAAATATTAATGTAATTTAACTCATATTGTAATATTTATATATATCTCTGTGACATTTATTTTAAATAAATGCGTGCAGTAGCACTTTTAAAACTTAAAATTTGTTTTTTTCTTATTTAATTAACAAAAATTATAATTTTCAGATATTTTTTAGTTAAAAAACTGCTGTTTTTAGTTATTTAAGCTATGAGGTATTCGCTACGGCTTTTGCCGGCATGACCTCAAATGATAACAAAAATGGCGTTATTTCCTTGGGACGACCACAGATTCAACCTTCCTCCACGAGGAAAAAAGGCAGAAACCTGCTGTTTATAATCATAGATGGACTTTGGACATCCGCCATCTTGGACGTCATATAATGTAAAAATATATTTTATATAAATTTTTGCTTAAAATATATAGACACCCCTAGTATATTCTGAGAAAGTTACCTAAAGATCCGATGATCCTTAACCCCTTGAGCTCTCGCGCTGTTAGCGGATGTATGTCACTAGCCTGCTGCCGCATCTGGCAGATTTTTTATTATTTTTTTTTTTAATTTTGAATTCACACCACAAAATTTCAGTTGGTACTTTTCTTTTGCTTTATTTATAGAAAATCAATCATCTTGTAAAGCAAAAATAAAAAAGAGTAAAAACTTTCTGGTTTTCGGAATGTCTAATTAAAAAGTCAGCCAGATATTAGGATGATTGCTTCGTTGCGTACATCATTGTTGAAAAGCAGCAAAATAGCATGACGTACGCTGCGTACGTCATACAGCGCAAGAGATTAATATGTGAAAAACACTGTTTACTGCATGAATTTTACTTAAAATGAATCAGAATTGAAAATTTAAATTAATTTTTATCAGTCTGTGTTGCTCAATATAAGAATATGATAAAAACAATAAAATTTCAGCTTGTACTTTTAAATTAACTCACTTATTTTTACGATGATTAAGATAAATTTAACCCCTTAACTCTCGACGAAATCTTACGCGATCACCAGTGCCGTACTTAAATCCCTCTGCAATTAAAGAAGGTGTATATAAGTTTTCTGAAACAACGGTAAGAAAATACACATCTTATACTGTTATATATAATGACCCAGGTGATGAAAATTGCCTCACTATCATTGGAATTCTCCATCTCTATAATAGATGCATGGTTTGTATACGCCCGGGACAGTTAAGGGGTTAATAAAATTAGGGGTTGGATATTCAGTACTGTATTCAGTACTTATTTTTTTTAGATAAAAATGTTAAGAAATTAGTAATTTTATCTGTATTTTAACATATTTCATTACATTTTATTATTATTATTTTTGATTTATTTAAAATCTTATCCTTAGTAAGAAAAACATGCAAAATAAATGTTTCAAACTTTAACAATTACAGAAGGAGAGATTTGAAATTTTCTTAATTATTTTTAATTTTACCAGCATAATACCATTATTCTAGATTAAATAATTTTTCTTCATAAAAACATTTGATAATATGTCAAAAAGGCATTATAAAGTACTCAAATAAAAAAAATTAGTTCAAAGTCTAGGTCAAAGTTTCAAAGGTTTTCTCTTAAGAAAAATCTTTGAAAATATTTCAATAATTTCTGAATATTTCTCTAAACTCATTAAATTTTTAAATGTAGCAAATATACAGTGCGTGTAAAAACTTTAAGGACAGAAAATATATATATTTTTTTGATAAATTTAAAATCAGATGAAAAAAAGTTTACTAGAATGCGTATCATAACGTTCAAATGTTAATAAAGAAGTCAACAAAATTCATCTGTAAGTATTTTATTGTGAAAATAAAGCTATTGTTTAAAACAACACTGTTTTTGCTTGTGTAAAAACTTTAACAGCAAAATAAAAACAATACAGTAACAAAAAAATATATATATATACTTCATATATTATGCAACCACCATTAAGTTTAATGACTGCAAATATTCTACCTTTCATAGACATTACTAATTTTTGGCACACTTCGAAACTGGTTTTATACCATTTATTTTCAATCGTAGATCTGAGTTCTGAAGCTGAGGAAAAATGTCTTCCATGTTTATAAACTCGTCTTGCTAGATCTCCCCATAAGTTCTCGATAGGGTTTAGATCGGGACAACTAGATGGCCATTGCAAAACTTTAATATTTTTCTTAAGAAACCAGAGTTTTGTATTACGGCTTCTGGGGATAGGCGCGTTATCTTGCTGAAAAATCCATTTTCCTCCTCCCAGAATATTTACAACAGATGAAATATGGTGACAAAGAGTTTTTAGATATGCCTTTGAATGAACTTTTTCTGAAAGAAACGCAAATGACCCCACGCCGTTAAACGAAAAGCAGTCCCATGTCATAAACATTTCGCCTCGGACGTCCCTTACGTAAATTTTATTCGGTTGACATCACTTTTTTTAAAAGAAGTTTCCTTCAAATACACAGTTTCAAAAATGATCTAATTAAGGCAAATTTTACTTCCCTTTATTACTGGTGCCAAAAACAAATTTTGCAAACGAAGGCGATGTCCAATCAGACTGGACATACGTGTGCAGAGGAATACTGGATCAGCCACCTAACTGACGTTTTCAGAAAATTTCTTATTCTGTTCTCAAATCATGTCAATAACATTTCCAGCCATCAGGGCCATCTAAGGTCCATTTCTTTTCATCATCGAAAACAACCCGCAGCGATTTGTCGTTCCAAGCTATCACTTGTGTTGCAAACTGCTGCCTTTTGTGGCTAGTCAGTAAAGGGATTTTATACAATTTTGGTGAGTATGGGAAATTCCGAAATTCATTAACTGTATTGCAGATTGTTTTCCAGCAAATTTGAAGGTCAGTCTTCTGTAAAATTTCTTTACTTGAATATTTTCCAGTTGTTGCTAACTTTAAAACTATGCTTCCATCTCTGTGTGACAAGACTTTTGGTCTGCCTTCAGCGGGTTTTTTTCTAAACTCGTCTTTTAATCTAAAGAAATTGTTGATGATGGTTTTAAATCGCCTGTCTCTTTTGAACGGTTCGTACGGATGCCGTTATTTTCAAGGCCAAATATCAGAATTTTTTTAATAGAAAAATAAATCTTGTTTAAACGAACGAAATTTCGCCTCATTTAAGGAGGTATTTTCCATAAAAAAATACTGGTACCGAAGAATTTCTTAGTCTGGAAATTCAAGCACCCGTACGAACCCTGTTTTGCATAAGACCTACAACTAATTTCTGATAATGCAAAAGATTCAACAGCACCTTTTTCACATTCAGTCAGTTTACTTGCTTTTGGAATTGTTATAAATCTAACAAAACTCTTAACAGAAAACATCAGAAAAATCACTACATAAAAGACATAGCTGCCAACTTTTACGCTTTTTTGCTACCACTAAAATTTAATAGTAATCTTCGCCTTGTTTAATCGTGAGATTTAGACGATTAAATACCACAATACTAACTATAAAATTTTAGTGGTAAGAAAAATTGTAAAACTTGACAGCAATGAGAAGAGTTTTTATTGTGCAAATGGATCAAGCAGGACGGTCGTTCTGCCAAGCCAAGCTGAAAAAAAAAATGCTAACCTCGCCAAACAAACAAACGCCAAGAATAAAACGCAAGACACCGTAACTGCTTATTATACTGATGACAACTTCTCCATGTAAAATCAACCAAACATGCCAGCGTAAAATTTCCCATATCAAAAGAACCAATCATCGCAGAAAAATAAAACCAAAACCAGAAGGACCCAATGGAAAATATCTTCAATTTGAGACCAAATGCATCCTCATAAATTAATTATAAACAGAGATATAGATTTTTTAAAATAACGTCGAGATACTGAAAATGATCGATTTATTTTCTTCGTCACAATTTATGGTTCAATCAAGGTAGAGACTTAAATAATGGACATAAAAAAGTAAGGATTGCATTTTTGGACAGATATTTACTCAATCTACGTGCTTTTGTAAAATTCAGCTTTAAAAACACAAATTTTCTATTCTTAATTAGCGAAAAACTGTTAATTAATTTTAAAGTTTATAAATTATGCCAAACAGCGATAAACCCGCCAAATCATTTTAGAAGTCTTTTAAATTTTTTTATATTATCCTTTTGCATTGATTTCATCGAAGAAAACTATGGCCGAGATCCAGATAGATTTTTCGCTGTTAGCGAAATGAGTTTGACCAATCAGAAGTCAGAATGTTTGAGAATTTTCGCTGCTTCTGGATCCCGACCTATGTCATAAAAGTTTTGAGTCATTTTCTTAGTGCCATGGATGAAGTGCAATGTTTACAGAAATTTAGGCTGGGATCCAGATGGATTTTTCGCTGTTAGCGAAACGAGATTCACCAATCAATAGCCTGCATTGCTGCAAACAGCGAAAAGTTCGCAAAAGTGCAAGCTTCTGATTAATGAATCTCGTTTCGCTAACAGCGAAAAATCTATCTAGATTGCGGCCAATTATGTTGAACACAATTTTGCATTTCCACATCCAGGAAGGGTATTGATGTCATAACAACAGTGCGTATTCGAAACTATTTAAGGCATTGATTCTGAACTCCTTTGCTATACATTTCAATATTAAAGAAGTTGTTGTTTCAATAGTTTTAGTACTTTTCTCTATTGCTCACTCTAAAACACGAATATCGAAATTTAACCAACAGCGCTCAGAAACTATAGCGCCTAGAATATATAGTGTTGAAATCGGCTAACCCTGTAATACTTAAAAAAGCGCTAAAATATTGTATCCCTTAAATGTGCAATGATACTGCTGTAATATGCAGATCGCAGCGGCATCTGCAGGATATTTTCTACAACTGCAAGAAATTGCTAGTCTATACAATGTAATAATAGTAATACGAAAATCCCACAGATGTCGCTGCGATCGACACTTGAAATTTTAGCAGTATCGTCGCACATTTAAGGGATACAAATTTTTAGAACTGTTTGGATAGCATATTTCCACACTAGGTATTCTAGGCGCTGTATCAGAAACAACACCATAACAGAGAGCCTTTATACATAAGAGTGGTGATATATGCACAGGAGACATGCTCATTTCAAGCTTTTGTCGAAAGTACGGCAATCCGCTTTCTTGAATAGAGGATATTCAATCTACGTTATGATCACATGGTCAAGGCAAGAACGTCTAGCGTAAAGAAGGGAAGGCTCCGTCTACGTAATGTAAATCCCCGCTAGCCAAGGAAACAGTTCATGGGAGAAAGCAGTAGTACACTGTTAAAAATATCGTGAAAAATTACCTCTGTTTTTAAAGGCTATCTGTATTCTGACCAATGAGAACGCTTCATAGGCGTTTATGTAGCGTTCTCATTGGTCAGAAAATAGAGAACCTGTAAGAACCGAGGTAATTTTTCACGATATTTTTAACAGTGTAGTTTCCTGTTTCCCTTCTATCAGTTAGAAATTCTTTGGGTAAATTACCGGTACCACGTGACTTTTTCAGCCTCGAACCCATATTTGGAATATCCTCCATTAGAAGATACGCGCATGGACGATCTCTATTAGACTAGGGAAACAATTCAGCATGCATTAACCTGGCGATAATGGCATGCTCGTAAAGAACTTTAACGATTTTTTTTTTATCACTTTTACCAATAAACACTTATTGGCCGTATGTCGCTATTTCGTTATAGAGACACACTTGTTCCTAATTAGATCCCGGCCTTAATGTATCAAAATACAGAGTTTGCTTTCTGTACTATTCCTGAGCTCAGTTATAGCGTCTAGAAATATAGGCCGGTATCCAGGTACAATTTTGCAAACAGTGAAAAGTTAGCAAAAATTCTGGCTTCTGATTGGTCAATCTCGTTACGATAACACAGAAAAATCTACCTAGATCACGGTCACAGTGTGAAAACCGGCTATTCCAGCAATTCTTTAAAAAGTGCTAAAAATTGAATCCCATAAATATTGAAAAATACTGAATGACAAATGTCGATGGGAGCAACATTTTCTAGATCTTCTCTGAGCGAAACATTTTCTTTTGAAATAGTTATGTTGGAATTACCATATGTCGCTGTAATCGACATTCGTCGTTCAGCCCCGTTCAACATTTATGGGATACAATTTTTAGCACTTTTTTAATAAGCCGATTTTTAAACTATATCTTCTAGAAACTATAGCTCCGTTATAGCGTCTAGATTATATGTTGTAGAAATCGACTATCCCGGCAATACTTAAAAAAGCGCGAAAGTATTGAATCCCTTAAATGTACAACGATGTTGAATTCCAAACAGTCATTTGCATCGACATCTGCAGGATATTTTTTAAAGAAGAAAGAGACATGTGTAATGCACCGCTACAGCGTCTAGAATACATAATGTGGAAATTTGCTATCCAAGAACCGCTAAAAAGTGTATCCCTTAAATGTGCACTGACGCTGAAATCCAGGGAGATTATCGCAGCGACATCTGCTACATATTTTCAAATTTCAAAGTAAACATCGTATTATTACAGCGGGTTTGACGCCAAGCACACAGGTGAAATGTAAGTTAATAAAACGTTTAAAAAAAATGTTACAGCGTCTAGACCAAATTGTCTTGGAGTTTTGGGAAATATCCTGCAGATATCGCTGTGATCGACTGATTGGATTTCCACACTATATATTCTAGACGCTGTAGCGCCGCGGTAGCCTGTCCTTTTTCGTTTGCCTCGAAGTAGATGACGTCATTTGAAGCTGTTCCTAAGTGTGGAGTTGATTATCTGTACACGGCAATGGACACAAAAAAAAATCGGCGCACCGCTTTGTACTAATCATCGTGTAAAGATGATCCAACTCCGTGTGACTTTTAAACGTCATAAACTGGCCTATTATGTCATTGGTCACGCTAACACCCTCCCCCTTGCTTCCGCCATATATAGCTGCATCTTGCTATGGAGACTGCTAAATGGGCTGCTATCGGTCAAAATCAAGAGAGAAAAGGGCAGAAGAGGGGGAAAGAACTCGTTTTCTTTATGTAGTTTTTCACACGGGAAGATTGACATGCCTGCTCCTCTCCTTTCATCGATTCATGGTGGTGAAATAAACAAACGCCCCTTAAATATTTGAGAAAGTCTTGACACGCGTCACAAAAACATCACACAAAGCAGGCAAAGCAAAGGAACAAAATCATTCATTCGCTCGTGGATATGAACGAGCCAATGAATGATTTTTCTTCTTTGTTTTGCCTGCTTTGTGTGATATTTTCCTGACTTGTCAAGGCTTTCTCGAATATTTAAAGGACGTTGAATAGACCGGGATCAAGATAGATTTCACGCTATTAGCGCGATGAGATTGATCAATCAAAAGCCTGCATTTTTGAAAACTTTTTTTATGTTTGCAGTAAACACTCTGGATCCCGGACATTAACTCTGGTTGGTTAAGACGATTTTGAATAAAATCAAATCAGAAAGCAAATGTTTTTAAACTTTTTTGGTTAGTTTAATCGAAATCTTCCACGTCTATTAATGAAAACTGAGTTACTGTACTTTGGACAAAAACTTGAATATGAGTACACGACTTGTGCATATGTGTCACCACTCTTACATATAAATGTACTCTGTTATGAGCATGATTCTAAGCGCAGCTGGTTAAATTTGAGTATCTGGGTATTAGATAAAGCAATAGTGGCCCACCGTGGCTGAGGATAAGACACCACGCCGCTAATCGCTTGAGAACGTAGGTGGGGGCGGGTTCAAATACCGCCGTGATCCTCACGTGATCTGATATATATGTGTTCAATAAAACAAACAAACAAACAAGCAATAGTGAAAGGTACAGTTGCCATGGAAACAACGACTTCTTTAATTCGTATAGAAAATTAATCAATAGTTGTAAATAATTTAAGTTTAAAATGTAGGCAAATGCTCTGAAAATATCAATGGCTCCCATCTAGTATTTTACAAAAGTAATTTAAGATATTCACATGATGTATAAGTTGATGCAACTCTTACCTAATGAAAATTCTGCAACAAGACTTACGTAGGCAGATCTTTTCAATGATTATTTAAGAATTCTAAGAACAAAACGAAGTTCTTAAGCGCCCTTCCTCACCCCTCCCCCCACTCAAAAAAAGAAATACGATAGAAAGGTATAAGTATTTGGATAATTTCAGTATTTCTGTGATCTTTGGTCAGAGTTTAGAAAAGGTGTCTGGGTATTAAAAAAAACATATAACAAATTTGACGAATGATAAGACTATAGATTTCAAGCAATTTTTAACTGCAAAAAAAATTTATTCTAATGTTTATGCGGCTTTAATAATAGACTATTAAATATAATCAATTTAGGGGAATTTTTGTACGAAATTATATTCTCACATTTATGCAAATAGGTATGGATAAACAGACTTGAGTAAAATTACATATTTATTCTTTCTTCTCTATAACACGATCTAAATGAAGATGAAGTTATATGTACAGTTTATATCTTTAAATTTTTAGATTTTTTTTTTATCAAAAATGTTTCATCATCATGTCTAGAATTGCTAGATTTACTTCTTTAGGCAGATCTTCGATTCTTTGGATGCCTGCGGGGCTTCATTCTCGGATTTTCCGTAGCTATTTGTAAAGATAAATTTATTTTGCAAAACCGTCAGCAAAAAAAAGTTAGAACAAACAATTAACTGACAGACTAACTGTAAATATATATTTTATTTTGACTCTATTTGATTTTTACTAAATTTTCATCCTTCATAGAAAATTTTAAGGCGATATAAATTGAGAAAGACTGATACTTTGAAAGAAGAAATTGACTTTCCTTACTTTTAAATTATTAATTACTCTAAAAAATGAATGATAGGTAAACAAAGTGTATACTATTGTGTTTGTTCCCTACTTATAAAGGCTATACCAGGACTAATTTTAGCGAGTAGAATTATTTCAATTATATATAATCTGTTTAAAAAAAAGAACTGATATCTACTAAAAAACAACTTTTCAAAAGTAAAAAAAAAGCCAAGCAAAAAAAAAAAAAAAGAAAAAAAAGAAAAGAAAAGAAAAAAGGGGAAAGTTGTGGCTAAAAAATAGTGTGATATCAAATTTCCAAGCTAATATTATGGTACTTATTTAACATTTTTTATTAAAAATTTACCATATGTAAGTCGAGTACCTAAGTATGCGTTGATAGAAAGCCTTTTCTCCTTTACTAAATACATCATAAGTGTTTCTGAAAATTATTTTTTTTTAATTATGCATGATGGGCTTGGCGGCCATCTTTCCATATTTTACACAAATTTCTAAGCAGACAAGCTCGTAATATGTTTGCATTATTAAGAATTTTGAACTTCTAGTTTTGGCTACAGACAGATAAATTAAGAAAGTCTTTTATTTTGAAGAAAAAAAACAAATTGATTTTTACTGCTTTAACTAATTAATTAACCCCCTCCGAAAAAAGAGAATCATAAGATAAAACCTGAAGTTACTTCAACTTTATTTTAAGACACAAATTTCTAGGCACTCATTTCCATAAATTAAAAGCATAAAATGTTTGCTTTAGCAACAATTTCGAATTTCCGATCTTAACAATGTACTTGTGTGCTTAGAAAATTGTGTAAAATATGGAAAGATGGCCGCCAAGCCCATCATGCATAATTAAAAAAAATTAATTTTCAGAAACACTTATGATGTATTTAGTAAAGGAGAAAAGGCTTTCTATCAACGCATACTTAGGTACTCGACTTACATATGGTAAATTTTTAATAAAAAATGTTAAATAAGTACCATAATATTAGCTTGGAAATTTGATATCACACTATTTTTTAGCCACAACTTTCCCCTTTTTTCTTTTCTTTTCTTTTTTTTTTTTTTTTTTTTTTTTTTTTGCTTGGCTTTTTTTTTACTTTTGAAAAGTTGTTTTTTAGTAGATAATAATTACACATAATATTTAAATAAAAAAATAGTTGTGCCCTTAAAGTTTTTACACAGACAAAAAAAGCGTTTGTTTGCGTAATTATTATTTTTTCGCAATAAAAAGCTCACAGATATATTTTGCTGACTTTTATATCAGTATTTCCACTTTATGATAAACATTAAATTACCATTTCAACTATCGTATTTTAAATTTATCAAAATATTTACAATTTTTTTCTGTCTTTAAAGTTTTTACATGCACCGTATGTTTCGAATAGTATTGTTTATAGAACTGTGCCTAGCTGCTCTCTTATGTAGGTAGTCTAGGGTCAAGAGGAGTGTTGAGTTTTGTGTGTGAACGTGTTGTACTAGTTCTAGCATCTGTGCGTGAACAATCCACCTATTCTGTGTCTACTTTCGAAATGGATGAAACACAATCTGATTGTCGTGGTAAATAAGGCGGTAGTAGAGAGTATTATTCGGATTTTGTCAGGTCTCTTCCCTTGTGGGACATCAAGACATGTTTAAGCTTTCAGTGAGTCGTCAAAGTGTCGTTAGCCGTTATTGTCCGATTAGTCTGAGTTTAGAATTAGAATCTGCATCTGAAAAGTTTGCCTTCCTGGTAAGATGTTTCGTTAACTAATCCAAATAAAAGTATATGGGAATACACAAAGCTACGTTCAAATAGTGACATTGACGTACTTTCTCTAATGATATAAGGCTAGTTGGGGCAACTGGGACATCATTATACAATGTGACTCTGGAGCTTCTGACAATTCAGCTTCAAAAAGCTAATGTTCATTTGAAATAAAGTCTGAACTTTTGTAAATGTGTTCAGTTAAGTTCCCTCTATCAGACAGAAATGCTCCAAATTACATTTTAATATTTAAAAATATAAAAATATGCATATTTCATCATTCTTTCCTCATGGGTCCAGTTGCCCCCAAAAATGGGGTTACTGGACCAGGGGGGGTCTATGTTCCACACGCGTTCATTTTTTTTTCATATCGGATATCAGGTCCTGTTAGAAAAAGTGTAAACAACTTAAAAAAATTTAAACCAGGCAGATGATGTAAATGATATGTCAATAAACAGCGTTGTAAGGGAAACCTTTGCTGTCAGTGTGCCAAAACAAAAGCACTAAAAGTGAAAATATTAGATTTATTTATACCAAAAACACAAAACTTAAATAAGTACTTATGTACTTTAGTATAGATAATAAGTATAAAAGTCACATGGTTATTTTAAGGGGAAAAAATAGCAAGGTAAATCTATGAACAAACGGCTACGTAAGTACTTAAGTACTTTATCTTTATCCGGGGGTCGCATTATATTGGGAAAATTTTATTGTTTTTAACAAAATCCCCAAAGAAAGGTGCGATGAAGATATTATTTTCAAAATAGTGGTAGGAACGATGAAAGTTTCTCCTATAGAATGCGACCCCTGCGTATAGTACAATTTCAAGGTCTGGCTATCTCGCTTTCAGGGGCAAGGTACTTGCATTCGTAAAATATTGAAATAATTTAATGATACCAATATTTACAATATAATCTATCTGAAAACAAGTAAAAGTATATTTTCGTGTACTTAATAAACGTGAAATTTTCATTATAAAATTCAGGTGCCAGTGTGGCAATTAGGAATTAAAATTAAGTGATGCCCTAACGGCATTACCGCCTCTCAATGGGTCAAGAAATGTAGTTTGATACCACTCAATATGTTTTTTTTTTAAATTTCATTACGTAATTTTAATAAGGTATTCTATCATTTTCTTTATTGTGAGCAAAAAAACAATGGAGAAATTTACCTCCCGTAGTAGGACAAACACAAAAAATTTATTTATAACTATTGGGGTAACTGGATCCAGCATGGTCCAGTTACCCCGGATACATGTCCCAGTTACCCCATTCTTGAAAATATTATGGGGTAACTGGGACACTCGGCTTACATTTGAAACATGAAGTAAATATGTATAGACACCTAATAATATTAATGTAGTTATTTGTCTAATGTTTTTAAAAAATGATTGTTTAATAAAAGTACTTACAGTATTTTAATAATAAGCCGAGGAAGTTCAACCATATTCACGTTGTTTTTAAAAAAAGAAACGTAATTTTTTGACAACCTATCACAGCAAAGTGAGAGTTATGATTGAGTTGATATACGTTGTTTTAGGAAGTAGAGATTAAGGGGCATTGTTCACAAAAGCTAAAACTTAAAATACATCAATGGTTTTTTATAAAATAGCCTATGGCCCAGTTACCTCGTGATTCCAGTTACCCCCAACTAACCTTATTTTGCGTTTCAAGTACTATTTTACAGAGAATTAAAAGGCTTTTCTTTGTTTCTTGCTGTAAACGTAGTCATCTTTTTTGGAGTTAGTATTAGAAATTAAACAATTTACTGGGGTTGACTTCTTCCCTCTCATCGTTTTTGTGCTTGATCTTATACTTTGATCTTCGTTAAATTAACAGACCTGCTCCACTCAGTGTTGTCCGTGAGCTACATTCGTCTTCCTTTCGCCTTAATTAATATGTCATTAAATAAAGCAACTTTTACCATTTCAAAAAAGTGGTGCCAATCAAGAAATCTGAATTAAACAAAGGAGCCCACTGGCAACACTGGCTCCACAGCCAATTTGTTTTACGATTTGGTTTACTATTTTTCTTGTTATTTTCCTTTTTATGGCTGATTATTTAGATGACGGCTCGGTAGGGTCCGCCACAAATGGTGCTCAAAATTTTCACGAAGCCAGACCTCTAGAAGTGGTCCTCAGAAGTTTCTTTACCGCTGTAGAATAATTGAATGAATTTATCTTGAAAATTGGGTAACATATTTTGCATAATGCAGGGCTTCCAAATGTTTCGCCAACTGAATACCAATAAATTTTAACAGAATATTATATGGTAGGTTTGCGCTAGAATTAACTTTCAAAGGCGATTCCGGTGCGGTTTGTAAGAAAAATCTAAAAAGAAATTTTTTCTAAAAAATATTGGTATTCAGTTGGCGGACCATTTGGAAGCCCTGATAATGGCATATCTGATAAAAATAAATATTGATTGTAAAAATGTTCCTAGAAAGATTCCCCTTTATGGTTAGAAGTTATTGGGAGATTTTTAGTGAGTTTATAATGAAAGTGATTACCGACAATTGAACATCGATTATGTTAATGAATGATAAGTGTTTGTCATTTGATAGAGTTAAAAGTTATCAGAGTTATGTGGACATTGATAGGGCTGAAAGGAAATTTCAATAGCAGATATTTGTCTTGTAACCCACAGGAATGTATAAAGTTATTTGAGAAGGTAAAAATTTGCGTTTTGTCATCGATGTTGTTGAGGTCAAGAAAACAAATAATTAAGTAGAAGGAGGAGGATGAGAAGTGTGACGGTGTTCCGTGGTAGGGTGATGTAAATACACAAAACTCCAACTCTAATTTCGGGAACCAAAATTTATTTAAAAGACATTTTAAAAGTTACAAAAGGGGCATTATTCTTAAGTGCTTTAGGAAAAGTGAGCCCCTCATAACGGGTGCGCCGTGGCGCGGATATTAGTTGTTTACATTGAGAAGACCACTATGGAAGTGAGACATGTCACTACACTGTTAAAAATTTTGCAGCATTTTGGCAGGTCATTCGACCGTTTTTTGAAAAAATGGTTTCATAACCATAATGTAACTATATTCTGACCATAAAATAGGCAATAATATGGTCAGAATAGTGTTAAATTACGGGTTGTGTAACCGTTTTCGAAAAAACGGTCAAATGACCTGCCAGAATGCTGCAAATTTTTAACAGTGTAGAAGACCAGATATCTTGGCGTTACAATTTATCGCCAATTTACAAACGTTTTTGTGACTGAGCGAGGACAGACAAAGCCTTTTGCGAAAATAACTTATTACCACAATTATTATGGTTTCCCTTCAAGACATAACTCAAAGGGTTGCTAAATAACTGTCTCTGTGCTTATGAAATCGCAGTCAGAATTTTGCGATTGTATACATTTGTTTATATTCGTTAATGGCTTTTCAGTCTAAATGATAGTTATCCAAATGCATAATGCATAGAAAGGGCATCTGTTTTTTAGAATAAATAATATGAAAGATAAAATTATCTGTAATAATTTTCGAGACAGGATTTTCATAAACTATATTGTGTTTTTGTTGTTAATTCTTTTTCAACGGTCAAATATTTTATAGCGGCAATTAAGAAAGACTTATTTATGATGCAGGCAATAGCGGATACAATTAAATGAAGAAGTAATATTACTAACCGCTGCATTTATTTTTTATTATCTTTTTGAACTAGACGTGGTAACGGAGAGAAAAAATGATTCTATGAGAAAGGAAAAGTTGCAACTGACAAACGGAAATCATAATGCTGAACATTTAAGTATAATGAATTAAAGATGTCACAGAAAGGGAAAAACACATTTTAAAGTATTAAGAGTTATATTTAAATTGCTTTTGAATGAAGGAAGAATGGATATTTAAGACGATATGCAGCAGATAAAACTGTCACAAGAAATGTCGTTGATTTTATCTTAATTTGGAGGATCTAGATGAAATTAATAGTTTAAATGTCGCCATGTTTCAAAAATGGTATCAGTTATTTTAATCGATTGATGGTCTTCTTTTATTATGTCCAAAAATAATAACTCACGAGATGAAATTCCAGATTTTATCTCCATTAGTTTTTGTAAGGTCCTTGTGAATGAATGAAATTCATAATGAACCTCTCTCAGGACACTTATACTGCGTTACCATCTCCAGAGGTCTATGAGGTCTGGACGAAACAGGTTTTGCAACCAATCAGCGGACTTCGTTTGTTTTTAACGCGCCAGTGATTTGTTGATTCTTATGATCTAACGCCTGAACAAACGCATAGGAAAATAATGCAATACTGTAAATGGATCTTTAGTACCGTAAAACCCATGCCAGAATTTGTGTTTTCTACTACTTCCCTAAGATGAGATAAATAGCACAAGAGTATGTTTCTCCTTCGTCGTACCTGATAATGATTTAATGAGAGTAATGTAAGTCCAGCTAGCAAATTAATTCCAATTAAAGTAAGATTTTCTCTTCAGTGCATGGAACTGGATCTAATCAGTCCGTACCCAATTTATAATTCTAAAATTTATAGATATGTATTCGTTATAGCAATTTATTTTAGTATATACTTAGTATTCGATCCATTCAGGAAGGCTTCTGCAAGAACCATCTCTGATGCCTTTTTCGATAATTTTATTTTTAAATAGGGTGCACTTATTACTATAAATTGAATCATATCTACCATATTTTATTGCAGATATGATTAAGACTTTATATACGAGTACTATGCTGGGGATTTCCCACGTTTTTGGTGTAAATTTTTAGCCACAGCCAAATATGGCTGGAAACGTTAACCGAATATTATCTCATATGACATCGTCATTTATTGGTTCGCATCATGCGATCAGGGATCATTTCATTCATCATTTTGTTTACGACTTTCGTACGGCTTTACAAAAATCGAATGGTATTACGCCTAATAAATTGTTTTTAAGAAAAAAAATTATTAATCCCTTCCAAGGTTAGTTATGATATGTGATTCATAGAATTAGTTTGTATGTCAGAATGTGGATAAATGAGTGAGAGAGGTTCAGATTCAGATTAGTATTGCGTAGAAGCTCTTTGTTACAGTAAGGGTAGTAAAATAAAAACGGGTCACCGTGCTGAACTCTCGTGGCAAGCACGTTGTCACCACTGGAATTTGATTGCTGAACTGACATCTGGTAGTAATTAGCGAAAGCACAGTTACAACGTCTACTTACAAACGAGTCGTTAGTTAATTATGCTGGAAGAGAGGTTAGAGAAACGTTTTGTCGTCCAACATCACTGATGGAGGTAAGTAAAGAAGTGCGATTTTTGACTGCTGAAAGTGTAGGAGGACGAGAAATCCATCATCGCATGTTTGCTGTTTTCGGCGAGCACAGCATTCATGTCATGTTCGCGTTTACTGGAACGGTACAAGAGATTCGGTTACAGTGGGATAAATGTATAAGGGGCATTCTCACAATCTTTTGACTTTTATGTCCCTGAATAATAATTTTTATTTTAGCACACGTTCTTGTATTTTTTTTTTATTTCATATACTGGGGAACATCCCATTGCATTATAGCATATTAAAGCGATAAATAACTTTTGGACGATGTTGGGAGTCCAAATACCGGGAAAACTCCTATGCCGTCCCGTGTCCCTGATGCTGATTTTTAAGTTTGGAGCTGTCTTTATAAAATTATTTCAATAAAAAAAAAAATTCGATGTAATTTTTTTCCGAAACTGGAACTATTGTTTTATATAAATATGTAGCAAAACATTAACCTGCACACATTTTTAGGGTTGTTATTATTTTTTAAACTCTGTCCCTGGGTTTTAGATTCCTTACCGTCCCTCTTCTAAATTTATACAGAAAATCACTTCAGATGCAGCCACGGAATTTTTTTCAAGTTTTTTTTTCATGCAGAAGTATGCTAGAGAAAGAATGTCTAAAATTCTTTGACAGAAAATTTATTGCAGAATTTAAATCAGCATTTAAATATCAATTTCAAGCATCGTAGCTTTTTTGGTAGTCTTACCGTCCCCGAGGATTCTTCCTTCACTTTTCAAGATAAATTATTTTTTTTTTATTTAATCCAATGTAAATAACTGTTTCTAAAAATCAATGAACATTTTGGCTACCACTTAGTCTTAATATGATTTGCCTAAAATAGGTGGTAATTTTCCTTACCGTTCCAACCTTACCGTCGCTTTTTTTCCATTTCGTTCCTTTTTCCCTATAACGTCCGTCCTTTAACACCCCTTTAAGACAATATTATACAAAATTTTTTTACTAAAAATACTACGAATCGAATATTTCCAACTGAGCGAAAAAATGCCCAGGCTGGGAATCGAACCCAGATCCTTGGCTTACAAGGCCAATGCTTTTCCATTTAAGCTAACTGGGCCGACAACCAGCCGGCATATTTCGCTCAGAAAACCTTATTGGTAATAACATCTGGTCTGTCATGTAGACAGCTCAACAGAATAAACCGCAGGTAAAGGAACTCCATATAAACGATGGATACGTAGATGAACTATTATTTTAACACAATCAAACTAATTGGTAAAGTTATCATACGAATTGAATATTTCCAACTGAGCGAAAAAATGCCCAGGCTGGGAATAGAACCCAGATCCTTGGCTTACAAAGCCAATGCTTTTCCATTTAAGCTAACTGGGCCGACAACCAGCCGGCATATTTCGCTCAGAAAACCTTATTTGTAATAACATCTGGTCTGTCATGTAGACAGCTCAACAGAATAAACCGCAAGTAAAGGAACTCCCTATAAACGATGGATACGTAGATGAACTATTATTTTAACACAATCAAACTAATTGGTAAAGTTATCATACGAATTGAATATTTCCAACTGAGCGAAAAAATGCCCAGGCTGGGAATCGAACCCAGATCCTTGGCTTACAAGGCCAATGCTTTTCCATTTAAGCTAACTGGGCCGACAACCAGCCGGCATATTTCGCTCAGAAAACCTTATTGGTAATAACATCTGGTCTGTCATGTAGACAGCTCAACAGAATAAACCGCAGGTAAAGGAACTCCATATAAACGATGGATACGTAGATGAACTATTATTTTAACACAATCAAACTAATTGGTAAAGTTATCATACGAATTGAATATTTCCAACTGAGCGAAAAAATGCCCAGGCTGGGAATAGAACCCAGATCCTTGGCTTACAAGGCCAATGCTTTTCCATTTAAGCTAACTGGGCCGACAACCAGCCGGCATATTTCGCTCAGAAAACCTTATTTGTAATAACATCTGGTCTGTCATGTAGACAGCTCAACAGAATAAACCGCATGTAAAGGAACTCCATATAAACGATGGATACGTAGATGAACTATTATTTTAACACAATCAAACTAATTGGTAAAGTTATCATACGAATTGAATATTTCCAACTGAGCGAAAAAATGCCCAGGCTGGGAATCGAACCCAGATCCTTGGCTTACAAGGCCAATGCTTTTCCATTTAAGCTAACTGGGCCGACAACCAGCCGGCATATTTCGCTCAGAAAACCTTATTGGTAATATTAATTTCGTATGATAACTTTACCAATCAGTTTGATTGTGTTAAAATAATAGTTCATCTACATATCCATCGTTTATATGGAGTTCCTTTACCTGCGGTTTATTCTGTTGAGCTGTCTACATGACAGACCAGATGTTATTACCAATAAGGTTTTCTGAGCGAAATATGCCGGCTGGTTGTCGGCCCAGTTAGCTTAAATGGAAAAGCATTGGCCTTGTAAGCCAAGGATCTGGGTTCAATTCCCAGCCTGGGCATTTTTTCGCTCAGTTGGAAATATTCAATTCGTATGATAACTTTACCAATTAGTTTGATTGTGTTAAAATAATAGTTCATCTACGTATCCATCGTTTATATGGAGTTCCTTTACCTGCGGTTTATTCTGTTGAGCTGTCTACATGACAGACCAGATGTTATTACCAATAAGGTTTTCTGAGCGAAATATGCCGGCTGGTTGTCGGCCCAGTTAGCTTAAATGGAAAAGCATTGGCCTTGTAAGCCAAGGATCTGGGTTCGATTCCCAGCCTGGGCATTTTTTCGCTCAGTTGGAAATATTCAATTCGTATGATAACTTTACCAATGAGTTTGATTGTGTTAAAATAATAGTTCATCTACGTATCCATCGTTTATATGGAGTTCCTTTACCTGTGGTTTATTCTGTTGAGCTGTCTACATGACAGACCAGATGTTATTACCAATAAGGTTTTCTGAGCGAAATATGCCGGCTGGTTGTCGGCCCAGTTAGCTTAAATGGAAAAGCATTGGCCATGTAAGCCAAGGATCTGGGTTCGATTCCCAGCCTGGGCATTTTTTCGCTCAGTTGGAAATATTCAATTCGTATGATAACTTTACCAATCAGTTTGATTGTGTTAAAATAATAGTTAAAAATACTACATTGTTATTATTTCATATTTTAATGTCCTGTGGGTACTATGCAAATTCATTATAAGTAAAAATTTAGAAGAAAATAGAAAGTTACAGTGGAAAAATGGTGAGGAAAATTAAACTCGCAAGTTTAACTTAAACCTCAGTTAAATAAATTATTTTTCGCTGGTGATCATTTTTTTTCTTTATTCTGAATCATTAAGGCATTCGTCTATCAGATTAAAATGTTATTTTAGCAAGTTTAATTTACCCAGATTTTTATTCCCGAAAGTAAAAAAGATTGTGAGAATGCCCCATAAACAGTTTTGGGGTTTACTTTTGAGGGAATAAATGTTCTATTATATTTTTGTGTATCTAACCCGTTTTCGTTTGACTATCTACTACTGATCGCTGAACTGACGTCTGGTAGTAATTATCGAAAGCACAGTTAAAACATCTACTTACACTTGAGTGTTAGTTAATTATGCTGGAAGACGATAGAGAAACGTGTTATCGTCCAACATCAGTGATGAAGACAAGTAAAGAAGCGCAAATTTTGACTGCTGAATGTGTAGTAGGACGAAAAATCCATCGTGGCATGTTTGCTGTTTTCGGCGAACACAGCATTCATGTCATGTTCGCGTTTACTGGAATGGTACAAGAGATTCCGCGAGGGGCGTGTGTCACGGAATGACGATGCTCGCCCATGACTCCTCGTGTCATCACCCCGGCTGTTATTGCAGAGGTCCATGGTCTCATACAGGAAAATCTACAAATCAGGGTTAAAGAAAGAGATTCGTTTGCATCGGACGACGACGTGCATGACTGGGTAAATAACTATTTTTGCAGACACCCTACAAGCTTTAACAAAAATGGGTTTTACGTCATAGTGTATGTCATATGTTACAGTGGGATAAATGTATAAACAGTTTTGGGGATTACTTTTAAGGGAATATATGTACTATTATTCTTTTGTGTATCTAACCCGTTTTCTTTTGACTACTCATTATAGTAGATAAGAAGGGGCGAGTTTGAAGCAAAAAGTGGTGATTTTCTTTTATTTGAGAAGCATTATTTTACTTTACGTCGGCAAAGAAGGGTGGCTAAGTTTGGGACGAATTTAAGTCCGTTTAAGATGTTAGAACTTGTGAATAATAATTTGATTATGCTTGTTGAGGGAAAAATGACAAATGTTCATTTGTATCAAGTTATTGTGTATAAGTTTAAGACTAATGATGAGTTCTTTCAATTATTTAGCGGTTATTTCCAACTTTCCCGGTAACATGGGTTATTCATTGATTTTTCTTTTTAATCTATGCGTGGAACTAGTGGTAATTATCATCCTTCTAAAAATTTCGTTGGAAGGGATGAGCCGAAATAATCGTCTTCTGCGCATTCAAATATAAACCTTAATAGTAATCAAAGGACTCACAAAATATTTTATAAAACGAACAGTGACACTCTAATCAACAAAATATGAAGAGGCATGCTGGTAGCACTGCTTCTTTTATAAGAGTGTTGCAAAAACTGCAAAATACTGATTATCATGGTCATTTCCTCCACTGCTTTATCCTGCAAGCAATAAACGTAATAAGAAGAATAAGTGAAATAATACAGTCTCAGGACTCTCTAAGCTGGAGCAAAAAGGGTTTCAGCAAGATTCATATTTTCAACATAAAAGAAACGTGTCTAATGACTAACAGAGTTATTTTCTAGTTGCTAAAAGACACTTACTACAGACAGAATGAGACTTTTACCCTTATTATTATTATTTTTTTTTTTGAAGAGATTGAATCCAGTGGCCTCCTCGTCCTCCTCCAAAGGCAACTAAAACACGAAGCGAAACCCCTGTGTTGGACTAAGTTATCGAAAGCTCAGAATAGGAGTCCAGGTCTGTCCGAACGGTACTGCAGGGTAGACAGTTTGGCCTCCATATTTATTCCGAAATTTGGACTTCAGACGGAAACTTTTGCAGAAGAATTTTTACTTTAAGTAATCAAGAAAAGTCTAACTCAAATAAATCTGAAACACCTTTTGCATTTTTCTGGTGTGAATCCGAGTTTTTGTTTTATAAAAGGGAGGCTAAACTGGCAAACTTGCAGGACAGCACAAGGATCGAATGAAAGCAATTGTCACTAGACTCTCCGTACAGGTTGGATGATGGAAAATACTTTATACAATCTTTCTGGGATAGAAAGAATAGCGAATATGAAGACAGTAAATTCCAAGAAGTCTAATTAGTTGAAATCATTTCTGTCTTACATTTAAGTTAATTTTTTGCAATATGAGAGAAGAACGAGTAGCTGGACTATATTCCTCTCTAACTTTATTTCTGAACTTTAAACGGCTTCTCAAAATGTGTTGCTTAAAAGAATTCAAAATTATTTGTGAAACGTGTTAGAAATGATGTTATAATACATCAAACTTTGTCTAATCTGGTTTTTGTTTTCTAGAAAAATTGTTCGTTAAAATGTATAAACTACATGTAATAATCCCTTCAAAACATCAAAGTAGTTTAATATTTGCTATAAGTTATAAAAATTAATTAAAAATGGAAAAAATACCTTTATTTATTCACATTCGACGTGTTTCTTTGCTCCGACGGCAACATCCTAAGAATTAAAATGGTACAGATATTTTCGCCAAAAATTTTTAAATTGAAAATTTAGTAAAAAAACATCACACGCATAATGAAATTAACTACAATATTAAAAATGGATATTTGTGAACGTGAATTATTTTATATTATTGTTTCATTATTCTGTAAAGCATTTCGTTCAAATTTTTGGAAGATCCATGGAGGCTGGATCATTGCATATACCGGGTGTCCCAAAAATGACTGATGGATTTTAAAATTCAATAACTTGGAAACGATGACAGGTATTTAAAAAATTCTTGCAGGAGTGTTATGTAAGATGTAAGGAGTTTTTATGCTGCGATTCTCAGTTTTAGTTAGTAATAGAATTGATAGATGGCGCTGCAAGCAATAACCGCTAAATCTAGGCTCGATTTTTCGGCCTCTCCTTCTTCCATGTGAAATAAAGGAGATTAAATTGTATTGAATGGATCCCAAATCTACCAAAAATCTGGCCTAGACAGAGCACCTATTGCTCTCAGCGCCATCCATTGCTGGAAATTCGAACTAAAATCAAGAATCACAGTAAAAAACTCCTGACATCATACATAACCCTATTGCAAGAATTTTTTAAATATCTGTCACCGTTTGCAAGTTATTGAATTTTAAAATCCATCAGTCATTTCTGGGACACCCGGTATTTTCACTGCGTAAATTCTATTTATTATGAATAATTTTCATGCATTTAAGTTTAACACCTCTATGTAATTGTTTGTTTTAAACTGTTGCTGTTGTTTTAATATTAATTGCAACAAAATGAATATATAGAGAGCAGAATTTCGTTTTTTAGGTTACGTATAAATCAAATAAGTGAAGAAAGCATACGTAGAAAGAAAGCTTAAACTAGTGAAAGAAAAAAAAACATTAAATTTAGTGTGTATTCTTATTTTATTGCAGTAATTTTCGAATATTTTTAAATCTAGGAAAATGCGCAGACAAGGTACTGTATTAATCTTTTAATTGTCATAATATACCACAGTAAAATTTCAACATTTTCCTCCTTAAAATAAAGTTCAAGTTAGGCATTCATTTTTATTTTTCCCAACACTAGAAATATGTCTTTTTTAATTACTATTTAACGGTAAACTTTAAATTGAAAATAATTATAAATCCTCACAGTGAACCTTCTGCCTCCCCGTCAGTAAGCAAACACTAATTTTTAAAAATTCAAATTGGTTCTAATTTAATTCAGATGCCCCCTTTGCCTCCACTAAATAGATATAAAATTTAAAATCTTTAAATTTTGTACACAATCGGTTAATATGTAAAATCAATAATGATCTAAATTTATACTTTACTGTAATTACAGGTACCACCCCCCCCCCCCCTCCACTTCACCACAAAGCACTCAAGCTTTCATTATCGATAATTTCAGATGCTCATTTTCCCCCTAGTGTTATTAATAGAAGACAATAATTAGTAATATCAAACTTTTAAGAACATGAGCAGTTTAAAAAAGTAACTAGTTTAAAAAAAAAAGTTCGACACTTCCCTTCATCCGGCGAACCATTGCTGGGCATCCATTTTTTAAATCTGGTTTTGACAGAAAAAAATTTAACAACCCACTTCATCAGGTTAAGGATATTAATTAACATTAGGAAACATTAAGTTATTGCTTTTAAAGTAATTTTAAGCATTTCAGCAGTTTGTTTAGCTGCTTACTTAGGAAACAATAAACTTATTCAACACTTACAACATTAATACAACCATATTTATTTGTCTTCCTTAAGATATTTAAAACTCAATAAAGAGACTACTCGAAATAAATTTATGCATACAACATGTATAGTATGTGATAATTATTTTTATCATAAATATGAATGAATTCCTAATTTAAATGTCGGATTCACCTTAAATGTGAATTTTAAAACCACGAGTGTACCTATTAGTATAATTAAAACTATGAGTATATGCTATTGTACAGGGTGGCCCAAAAGTAGGTAAATAGCTACTTACTTTTACACAGTACAGTTTTACAGTATACAGCAGTATTTTTAATACAGGTTTAATTAAATATATAGTTACATATTTAATCCAGAAGGTGCTCAAAATAAACACATTCGGTATTGATGCATTCCTTCAACCTGTCCCCCGAATAAAGGGCACAATCAGTTATGTATCTGTAACTGCATACCTAATTTTGGAACATTCTGTATACTAACAAAATAAAATAAAACTAAATAAATTAAAATGCAAAAGCTACTCTCAATAATCCTTTTTTATTGAACTTTAAACGAAAAAAATCAAAAATTCTTATCTTCTTTGTGGTAATTATTTCTAAACTGCGGGACATAGTACTTTTATCCTATTTTGAAATGAATGACATAATAATAGGAGTAATAATACATTTTTTTTATGTCTGAAAAAAAGAAGATTCGTAATTCTAATCTAAGCGCACGCTTTGACAGTGACAGACCCAAGAATCAAGCCTGAATTTGAGGACGTAGCAGAATTTAAAGGTCCAGCTGGGGCGGCCTGTATGTAGAGGGCGTTGTTCTAGTCCATTTTTGTTCAATTAAGTTTTAGTTGAATTTTTAATCTATGGAATAAACAATAATTTGTTTACTGCCATAATGAATCAAGTGGTAGGTTGAAAATATGAGCAACAGTATGGTCACCCATGATTTTGAATGATATGCGTGCGAAGCCATTAACTTACATACAAACAAGTCTGGATAATGTTTTATGGACTTTGGCTCTGAACGATATATTTGTAAACAGAGAAAGTGGAAAGGTAATATGAGACAGCTAAGTACCTCAAAAAGTTCCTCTTCCAGGAAATAACCCTTAAGAAAATAATTCATAGAGCTGTATAGAATTCTATAAAATTCTTTACAAGTTCTATAGAATACTATTTCTATAGAGTTTTGAAGAGTTCTATAGAATACTTTTTCTAAAGAAAATCTTTCTATAGAATTTCCTTTCTATAGAATTACATTTTATAGAGTTTTGAAGAGCTCTATAGAATACATTTTCTAAAGAAAATGTTTCTATAGAATAGCCTTTCTATAGAACATTATTTCTATAGTTTTGAGGAGTTATATGGAATAATTTTTCTAAAGAAAATGTTCTGTGGAATTCATCGAAATTCTATAGATTTTTTTTCTATAGAAAAATTTGCTATTCAGTACATAAACCTTATAGAATTTCTATAGACTAATGATTCTATGGATTTTTTTTTAATTTATATATATTGGTCTTTTTATGTGTACTAATTTATTTACATCTATATATTAAAAAATTAAAAAAAATAGTTAGTTTTGTAATACATTAGTTTAATATATTAGTATTCCATAGATTTAATATGATTATAATTTAATTCAGTTCAAATAGATTGTGATTCAAATTTTAATGTAATAATATATCAGTCGAAATACTTATTTAAATTATGGTTAATTAGTTCGTTTATGAATCAGTATTTTTTTAAACACCACCAATAAAATCAATAAATCAATCAAACAATAAATAAATAAATATATTCTTTATTTCAACGGAATGTTTTTCAATCCTTAAATGTTTATGTTTCAAATGGTTTCGGTTTCCTAATTCACACAGTTTGAGAAACATTGTAAATTCCATGTGTGTTTAATAATTGGGAACGCAAATCATAAAAGAAACAAAGTTGAAATAGTATAATAAGAGTTCACAAAACTGTCAACGGACATACTAAGCTGCAGATCGATCACCGCTCAAGATCGATCACCGAAATAGTAGCAGCATCGACGATCATGGTTAGTGCTTGTGAGTGACCAACTGACAACAGCTGCCGATATTCGAATATTTTTATAGAATATGTTATAGACTATATTCAAATATTTTTTAAAGAAACTCTATATTTTTTATAGAAACTCTATAAACTCTATATAAGCTCTACAGACATTTCTATTGAACTGCTACAGATAATTCTATAATTTTTAGGTTAAACTAGCTTATAGAAACACGGGCCATAATTCTATATAATTCTATAAGAATTTTCCTATAATTTTTATTTTTAGAATTCTATAGGAAATTTTTGTAAGGGAACAACTTTGTGATTGCCCATATGCTCTAATCTGAGATCCAATATGCTCTAAGCTGAGAGATTAATTTTGTTTGAATGCGATTTTAGAAATTTCCTCAATTGTTTGCAAAAGTTAACGAAACATTAAAACGTATCTAGCTGTTTTTAGCATTACCTTCAAAAGACTTAGGATCGTAAAATGTTTGTAAACAATCTTAGTTTAAATTTGTCTAGAAAAGTATATCATATGCCAGTGCTTTGAGTATTTTTTTTCTGCCTTTTTGAATAAAACATTGAACAATGAAGATCCTTCTACATTTTCATATTTGATAACTTATTTAATCGAAAAATGATGAATTTAAACAAAACTATATTTCTAGTGACAGCTTATAAAACAAAAAACAAAACAAAAAACAAAACATAAAATAAAATAAGTGTACAAATTTAAAATTTGTAAAACATTCATATTTTTGTAACCATAACTGATACATAATGGTTTTTATTAAACTAATTTGTTATATCATTAATTTGTGTACCTTAGTAGAAAAAACATCATCGTGTAAAATCGCTATTTTTTCCTCTGTTCTAAAATAATTTCACTGCAGTATTAGGCATAATAAGAAAAATCTCAATGCTCTCTTTTTCATGCATTGGGTACTTAACACTGTTCTTTAATAATTTTTTTATATGTTCATCAATTACTTGACAAGAGATATAGATATAACAATAAAAAAAATTTGAATGTAAGTCATTTAAAGCAGAGTGTCTAAAATAGATTAACATAGTGGTGTCTCCCTTGAAAACGAACCGAAATTTCTATTCATAACTTAATCAAAAACAAAGGCAATTGAAATTTCAACAGACTTTCGAAAAGTGCAATTCGACGACATCGCGAGAAGTGCACACAAATTAGTGAAAAACACCGCATGTAATGTGAACTACTGTTCCGAAATATGGAGAGTTTTGTTCAGCTCTATTTGTGTGTGGATGGTAGAAGCTTCCCCAATTATCCTGATATATTTGCTTATGATATTAAGTATGGTAAAATTGTGTTCAAATATCTTTACTATTCTCAAAGTTCTGAACAACAATTATAGTTTGGTATCGAGTGATACGACACGACATGTATTATTGACAGAATAAATAATTGTTTCAATGATTTTCAATATAAATGTGGTTTGTTGTGGTAATCGCTACCACGTCTTGTAATTTTTCCTCAACTCTTATCAAACACTTTCCATCAAGGATTTCTTTTGTATTCTATCACAATGAGTGAAAATGAAAATAACTCTTTCCCGAAAAGGTGAAATTGTACATTGGCTTTTGTTCTACCAATCTATAGTAAAAAAATTTAGTCATCAAGTCTCTTTAAAATATGTTAATTTAAAAGTTCGTTAATAAAATATTATAGATTGTAGCATATTCCGCGTGAATTCATAAACCTTAGCAAGAATGTCTTAAAAATGGAAATAAAAATTCACAAACCATTAAAATTTTTTTACCGATGTCTAAATCATTTTAATTGTTCTATAATATATTTATAATAATTATTTGGCCCTAAAATTAAATAATTTTCTTCATAAAAATATAGTACTCTTTTTTTCAGAATAGTTCTTCTAGCAAAACTTTAATTGGGTGCACTGCAAATAGAGGCGTCTTAAATTAAGACACATATGTGACTAAAAAAGTTATTCAGACACTTAAGTGTCTAAATTTGAAATTTCAGACATCACAGGTGTCTAAATTTTAGACACATAAGTGTCTTACTATGATCATGGCATAAATGAACTAATAAACATGTCTGAAAAATGGCGATATGTCTGAAATTAAGACATTTAGAAATTTAGACACTTAAGTGTCTAAATGCGATACAATTGTATCATATGTGTGATGACTGTATGTATAACTGTATTGCAATATGTATGCCAGCACCACCAGAAAATTGTTTTCGAATGGATAACAGATGTTTAAAATATTTTTATCCATTAAATTTGGTATTTTATATATATTTTTTTTTAAAGTAATTTGTTTAGATTATGGGACGTCTGGAAAATTGAAATAGTTAGCTTACTAAAGTTTTGGGACTTAGTTATTTTTGGCGCAATAAATAAATCAGTAATTGCTTTTCATGAAAAATATTTATTTTCAAAAATTACTCGCAATCATGGACGTACGCACGTATGTCCAAGGAAGAGCCACACCCTCCCGTTAAATACTAAGAGATGTACCGGTGGAAAGAAATTTAGGGAGGGACAAGATTTTGGAACAGTTGGGTCTGGGGTCAACAGCGTAATCCGCTTTTCTAAAATGCAGAACATAAACATGAAATAGGCAAACTAAGAATATTTTGACAGAACTCCTCGGGCAAGAAATGTTTAAAGATACAAACATAAAAATAAATATAAAAATTAATCGTTCAAAAATAAGTTTCAAACGACATTTTTGAAAATAAAACTTTTTTTTTTTCTCAATGGACTCTTCCCCTCCCCCCACCCCCACCCCACCCCTTGACACACACACACCGTTTTGAGATAAATTTGAAATATATCAATATCAAAAGAAGAAAAGAATTAAAATTGTCTTCTACGAAGTGTTCAAAGGAAGGTGGATTTCTCTGAAGTAAAATTTTTAGTAACATTTTCCTTAACGTAAAATTATTCTATAGCCATTTATAAGAAAAGAAATATCATATATTTTTAATTATCAGACATAAAGAAAGCATAATTGATTAAATTTCACTATACTGGGAGGGAGAATGTATCCACCAGGGGGCACTGTAGTTGCGCATGCGTTTTAGATGTCTTTCGTTGGAACGTACGTTGTAGTAACTGAAAGTTTGTTTTATGTACGTGTATTTATTTTTTTGCGGAATTTCAAGTTCTGTGATTTTAAGTCGTATTCACTTAGTTTATTTATGTATTGAATATATACTTCTGACTTACGTGCTTGACACCCAATGACTCGTATAAGCTGTCGTCGATATAATTCGGGATAGAGACAACACTTGAAGATTACATCCGGGAACTCTACAAAGTGTGTGGCAAGGTGTGTGTGGTGTGGAACGTACTTAGTGTTAATTTGTATAGAGATTTAGTATTATTGTACTTCGTCTTTATAAAAGCTGGTAAAAAGAACTTTTGTCTGGCGGAGTATATTTTGAGGATGAAGCATTTCATTCTCTAAGTATGCTTAGTCGGATGTATTAACGTCTTCCCTTCAAAAAAGATGCAAGTCTTTGCTCCTCACTGTAATAGTTTTTAAAATTTCAAATCGAGGAATTTATCTTACTTCTTGCAACAGGATTAAAGTAAGTGTCACAATTTTTCTTTTTAGTACTAAATTTAGTGTTATTTTTTATGATTTTCTAAATAGCACTGATCAAAATCTTGCATAAAATGGTATTAGTTTTGAATCTGTTTGCAAAAAGCCCGCTAATTCTAGAAGTATATATTTTTTAACTTATGACGTTGCCTTTTATTACAAATTATATATTTTAAATTCTCATATGTTTCCCCTAATTTAAAGTAATAATATCACATTTTAAGTTAAATTCATTCTCTTGATTTCCATGGGAGTTCTTAGTTTCAATTCTTATCTGTTTCAATTCTAATTCTTATCTATCACTAAACGACCACAATGATATAAAGAAAAAAAAAAGCTTTGAAAGATTTCCTAATTCTTTCTTACTTCCTACATAGGGATTACAATCACGTATCCTGGGATTCCGCTCTATTTTTAATCCCGAAAATCCCGGGATTTTTTTCTGTCAAATCCCGGGATTTTCGGAGTTGTTTTTTTAACAGAGCAATATTCAACTGAAATAAAAAAAAAAATGTATTTATAGACTTTTGCTTTTGGAATAGAAATCAATTTTTATAAATTTATGTATATATGTATCATTGAAAAAGAATGTATATCTCGAGTATTTTTTACATATATTTATAAGCGATTAAACATTTTAACGTGTAAATCTGTTGACCTGCTAACAGACGTCACAGCGATGAGTCAGGAAAAACGAAATCATTTCTTTATTTCGAATTTGCTGCGTGTAGAAAGATCTTCCATTCCACGAGTCATTTTGAGATTAACGTTTACTGATAAGCGTTTGTTTCTTTTCGTGCTTTTAAATTTATTTTTCCTTGAAGATATGTAATGAAAAGGATTTTCTACCGTAGAATTGTAATCTTTAATTACATGGTTATGAGAATAATGTAAAATTTAATTTGTCATAATAATTACTTTTTAATATTGTAAATATTTAGTCATTCAAAAACTTTTTTAACAGGAAATAAAAGGAAGTATGTAGAAGATAAAACATAAACTTATACGAAAAATACAAAAATGACAGATGTTAAGATATATATTTAAGACAAAAGAAGTTTGGAGACTATAAGTTATTTTTTCTTCGTGTTATTAATATAGAATATTTATTTATTTTTATTGATAGTTGAATAGCCTTTGTGATTACCCTCTGATCTACATAAAAACTTGCCCATGTGGAAATATAAATTTTTTTTAATCTAATTTTTAAATAAGGATTTTTTTTTTATTTTTATTTTTTTTTTTTATTTTTTTTTTTTTCTGGGAGGGGGTCGGGATTTTTTTGAAAATTTCGTAAAGCTGATATCTTAAATCTTGCACTGATTATAATTAAAGTTTTGAAGTTTTATAGTAGGACAAGATTAAAAACCCAATATATATTTAACAAAATACAGAAGTAATTTTTTTCTCAATGTTATTAAAGTAGAATATTTATTTTTTTATTCATAGTTAAATAGCTGTTGTGATTATCATCTGATGCATATGTAAAAGTGCCTATGTGGCAATATAATTTTTAAAAAATCTAATTTTAAAATTATGAATTTTCATTTTTTTCTTGGGGGGGGGGGGGGATTTACTTGCAATTTTCTTACATCTGATATTTTAAATGTTTTTCGACATTCAACCGCCGAGTGTATTAAATATTTTGAACTTTTAGAGTGGGAAAAGATTATAAAATATATATGCATATATTTATCCGTGTACCTTAATAGAGACACTGCGGGGCAGCTGTATTTGCCCGATAATCGAAGATGTCTGCTTTTGTGAGGTAAAAAAATATACAAATATCTATGCCTTGCGGATTAAAAAAGTATTCGCTAAATAGAGGTGTCCGCTATTCGGGAATGTCTATTAACATCCACAACGGATACTCCCGAATACCGGACATCTCAATTTAGATAACAATAATGCAGGGTTGCATTTTTTTCAAAAGAACTTCTTGATTAAAGCATGGGCATACTGGGCAGTGCCCCCCCCCCCCCCTACGATTTTAGTGCCACCAAATTTGATGTGCAATATTTGTAAAGCTTATATTTTAAATCTGTTTCGAAATTGTACTGATTATAATCAATATTTTGACCTTTCAAAGTAAAATAAGATAAAAAAAAAATTTAATATTTAAATAAATATTTTTTGTTTTAATTTTGTTCAACTCCTGAAGTTCAAAATATTGATTATAATAAATACAATGTGGTAAAAGATTTAAATTATCATCTTAACGAAAATTGCATACCAAAATTAGGAGCACAGCAGAAAATCAGGCTGTATGGGGGTGGAGGGGGCAGGACCACAGCCAAATATTTTTTCAGGATTCAACGTGGTCAAACATGGCTACGTATGATGCTTACAAAAAATGGGTGCGATTCAGACGTTTGAAGTGTCTGAAATTCAGACGCAAAAAGTGTCTAAAAAAATTCAGACATTTTAAAATGTCTGAAAATTGAACACTCCGTTTCAGACACTTAAGTGTCTGAATTTCAGACATTTTAATTTGCAGTGTGAATGCTCCAGTTATGGCCACTTTGTCAGCTAAGTAGTAATTAATAGTCTCTGAACCAATAACATTTGATGCAACATTTTCTTTATACTCTTTTGTCTTTATTTACTCATTTCATTCATTAGATACATTGACCTAAAAAATGAAATCATTGGTTGTGATGAAGAAAGGTGTCATTCTTAAGAAAGTGGTTAAAGTACAGTGTGTTTTGTTTTGAGTACACATGATGTAGAAAGTTAATATTTTTTATTTTAAGACTACTTTTGATAATCTTAAAGGTAAGTTATAATATATATTTTACTTTTACAGTCTTAAATTTTGTTTAAGAAATTGAAATGGAAGTGGCCAAAACTGGTACTTTGATATTATATATTTTCCAGTTAGGGCCATGCTTGTGGCCATAACTAGAATAGTATTGGTACTAGTTATGGCCAGTCTGTTGCTAAAATTAAAGTAATACGCTCTATCAATTTGGTAAACAAAATTTATACGAAATTAATATTTCCAACAGAGCGAAAAAATCGAACCTAGAACCTTGGCTTACAAGGCCAATGCTTTACCGTTTAAACTAACTGGGCCGACAACCAGCCAGCATATTTCGCTCACGTAACCTTATTTGTAGTAACATCTGGTCTGTCATGTAGACAGCTCAAAACAATAAACTGCAGGTAAAGGAACTCCATATAAACGATGGATACGTAGATGAACTATTATTTTAACACAATCAAACTGATTGGTAAAGTTATCATACGAAATTAATATTTCCAACTGAGCAAAAAAATGCCCTGCCCGAGAATCGAACCCAGGTCCTTGGCTTACAAGGCCAATTCTTTACCGTTTAATCTAACTGGGCTAAAAAACAGCCAGTATATTTCGCTCAGATAACCTTATTGGTACTTAAATGGTAAAGCATTGGCCTTGTAAGCCAAGGATCTGGGTTCGATTCCCGGCCTGGGCATTTTTTCGTTCAGTTAGAAATATTCATTTCATATGATAACTTTACCAATCATTTTGATTGTGTTAAAATAATAGTTCATTTACGTATCCATCGGTTATATGGAGTTCCTTTACTTGCGGTTTATTCTGTAAGCTATCTACAACTCTGACAAGATGTTACTACAAATAAGGTTATCTGAGCAAAATACGCTGGCTGTTTGTCGGCCCAGTTAGCTTAAACGGTAAAGTATTGGCCTTGAAATCCAAGGATCTGGGTTCTATTCCCGGACTGGGTATTTTTTCGCTCAGTTGGAAATATTCATTTCGTAAAAAAAAAAAAAAAAAACTTTTTAGGCAATGGAAAAAGTTTAATTTTACATTAGTTATGTAAAAATACTGTTTTAGACCCATTTAGTAAATATCTATAGTAAAAATATTTATGAGAATATTCTGAAATAGCTAGTTTTATAGTTTTCAATTTGTCTCTTTTTTGTAGGTGAACTCGTTTTAAAAAAAAATGGATCCAGTTAAACAAACAAAAAATACGCTGAAAACCTTGTCAAAAAACGTTTCCGTTATTCTCCAAGTAAAATATCTAGTGCATTGTAGGCAATTCGAGAAGAAAACTTGCCTGTTTTAAGAACATGTCAAAAATATGGTGTACCCCGCTCTGCTATAAGATATAAATTAGCAGGTAAAGCCCAGAATCATCTGGTCATTCTGGTGTTCAGGCAATTTTAGACACAAAAGTAGAACAAAAATTAGTCGATTGGCTTTTACATACTGCTGGAATGGGATTTCCGTTTAGTAAGGAAAATCTATTAGATTCTGTTCAAAAAATTGTACAATCTGAAAATATTAATGCTCCGTTTAAAGAGGGAAGACCAGGTAAACAATGGTTCAATTCCTTTTTAATGCGGCATAAAAATGTTAGCTACAAACATTCAGAATATTTAAGCCGATCCAGAAGTAACGTGCCCGAAGAAAAAATTAGGCTTTGGTTTGAAGAGGTGAAAACTTTATTAGAAGATAATATATCGATTCTCAGTGATCCTCAAAGAATTTTTAATACAGCTGTAACATATTTTTTCTTATCGCCCAAGGGTGGACTTATGTTAGCTGGTAAAGGTGAAAATGCTTGTCATGTGTCTAGTAGTAGCGATAAAGAAAACATTACAACTCTAACAACAGTTCATGCTAATGAGAAAATAGCATTTCCCTTAGCAATTTTCAAATATAAAAGGCTTCCTCAAACTATTGTAAAATCGTCACCTACTGAGTGGGGCATAGCAGTCTCAGATTCTGGTTGGATGACCGGAAAAACTTTTTATGAATATATAGCCAATGCTTTTTATCCATATCTATTGGAAAAAGAAATTCCTCTACCTGTTTTTCTATTTTTAGATGGCCACAAGTCCATATAACATTGCATTTATGTGATTTCTGCAGAGAAATGAAAATAGTCTGTGCCCGCTATCCCAATATTCCACACATATTACAACCTCTATATTGCTGTCTTTGGAAATTAAAGAATAAATGGAAACATTTTTCAGAAAATGGAGAATAGACCACAATGGAGAAGAGGTGACTAAATTTAACTTTTGTAATGTTCTTCAAAATGTAACATATGGTGACTCAATTCAAAGTCCTGTGAAATCTGGATTTAATGCATGCGGGTTGTTTCCGTTTAATGCAAATAATATAAACTACAAAAAATGTATTTTGCCTAAACCTGATCTTAACCAACAGCAAATACAAGGGGAATATCTAATTCATTTAAGATATTTGGAGACTAAAATTGATCCAGAGTTACTTGTTTCATAAAAAAAAAAAAAAAAAAAAGAACAAAAAAAAAGAACAAAAATGTGGACTCGGAAGGTGATCGTTAATATATGATGTTTGGCTAAAATTTGTTGATGAAGAAATGCTTAAAGAGGAAACTGGCAATGAAATATCTAGGGTTAATGAAAACGAAAAAAATATGTGCACAAATGAAACTTTAGAACCAATTTCTATGGATGATACCTGTGAAGCTTCTGTACAGGACTCTAATATTTCATTGACTGAAGTAAGAAATATAGATGTAAATTCTTCATTATCATGTTGCTCCATTTGGGATCGTGTTATTTTATCCCCAATAAATAAATCCCCTAATGACTTCATTAAAAGTCTTATGCTGGCCTGAACTGAAACAAAGTTTGAGGGAAAAAAGGGAAGTGGTCTACTCGCGTTCCTAGTGCTATCACGTCGGATAATGGTAGAGAATATTTAAGAGCAAAAGAAAGAGAAAGAAGAAAGAAGAAACCCATATAAAAAAGTGTTAAGATGACTGAATTTGCAATGTATGTAAGAAAAGCTGGAAAACAGAAGATCGCAAAGGTATTGTGGGGGCATGGGTTGAATGTGATTTGTGCAGGAAACATTATCATTTTCCTTGCATCCCGAAGGCATATATTAATGACTGAAAATTGGATATCCCAGATTCGGATGATAAGGACTTCTCTTCTTTAACCGAATTCAAAAAGAAGGAAGTTATCAATTCGACCTGTATGTAAGTGTTGGACATGTTCATGCATAACTTTCTTAAATATGAACCGATTTTGATATTTTTTTTTGTTTGAAAGTGTAAGTCACCAATTTGGTCCCATTTCAATTTCATAAAAATCTGATGATTAGAACTTTTTTTTTAAAATAAAAACTTTAAAATTCAAATCCATTTTTAAGCAGTTGCCCAATTACAAGCACTCATCTTTCATACTGTTACTCTTACAGAGATACGAGATCTTTCAAAGTGCGGAAACTTAGCTGGACAAAGGCCGAGTTCCAGATAGGTTTTTCGCAGGTAGTGAAACGAGATTGACCAATCAGAAGCCTGCAGTTTTGCGAACTTTTCGCTGTTTGCAAAAATGCAGCCTTCTGATTGGTAGATCTTGTTTCGCTAAGAGCGAAAAATCTATCTGGATCCCGGCCATTCTGTCATCTACCAAACCGGAAGGCCCACAGAGACACAAACCGATATCGAAAGTCAGTGTCGAAAAGTTGAAAATCGACCTTTAAAGTTTCTCATGAATCAGAGCACAAGTACAACGCCTAGAATAAATAGTGTGGAAATCTGCTATCCAAACAGCACTGATACAGCGTCTAGAATACCTAGTGTGGAAATATGCTATCCAAACAGTGCTAACCATTTTTATCCCTTAAATGTGCGACGATACTGCTAAAATGCCAAGTGTCGATCGCAGCGACATCTGCGGGATTTTCGTATTACTAGTATTACATTGTATAGACTAGCAATACCTTGCAGTTTTAGAAAATATCCTGCAGATATCGCAGCGATCTGTATATTGCAGCAGCATCGTTGCATATTTAAGGGATACAATATTTTAGCGCTTTTTTAAGTATTACAGAGATAGCTGATTTCCACACTATGTATTCTAGTCGCTATAGCACTGAACAAATGTATCCCTTAAATGTGCAACGATGCTGTAATCCAATGAGCCGATCACAGCGACATCTGCGTTATATTTTCAAATTTCAGTGTAAATATTGTGTTATAACAGCGTCTAGACCAAATGGTGTTGGCGTTTTAGAAAATATTCTCAGATGTCGCTCCAATCGACTCTTTGGATTTCAGCATCGTTTTACATTTAAGGGATACAATATTTTAGCACTTTCTAATTACTTCTGCTACAGAGTCTAGAATATATAATGTGGAAATCGGCTATCCCAGTAATATTTAAAAAAGTGCTAAAATATTGGATCCCTTAAACGTCAAACGATGCTGAAATCCAATGAGTCGATCACAGCGACATCTTCAGGATATTTTCTATAACTCCCAGACAATTGGGTCTAGACGTTGTAATAATACGACGATGTTTACTTTGAAATTTAAAAAATATATCGCAGATGTCGCTGTGATCGCCTCAGTAGATTTCAGCATCATTGCACATTTAAGGGATACAACTTTTAGCGCTGTTTAAATAGCAGATTTCAACACAATGTATTCTAGACGCTGTACTACTGCGATAGTCAGTCATTATGTTTCGGATACCTGGATCTGAGGAACCAATGAGAACGGCTCAGGATCGGATCCCAGTAAGTATTGTGAACATGCTCATCTACAGTTAGACCAAATTACAGCATCTAGAATACATAGCGTGGAAATCTACTATCCAAACAGCGCTAAAAAGTTGTATTCCTTAAATGTGCAATGACACTAAAATCAAGGGTGCCGATCGCAGCGACATCTGCGATATATTTTCAGATATCAAAGTAAACATCGTGTTATTACAGTGTCTAGGTCTAGACCAAATCGTTTTGGAGTTTTAGAAAATATCCTGCAGTTGTTGCTGTCATCGACTGATTGGATTTCAGCATCGTTTGACGTTTAAGGGATCCAATATTTTAGCACTTTTTTAAATATTACTGGGATAGCCGATTTCCACATTATATATTCTAGACGCTATAACCATAGAGAAGAGATAGGGGTGGAGCGTGCTTTCCGTAGAAAATTCCGTTGAAAAACAGCCTCAAAATGACCGGCCCTACTCATGTAAAGGTTTCCAGATTTCGCTCCTTATCGCTTGCTTGGCAATTTGAAAATTGTTGCCGGTCGTGAAAAAAAAAATAGATACAAATACTCAGCATCCACATTATGCATGTGAAGTAGTGCAAAAATATATACGAAGTAAAACAAAGCAACTTAAAATCTGTTTTAAATTAGTAAAAGAAGATTCGCACTTTAATTTAACGATACGGTAATTTGTTTATTTTCCTTTCGCAAACATATGCTTGCCTTTGGCGGTAAAAGTCACGTGACTATTATAAACACGTAACTATTATGTTGGTTCCACTTTAGGATTACCAAAGCACTCTTCACCCCTATCTCTTTTCTATGACTGTAACCAAATCGTCTTGGAGTTAAAAAAAAATATCCTGCAGATGTCGCTGTGATCGACTCATTGAATTTCAGCATTATTTGACATTTAAGGGATCCAATATTTTAGCACTTTTTTAAGTATCACTGTGATAGCCGATTTCCACACTATATATTCTAGACGCTGTAGTTATGTAATAGAAAATGCCTAGGTTTGCTATAGTTTGGACATAAGTTTCTCTTAAAGCACTTTGCCGCGCTCTGATGTGTAAACTTTATTGATAGATTTTCAGCTTTTCCACATCCAATTTCGATGTCCGTAGGTATCGATGTGGATCTTATAGTTTAGTGAATGCGATAACTTTCCGAAGTGCGAGATCTTGTCTAGAAAAGATTCCGCATTCAGAAAAACCCAAATGTCTAAAACGATGCTAACCGACATCGGAAGTAAGTATCAAAAAGCTTACAATTCAATAGCCAAGTGGCCTTATACATCAGATTTCAGCTACAGCGTCAAGAATGCCTAGTGTGGAAATATGCTATCCAAACAGTGCTAAAATTTTATATTCCTTAAATGTGCGACGATACTGTTAAAATCACAAGTGTCGATCGCAGCGACATCTGCGGGATTTTCGTATTACTAATATTACATTGTATAGACAAGTAATATCTTGCAGTTGTAGAAAATACCCTGCAGATGTCGCTGCGATCTTCATATTTCAGCAGCATCGTTGCACATTTAAGGGATACAATATTTTAGCGCTTTTTTAATTATTACAGAGATAGCCGATTTCCAAACTATATATTCTAGGCACTATTGTTCAGCAAAGTGTCTCCATTAGTCGGTGTACTGCAAAGTGCATCCATATACAGTACACATAAAAGTGCCTTCTTATGTGTAGCAGCACTGTCTTCGGCTATCAGATTCAGACAAAAAACACCTAATCATTGACGCTCATTTCTGATGTCTTTACTGCCTAATAGTAGGAGAGCTGCTGAACATTTTTGAGTAGGTATTTGAGGCACCCTGAAAATTTGTGCAACACTTCTTTTGTAATGTCTGAATACAAAATCGAATGTCTGGCTGAAGGATCGTGGCCCAAAAACTGTGCCAGACACGTGTCTGGCACAGGTTTTGGGCCGACTAAAGTGTCTGTCGTTTTCAAAATATTTTTTTTAAGTATAAATATTATTCTGTCTCAATCTCAGCGTGCCTCAAATACCTTTTTTTTGGGTAGTCAAAAAATGGCACTTAACACGTGTCTGGCACAGTTTTTGGGCCACGATCCTTCAGCCAGACATTCGATTTTGTATTCAGCCATTACAAAAAAGTGTTGCACAAATTTTTAGGGTGCCTCAAATACCTTCCCTAAAATGTTTAACAGCTCTTGGACTATAGAAGGGGAGTATTGGTATGAGAATGGTGACATACGAAAAAAAAAATATTGATTGATAGATTCTGGACAAAAGCTATCGCCATGAATCTTGACGAGCTTGCCATTATTTCCAAACTAATGGTTGCTAAATAGAGGATATTCCATCTACGTTTTGATCACGTGGTGAAGGTAGAAACTTCTAGCGTAAAGAAGGAAAGTCTCCGTATACGTAATGAAAAACCCTCGCCTGCCAGTGAAACAGTTCATGCGGAAAGCAGTAGTAGCCTCCCTTCTTATCAGTTAGAAATTCTTTGGGTAAATTACCGGTATAATGTGACATTTTCAGCCTCGAATATAGATTTGGAATAAAGTCCATTGTCCGCCACTTGTATAATCAAACTTGTCCAAGAAGTATCGCCAAATTCTGGAATAGAAAATGTCTAGTTTTGCCGTAGTGTAGGCAAACACGTATGTATAAACAGAGTCTGAGTATTGTATGTCACCACTCTCAAATAGAGACACATTACATGGGGAAACAACTGATGAAGATTATCGGAAAAGAATAATGTAGAATGGACTTTATTCCAAATCTGGGTTCGAGGCTGAAAAAAGTCACGTGATACCGGTAATTTACCCAAATAACTTCTAACTGATAAGAAAAGAGGCTACTACTGCTTTCCGCATGAACTGTTTCACTGGCTGGCGAGGGTTTTTCATTACGTCTATGGAGCCTTCCGTTCTTTACACTAGAAGTTTTTACCTTGACCACGTGAACAAAACGTAGATGGAATATCCTCCATTATGGACCACAGGATTAGTTTATTGAATGCATATATCTGACCTGTGTGCTTGGCGTCAAGCGTCCGCTTATAAGTCATTGTCAATATACAGGAAGGAGATAGCACAAGGAAATTTAGAGTACCACAGAATTATAGCGACTAGAATACATAGTGTGGAAATAGGCTATCTCAGTAATACTTAAAAAAGTGCTAAAATATTGTATCCCTTAAATATGCAACGATGCTGCTGCAATATACAGATCGCAGCGACAACTGCAGGATATTTTCTACAACTGCAAGGTATTGCTGGTCTATACAATGTAATACTAGTAATACGAAAATCCCGCAGATGTCGCTGAGATCGACACTTGGCATTTTAGCAGTATCGTCGCACATTTAAGGGATAAAAATGGTTAGCACTGTTTGGATAGCATATTTCCACACTAGGTATTCTAGACGCTGTACACAGAATTAAATCCGGGAGCTCCAAAATGAGTGTGAAACGGAGCCAGCGAGATTCGAACCCGCAGCCACCTACGCTGTTAAAAATATCGGGAAAAATTACCTCTGTTTTTCAAGGCTATCTATTTCCTGACCAATGAGAACTCTTCGTAGGGATTTATGTAGTGTTCTCATTGGTCAGAAAATAGAGAGCCTTTAAAAACAGAGGTAATTTTTCACGATATTTTTAACAGTGTACGCTCTCAAGCGATTAGCGGCGTGATGCCTGCACTAACACCCTAAAACGAAAGCTGAGTTCCTGAGGTGGTCATCGCTGTCATCGCTGACCACTCAGCCACGGTGGGCACTGGACCACATTTTCAAACCTGACAAGTCTACAACTTTTTGGATGCCAGCATTTTAGTACAGAAAATTTTGTTTTATTTGATAGAAGAATTTTTGAAATTTAAAAGGTGAAACTCTATAAAAATTTCAAGTTCGCAAAAAGGCAGGCTTCTGATTGGTCAATCTCATTTCACTAACAGCGAAAATTATATCTGGGTCCTTGTCAATATACTTGAAGAGTCAATACAAATATTGCTACATAGTAGCATTTTGCTTCTCGACAACGGAGTCCCACAAAAAAAAAAAAAAAAAAAAAAAAAAAAAAATTCTTGAATGTAGACCGTGGCTGAACGGTTAAGGCACCACACCACTAATCGCTTGAGAGCGTAGTTGGGCTGCGGGTTCAACTCCCGCTGGCCCCGTTGCACACTCTTTGTGGCGCTCCCAGATGCAATTATCAGGTATAGTAAATCTCCTTGTGCTATCTAGACCGCCCCCCCCCCGTCAAACTCAAAGTCTTTGTGCTATTTCGTACTTGTATATTAACGATGACTTATAAGCGGGCCCCTTATGTCAAGCACATACGTCAGGTGTATGTGATCAATAAATAAATGAATGTAGACTGTTCTGAATACAATGTACTTGTTTCAAAATATATCATAAGTATTAAATGCTAATAAAATCAATACTTCTAATGAAATTATAAAGACTTTATTAAAAACTATTTGTTTAATAAATAATTTTTGTAAATTATAATTTATTTGACAAATAATTTACTTATTCAGCAGATGTTGAAATCCGGATAATTATGTGTTACGGTATGAATAACTAAAAAGTAGGAAATAAAATAATCTTTTCAAAAAAAAATATTAACCGACTTAAAAAAAAAAAGCGCTAAAAAGAACTAAATAATTCTTTAAACTTCTCTAATGACGAAACGTTATCCATTAACTGCACATCGGACATCATGTATCGGCATAAAAACGTTAAGTTTAATATATAGAATTTAATAGCTACCAAACATGGATTTTCTAGAGAATATTTTTTACAAAAGATTAATTTACATATTTATAATTTAATTTACGAATATATACGTATAAAAAGTAATCAATTACTTTTTGAAGTTGGTGCTAAACATTCACAATCGATAATGATTAAACAAATAATTTGCTGAAGAAATAGGGGCATTTTTAAAAAAATTTTTTATAATAATTTCCATTATCTCTTTATTCATGTTAATAGCTACAATATATTCACAATTTAAGATAGGTTGGAACCAGTTTCAAAAAGTAATTGATTACTTTTTATACGTATATATTCGTAAAATAAATCATAAATATGTAAATTAATCTTTTGTAATAAATATTCTCTAGAAAATCCATGTTTGGTAGCTATTAAATTCTATATATTAAATTTAACGTTTTTATGCCAATACATGATGCCCGATGTGCAGTTAATGGATAACGTTTCGTCATTAGAGAAGTTTAAAGAATTATTTAGTTCCTTTTAGCGCTTTTTTTCTTTAAATAGGTTAATTTTTTTTTTTTGAAAAGATTATTTTATTTGTGCATGGATTGCACCCAATATATTTCTGATAGTAAAGAATCGTAAATAAATATAATTATTTATTGACCTCATTAAGGTGAGCAGTGGCAAAACTGGTTTATTACAATGGCCATAATTGGTGATAAGTTGGCCATAACTGGTGCAAAATGTCATTTCAACGATTATAATTTGTTATGTATGTTTTATTTTTTACTTTTGCTTTTTTATGCAAGTCAATGAAAGTCAATAAAATTGTCTTTATCACTATATTTTTCCTTTTTATTTTGATAAAGAATTACTGAGTGTAGAGTTTTTAATTTTATTTTTTCCCTTAAATTGGCCATAACTGGTGCACTTACCCTACTTGACTTTAAGACGGCTTTTTATGATAACAGTCGTTATCACATAATAACCTTTTTGATTTTAATTTATTCTTGAGAAGTCTCAAGAAAGTTTTGAAAAAATTGTGTGAAATTAAATTTTAAGTTTTTGAAAATTAGTGATAAACAATATTTAAGTTGAAAATATTTCGAAAAGTACTTTATTTTTATAGGTTTCGAAAATCAGAAATTTAGCCAATTAACTATAACTCTATTATTCTGTAATAAACACAAAGTTATGCCTTTATAAGTATAAAAAAGGTATGATATTTTTGTTTATATATTGTTTATGTTCTTCTGTTGTTAGTATGCTTTCTATCATAGGTAATTTTATAAGTAATGTTCTTTAACTTATTGATTGAAATATGCCATCAAACAAGCAATTGAAAGAAAATAGCAATTACACCAATTTATATTTATTGTACACAAGAATATATAGTGTATTTACATATCATTTGTAGGAAACTACAAATGTACCTTTGTGTTCAAAATACATCAAGGTATGTCTTTCCTTTAAATATTTATTTAAAAAAATTCACGCCAACAACACCTAACCATCACCACACGGCAATACAAACATGTGTAAAATGACGAGTTAAGTAGTAATATAAAGACGTGTAAAAATTTGGATTAAGTAAAAAATCCCCGGCTATCCAAAGTTTTTTTCTTGTTATGCCATTTACAAGTTAAAATTCTTGTGTAAGTTCGTCTAAAATTAGCATTACAAAGAGCGTAACAGAAAGGATTGACAGTGCTGTTTATATAGCAAAGGTAATAAGCAAAATTCCAAAGTCCGGGAGCTATGCAATCATCATCCTCACAATTAGAGAGAGTTTTATAGAGAACTAACACGTTATACGGAGTCCATGTAATAGTAAATGCAAATAATATAGCGCTGAGTGTTTTTGCAGCTTTCATTTCTTGTTTTCTCTCTTGTTGTTTTCGCTTCTTTTTTGGAGCCCGATGTTTAGCTACTTGCTTGTGCACTAATTTTGTGTTAAGAGGAAGCCGAATAGCATCAACTGCTGAATCAGCAGCTCTAAGCAAACTATCAGCTGTACCTGCTACACCTAATTTGTCAATTGTTTCGCTTTCTGGAATGCTTTCAATAGCATCTCTACTTATTCCTTCATCTTCCATAATCATTTTTATTGATGCTTGGGATTCTCCTTCTCCTTCAATTGACGCTGATTTTGGTGGTAAACGTATTAAAATTGTGTATACGGAATCAGGTGTATTAGGAGATTCAGATGAAGATGGAATTGGATGACGAGGTCTCACTCCACTTGTACTAGCTGTTGGTACAGAAGGTGGAATAACAGGTGTTGTAATAGGTCTAGGTGTCATGCTTGTCACTTGCCTCCTATATTCAGGTATAATTGGTTCAAATCGTCTTTGACCATTTCTTTCCGTCATGGGTATAGCTTGGTCACATGTTTTTTGAGATGGATACGTGATTGCAGCGAAAGATTGAGACTGCATTGATATTCGGTGGTCAATTCTAAAGCTCATAGAAGCAGTTCTGGAACAAGGTTGCATTGGAGTTTCGAGAGATGCTGGTGTAGTTACTGGAGATTCGTGACTAGTACTTTCCTCTTCTTGCCCATCACCATCTCTGTCAATTCTACACCAAGCTCTTAATAATTCTGTAATTTTAAGTCGTTTTGATTCTTTATGTTTTGGAAGATACTTTGAAGTTTCGACACAAAGTGATGTTGGTACATATGTAGTTTCTGTAGCATCTTCTAAAATGCAAGAATCTGTTCTAAATCGTCTGGTTTCTTCAGGTTTTCTTTCTTCAGGTTCTGGAGGATCATCACTTGAAGTAGATTTTCTGCTATCTTCTTTCTTTCCAGCTTGTAAATGCGTTAAATCTTTTTGACGCTGTTTTGTTTCTCTCCAGATTCTCCAGTACAGAAAACACATAACTGTTACTGGAACATAAAACGCCGCCAAAGCTGTCCCAAATGTGACATACGAATTAGTTTCCAAAAACTGTATGTAACACATATTCTTTTTAACAGTTCTTTGGCCTTCTATGTATGGCCAAGCGTATATCCAAGGTGGCCAAAGCATGAGGGATATAACCCAAGCTGACGCAATCATAACAGCCGCTCTTCGTGTAGTTCTTAGAGCCCTATATGTAAGCGGTCTAGTAACCGAGAAGTACCTATCAAAGCTGATAATAAGTAAATTTAGAACAGATGCATTGCTATTTAGATAATCAAAGGCTAACCACGAATCACAAACAAAATCCCCAAGAGGCCAAGTACCAATCAATAAATACATTGTAAAAAGAGGCATAGATATGAGACCAATGGAAAAATCAGCAACTGCTAAGCTTAGCAAAAAATAGTTACTGATTGTTTGTAGTTGTTTATCCATTTTAAAGGATATCATAACCATTATATTTCCGATAACTGTTACAATGCTCAGTAAACCCGCTACAATGGCAATAAGTATCATCTCGAAAATGGAGTATGGTGACTTATCAATATCATCTACGTCATTCACAATACTCATTGTCACATTTGATTCGTTCAGAGAACGGTAGGTAACGGACATAGGCATTACAGTAGTAGGAACAACTGAATGGAGAAATGACAATGACATTTTTTTTCTTTTGCTATGAAAACTCTGTATAAAGATGCTTCAGTTTCGAAAATACTGGTTTACATCTGTAAAATCCTTTGTTTGTGCATGGCAACCTGAAAAGAGAAATTAATAAATTGAAATGTAATGTTTATATCAAAAGGTGAACATTATAATTTAGAAATTACAGTAAAGTGCATTTGCTTACAAATACTAATAATTTGCCATTTACTAACCTCACAATTATATAGGTCCTTTTTTGCATGGAAACTTTTGACAATTTAATGAGCCGATACATTTTATTCATTTGCTTTTAAATCTTCAGTCGGTTCTTTTTTTATTGAATTATTGTTTCAATATAATAGTACTTTAAAATAAAAAAGTCCTTCCGGCCAGTGTCGGGAGGAATACGTATCTTTCTTATTCCTTATTTTTTAAAAGCCAACTTATATTATTCAAACACACGGCGCTCAAATTAGTGGAACCCGATTATAGAAGATTAAATACTAATTTTTGTCAATACTAAATCATTATGAATGATAATTTCGAGAAATTAGTCAGCGATATCAAAGCTGGTTTTATTAAAGTGATTTATATTTTGTCGCCAAATTCGGTGATATCCCGAATTATATTAATAATTATATTAACCTGAATTATCGGTGATATCCTGAATTATATTTATAATTATATTATCCCGAATTATCGGTGATAGCCCGCCATTTTAAAACAACATAATGGGTGCAACAAAGCTCATCAATGAACTTGGTCGAGACCTTAGTAATTCCTGTGCACATGCTCACTCGTATCTAAATCTGTTGATATATACGACTGCTGTTGCAGGCAAAAAATCTGATTTTTCAAAATGTCACACACATTCGAAATTCAAACTGCTACATCTCGGGCTTTTTTTTAGATCCGGAATCTTTGTAACAAGCTGAAACACATAAGAAAAAAATCTTTTTCAATTTCTAATTTTTTTTTGTACCTCATTTTAAATTATTTTTTTTTTAAATGGCCGTCATTTTGAAACAAGATGGCGGATAAAGTTAGCAAACGAACTCGGCCGACAGATTGCTATATTGTATTCACATGCCTTGTCACATCCTAATCGGTTCATAAATACGCGTGTTATCGCGTGACAAACATCAGATCGTTTCAAAATGTCAGCCATGCTAGAAATTCAAAGCTATAACTCAGCCATTTTTTAAGATATAGACGAAACGAAAAATGCTCCGAAATCTTTGTATCACCGTCAAATACATAAGAAAAACATCTTTTTCATTTTCTAATTTTTTGTACCTCATTTTAAATTAAGATAAAAAAAATTAATGGCCACCATTTTAAAACAAGATGGCGGATGATGTTGGCCACCGTACTCGGTGAAGACATTGGTATGTAGTATGTACACAGAAAGTTATATCGAAATCCGTTCATAAGTACGCGTGTTATCGCGTGACAAAATCAGATAGTTTAAAAATATCAGCTACACTAGAAATTCAAAGTGCTATAACCCAACCGTTTTTTAAGATATAGACGAAACAAAAACTGTTCCGGAATCTTCGTATCAAGCTCAAACACATAAAAAAAAATCTTTTTCGATTTATAATTTTTCTGTACTTCATTTTAAATTTTAACCTTTTTTAAAAATTTTAAACGGCCGACATTTTGAAACAATATGGCGTATGAAGCTGGCCAACGAACTCGGTCGAGACTTTGCTATGTACTATGCACATGCCTTGTCACATCCAAAACGGTTCATAAAAACGCATATTATTGTATGACAAAAATTAGATTGTTTCAAAATGTCAGCCATGCTATAAATTCAAAGTGCTATAACTCAGCTATTTTTTAAGATATAGACGAAATTAAAAATGCTCCAGAATCTTTGTATGAAGCTCAAACACATAAGGAAAAAATCTTTTTCAATTTCTAATTATTTTGTACCTCACTTATAAATTTTAATTTTTTTTAATTTGTAAATGGCCGCCATTTTGAAACAAGATGGCGGATGAGGATGGCCAACGAACTCGGTCGAGACATTGCTATGTACTATGCACATTCCTTGTCACATACAAATCGGTTCATAAATACGTATATTATCGCGTGACAAAAATCAGATCGTTTCAATATGTCAGCCATGCTAGAAATTCAAAATGCTATAACTCAGCCTTTTTTTAAGATATAGACAAAACAAAAACTGCTCCGGAATATTTGTATCAAGGTCAAACACATAAGGAAAAAATATTTTTCAATTTTCAATTTTTTAGTACCACATTTCAAATTTTAATTTATTTTAAATTTAAGTGGCCGCCATTTTGAAATAAGATGGCGGATGAAGCTGGCCAACGAACTCGTTCGAGACATTGGTTTGTATTATGTATACACCAAGGTACATCTAAATCGATTCATAAATACGCCTGTTATCGCGTGACAAAAATCAGGTCATTTCAAAATGTCAGCCAAGTTAGAAATTCAAAGTGCTATAACTCAGTCATTTTTTAAGATATAGACGAAACTAAACATGCTCGAAAATCTTTGTATCAAGTTCAAACACATAAGAAAAAAATATTTTTCAATGTCTAATTTTTTTGTTCCTCATTTTAAATTTTATTTATTTTTAAATGTTTAAATGGCCGCCATTTTGAAACGAGATGGCGGAGGAGGCTGGCCAACGAACTCAGTCGAGACATTGCTATGTACTATGCACATTCTTTAGCACATCCAAATCGGTTCATAAATACGTGTATTATCATGTGACAAAATTCATATCGTTTCAAAATATCAGCCATGCTAGAAATTCAATGTGCTATATCTCAGCCATTTTTTTAAGATATAGACGAAACTAAAAATGCTCCAGAATCTTTGTATTAAGCTCAAACACATAAGAAAAAAAATCTTTTTTAATGTCTAATTTTTTGTGCCTCATTTTAAATTATATATTTTTAAAAAAATGTTTAAATGGCCGCCATTTTGAAACAAGATGGCGGATGAAGCTGGCCAACAAACTCGGTCGAGACATTGGTATCTACTATGTACACACAAATTTTATCCAAATCGGTTCATAAATACGGGAGTTACAGTATGACAAAGATCGCCTTGGTGGTGTTGGCTGGTTTTGATGGGACTAGTTATAACTACAAGGTGTATGAACTTATACATGAACTTATATGAACACTTAACTTTAAAAAGTTGTGTGTAATCTATAAACCATCGTTTGTACATAACAATATTTAGAATAGTTATAATTAATCTTAAAACTTATTTGTTTTCAAAGGGTTCCGCAGGTAGTAAAACTTTTCCCTACCCTGGGCTTGGGGGTTACGCCCAACCATAAGCCAAAAGCGGGTTCCCAAGGTGGGTGCTTACTTACTTACTTAGTATGACAAAGATCAGATATAGATATATATACAGTGGCGGTCAAAAGTTTCCGGCCAGCACAAATTTTTTGGTTAATTTGTAAGTATAGCCATATGAAGAGGAATCTCAAAGTGATACTTATACACTTTATTGACATAGCAGTTAAGAACTTATTTATGGAATAAAAATTAAATATTAATAAATTTGATTGACAAAATTAATTGCAAAAGAAAATGCAATGTTCTCAAAAGTTTCCGGCCACCTTGGCAAATTTGGAAAAAAAAATGGTGTTATAACAGAAAATAACAGTGATCAACACCATTTACAATTAGTATTTTGCATTCATATATTTAGCAATAAGTACTGCGGCGCAGCAACGTGGCATTGATCCAATGAACAGTTGTAGATCATCAATGTTAAGTTTTGTCCACGGTTCTTGCAATTTTTGCAAAAATGCTGCTAAATTGGAATATTTATAATTCCACACACGTTTTCAAGTTAGTTTCAAAGATTTTTTATTGTATTCAGATCGGATGATTGGGCTGTCCATTTCAAAAGCGAAGATTTTTTGTGAGAAAGCCACTGCTTGACAAGCATGCATGTATGCTTTTGGACATTATCATGATGAAACAAATAGTTGCGACCACAATTTTACCTCCAATAAGGCAGCAAATGATCTTGCAAGATATCCTTATGCATTGCACTATTCATCTTGCCGCGGATTTCAAATAACGGACAGGCGCATTTTCCAGAAAATGCTCCCCACAGCATAACGTGTCCTCCGCCGTGCTTCACTGTAGGTATAATGTGTCTCACATCTTATTTTTTGTTTTCAGGTCGTCGGTTGTAATGTATTTTTATCACTCACAAAAAGATCGAACGTAGATTCATCTGAAAATAGTAATTTTTTCCAGTTTTTACTGGACCAGTCTTTGTATTCCTTGGCAAACGCCAGTCGGGCCCTCTGAATTTTTTTACTTGTGAAAGGTTTTTTAACGCCGACTGTACCATAAAGTTCTACGTCACATAAGCGTCTTGACACTGTAGATAGACTTGTTTCAGCAATAGCCATAATAACATAAATCGCTTTAAACACCATAAATGGCGTGGAATTGCAGCGGCATTTTTACGCAGGTCATCAACTGCTTTTCTTCTGATAATTCTGTCCACAAGAATAGTCGTTTTCCGTGGTCCCCCGGACCGTGGCAAGTTCCGAAGGCCATGACCATCTTTATATATATTTTTTTAATATCGTTTACAGCAAATTTTCCGATCGACAACTTTGCCGCATTCTCACGAGAGGATTGTCCCTTTAGCGACGAACAAATCCCTCATTTAGGAACAATAAATTGTTAAACTTTTCATTTTCGAATTTCAAATGCTTTATTCACCTTGATTAATTAACAAATATGGCCAAAAAAATACTTTAGCGACAGCAAAAACGAATGAATGACGAATGGCCGGAAACTTTTGCACGCGCGAATTTTGAATTCCTCCCCTTTGCATCAAGTATCTTAAGTAACCAATCAAAATGATCACGTGGTCAGAGGTAATTTGCTTATTCCTAACTTTTGGAGCAATTAAACTTCTTCGCTAAAACGTTCTGTCAAACAAATCAAAAAAAGTAATTGGCCGGAAACTTTTGACCGCCACTGTATATATATATATATATATATATACGGATATATATAAATATATATATATATCAATTTTGAACGGAGGGTGGTTTCGGGGTCTAGGGGTCATGATCGGTGAAAATGTACCAAAATTTGTCGGAATCGTTTTCCTCCGAACAGCTGCAATAGGTAGCTTTTTGTAATGAAAGCTACCTAAAAATAAAAGAAATTGAAAAATAGTGTCGGTTTCCAAATTCCTTTTCCATGCAACAACTGAAAGATGACGAGATCCACGTTGGGTACAAGTGTCTTGGTTAAGATGTATGTTTATGTTTTTAAAGATTAATAATAAAACGGATGTATTTTCCAGTAAAACTGTTAGCGACAAATAGGTAATTTTGAGGCGTGGAGCTTTTAAATGTTAATTAACTAGCGGTTTAATTTTGTTTTATTGAAAATTTCTTAGCTACGTAAAAGAACTATTTAAAATTTGTAATATGCTTCGAATTTTACAATAAAATTTCGAAATAAGAAGTAGAAATAAAAGTTTATCCTCACATAGATTGTTGAAGCTAAGTATACATCCATGTATTAAAAATAAAATTTCAAAATTCGATTTATTTTGCTTTCATATTTTTCTGTATGTACATACACTTGCAAACGCAGCTAACACGCATACACAAACAGTTAAACGTGTGCGTGTATCTGTTCATGCAAGTACAATCTATGCGTTTGAAAAATTGTCGCATTCCCATTTGCTTCACTGGTATCTATGTATATTTAAGTTTTTACATGCCCATTTGCTGCACATGGTATTTATCTAAATTTAGATTTTTTAATTTCATATTTAAATTTAAATATTTAGTAAAATTAGAGCCTTTTAATTCATTGAAGATCTTACAGGCTGTTTTATATATAAGTTTAGTTGGGGTAACTGGACCCACGAGGTAACTGGGCCGTAGGCCATTTTATAAAAAACTGTTGGTGTTTTTTAAGTTTTAGCTTTTGTAAACAAAGCCCCTTAATCTCTACTTCCTAAAACAACGTGTATCAATTCAATCATAACTCTCACTTTGCTGTGATAGGTTGTCAAAAAATTACGTTTCTTTATTAAAAAACAACGTCAATATGGTTGAACTTCCTCGGCTTTTTATTAAAATACTGTAAGTACTTTTATTAAACAATCTTTTTTTTTTAAAGATTAGACATATAACTACATTAATATTATTAAGTATCTATACATATTTACTTCATGTTTCAAATGTAAGCCCGGTGTCCCACTTACCCTATAAAATTTTCAAGAATGGGGTAACTGGGACATGTATCCGGGGTAACTGGACCATGCTGAATCCAGTTACTCCAATAGTTATAAATAATGTTTTTGTGTTTCTCTTACTACGGGAAGTAAATTTCTCCATTTTTTTTACTCACAATAAGGAAAATGATAGAATACCTTATTAAAATTACGTAATGAAATTTTAAAAAAGCATATTGAGTGGTAGCAAACCAAATTTCTTGACCCCTTGAGAGGCGGTGATGCCGTTATGGCATCACTTAATTTTAAATCCTAATTGCCACATTGGCACCTGAATTTTATAATGAAAATTTCACCTTTATTCAGTACGCGAAAATATACTTTTAGTCGTTTTCGGATAGATTCTCTTGTAAATATTGGTGTCAGTAAATTATTTCAACATTTTATGAATGCAAGTACCTGCATTGCCCCTGAAAGTGAGACAGCCAGACCTTGAAATTGTACTATAACATGGGGTCGCATTCTATAGGGAAACTTTTATCGTTCCTACCACTATTTTGAAATAATATCTTCATTGCACCTTTCTTTAAGGGTTCTGGTAGGAACAATAAAATTTTCCCCATATAATGCGAACCCTGGATAAAGATAAATTACTTAGGTAGCCGTTTGTTCATAGATTTACCTTGCTATTTTTTCCCTTAAAATACCCATGTGAGTTTTATGTTTAATACCTATACTAAAGTACATAAGTACTTAGTTAAGTTTTATGTTTTTGGTATAAATAAATCTAATATTTTCACTTTTAGTGCTTTTTTAGACATATTGACAGCAAAGGATTCCCTTACAACGCTGTTTATTGACATATAATTTACATGAACTGCCTGGTTTAAATTTTTTTAAGTTGTTTGCACTTTTTCAAACAGGACCCTATATCCGATATGAAAAAATATAAACGCGTGTTGAACATAGACCCCTCTGGTCCAGTTACCCCATTTTTGGGGGCAACTGGACCCATGAGGAAAGAAAGACGAAATATGCATATTTTTACATCTTTAAATATTAAAATGTAATTTTGAGCATTTCTGTCTGATAGTGGGAACCTAACTGAACAATTTACAGAAGTTCAGACTTTAATTCAAATGAACATTAGCTTTTTGAAGCTGAATTGTCAGAAGCTCCAGAGTCACATTGTAAAATCATGGCCCAGTTACCCCAACTAACCTTACTTTAGCAATACTGGAAAGAAACATTTCATTTTCACTTTTCTTGGTGTTTTAATAATATTTACTCTCAATTCTTCATTATCATATAAAACAGCTCATTAATACTATAAATTTATTGTGTTAATTAGTACATTAATATTCATTTTAAATTATTATTAAACTTGACAATATTTTAACTAATTAAAATATGTCATAACTAGACAAAGAAATGAAAAATATAAGAAGCTATTTGCTTTATATTTAAAACATTACTATTTGTTTCACGTTTCGTGCTCTGTAATTTAAATCCTTTTTCAGTCATTCAAACACATGAACGTACATTTAAAAAAAATAATTGTAAAATATAACTAAACTCTATTAATAGCTTGATATTATAAGTTAGCTACAAATATATAAATTCAGTATTTTAAAATGACACTGAGAACCATTTTTAACAAAATTTCTGTTGACTTTGATTTTTAAGCTGATTTTAAGTCAAAAAAGCGTGCTTATTTCAAAACTGCAGTTAGTTTACTTCTATCACGTCAAGATTTTTCTCTGCAGTTTATATTAATATGACCACTCTACGCTGAATCGGGCGTAGGTAATAGGAAGAAAAAGCTTCAGAATTCTTAGTCTGCACGAGAAAAATTTATTTGAAAAAATAGCTAAGGTATCCTACTTTCGATCAAGAAAAAGTGAATTTATTCAATATATTCGAAGTAACATTGGTTTTGTTTATTGACATAACTTACATGGTTTAATGGAGGAGTTGCGAATTTCATCCTATATCAACACTAAATGACGACTGTTCATAGATAACTTAAGGAGGAGCCTGAAGTGCGTGCTCCTTCCCAATGGAAATTTATTTGGAGTAGTTTATTTCCGCGAGGAATATGAGGATATATAGAGAGCCATTGATTTATTACAATATCAAGCAATGGTTCCAGTCGAATTAGCCTCCAATATCTAACCTCAAATCTGGTGATCGAATAATTTTGCATCAGCCACTTGTCGACAGAAATAAAATTTAAAATCCTCCTCTGCATATAAAACTGGTCTAATGAAGCAGTTCCTGAAACATTTATCAACTGAATAATACTGCTTCGAGTATCTCATTTCGAAATTTCCAAACCTGTCTTTTGAAACGCTAAAGACAGATATATTTGACGTGCCACAGATTCGGCAGCTTATTAGAGATGAGCATTTGATCGGAACAATAACAGAGCTCGAAAAGAATGCTTTGTTGTCCTTAAAAAACCTTATCAAAGACATTTTTGGAAATACGCGAGTAGAAAATTACACCGAAAATGTCCAGAAACTTTTAGTGTGCTTCAAAATGCTTGGTTACAACATGAGTATCAAAATTCATTTTCTGCATAGCCATCTTGATGGCTTCCCGGAAAATCTTGCTGCAGTAAGCGATGAGCAGCGTAAGCGATTCCACCAAGATCTGAAGCTCATGGAAGAACGGTATCAAAGTAGATAGGCTGTCTATTGATGGAGCATCAAACGAGACTGTCCACAAATTGAACTCTCCAGGAAAAGCTAAAATATATATATTTTTTTTACCTTAATATGTACTTTTTCGTTCTGTAAAAGAATTTTACTACTTGTATGAACACAATGTAGCTTATAATAAGTATATACAACTGTTGTATGAATAATAAATTTGGTAATTTTTCCTTTATTTTCTTTGTATTCACATTAAGTACGTTTTTGGGGGTATCCTGTAGCTTAAAAAATTGACGTGATGGAAAAAAACTGGGGTCATTTTTGGATTTAGATGACAATAATTATTCAAAAACAAGTGTCAGATCAAAGTCAACAAAATGTATGTAATCTGTTTTAATTAATACGAAATTTCTTTGACTTATATTTAAAAGTGCTTAAGAATATTGATAAATGCGCTTTTAATATTTGAAATTAAGTTTCAGAAGAAACGCGTTAATTCGATGTTTTGCAAAAAAATTAAGATAAAGTGTTTTTTTTTTTTTTTTTTTTTTTTGACTGAAATGTAATTCAGAGAAAAAAAATTCAATGGTAAGTTTTTATACGTTTAACAATAATTAAGTATATATATTACAAATCTGTATTCTATTTAATAACATAATATCTCTTAATAAATAAAAAAATAATGTTTTGTAATGTTAAAGAGATAGCATTTTTGTCACGTGCTAAGATTTTCATGTTGCCACTGATATTTTAAACCATGCTATGTGAAGATCTTTACATGATTAAGTAAATAAAAACCGAGTTTTAAACGAAGCATGAAGAGTTGAAATATTTGATTTGGTGATGCACTTCCAATATTTTTGCGAAACCCTATATAAGTATATCACTTTTATAGTAATTTTACTTGTATGGTTTACACAAATATTATTTACCATTTTAATGCATTCAGATGATATTAAGCGTATTGATTTGTATATCAGTGGAATAAATAATAATTTTATTTAAAATTCTTCAAGAAGTGCGAAGTTTATTAAAACAATAAAAAGAACTTAGGAATGTTGATTCTACTTAACCTATAGATAGAAATTAAGAACGATTTCACAAACAGAATATCAATAAAGTCTATGAGCGAGTTGCAAATTGCCTGAATAAAAAAAAACATATTCTAAATAATTGTAACGTATGCAATAATCTCTTGGAGTTAAATATTTCAACCTATTCAAATGAATAAATTTGGGTACTTCATAGGACAATGGTCCATTTTACAGAGGCTTCTAGTCATATTGATGGTCTTTCTTGGTTCTCTATCTAAATATTCTTTATTTTTATCAAAATTTAATTTTTATTTGTCATCTGCTAAATAATACTGTGTAGAAACTACAGACAATTGAATTCTTTTATTTTCTGGTTTGGCCTGATATTTGAATATTTGACTGCATTGTACACGCGCATCGCATGATAACAATACAGCATTGTACGTTTCTGACTCACTCCTTATAATATTTTTGCTAATCGACAGGAGTAAAATTTCAAAATGTGCCATTAGTTTTTTTCATATTTTTATCGACCATCTGTATGTGCTTCTTAGATTTAATTAAATTCATAAGTGTTATGTTTTTATAGCTTTTTCCAAACTGAGCTGAACATTAGACATCTGATTTAATCTACTCCGATAGCAATATTCATAGCTGCATAGAATTATTAACATTTGATTTTTCTATTAACAGAGGCGACCAGATAACTATTCAAATTGCGATTTCTTTCCTTTCAAATATATAAAATTCCTTCCTTTTTTAAAAATTAAGATAAACATAATTTATTACTTACGTTTAGTTTTAAAGAGAGTTGCAGACTTTGGAATCTTTCTAAACATCAACATTTCGGCATATTCTTTACATCCATACTATAAACTTTTTTATCAATTCTAGAGCAGTTTTTCTAACCTGTTTTCTTTTTTATCCCTTTTCTGTTTTCTTTAAACGCTTAGTATCATCATCTACAAATATATTACTGTTTTGAATGCAACACTTTATTTCACTGATCTTTCCTGGTTTTAAAAATGACAAAGTTTAAATTTGTAAAACATTCTAAAAAAAGAGAAAATAGGTGACTTCTATTATTTTATTCCCTATACATACTCTAAAGTAGTTTTTTTAAGTCGAAGCCCTCAAGTAAGAGAATTCACTTTAGAGTAGATACATAGCAAAAATAATGTTGTTTAATTTGTTCTTTGACTCACGTTTACATTTTATGAATTGCTCATAAACAGTAGAATTTAACCGAGGTAGTCATGTATCTTTTTTACATTACACAAGTTTTTATGAATATTTTTTGCATACGTTTAATAAAGAAAGACTAATGGCTGTATTATAAATGGATTTTTGCAAAAGATTAATGAAATATGTAATAAATATGCCAAAATTCCTGAGCACAGCAATATAAATTATGTGTTAAGCATTGCGGTATGTGAAAATTAGGGAAAATGCATAAAAAGAAAATATTTGCCTATAAATATTAATGTCTATATCATCTAAAAGAAAAATTAACCAGCACCATCAATGATTGCATATTTAATAATATGAATATATAGCGCTTATTTAGAATAAAAAAGTACCTATTTAATGACCTAGTAAATTATTGTTTCAAAAACGCATACCATTGGAAGACACGATAATGTGGCGGTAGTATGACGTGAAGAAACTGGAACATTTTTACTGAGAAAACACATATTTTTAATCCACATGAATAAGGAAAAAATGTGTGGAAGGCACATAGATTTCGTTTAACAAAAGAAATCAATAATTCAACTCATAAAACTAACTAATTAAACTGTTGCTTTTTAAGAGTGGCATAAAACATTTCTCAATATCAAAAGTGAATAAAGTAAATTTTATGAGATGTTTCGCTCACGATAAATTGAATTATTATTTTGCTTGCTGACATGGAACGCCTTATGGGTACATTCTTTTTCAACTTTAGTGAGTTTATGAAAAAAAAAGAAAAATCAAACAAACAAACACCGAACGATAATTTTTGGTATAGAATTGTGTTACAGCATCAACGGCGATATATGGAAAACAACGTAATCATAATATTATTCTTAAAAATATTGCAGACAAAAACATTCATACAAAATATACTTTGTAACTAATCATAATAATTTTACCAATATGTCATTTTCTGTACATGATCATTAGAAAATGTGACCAGTAAAGCTAAATCATGTTCTCTGAAAAAGGACTTAAAGACATAGCGGTATTCAATCAAAGACGTCAACTATACTGATTGCCTCTGAAAAATATATTTGTAAAGTTTGTTCTTATATGAGTCTCTGTCAAATTAAAAGATTTTCAGATTTTAGGTATCTTTCAATAGGAAAACAATGTCGAAAACTTGTAAAACTTGAAAAAAAAAAATTAGGTAGTTTAAAAACATATAGTTAACATAGATAATAATTGTAAGTTACGCTAAAAAATAAATTTAAATATCAGGACTTGTTGGGATGAGTTTTAGTATTAATTCATTTTCAAACTGTCAAATTATTTTTAAAGAACTAAAGGAGAAATATATTATTAAAATCATTCATAAGTATGTGACCTAATGGTTCACATACTTGTTGTTTACAACTAGATTTCCTAAAACAACCTTTTAGTTTAGCAAATGTTTTCCTTCCACAAGCATGTAATTTTACTTAAGACTTATTAAGAAACAACTAATAATAATTTTACTGTTACTGAACAAAAAATATATTTCATGCTAATTATTTATGAAGAACTATTTTTGATTTGACTGATGTGCCTTTGTTAATTATTGTGTGTTTCACATGTTAAATCTTATGCTTTTGATCAACGAAACATCGTCTTCAGAGGAATGTATACTTTACTAGAATCTATTGTTTATTTGTGCACTTCGCGCTGAGATAACGTATTTTATACGATTTTGTATTCTTTCTTTGTGAAATGTATAAAATACCTTGTTTTGAAATAAGGCCGCGCTCATTGTTGTTCTATTTGCCGGAAATGGAACCACCAAACAATTTTAGTTTTATACATTTCAGCTTTTGTTGAATTTTCTACTTCTATGAGTAAATAGACGATTCTTAAATTTATCTCGGATTTCTAAAGTGTCTGTGTTAAAAAGTATGACTCTTGATAAAACTTCTTTTGCCTTATTTAGCAGAATAAAAATGTGCATATTGCTATGACACATAGTACGGATAGTTGGTCACCATCCGCTCGCGCGTAGCGTGATGCAGTCTCCACTATTCATTTACACTCGAAATACTTAAATTTATATTTCCATGAAAGCAAGAACTTGTCTTTTCTATCTTTAACCTTCTTCGTCTTCTATCTTTTAACTGTACAGATCGATAATAAAAAGTGCAGATGTTCTATGTCAAAATTTGCAAGATCGTGGAAAATCAAAATTCAAAGAAGATTTGTCTCTTCCATAACGTGGAAACAAACACCATGTTGTTTTTTTTTTTTTTTTGGTGTGTGTGTGTGTGGGGGGGGGGGGGGCGATTTAAAAAAAAATGCTGTTTGAAATGTTTTTTAAATACAAATTTAAAGTAATTTCTACCAACAAAATTCCTTAATTAACTCAACATTCCGAGTCAAATCATGAATTTTAATATATTATTGTAAAATTAAGAATTTAACAAATGAATTTAAATTTAGGCCGTTGCAAATATGACCTTTCAAAATACTTCCTATTATATGAGACGCATTATAAACAGGATAATTATCGTAATCCGTCCGCAATAGTTTTTAAGAAAACGGATATATGATATCGGTGCAGAAGGGACATTAAAATTAAATATGGGAAATACATATGGGGGCATTTTCACAATTACCTACAAACTCTTTCATGTTTATTTCACCTATGTGTGTTTTTAAATTCCATTTTCTATATTTTAATATTACACATTAATTACACATATTATTACCCAAGTATTATAATAATTGTTCAGCAGGTAATAATATAAAAATTGAAAATCCAACCTCAAATTTAATTGTTGCATGCAATGTTAAAAAACAAAATTTAGAAGACAAGAAACAGGCAAATACCTTATGAAAAATATGAGAAACTGTATAAAAAATACGAAAAACGCAGTGCGAACAAAAAATATAAATTTTCTTATGTTCTGGGGAAAAATGTGTGAAAAACAATAAATAAACGTTGTTGTAATATTGATTACTTATTTTTCTATAATTTACAATAGTCTTCATCAATTTTACCAACGCTTTTTCATAAAACGTGCTGTTTTATTGAATTAGGTCCTTCATGAATCTTATAGAAAATTAAAATAATATGAACAAATATAACACGCATAGTGACTGCTATGAACATAGAAAATCCTTTCTGACTCCAGCCAAATCCTTTCGTTTGCTATTGTCACAAGAATCGAGTCCAATTACTTCTTAGCTCCTTTTTTTACCCGATTGCCAAGAAGGGTTATGTGTTTTATACCCTCGAAAAATACCAAATGGATGGATTTTAATGAATGAGGTCTTCATCGATTCGTCTTAACCGCCCGATGGTTATATGCTAGGTTTCGTCTTTATAAATACAAAATGGCGGTAGAGATGAAAAGAAATTTACGCACTATATGGAGTGGCATATCATTGGATAGGTCTTTCAAAATGAAGAGGATATTTCATTGGCTATTTTACAGTCAGAAGCTCCGTTTAAATATTACACAAGCTGGAAGTTGTGTAGGTAGGATCTGTAGCTTTACTGCAACTCTAACTTTCATAAACATCTATCTATAGGCCTCATCAAAACGGCGTTTATAGATAGGAACTAACAACTAAACACAACTTAAAAGTCATCAATGCAAGTAAATAAAAAAATGGGTAAGTAATATAAAAAATAGTTTCACATTGATGAGAAATAATTAATTAGTTCGCCTTTTACGCAGTTGGTTTTTTTGATTTTTTAAATTTAATTTTTATTCAATTCTTTAAAATTGAAAGCTAATTTTCTTGCTTGCGTTTTATTATTGACGGTGAACGGAACAGAACCACAGCACGATTGCGCACAAGCAGAAAGGGGAATCCATTGTAATGGTGATAATGATGCAATGAATTTCCTAGAAATTTGTTTGACGCGATTGATATTGTTCATTAAAATAGTTAACTTCTAAGAACAACCTCTAACAAGAATAAATAAATAAGTTTAATAAAGATTTAATTTAAAAAGTCAACAGAAATCTGTCACAAAGATGTTTGTTGATATCCTTGGTTCATGCGGTCCTTGAATATGAGTGCATCATTTTATAAATAATAATTTATTCTTTAAGTGCTGAAAAAATACGACGAATTCTGTGATAAAATAACAGAGATGTCTATTCGATTATATAGACTTCAAATTTAAGAACCGCACCAAAACACTTTATCAATTAGCATGTGTATGTTTGGACTGCAGTTGCCATTCTTTTCGCTTTTTTTCTTATTTTGAACCAAATATTTTACTTAATAAATAAAATAAGTACCCAAGAAATATTTTATTAAGTAAATTTTCTGTGTTAACTTGATTTGAAAAAAAGAAGGAGTAGAAGAAAGACAGCTATGCTGGACATATCATACATGCATACAGACGAAACTGATTTTTTGGGACACAGTCTTTTTAGATTTTTGTTATTATAACACTTTGTTGTTAAAAAATGGACTTGAAACACTTGTGTTTTTGACTCTATATTGCATAACAGTTCCAGCGTTTTCAAAGTCTCAGACGCTCCAAAAAGAATTACATATCACATTTGTTTTTTTAGGCACCGATATGTATTTATCACATTGCTATTTTCCATGGATTAGTTTAAGCTCGATGGAAGCCTTATTTAGTCTCATCTTTCTCCACCATTCTAATCTGCCTATTGTAGGATTCAAAGTCTCCAAGAACAAAATTTCGAAAAGAATGCCAATATTGTATATTTTCATAAGAACCATCGCAGAACCAAAAGCAATTTCTCATATGAGAAAATTTTCAAAACGTAGTTTGAAAGAAATCAAATAATCCGATTTTAGTGGTTGTTATTGGGCTCATAAACCCTTTTTTTTACAATTAATGCTATAACACCTATTCAATATCATCTCTATGCCATAGATACGTTTTTACTAGGACAACCCAAATCTGTCATCAAATATAGTAAGCCGTGTGTTCAGTTGTGTTGGTAATTTTTATTGAAATTGCTTGAGTGATCGCACTTTTTTGAAATAACAATATTCGCCTTATTTACTGACAGACTAAATAACGCAAATATTACTGTTTGAAAAAAAGTGGTAGGAATCAAACAATCTGAATTTTTAAAAATCCCGCCTAAGTGGTAGTACTCAGTCAGACACTAAGAAGGATATCCATAAGCTTGAAAAATTAACGGATAACATTCATTTTTGCAGTGAAAATATGTTTTTTTTTAATATATTATTCATAAGTATTTTCAAACGTTCAGCTTTGTTAATTGTTTTTAACCAGTATTATGTAAATAGGAAGATTTTTGGCCATTTAGGAGGTCTTTGTTATTGAGATTTGTTGATTTCTACCACCTTTTTTATAGTTATTTTCGCCTTAATACAGATTAAATCAGATGAATATTATGAAATTTGGAAAAAAGTTGTAGCTAACAAAAATTTTAATAAAAGATAACAAATTGCTTTCGGAATAAATGCTGTACGAAAACCAAAAAATGTAACTATATATCATAATACATTAAACACTATAAGTATATTAGTAATTAAAACAGAAGAATTGCTGAAAATGTTAACAAAACACACAAACTGATCCCTCCGCAAATTACACAACTAAGAGACACAAATTAAAATACTTTGAGATAATAATGCACAGTAATTTTAGAAAATAAATTTAGATATACTACAGAAGCACATTTAATTTTTGCTTAGAGATGTACCAATCAGAATGATTCTATATCTTTTCAGAAATCTGGCGTTGCAGAATATTAATGTAAATAATCGCAAATAAATATTCGTAAATTGTTTCTTTATAATCCTGAAAATTAGAGATATATGTTTAATTTTTAACCAATTTAATTTTCGAAAGTAATCTGATTTCAGGCAAAAAATGTTTTTCCTCTTTTCAAAAAAAAGTATCACTTTTTGAGATGTGACACTTTAGGAATGAGCATCCCAAATCGTTTCCTCTTTTCCAAATCTATATGCTCAGGGTGTCATTCATCTTGAGAGGAAAAGCCCTCCCCTCCAAAAAAGAAATTCAAAATGCCGAAAGAGAATCAAAGAAAAAAATAAAGAGAACAAGAAAATGGAGAAAGCATAGCTTAATCTGAAGAAACATACCTTTTTAAAAAACTGATCGATAAAACAATAACGAAATGCTGCTTCTTGGACATTAACAAATTTATCTCATCTGCAGTAGGTCAAATGTTTCTGACTTTTTATTCTAACTGCAGTGTAAATTTCTTTTATGATAGACAAGCCTGACAATATTGATATTGCATCACCTTCATATCTAAAATTCTATCTTCACGATTAAAGCACTTCCTAAATATTTTAGTACAATAAAAAACAAGCAGTTTCGAACACGTAAGCGATTTTCTCGCAAAAATGATACATAAAACAGGTGTAAATTTTTAACTGGGGAGCATGATATTTTTGTTTTGAACTAGGTAACGTTTTATTTGAGTCTGACTAATAATGCTCTGAAGTTGATAATAGCCGAAGCTTCTTTCTCCAGTAGAATCCGTAATATAGTGCGTTAAGTGGTCTCAGGACTCTTAAAATTGGAAAAAAAAGACCATTTTTAACATTCAATATCTTAAAATATGTATGATTTTAAAACAAAATATTTTTTGGGGGGAAGGGATGGAAGATATAAGTATGTTGTTTCATTTGATGTATTTAAAAAATTGCAAGATGCAGAATTAGCATTTACAGGAGGTTCCAAACTGTCAGACATTTGACGAGCCAAAAATCGGCATAACAGCTTACGCGCAGGATTATAAAATACATTTTACAAATAGAATGAAGAAATTTTTGGTGCCTACTTATACTTCAGATTGTAATAATGACCCTGAACCTAAATGAATTTGTATTTAAAGCATTTGCATTTATATTTTTAATACAGAGATGTATTTAGCTAATGCAAAATTTAGTAAATTGCAACAGTTTAATCACCTATAAAAAAAGTTTTTGAACAATAAAAAGAAAACTTTAGGTTCAGTTTATACAGACTAACATGAAGCATATGTTTTGAAAATTTCATTAAAAAAATTCAGAAGTTTTTAAGGTATCGTGTGAGGTATGCCCAAAAACGTCATTTGGAGAAAAATGACTTCAAACGTTTGAAAACACCGCTTCAGCTATTGAGTGGTTATAACTCTAAACGCCATAGCTTGTGGGAAATCTAGTGGGAATTTTAAGGAAACATTTACATCAAAATGTTAAAAAAATGTAGTAGTTTAATACCTAAAAAAATTTAAATTTCGAAAATTTTTTGAAGCTTTAAGACTCCTGAGAACCCTTATGAAATTACAAGACCACTAACGAATTGGTGTATTTCTGAAGAAGACACAATATGCAAATTTTTAGCGTGTGTATTTAAAATTGATCATAGAACGTTTTCTGTTATAATTGCAACATTTAAATTGGAGTTACATTTTATTAAAACCTTCTATTTCTTTTTAAAAACGTAAATTATGTGGCTGTTAAGAAATTATAAGACCACCTGTGGAAATTAGCATATTATACGTCACATCAGAATCATTATAAAAATTGTACATCGCGAAAGTATTCCCGAGATGCAAATGTGCAGGTTTAGATAGTGTTATTTGCTATATATTTGAAGATGCCGCGGTGTAAAGCGTTGTCTGCGACCGAAGTAAGAAAATTTTTGTTTTATAAGGGTGCTGGTAAATCTGAACGAGAAATAGCTTGGTTAATGAAGCGTTCTAAAACTGCCATTCACAATGAAATAATTAGAAAAAAGGATTTAAATAAAATGAAACGATCTGAAAGAAAAAGGATTTTGACAGCACGGTATGATCCACAAATATTTTGATTATCAACTCAAAAAGGTCTTTCAACTCCGGAAATTTCGAACCGTTTCAGCAAAAGTACCTCACACGTCACAGTTTGGAAGATACTGAAATCAAATAGTAATGCAAAATGTATGAAACTGTTGAAAAAATCGAGGGTAATGGAACAGCATAAAGAAGAAAGACTGAAAGGGCTAAGAATGTCATGTCATGGGAAAAGAAATGAAAACAATTGATATTTTCAAATGAAAAAATATTAATCTTGACGGTCCGGGTGGTTATAAACAGTATTGGCATGATTTGAGGAAGGAACCGAAACAATGCTTCAGTTGACAAATGGTAGGATTATCCGTAATGGTTTTGGAAGCTTTTAGTCATGATGAACTATGCGATTGAACCCGAATTTCGGGACGTATGAATTCTGAGCAATATCAGGTTATGTTATATGATCGTTTGATACCGTTTGAACCTTTTTTAGGTAGTGCTAACTGGATGTTTCAGCAAGTCAATGCTTCTTACCATGTGTTTAAATCCACCCAGAAATAGTTTAAAAAAGAAAAAAAAATCATGTTTTGTTTGGCCAAGTCGAAGTCTAGGCTTTGAACTCTATGGAAAATCTCTAGGGCGTATTAAGTCGCAAAGTTTTATGCTAATAATAAACAGTTTTTATCTGCCAATGAACTAGGTAGCCATTGTAAAAGAATGGCACAATATTTCTGAATCAGTTTGAAGACCTGTTTTTTTGACCAGAATCTACACAAAAAGTGTCGAAAAAGTACTGTCTTTATGGAACTACATTTGACACATGATGCAACGAAGCCAATTACACATTTTTAGAGTAGTTTTCTAAACATTCCTCGCAAAGAACGTCTGCGTTACACGTAATCCAATTTTTCATTATTATCATCTTGACTTGCATCTTTCTTGCCCTTCTTACTTTTTATTTTTCCCTTTTTCTCCTTTGGTTTTACTAACTTGATAACATGCCTAACTTGCTTAGTCTGTGCAAAAAGAAAAGGAGAAGTTAATAACACTTATTAATCCCGTACAAAAGAAACTGCTGCATGTATACCGGAATTGCAGTGCGGCATGTATACCATTTTGCATGGTACAGACGTCACATATCAGTTTCCTGCCATCGCTAAGAAAAATAGCGTAACCGTACATACAGTACTCTATACAAACATTACACTTAGTTTTGGCTTCGAAATCATGCATGCATTTAGTAATTAGCGTATTAAAATTATTTAAGCATGGCGTGTTTAAAAGTTTGGACAGTGAAATCATGCAATTGCGTCAAAATAAATTGTACATCTACAAGTAAACATCGAAATGGGATTCACGCTATGCACTGCTTAAAATAATATCATTGCCCACCTATATTCCGCGTTTGACGACCATCTATCGATAATTACAAGAAATACAAGGGGTGCGGGAGAGTCTCCCGGAGTTACCATATATTATATTTTGTTTCATTATCAAATATTTAAAAATCGATTTTTTAAAATAAGCTTTATATATATGATTATGATTTTTGTATATCTCTGATTCTTTATTTTGTGTCAGAATAAATGTCTATGCAATAATTGATTTTGGTAATTTTTTAATATGCTTTTCCGTATATAAATACACTATATGGCTATTGATGACCAGCAACATTCATTTTTACACATTTTGTAGAATATTTAAAGATATACTTGGTAGATTCTTGTGGCACTTCAGGATTATAAAGAATATGTTTGACCTCATATTTATCAACGTCTATGTGATAAGGAGCACGATTAGGGGTCCAATAAAAATTTGAAAAAAATCCTTGGGATCACCCTGTAAAATAAAATGCATGAAATGATCTATCGCTGTAGAATATACATAGGCAGTCTTTGTATAATACTTGCATTCGTTTGTGTTAGAATAGAATGTATATTAATAGAGATATAGCGATTTATTTAAAAAAAATAAAAATGTTCTTGCACGTTTTTTGCTATAACATACAGGATTTTTAACCAAATTTAACGCAAATTTCAGAAAAATTGACAAAATGTAATAGAAACAATATAGTGCAATTGGAATATAAATATATTAAATATTTAAGGGAATATTGGAAGTTGTATAAAATAATTTTTATCTGCGCATGTGCGAATGATAACAAGGAACTTTTTGCTTAATTCAATAGTCAACTCTATGGAGCAACATGTTAAAAAAATCAGTCAACTATCATTAAAATTCAGAGAGATATCGGCGTTAGAGTGAGCTGTTTTTTTAGTTTCTCACTAAAACTCGCTGAATGATAATGGACTGTCCACAAAATTTTAAGTTATCTGACGGCGTGCGGAGCAACTTTTTTGAAAAATCTGTTTAATTGTATTTTACGGTTATGTTTAGGAAGATTTTGACTCTAAACTACGATAAAAAGGAAAATATAGTATATACATTGACTACATTTAGGTAAATTGAGCAGTTTATGGTAACATTTTGTGAAATTTAGCCCAATATACAAAACACTACTGTAAATTCTATCGCTTATATATATATGTATTTTCCTGTATACCCGTAATTTGCATGACTGTGGGTGAAGATGATAATCTAAAATATAAGATATATTATTATACATTTTTCATGAGTTATGAGAATAGCTTGCAATTTGATTTTTGTAGTGATATTTCAATAGCTTTTTGAGAAATTACATTTTGCGTATATAATTTTCACAGAAAAGTGCATTTTCCGTAAAATACATTTATTTAGCTGAGATATTTATTTAACTATTTTAATCTATATTTAACATTTACTTAACAGTTATCTGAACTGGAAATTTACTGTACTTTTCTTTTTCTTAAGGTGCCGGTATATATGCGGTAGAATTTACTGTAGTGTTTTGTGTATTGGGCTAAATTTCACAAAAGTTCACGATAAACTCCTCAATTTATCTAAATGTAATCATTGGATGGACTATATTTTCCTTTCCATTGTAGTTTAGAGTCAGAATCTTCCTACTTATTACCGTAAACTATAAATAAATAGTATTCAAAAAACTAGCTCCGAACGCTGTCAGATAACTTAAAAAGTCCTTCCGGCCAGTGCCGGGAGGTAGCTTTCATATCCCTAATTTTTAAAAAGCTAGCTTATATTACTCAATAACACGAAGCTCAATTTAGCGGAAATCGATTATAGAAGATTCAATACTAATTTTTATGAATACTAAATCATTATTAATGAGAATTTCGTGAAATCAGTCAGCTTTATCCAAGCTGCTTTTATTTAAAGTAACTTATAAGTTACCAAATATATTTGGGTGCCAAATTCGGCGATATCTTGAAGTGCGTGCCATTTTAAGACAACATGATTGATGAGGCTAACCAGTGAACTTGGTCAAGACCTTGGTAATTCCTGTGCACATGCTCACTCACATCGGAATCGGTTGATATATACGAGTGCTGTCGCAGGCAAAAAATCAGATTTTTCAAAAGTCACCCACATAAAGAAATTCAAACTGTTATATCTGAGCCATTTTTTAAGATAAAGTCAAAACAAAAAATGCTCCGGAATCCTTATATCAAGGTCAAATATTTAAGAAAGAAACCATTTTCAATTTCTAATTTTATTTGCATCTCACTTTAAATATATATATATTTTATTTAATGGCCGCCATTTTGTAACAAGATGGCTCATGAAACCGGCCAGAGAAATTGGTCGAGACATTGCTATATACTATCCCCATGCCTTCTTACATCCAAATAGGTTAATAAATACGTGTGTTATCGCGTGACAAATATCAGATCGTTTCAAAATGTCAGCCATGCTAGAAATTCAAAGCGCTATAACTCAGCCATTCTTTAAGATATAGACGAAACAAATAATGTTCCGGAATCTTTGTATCAAGGTCAAACACATAAAATAAATCTCTTTCATTTTCCAATTTTTAGGTAGCTTTCTTTACAAAAAGCTACCTATTGCAGCCGTTCGTAGGAAAGCGATTTCAAAAAATTTTTGTATATATATATATATATATATATATATATATCTGAATTATGTCACACTGTAACTCTCGTATTTATGAACCAATTTGGATGTAATTCGGTGTGTACATAGTACATACCAATGTCTCGACTGAGTTCGTTGGCCAGCTTCATCCGCCTTTTTGTTTCAAAATGGCGGCCATTTAAAAAAGTTTAAAAAGTTTAAAATTTGAAATGCGGTACAAAAAATTGAAAATGGAAAAATATTTTTTTCTTATGTATTTATGTATGACCATTATACAAAGACTCCGTAGCAGTTTTTGTTTCGTCTATATCTTAAAAAATGGCTGGGTTATAGCATTTTGAATTTCTAGCGAAGCTGACATTTTGAAACGTCCTGAACTTTGTCACGCGATAAATGGCGTATTTATGAACCGATTTGGATGTAACTTCGTTTATACATAGTACAGACCAATGTCTCGACCAAGTTCGTTGGCCAGCTTCATCCGCCATCTTGTTTAAAAATGGCGGCCATTTAAAATTTTAAGAAAAATTTTAATTTGAAATGTGGTACCAAAAAATTAAAAATTGAAAAAATATTTTTTTCTTACGTGTTTGACCTTGATAAAAAGATTCGGGAGCAGTTTTTGTTTCGTCTATATCTTAAGAAATGGCTGAGTTATAGCATTTTGAATTTCTAGCGTGGCTGATATTTTGAAACGTCCTGATTTTTGCCACGTGATAACAGACGTATTTATGAACCGATTTGGATGTACCTTGGTGTGTACATAGTACATACAAATAGCTCAATCGAATTCGTTGGCCAGCTTCATCCGCCATCTTGTTTCAAAATGGCGGCCATTTAAAAAATTTTTTAAAAAATTAAAATTTAAAATGAGATACTAAAAAATTGGAAAATGAAAAAGATTTTTTTTTTTGTATGTGTTTGACCTTAATACAAAGATTCCGGAACAGGTTTTGTTTCGTCTATATCTAAAAAAATGGCTGAGTTATAACATTTTGAATTTCTATTGTGGCTGACATTTTAAAACGACCTGATTTTTGTCACGCGATAACAGGCGTATTTATGAACCGATTTGAATGTAACTTGGTCTGTACATAGTACAGACCAATGTCTCGAATGAGTTCGTTGGCCAGCTTCATTCGCCATCTTGTTTCAAAAGGGTTGCCATTTTTTTTTTAAAAATGTAATTTAAAATTTAAAATGAGGTATTAAAAAATTGGAAAATGAAAAAGATTTTTTTTATGTGTTTGGCCTTTATACAAAGATTCTGGAGCAGTTTTTGTTTCTGAAAATTTGTTCTTTTGTTTATATCTTAAAAAGGGGTTGAATTATAGCACTTTGAATTTCTATAATGGCTAACACTTTGAAACGATCTTGTATTTGTCACGCGATACCACACGTATTCGCCTATTTCGATGGAAGAAGGCATGTGGATTGTATACATCAATATCTCGACCAAGTTCGTTGGCCAGCTTCATCAGCCATTTTGTTTCAAAATGGCGGCCATTAAATAAAAAAGAATATATTTAAAGTGAGATGCAAAAAAAATTAGAAATTGAAAAAGGTTTCTTTCTTAAGTATTTGACTTTGATATAAGGATTCAGGAGCATTTTTTGTTTGTCTTTATCTTAAAAAATGGCTCAGATATACCAGTTTCTATTTCTAACGTGGGTGACTTTTGAAAAATCTGATTTTTTGCCTGCGACAGCACTCGTATATATCAACCGATTCCGATGAGAGAGAGCATGTGCACAGCAATTACTAAGTTCTCGACCAAGTTCACTGGTTAGCCTCATCCACCATGTTGTCTTAAAATGGCAGGCACTTTAAGAAATTGCCGAATTTGGCAGCCAAATATAAGTTACTTTAAATAAAAGCAGCTTGGATACAGCTGAATAATTTCGCGAAATTCTCATTCATAATGATTTAGTATTAATAAAAATTAGTATTGAATCTCCTACATTCGGTTTCCACTTAATTGAGCTTCGTGTGTTTGAATAATATAAGTTGGCTTTTTTAAAATATGGAATATGAAAGCTACCTCTTCCTCCCGGCACTGGCCGGAAGGACATTTTGATACCTCATTTTAAATTTTAAATTAAAAAAAATTAAATGTCCCCTTTGAAACAAGAAGGCGAATGGAGCTGGCCAACGAACTCGGTCGAGACATTAGTATGTACTATGTACAGACCAAGTTACATCCAAATAGGTTGATAAATACGCCTGTTATCGCATGACAAAAATCAGGACGTTTCAAAATGATAATTACAAAATAATGATAATAAATGATAATACACATGAGAATTTCAAAATACTATAACTCAGCAATATTTTTAGATATAGACGAAACATAACTGTTCCGGAATCTTTGTATTAAGGTCAAACACATAAGAAAAAAATCTTTTTCGTTTTCTAATTTTTTGGTACCTCATTTTAAATTAAATTTTTTTTTAAATAGCCGCCATTTTGAAACAAGATGGCGGATGAAGCTGGCCAACGAACTCGGTTGAGACATTGGTATGTACTTCGTACACACCAATGTACATCCATATAGGTTCATAAATACGCCTGTTATCGTGTGACAAAATAAGCACGTTTCTAAATGTCAGCCACGCTAGAAATTCAAAGTGCTATAACTCAGCCATTTTTTAAGATATAGACAAAACAAAAATTGCTCTGGAATCTTTGTATCAAAGTCAAACACATAAGAAATATTTTTTAGTTTTCAAATTTTTGGTACCACATTTCAAATTTTTAAGTTTTAAACAAATTTTAAATGGCCGCCATCTTGAAACAAGATGGCGGGTGAAGCTGCTCAACAAACTCGGCCGAAACATTAGTATGTACTTTGTACACACCGAATTACATCCAAATCGGTCCATAAATACGAGAGTTACAGTGTGACAAAATTCAGATATATATATGAACATTTGAACGGGGGGTGGTTTCGGGGTCTGGGGATCATGATCGATGGAAATATACCAAAATTTTTTGAAATCGCTTTCCTCCGAACGGCTGCAATAGGTAGCTTTTTGTAAAGAAAGCTACCTAAAATAACAATTTGTGGACAATCTCTTATCATTCTGAGAGTTTTAGTGAGAAACTAGAAAACAGCTCACTTTAAGGCCGATATCTCTCTGAACTTTTACAATATTTGACTGATTTTTTTACAAGTTACTCTATAGAGTTGAATATTAAATTATGCAAAAAACTCCTTGTTATCGTTCGCGCACGCGGAGATAAATATACGCGGAGATATTATTTTATACAACTGCCCATATTTCCTTAAATATTTAATATATTTATATTACAATTGCACTATTTTATTCCTACTACATTTTGACAATTTTTTCTGAAACTGGCGTTAAATTTGGTTAAAAACCAAGTATGTTATAAGCAAAAAATATGCAATAACTTTTTTTTAAAAATCACTATATCTCTATTAATATACATGTTATTCTTACACAAATGAATACAGATATTGTACATTGTACTATGTCTGCGTATGTATATTCTGTAGCGATAGATCATTTCGAGCATTTTATTTTACAGGGTGATCCCAAGTATTATTTTTTCTTTAATTTTTTGTTGCCCCCCCCCCCCCCCCCAATTGTCCTTTTTATCAAATCGACATTGTAAATATGAAGTCAAACAGTAGAAGCCTTTCTTTTTAATTCTAAAATTCCAGATAAATCTGACAAGTATATTTTTTAAATATTCGACAAAATGTCTAAAATTCAAAGTTGCCTTTCATTAATGGCCATATAGTGTACAGTATAAACTATGAAATTTTGTACAGTTTACATATTTAATGAAAAGCAAAGACTAAATAAATAAATAAATAAACTAAAAAATAGGCATACACTACTTCTATACACAACAATATTTTGCTGTTTTTTAAATTTACTTACTAATAGTTACACAAAAAACTACTGTGTTTGATTGCGAAATAAACTAAAATACGTTGCATAAAATTAAAACACGCAACTTTAATTACTTTTTATTATTCTATTATTATAATGATACTTAAAAATATGTGATTTTTTAACGAGGATCTTTTTAATTTTGAATTTTTGAATCTCAGATTCTAGTGCTCCTAATTACTAATCTAATTACTACCTCCTAACTAATTTTTATATAATACATAGACAGTTGTTCTAAGTGTCTATGTATCTAAAAATTACTTCTGAAAATTTTTTGAATTGCGAAAATGGTTATTATATAGGCAATTATTCTAACTACGAAACCAAGAATCAGAGTTAAAAAAAAATATATTAAAAATTCAAAACAATATTTAAAAAACATGAAATTTTCGAAATATTTCGATAATGAAAGATAATTAAAACAATAAATTTTAGATTTATATGACGTAATGTATGTTATTTCTATGTGATAAAATAGGAGATTATTCAATTAAATAGCTGTAAATCATTTTAAATAGCAGCTAAACTTCCTGGTCTATAGAAATAAAAATCGAATGCAATTTTTTCTTTTAGTTTTCATTAAATATTTAAACATGTAATTACAATATTTAAAATTTTGTCACCAAGGTTAACATTATTCTATATAAATTTTACTTTTAATAATATTCCATATATTATACCGGCTTATTAAATTAAAACCTTATTCTTAATCTAATCTATCAATCTCCATATATAAAGGTATAAGATTTTAATCAATCTAATAATATTTATTCCAAATTGCTTAAATCTAAAAATAGCGCTAACGACTTATATTCTTTAAATAACACCCTTTTATTATGTCAACCCCTCTAAATTCTTTATTTAATGGCTAAAATATGATAATTTCTAATTTTTCCGGTCTAAAAATCCTATTTATTTAAAATAATTCTTTTTTTTTAATATCAAGATGCCTACTATAATACTTCAATGCTGTAATATTCTAAAATATATTTCGCGGAAATAAATTTATTTTTCTTATCTGTTAAAATTATTGTCTGGCAGGCTAAAATCTAATTTTAGTCCGCACTCTCGATCACAGAGATTAATCTTTTATTACACTTTGCGTATTTGGTCGGAGGATATAGAAAATTCTAGAAGAAAGTTTTCCCGCTACGGTAGTTGAATCACCTCAATATTAATCCACCGGAATTATTAACAATTCTTCTTACAGCGATTATGATAGGAAAAGAGAAGTCAGCTGACCTTGATTGTAGCTTTGAGCTGAAGTAAGTCAAATACAGACGCGCAGCCAGATGCGGAATGAGATTAGAGTTTGGGAGTCAGCTTTGAGATGGAATGGTCTTTGAGACCGAGTTTATTCGAAGCTTTGTTTTTCTTCAAAACTCAGACTAGCACCTTGAGATAAATAATCTTTTATCAAAATTTAAATCGAGCATTCCACCTGAGGACTGTTCCAGAATATGTAAATAATGTTTGGGAAATAGCTCATTCGACTGCTTCAATTATGGATTTCATCTATTTTCTTCTTGAATAACCATCCGGCCAACACATTTGTGCGACAATATTCGTAAACTCAAATTAAAGAACGATTTTTGCCAACTGACTATATAAGCGCAAAAGTGTCTTTTTATCATATGTAATATAAAACTCAACTTATTTGTCGCAAAACATATATTTATACTCCTGTAAATTTTAATGATTACGGGTCATTCCATGTCACGTGTAGGACTGATTTTCTATATATTACTGCTTTTTTTAACAATGCTATCATATCCTCACGTTAAAACGACTATGCTAATATGAAAATCTATGGGGTTTTGATACTGTTAATATACAGTTTATATTTTAACAACTTGTAAGCTAATAGATATAGATATTTTTGTAACTGTCGCACGCAGGACATTTTCCCCGTTTTTCTTGGAATGGTCCTCAAACGGGTAGTTCACTTAGATCTAGGCTTTAAAATGGGGACTTTTTTTAAACCCTATTAATAACGGAGAGATTTCTTAGGTCTAGGGTAAAAACGTGGAGGTTTTAAAACTTATTAAAGGGCCTTTCTATTTCACGTGTCGAGCGGCCTTTCTACGTGTTTCTGCTGTTTTAACAATGCTGTTGTATCGTTAAACTAAAACAATTACGTTAATATGAAAATCTAAATTTTTTTGTTATTTTTAATGTATAGTTTATATTTTAACAACTTATAAGTTACTAGATGTAGGTATTTATGTAAGTTTCACATACAGGACATTTTCTCCGTTTTTCATGGAATGGCCCATCCAAATCTTATCCATTGCTGTTCAAAAATAACTCAAACATTTTTACTGCGAAAAATAAGAGTGTGACTGGATGATTCAAACTCCCCCCCCCCCCCCAAAAAAAAAAGAGAGAGAAATCCAACGCGCTGCCAATCATTCTTCTGAGCCGCTTACCAAATGAAGAATTTATTGGTTTGTAAACTGCATCGTATAATTTGAGGGTTATTTTCTCAAGGCCACCTGACATTGCACTTAATAGTCTTAATATATTTCTACACTAACGATTTACAAACATTCAACATATTCTGTGTTCCCGACGCCGGAACATCCCCTTATATTTATTCGTCTTGAATTCGATTTTGGTTCTCTAGCTTTATTAGAATTATTTCGGATGTAACTAAAATGAAGCTCGTTCATAAATGTCCGTAACCCAAAGTATTCGTTCGGAAAATATTCCACATTGTGACTCATTGTAACTTAGCCAAATGATTCCGGTTACTAGTGTTTTATTTTAAGATGACTCTCATTAAATTACGAAAAATAAAAATAAAAAGCCCCATACGTTTGGTGATTATTGGATTTTAAAATTACATATCTTATTATATTTTAGACACATGTTATGCTGTTATTTATATTATTTTTTGTTAAATAGTAGTTGCATTAAAATATATTTCTTATTTAATGAAATTTATGATTGTAGTGTTACGCAGCAGAAACGGAATAGTTTTGATAAAATCAATAACAAACTAAAATTTTTCCAGAGAAAGAACATATTTCATGTATTAAAGTTGCTATAGATCGAAATCAATACAACAAGAACAATCTTCTTAGCGATATCAGAACTGCCTCTTGACACCTTGGATGATAAATGAATTTTTTGGACAATATGCTTCATGTTTCTTTCTGAAGAAATGCAAAAGCTGACATTATAATAAACGCACCAACGGATGTTTCTTTCTTTAGTTTAGTAGCATATTTTTATTTTATTGATTTACGTCATTTTATCGGTTGAAAATTTTTGTTTTGCTCTTAATATAATTTTAAGGTGAAGTCCAATATTGAAAAATTGTTACAGCTGAAAATTGAAGAATAGAAGCATAAGAAAATAGACGTCAAATCCCCTCAAATATCATAGCTGTGATTTTGAATGGTATAATTTTGTAAAGTTTTGGTCTTCTGTTTGTAAAACACATTTAACATAGAAACACCTTTATGGGATTCTAAAGTTTATATTTCTTTGACTAGTTTAGGTTCATTTTCGAAAATAGTATATGGTTTATAAACATAAAAAATATGTAATTAATCTTTTGCGTATAAAGTCCGTTAAGTTATGTATAAACATAAAGTAGTAATGTAAATGAATCAAATGATTAAAATTAAATTTCAATAATTATACATTTGATTCATTTGAAAAAAACTGGTGTAAAATAGATTATGGAAATGAAATTAATCTGGAAATCTCCCTCTATTTTTGTAACATTAGATTAACAAACACATCTGAAGTTAAATGGTAATCATATAGTTCAAAAAATTTTTTTGTCTTACTTTCCCTTTCTAATTCAAATGGTCTTAGATAAAAGTTTAAAAAAAAATCAACATCTTCAAATGGCGCACTTAAAGCACAGCGACATAACTCACAAAAAAAAAGAAGAAAGCATTCTTCGTAGATACTATTGAGATTTCAGCTAATTACAAAGGCATTTTTTCAACCTCTCATGAAAAGACGCCTTTACTCAAATAAATACCTATTTAAATCTATATTGTCCTATTTAACGACTAGTGTTTCAAAACGCTGGTGTCTACAAATCGTCATTTAAACAGTTGTAATCTTGCTTATATGAAGATAAAGATACATTTCTGAGCTTGGGTTTTAAATTATCAATTTCTAATCTATTGCACTTATTAAAAAAATGTTTAATCTGTTTTGGGACTTCTGAACGCTTTTTTATTTTTCCAAAAATATCAACTTTGGCGTTGTCACTTTATGGACAACTGGATGATATACTGAAAGGACACCTATTCTTAATCATGGGCAATTTAATATGGAAGATTTTTTTCAAAAAGTGAGACTATCAATGCTAACGGAAAAAAGAAAACATTTAGGTATTTCCTAGTGTCTTAATGAAACATTAACTAATTAAAATATATAAGACAGGAGACGTTATAAACATTTCAAATGGACGCACACAAAGTAATTTTATATGACAAAGTTATGTACAAAATTATTGCTATATTCATTGAAAGCAATAACAAACATATACGGTTTCTAATTCATCCACATTTTCATTTGATAGAAATTATATTTATTGACGAAACGTGGACATATTCACATTCAAGGACGAACAGAATCAATCATTAGCATATTTATTATTTAGTTCTAAATTAGATCAATTACACGTCAATTAGCTGGTATACAGTATATGTTATTTGAGATCTTTAGCGAATAAATGTACTAATTTTTTTTATAAAAATAAAATAAAAGATTACAAAAGTTATTCTAGAAGTTAAAGAAACTCAACATAAATGATTTATAATGTATTAAAAAGTAAGCTAGTTTTTACAATGGTAATGTCTAAGTTTACATTTCGGCAGTGCAAAGTAAAAAACAAAAAGCACTGTCCAAAATTTTCTTGAATGATTGTTAACAGCTAGATTTAACTACTTTTGTCAAACTTAAAAGAAATTCAATAGCAGCAAATTTTTCTGGTATGACAATGTTTACTTTTCAGCAAAATTGTTTCTCATAAGACAACAATATGGAATGTTGAAAATAAAATGAGTCACTTTTAGGATATATTTAAATACCGATTCATTTGTTTCTCGAAAATTTTATTAATTGTATTCATTAAATATAACACATTTTTAACGCAAGACAGCTGGTGAAAGCTTGGCAGAGCAAAATTGCCTCCATGCTCTAGCATGCTTCTTGAATATTGAAATGTGCAGAATGATCATTACAATTTTTCATGCATTTCCCGCTGCTCAGTGAGGCTTTTGAATGCATTAATGATTTGCCGCGTTTCTACACTGTTAAAAATATGCAGCAATTGCTGCATACCACCACATTTATAGAATGTTTATGTTCTGACCAATGAGAATGCCCCATAATATAGTCAAGTTACAGTTTCCTATAAAAGCGATGGAGTGACGATGCAGCAAATGCCCCAGATTTTTAACAGTGTAGGCATACTTAGCAACTGTAAATTACCAAACAGTTAAGGGGACAGTTTACCTTTTGAACAATTTTGTTTATTTTTGAAAACATGGTTCAAATGATGAACTTCATTGCATTCAATGTTGAATTGCAAAAACAGTGAATTTTGAAAGAAAAATAACTGTATATTTAATTAAAATTTTTAATAAGTTTAAAAAAATTGCATTTTTGTAAATCCCTATTATTTTTTTTTTTAAATATTGATATGTGTGCCCAATATATTTTTTAAAGATTTTCAAATGTGTATTACACAAGACTGCGTATGGATTTTTTGACGCATCTAATATTACATTTAATATCATTTTTTGGTTGATACATAGAGTGAAAAACGAGGAAATCTAACATATCTTCATATACTTCTATTTTTTAAAGTATAACAAAAAAACCTGACGTCTAATTCCATACGCAGATTTATCACGTATATAATAAAGGATATACTCAAAAAAGTTAAAATCTCTACCTCAAATAAAAAAAAGACTTAGCATTTTTAAACCAGGAAAGTGACAAAAATATGAACATGGAGAAAAAGCCATTTAAAGTTTTAATTTGTGTGTGTAATTGTGCTGGGTGTATTAACGAAATTTACACTATATCGCGATATACTTTCTGCATGGGTAAAAATTAGGTTTCAAAATATTCAAAATTAAAGACTTTTATTTAATATTTAAAAAAAAAATCGACATTTTGACCAATTTTGAGGTAAACTATCCCCTTAACGTAAAATCTATGGAAGAAGGTTGGGTTTGATCATTGAATGTTTTGGTGTTTTGCTACTGAGCCCTTTGAGATTTTCGTGCCAGCGATTGTCGTATAAAATCCACTATTCATCTCAACATGAATCATATAGAGGAAACGAGTTTGTTTTATTTCGATCATTCAAAACAATGGCTTTTTGCCTGCATACCATAAGCCACTCTTTCAACTTTTAGCCAATGTTTATCTTTCAAATAGCTGTATGCTTCAAAGAAATTATATAACATATGAAATTAAACTGTCTTTTAAAAAATTTTGTAAAAAATAAAATAAATTACAAGTCCAAATACACTATCATGTTAAATATTTTGGTTACATGCTATAACACGTGATAATTATTTATATCGATCTCGTGATAAAGTTTATTAGCTATCGTTTTCTAGAGTCAGTTGAATTCATTTTTATAGTTACAATGTAGACTGTGGGGATAGCTAGACTATTAGGGCATTTTTTTAAATCTGTTTACGTGGGATATATATAAAAAAACACAGAAAGAGAGATGGCCTATACAAAATGAAAATAACAAAAGATCGCATAATTCTTCCAAGACATTTTGATTTTATTAACTTTCTATCCTGTAATTATTGAGTGATTTTAAACTAAAAAGTCCTTCCAGCCGGTGCCTGGAGAAAAAAAGGTGCATGTCATATTCCTTGGTTTTAAAAATCCAGCTTATTTTACTCAAACACACGAAGGTAAAATTAGTGCAACCCGCTTATAGAAGATTCAATACCAGTTTTATTCAATACTGAATATGAATGATAATTTCGACAAATTAGTCAGCTATATCCAAATTGGCTTCATTTAGGCTGATTCAAGATTAAATGCCAAATTTGGCTATATCTTGAAGTGCTCAAACTTTAAAACATGAATGATGATGAAGCTAAACAATGAACGTGGTCAAGACGTTTATAAAATCTGTGAGCATGCTCAATTGTTCAAGTCAGATCGAAATCGGTGTAAAAATATACGAGTGCTGTCGTATGACAAAAATAAGATTGTTTAGAAATGTCAGACAAATGTTAGAAATTCAAGCTGATGTATCTCAGCCATTTTTGAAGATAAATACGTTAAAAAAATACTCTGTGATCCTTGAAGTAGAGTAAAATACTTAAAAGAAAAAGCTTTTCAATTTCTATTTTTTTTTCTCATTTAGAATTTAAAATTCAAATCTTTTTTAAACGGCTGCCATTTTGAAAAAAAAAACGGTGGATGAATCTGGCTAACGAACTTGTTCGAGACCTTATTATATCCTGGACACATGTCGGACATGTCCTAGTCAGATCCAAATCGGTTAATAAATACGCATGCTATAGCATGACAAAAATTAGATTGTTTCAAAATGTCCGCCACACTAGAAATTCAAACTTCTATATCTCAGCCATTTTTTAAGATAAAGGCAAAAAAAAAAAGCTTCGGAATAGTTGTTTCAAGAACAAACACTTAAGGAAAAAATGTTTAATTTCTAATTTTTTGTACTACTAATTTAAATATTTAAAAGAAATGGAATGACCGAAATTTTGAAACAAGAGAGCGAATGAAACTGAATAACTAATTCGGTCGAGAGCTTGGTATGTCTTGTACACATGCTTTGTCAGATCCAAATCGGTTAATAAATGCGCGTTCTATCGCATAACAAATATAAGTTTGTCTCAAAATGTCTGCACCCAAAAAATTTGAACTCCAATATCTCAGCCATTTTTTACGATACAAATGAAGCAATTATTCCCTCGGAATCCTTCTATGAAGGTCAAACACAAAAGAAAAAGATATTTTTCAATTTCTAATTTTTTTTGTCGCTCAATTAAAACCTAAAAATAAATTAAATGGCAGCCATTTTTAAACAAGACGACGGAAGAAGCTGGCTAACAATCTCGGTCGAGACATTCTTATTTCCTGTACAAACGCTTAGTGACATCCAAATCGGTTAATAAATACTCGTGCCATGACAAAAATCAAAATGTCAGACACACTAGAAATTCAAACTGCTATATCTCCGACATTTTTAAAGATAAAGACAAAAAAAAAATGCTCCGGTATCCTTCTATCAAGGTCAAACACTTAAGTAAAAATCTTTTTCAATTTCTAATTTTTTGTATACGCTTTTTTGAATTTTAAACATTAAATAAAAAATTAAATCGCCGTTATTTTGAAACAAGATGGCGAAAGAAGCTGGCTAACGAACTCGGTCGAGATCTTGGTATGTCCTGTACACATGCTTAGTCATATCCATATCAGTTAATATATAAGCGTGCTATGGCATGATGAATATCTGATTGTTTCATAATGCCAGCCACCCTAAAAATTCAAACAGCTACAACTCCGCCATTTTTTAAGTTAAAGACGAAACAAAAAAGCCCTTCCGGCCAGTCCCGGAAGGAAAAGGTAGCTTTTATATTCCATGTTTTTTGAATCCATCCTATTTTACTCAAATGCTCCAGACTAAAATTTGTGGAACTCGATTCTAGAAGATTCAGTACCTGTTTAAGTCAATAATGACTATGAGTGAGAATTAATGCACGTATATCCAAGTTGGCTTTATTTAGAAAAATTTAGGTTTGGTTGCCAAATTTGACGGAATCTTTAAGTGCCCGCCATTTTAACCCCTTAATTCTCGCTTCCGTAATATTCACGGGCTGTGTCTTTTATTCAGATTGTTTGATTCCCACCAGTTTTATAAAATAGTGTAACTGGCTTTATTATGGTATAATTTTACCTGTCATTAAAAAAAGTGAATATTTCTTTTTCAAAAAAGCGGTGCCAGTAAGCAATATGAATTTTTAAACATTAATTTAATGCGACAGTTAAGGGGTTAAAACAACATGGTGGATGAAGCTAACCAATGAGCTTGGTCGGGAGTTTAGTAAGTCTTGCATGCATGCTCAGTGACATTTAATCACTTAATATATAGGAGTGCTGTCGTATAACAGAAATGAGATTTTTCTCAAAATGTCAAACCGCCTGAATTTCAAACTGCTATTTTTTGGAGGGAAAAAATGCTCTTGAATCTTTGAAACATAGTCGAACATTTAAAAGTAAAACCTTTTTCAATTTCTAAACTTTTAAAATGGTCGCCATTTTGAAACAAAATGGAGGACGAAGCTGGTTAACGGACTCAGTTAAGACCTTTGTATATCCGTACACATGCTTAGTCACATCCAAATTGATTAGTAAATACGCACGGTATCGCATGATTAAAAATCAGATGGTTTCAAAATGTCAAATACCGTATAAATTCAAGCTGCATTATCTCAACCATATTTAAAGATAAAAACAAAACAAAAAAAAAATGCTCCGAAATCCTTATATCACAGACGAACACTTGAAAAAAAGTATTTTTTCAATTTCTAATTTTTTAGAAGTGATTGTCATTTTGAAATCAGATGGCAGATGTAGCTGGCTAACAAACTGTTTTGAAACTATACATGTATATATGTATAGTTTATGTATACTAAACAGTATACATGATTAGTCAAATCTAAATTGGTTCATATGCGTGCTTTCACATGACAAATATCAGATTGTTTCAAAATGTCGGCTATCCTAGAAATTCAAAATACTACATTCAACATTTTTATAGATAAAGAGAAACAAAAAATCTTTCCGATATCCTTGTATCAAGGTCAGACACTTTGGAAAAAATATTTAATTTCTAATTTTTTGAACAACTTTTTAAATTTTAAAATTAAAAAAAACATTAAATGGCAGCCATTTTTAAACAAAATGGCGGAAGAAGCTGGACAACGAACTCGGTCGAGACATTGGTACCAGGTGAGTGCAAAAGTTATAGCCGATTTGAGCATATGTAAATGTCAAATGGAGTACGAAGGTTACAGATGACGTTTCGAGGACAGGAAAGTGAACAATAACGCGTGGAGCAGTCGAGTATGCATAGGCACAAGCTTTGTCAGAATAACTCATAGGGAACGGGAAGAAACATGGCAAGCAAGAAACACCACATCTGACATTGTTTACTATACGAGTATGATCTTTATCATACTCGTTACAACAGCTGCAGCTTGTCGCAGTATTTGTCAAGTGTATGGGGAGGATACCGTGGACGATAGTGTCTGCTACCGGTGGTTTAGGAAATTCCGGGACGGACATAGGAACTGTAAACATCATGCCCGTACTGGGCGCTCATCCAGTGTTGCCAGATTGGGGACTTTTTTGTCCGCAGATTGTTGATTGTCACCGCTCTTTTGAAATAGAAATATTCCACCTATATAAAAATAGATTAAAATTTCTGAAAAATAAGCAAATTATACTATTTTTAAAAAGTGGTGACAGTCAATCTTAATTTAAAAATTCCCCAATCTGGCAACACTGACTCATCAGTCGTTTTCTAACGAGAATCTGGACACAAATATAACGAATTCCCCACATCCAACAGTGGAATAATTAACTGAAACGTTCTCGCTACACAGTACAACAGATGAAAGACGGATGCATGCGCTTGGCTTCACCACCAAGTTCGATCAGTGAGTACCACTGAAGCTTACAGTAAGTCAACGAGAAAAGAGGATCAGCATCTGTGTTTCTTTGCTTTCCTGTAACAATAGGGAACCATATTTGAACTGAATTGTAATGGATGATGAAAAGAAGATACTGTATGGGAAGTAAAGCGTCGAAGGATCATGTGCCGATGTTGCAGGGGGGACTTAATTGACTTAAACGGGAGGACTTCCGAAAATGTTTTGCTAAGTTTATGATGGGACGCCAAGGGAATAACCGACTAGAAGGTCCTCACAGCGAACCAAACGATCAATGCAGACTTCTACTGCCAACAATTGGACAGACTGTGAGCAAAACTCACGTCTAAGCGTCCAGCACTCACAATAGCAGAGAGGTTCTCTTTCATCACGATGAAGACAGGCCTCATGTTTCTTTAAGGACTCGGCAAAAATTACTGGACCTTGGTTAGGAAGTTTTATCTCACTCGGCGTATCACCCCGAAATTGCACATTCGATTTATCACCTTTTTACAATATTTATTAGTTTTACAACGCCTTCGCTCGCCGAACTTTCAATGACATGGAGACTGTAAAAACGGCGTTAAAACAGTATTTTGATTCTAAAACAGATAGGTTTTATCAGCGCGGGAACCACTTACTGCAAGACGGATGGCAACAGGCCATTCACAATGATGGTGCTTGCGTGAATACATACGTGTTAACTTTTTTGTTTTCGCTAGAAAACGGGTAGAACTTTTGCACTCACCCAATATTTACTATGCCCATACTAAGTCACATCGAAATTGTTTCAGTAATACGCGTACTCTCGTGATATAAAATAGATTGTTTCAAAATGTCAGCCATCCTAGAAATTCGAAATGCTGTATCTCAGAAATTTTTTAAGGTAAAGATAAAACAAAAAATGTCCTGGAATCCTTTTATCAAGTTCAAACACTTAAGAAAAATTTTGTTTCAATTTCTATTCTTTTACCTCATTTTAGAATTTAAATTTAAAACAAAAAATTAAATGGCCGCCATTTTGGAACAAGATGTCGGATAAAGCTGGCCAACGAACTCGTTCGAGACATTGGTATGTACTATATAGGTACGTACATTTTAAACTGGTACATGCAAATTGGTTAATAAATATGCGAGTTATCGCATTAAAAATATCAAACTGTTTCAAAATGTCAGGCCACTCAAGAAATTCAAACTGCTATATCTCAACCAATCCTCGAGATAAAGAGAAAACATGAACTGTTCTGTAATCCTTGTTTCAAGGTAGAACACTGAAGAAAAACATTTTTGACTTTCTAATTTTGTTGTACCTCTTTTTATATTTTATTTTTTTTAATTTAAATGACCACCATATTGAAACAAGATGGAAGATCAAGCTGACCAACGAAGTCGGTCGAGACATTGGTATGTACTATGTGCACACTAAGTGACATCCAAATCGGTTCTTAAATACGAGAGTTACAGCATCACAAAATTCAGGTACACACACACATATATATATATGCATATTATATATATTCAACGGAGTGTGGTTTTGGGGTCTGGGGTATCGGTGAAAATATACCAATATTTTCCGAAATTGCTGTCCTCCGGACGGCTGCATTAGGTAATGGAAGCTACCTAAAATACTCCGGAGTCCTTGAATCAAGGTCAAACACTTAAGGGAAGTATATTTTCAATTTTCCTGTACAGCTTTTTAAATTTTATTTATTTTTTAATTTTTTAAATGTTCGTCATTTTTATACAGATGGAGGATGAAGCTAGCCAACGAACTCGGTAGAGACATTGGTATGTACTATATATGCACATACGAAATCACACCCAAACCTGTTCAATAGCACGACAAAAATCAGATATATACAGATATATTTTTGTATTTTACATTTTGTAATGAAAGCTACCTAAAATTTAGATTAATACACTAAAATTAAATACTTATTTTACATTTAAATTCGGGAAAAAGAGTGCGATTTATATTTTTAAAAATATCTTGATATATAAATTTAACATTGTTTATTCTATTCTTAGCATTATAAAAAATATGAATAAAAAATTGTAAAAATGTAACATTGCTTACTAGATGTCTATTTCTTACTACATCCATGTAACTATGAACTGAAATGGATAACATTACTTAAATTTCAAAACATTGCGTAGTTATTTGACTTTTTTAAGCTAAACGGAGAAAACAGCTATGCCAAACACATTGTAGTAAATTTTTTAATGAATTCTGTGATTCTTAACACTTTGTACTACGCGTCATTTTGGCTTTTGTCTACCAGCAACTCCGCGTCTTTACACAAAAATTTTATTCGGTCGGCACCACTTTGTAAAAAGAAATTTCCTTCAAGTACACAATTTCAAAAATACTTTGATTAAATAAGGCAAATTTTATTTTATTTTACTACTAGTGCCAAAAACGAATTTTTCAAGTAAAGATGATGTCGCCGCAGCAGCGACAACGGAGTATTTCACTTACTGTACCATGTCGCCGCAGAGGCGGCAACGGAGTTTTTCACTTATTGTACCATGTCGCCACAGCGGCGACAACGGAGTGCAAAGTGTTAAGTATTGCACACATTAAACAATTCTAACTGTTCTATTGTTTCATGCTTTTTCTTTAAATATAGAGTAGCATGCTATTACGACATGCACACATGAATGAGAATATTTCTGATTTGGGTGATTTTTTAACAGATTTTAAAAAGGAGGTTATCAGTTCGACCTGTATGTACGTTTTGGTCCTGCATAACTTTGATCAAGCATAACTTCCGCAAATATGAACCCATGTTGATAATTATTTTTTTGTTTGAAAGTGTAAGTCAGCGGAGTGGTCACACTCCAATTTATCAAAATCTGACGATTATAACAAATTCTTTTTAATAACAACTTTAAAATTGAAATCCTTTTTGAAGCAGTCGCCAAAATAAAAGCGTTCATCTTTCGTGATATTACACTTACAGAGATACGAGATCTTTTTAAAGTGCGAGAACTTAGTGGAAAATGGCCGAGATACAGATAGATTTTTCGCTGTGAGCGAAGAGAGATTGACCAATCAGAAACTTGCATTTTTGCGAACTTTTCGCTGTTTGCAAAACTGCAGGCTTCTGATTGGTCGATCTCGTTTCTCTAAGAGCGAAAAATCTATCTGGATCTCGGCCCAAGTTCTGTCATCCACCAAACCGGAAGGCCCACATAGATACTAACCGATATCGGAAGTAGGTGTCAAAAATGTGAAAATCAACAAGTTTCCTCATGTATCAGAGCACCAGTTTTCTGAGTGTGGGTGCGCCTGTGGTGTTGAAGTCACAAAGTGCCTTCATATACACAGTAGAGTGCATTTCTATGTGTAGCGACACTGTCTTTTGATTCAGATTAGATTATCGAATTAGATATCAGAATGATTTCACATTTTCTTCAGGTAGGATTCCTCGATAGGAAAGTGGCGTCATACGGAGATATTTGATTAGTTGAGACAAATCAATACAAATGCGACGTAGTTTCTTGGAAACTTATTGTACGAATTGTATAAAAATTTGTTTTTAGGCTAATTGAAGAGTGTAGAGTTCATTTATGCTATCAGAATAGTGTACTGCTATAGAAAAAAAAAAGTTATGGTTCGTTTTAATATGTAGATGGCCCTCTAAGCAAATTTTATATACATCATTTAAAAGTAGACTTTATTACCGATCGTGTGGTACCAGTAACTTTCTTCTACGATATTTTTTGTAGAGTTAGTAAGGTGTGTTTACTTTTTTTCCACGACTGTACAATATATTAACGATTTTACTATACTTAAGATAGTTTGTCACCAACTTCAAACAGTAGCTGGTTAATTTTTATATGTGTATATTCGTAAATTAAATCATAAATATGTAAATGAAACTCTTGTAAAAGAAATATTCTCTAGAAAACCCATGTTTGGTGGATATTAAATTCTACATATTAAATTTAACGTTTCTATGCCGATACATGATATGCGATGTGTGGTTATTGGATAACGTTTCGTCATTAGAGAATTTTAAAGAATTCTTTTTAGTGCTTTTTTTTAAGTCTGTTAATATTTTTTTATTGAAAAGTTTATTTTATTATATATACGATTACGCTGCATCTCAACAGTGTTCATGTTGATGAAGTTATTATTAGGGATAAATAAATGCAAAATGCATAAACTAGCATATGCTTCAAAAATTCAGGAATAAAAGATAAAATCGGTATAGGCAATGCCACAACATCAATGCAGTGCATTTGGCAGTAGGTCAGGAAATCCAAACGAATGCGATTCAAAAAATTCAAGTAGCTGTTTATATATACGAATAAAATCTGCAGCTTAAGAGTGTCAACCTTGTTAAAATTTTAACTATTAAAAAGTAATTTAAAAATGATTTTGCTAGCATATGTTTCAAAGATTCTCGAATAAAAGGTGAAGTATGTAGCAGGAAATGCCGCAACACCAATAAAGTGCATTTGACTAAGTAAATCCAAAAAAGTTCTATTTAAAAAATCAAAGTATCACTTTCTTTACATATGTTCGAAATTCATATCGAACTTAAGTTTCACAATGGTGAATAACTGTCAGCACAAAACATTTTATAAAATTGATCAAACGCCTGGTATGAGAAAAACTACAGCAAATTTGAGACTGTTAAATAGGATATTGATCGGTATTTAGCAATGCAACACGCTGCATAATCAACATGATGCTGAAAAATAGTTTTCGGAAGAAAACAAAATTTGGCTGTCCAAATCTGATAACAAATTAGCCCGTAAATTTCGTTCTGATTCATGCTTATGGATTGTTTAACGAAGAATGCGACAGTATTATCCATCATTATTTCTAGACCTTAAATAAGAAAATTAAATGGGTAAAAACAATATTGGGAAAAGTATTAAGGTACAAAAATAAATTCTCTAATCAAATTCAGCCAAATAAAATGAAATCTGTGAAAAATAAAACAGGATGTGTTACCTTACTCACTTCTATTTTTTACAAAATAGAAACTGTTTAAAAATAAAAAGGTTCAAAGAAAGTTATATTGAAAATGGAATGATTTAAATTTTAATACAGGGCTTCTACTGGTCCGTTTTTGAATAACAATATTTCTGAAGAAAAATTTTTTAGTCGGATTTTTAGAACATTTATAACATAAATAACCTTCAGGTTGGCTTCTGCAAAGTTTGAAAGAGAAATCTAAAAGGAACTTCTTTACTTTTATAAAAATACTGCTTAAAGAATGGGACGTGTTGGAGCCCTGGTAATGTAACCTAATCAAAAAATTAAAAATATTACCACTTACGATAATTGCTTCGAAAAATAAGAAATATAAAACTCTTTCTCACCTTTAGTACTTGTAGATTGAATTGACTGAATTCCTTTTCGTAAATAACCGTTGATGCAGCGTCCTGGCTTTATGCATTAATGTAACATAGATGCCTAAAACAGAACAGTAAAATGTTATACAGATGGAACGAAATAAATCAGGCATTAAAATAAAAGTTTTATTTCATTTCAAAATATACATTTTTGCAGTTTTATCAACAGTTTTTCTAGAATGAAAGGGATTTTTTTGTGCATCTCATACACAAAATATTTCTCAAAAAATGTTTTAGCAGAAAATATAGACATCACAAAAAGGTTTACCAAATATATAATTACACCGCAAAACATATATATTAATATAAGATGTCTTTTACAGGAAATCAGGTAATGTCTGGTGTGCTGAATTCAAATATGCAATCAGGATGTTTTTGTATCATTTATAGTTTTTACCGAATGATGTAGACCATTTTCAAACTATGTTGCATTATTCAATAACGATCATGACAAAATTTTCAGAACTTTTCTATCATTCTGATTCTTTTATCATGATTTTTTTTCCGTGTTAAACCAATTACTTCGTTTATAACTTAAGGCAACAACATTTTCAGGAAAGAATAAACGGTTTAAGAGAAAAAATTCAGTAAAATTGATTTTTAAACAATATCTGAGGTTAAAAGAAGACTAAGTTCAGTTTTATGTATTTTAACCCCAAAAAATTAAATGTATGTTGTTCCATTTACTAAATAAAACGTGTGAGTTTTCAAATGTTACAAGAACAATAAAGACTTAATTCATTTGTAATTTATAATATTTACAAGTTTGATATTTTGCAATTTCATTACAAGAAAATTTAAAACTGACAGTTAAAATTTAACAATCTCACCACGATTTTAAAATACTCATGATTTGCTTTTTATTTATTTATATATTTAATTACTTTTTTTAAATTGATTGTCGACTTTTAGGTGAATGTTTAAAAAGAGTTCAATAATTAATGCAAATACATATTTTAATTTCAGTTAATTAGAAAATAGCATAAATGATAAACTTATATTTTTTTACTCACAAATCTTATTAATTAGTCCCCCGGAAAATCACGATTTTTCTATATTTGTACCTCGTTATTCTGTTACGAATGCGTTTTAGCTTGTATGAAATTACAACGTATCAAACATGAAAAGGCTCTGAGACCGATTGTTCAAAAGATGAATAAAAGGCAAAATTAACTCATAGGAAACTGTTTCTGTATTAAGGTATTATAATTAAAATTAACCTATTCAGAAGTAGATAGGACTAGAGTTCCAAACGAAACGAAATTTCACTAGTAACTAAAAATTACAAGTTAAACTGTATAATTAAAAAGACAGCGGTTTGCGAGACAGCTAACATCAGTTAAGTGTTAATTTTAAGTTATCACGAAAACTATGAATATATAATTAGTGTAAGATAGTGTATCGTAAGTCCATTTAAATTCAAATTTTCATTTTAACGGCTTGAGAACCAAAGTTAAAATAATAGTACAAATATACTTTCATTTATTTTGCACAAACAAAATGCCACTACATATGTCTCAAAAAAAAAATTTAAATTGATATTTTAAGGGGCTGGTAATTTAAGTTCACAAACATGAATATAAAATTCTTAGCCCCTAAAATATCGATTTAATTATGAATATCCTAAAATTCACACAATAAAACAATTATTGGATTTATTTATGTGAATATACTACAAAACCTCATTTTTAGGGTTCCGTACTTAAAATGTAAAAACGGAACCATTATAAGATCACTCCTGTGTTTGTCTGTCTGTCAAAGCCATTTTACTCGTAAACTATGGAACGTGGAATGTTCAAATTCGGGGAAGTAATAAAGACCATTGACCCACATATTTTCAGATTAATAAACATTCATAAATACATTTAGTAAAAAAGTAGAGGGGGGTAATTATGCTACTTGAAAAAAAAAATCTTTTCTTTGCATATCATGTGGGGTATCCTGTGAAAGCTTTTGTAACGCTGAACACAAAAATACATTCCTTTTAATTTTAGGTATTATATTTTCAAAGATATTGTTAAAAATGTAGCGCAAAAATATGTCCCCCCATCTAATTCCGAATCTACTGAAACTAAAATTATGAAAAGATTAGAGGTAGTAGACGTTAATGTAAACCTTGCCGGAAAATTATAGCGATTACCCTAGGTCACATAGTTTTTAAGTAATTAGCATTTTTCTGTTATACACAAATTTCGATTTACGGGCATTCAGAAAAATTGTTGAGGATCGCTGAATATACCTATCGTTGCAGAAGAATAGAAGCATTGTTGATAATGATTTTCGAAAAAAAATCATTGGTAATTAGCCGAGATATTAACCCTTAAAGGTACGGTCAGTTTGGACATACACAAGGACAGGGTGGCGTACTCTATGCCTAGTTAACAACTTTTAATGATATATATGTGTAATGTAAAGTCCAGTAACAGTATAAAAGCAATAAACGTCAAATTGTTAAAACCATACTAATTTAAGGGGGCTCGGGACTCTAAAATTTTGAAAATGGTCTTTTTTCATTTTTTCCACTTTTTCCACTTTTCCACTTTGGACTCTAAAAAATGGAAAAAATGAAAAAAAGACCATTTTCAACATTTAATGTCTTAAAATGTATATGATTTTAAAACACAATTTTAATTGGGATAAAAAATTGCAAGATACAGACTCAGTATTTATAGGGAGCTCGAAACTATTAGACATTTGTTGAAAAAAAAAAATTGGCATAACAGTATACGCGCAGGATTACAAAATAAATATTGAAACTAGAATAAAAATTTTGGTGCTTACTTATACTTCAGATTGTAGTAATTTCCCAGAACTTACATAAATTTGTATTTACAGCACTTTTATATATTTAATGCAATGTTGCATTTAGCTAATACAAAATTTTGAAAATTTCAACAGTAAAATCACCTAAAAAAATACTTTTTTGAACAATAAAAAGGAAAATTTTGGTTCAGTTTATACAGACTAACAAGAAATATATGTTTTGAAAATTTCATAAAAAAAAAATTCAGAAGTTTTTGAGGTATCCTGCGCGTTATGCCCCAAAAACGCCATTTGGAAAATAATGACTTTAAAGTTTCGGAAACGTCGCTTCAGCTATTGAGCGGGTATAATTCTAAAAGCCAAAACTTCTGTTTAAAGGGAATTTCAAGGAAACAATTATATCAAAATATTCAGAATAGATAGGAGTTTAACATCTAAAAAAAATAAAATTTCTTGAATTTTGAAGCTTTAAGAGTACTGCAACCACTTAATCCTTTCCGGCACGGAGTAATTCTATTTATAAACTTATGAAATAATGAACGGACACCAGAATTTATAAACGAATTTATTAGAAAATGCTAACTTGCTTATTTTCACGTACATGATAAAAGGAAAATTTTAATTAAATATTCTTAGCGCCGTTTGTCTGTTTTGGAATTAAAATTAGGTGTCCGTTTTTTGAGGGCATCACCCTCAAAAAATTTAATTAGAATGAATCGCATAAATACTGCGATAGTTTGCATTGATTGTATCTCTCAATACGCCTCGAGTGATTTTAAAAGTTAATTAAACACCTATCTGGAAAAACGCGGCACTGACCAAGGCGGTGTCGCAACTTTGAGACCTCAATTCGAAGCGCGCTCAGCCCAATACCAAATTTAAACTTTGAACAAAGGTTTTGTTTTAGCTACACTGTAGAAATAAAGATTATTACTACGCTGAATTTAGTTTCATGAAATGACAAATGAAGTTTAACTATGCACTGCTTTTATTGTCAGTACCAAATTAAGTTCATCATAAACAGATTAGGATAATATTAAAAGAAGAGTTAGGGGAGACCGGGGGAATGGCGACACCTTAAGGGAATTTAAATTTTTTCACCTCGAAAAAATGTTTATTTTTTAATAGTAAAAATTCTAAAGCTGAATCATGGTCTTTAGTATCTGTATAAATTTAACCGTAATCATAACTGTAAAGTAAGCATACATAAAAAAATATTTTTTAAAGCTCTGCACAGTGGCGGGATTACCCAGGACACTGGGGTAATTCCGCCACTGTACCGGGGTAATGGCGCCACTCTTTAATGACCTAGTACATGCATCAAATGGATACTAGGAAACACACAACCTACTTAAAATAGTTAGAAAGCAATGTAATTGAGCAGAATAATGGTTAAGCTTACAATTTACTTCATATTGCAAAAGTCACTCTGCTGAATCAGCTCCATTACATTAAACTGAGACCATTTCTCACCCGATTTGCATGGCGGCGGCATTACCCCGAGAGGACAATATGGCGGAAATCCCCAAGCAAAGCCGAAAGAAGAACCGAACTTGTTCATTACATTGCATCAAAATGTTGGCGAATGGATGTAGATTGCGGGTCATATTATCTTAAATACCTAATGTTACAATAAAAGATGCTTATCTCTACTCATTTGAAGCTCCAAAATAACAAGCAACTAGATGAAAACTACATTTTTCACTAGAACAAACGAACGGCGTACAGCAAAGTCACTCTCACTTTAGGCACTGTTTATATTGTTGGTCGCTATAGTGCAGGCACATTCACTATCTCAAACTGCCCTTAGTTTTTAAACTAGGTGGGGTGGCGGCATAACCCGGGTTGGCGTCATTCCCCCGGTCTCCCCTATACGAATAGCTATATTTGATATTATTTAGGTTCCATATCTCTTTGAACTTTCATGGTATACCCATTTACACTTTTCTAATGTATACAGTTATATCCAACCCTACGTTGTATAGTTTTCTACAAAGTCTTAGTATTCTTTTAGCAACTTTTTTTTTAATAATACAATTACAAATTCATATATTTATTCTACTGAACCCTCTGTGCGCGAGTAATGCTCGCACTTGACCGTTTATTATTTTATTGTAAAGTGATTAAGTTAAATAATTATGATAATTAGTTATTTTCTTGGCTGCACTGTGTTGAGGATATTTTGCAAACTCAGACGAAAATCACATTTGTTTTATGAAGAAACCAGCATTGATGCAATCGTTTATTGGTTTTGTCTTAAAGCAAAAATATTCAGCTCCGTAGAAGTGAAAACAAAATATAAAAAATCAAGCAGTTTAGTTAATCTAGGGAAAATGATCGAATTCCCCATTTGGGTACTCAGGACTGAAGATGTTAAAAACAGTCGCACAGTGGCAAAATCCGAAAAAGCTGGCCAAAAGTCGAAAAATAAAGTTGCTATTTAGGGAATTTTGACTATACAGATGGCTAGAATAATGTTTCGAGGGTCAGAACCTATATTTATATAAAGGTTTTCGTTTTACCTTGACAACCTGTATCATTTCAAAAGTGACGCTTGGAGGATCATCATCTGAGGTGAACAAAAAGAGCAAAACAATGGTTCCTCTAAAGGCGTGCTACATTTTTCCATATCATCCGATTTTAATGCTTTAAAATGGATTCACATGATGATAGAGTGTACATTATTTCCGCGTGTTACAAAAATTTTTATTAAGCACATAAAAATTAATAATTTCATGATTATTTTTGATAAAAATTTTGAAAAATAATCTTATTTTTTTGTTTTCAAACATCAAAAAGTTTAAAAGTTTCAGAGTGTTCCGCAACGACATATAATGAAAATAGTAGCCTAAACTATTATCTAATGTATAGTGAAAAACCAGCTGCCATAAACTGCCATTCTGCATTCTGTGCAGGTTTTTGTAACCACAAGTAAAAATATCACTTTTTTAGTCGCTTCAAAAACTCTGAAATTTATTACTTGTCACAGTAATTTAGCTGGCAAACATTTTTGAAATTTTTAGATTAATCAGTTTTGTGATAGATTATTATGTATTATAATACAAATAAGTATTATAATCATAAGCATAAATGAATTTCATAAGCATTATTAGTAAAAAAAAAAATTAAAATAATTCTCTATCATCGATCCGATAGAAATACATTATCTTATCTTTATAGCTAATAATTCTGTTTATTCTAATGTAGTTAGAATAAATATCTTGTTAATTGCAATCTTTGCTAGATCATACTGCTGAACGTATTTTATTAATGGAAATGGAAATCATTAAGAATCTGGCTTCCGAGAACATTAGCAATCTGAATTTGATTTGCAAGTGGGGATGTTATGGCGCATCTATGGTCAAAGTACCTTTAAACAAAAATTTCGCGATGATGATGGTAGAAAGCAGGTTCAGATACCTTTTTCATTTCTCTAGTGCCACTAGAATTTTTAAGTGTTGCGAATAGTTCAAAAATCGTTAACTGGAAAAATTCGAGATCTTCATCTCCTAGATTTTTTTAGGCCTATCAGAATCAATTTTTTTCACAAAAATAAGGAAGCTACTGCCAGTGAAATGGATTATATTACAGATTAGAGGAATAAACTTATTCCTTTTAAAGCAATCATTGATTGAAAATAAGTAGGAGTTAATTACAAACTGGGTTTAAGGATGATTGATTGTAAAATTTTTAATGCCTTTACTAGTAATTTGTCAACTTAACGTTGGTAACTATGCCAGGCAACTTCAAGACAGTTTAAAAACCTTGATGACATTTTCAAACTAAAAGTGAATGAAGGTCATTTACGATTCGGGATGACCACGTTACATTCCTATATAAGATGTTTTGAGGCTAGCTTGCATTTGGCATCCAAACGGGATATAAAGGAATGGCAAGAGCGCACTCCTGACGAAAAGAAAAAAAATAAATTGCAAAGCAAAATTTACTAAAATGATTTCGTTTACAATTAGGAGTTCTCATCGTTAAACCAAAAGCCGGATTTGGAAGCACAAATGATCGCAGTACAACTCATCGATTCTTTGAAAACGCAACTATTTCTGCTTTCATAAAGAGAGTAGACGAAGATTTGATCAAATGATTCCACGTCATATTACAAGTGATTTCTTAAAATTCATTTGATCAATTTCTCACAACAGTTTGCTCACAAACAGTTTGTAAATTCATTGAATTGTATTCCTAGTTTTATATGCCAACTTCAGTTCCCAGAATACGGCAAAGAAATAATAGCTTCCTCAATAATACCAATTGGGAAAATGTCGGAAGACACTCAAGAATCGTGCAACAAATTGATCAAATGGTACCAAGAAGATTTCTCGCTAAAATGCAGTAGGACGAAATCAATGGAAGATGGGGCTTTTTTTTGGATTTGAATGTCATCAGATCCCATCATTTAAAGATTAAATAAATTACCGAAGACAAAATTAAGATCCTTTTCCTTAGAGGCATAACAAGTGCGGTAAAATATTTCGACAACTCCCATTCTGAAGAATCTAATATGCATGATTCAGAAGATGAATTTCAGAATATCCTTTCATTTTAATAATATAAAAATTAAACCTTTTAATATTTTACTTTCCATTAATGTACTTAATGGTGTTTCATGAATAAAAATTCAACGTTCAATTTCGATTAAAAATATCTTACTTCCTTGAAAATTCTTTGAAACGTTTAATCTCGAAACTTCATACTTTATTTAAATCTAAATGTTTTTATTTTTAATCCGCAATTTTTTTTATTTAACTTTTGAATCGTACTTAGCATCCTAAAAAGCACCTGTATACGAAATTTCATAGAAATTGAGTAACTTTTAAAGCATTTTAATTTTTAGTCCGCCATACTGGATCCGCCATTTTTTTTTTTTTTGAAATTTTAACTTTAGAATCGTAATCTGCATCCTGAAAAACACCCGTTTACGAAGTTTCGTGCAATTTGAATTACATTTTCATATTTTGGCCAGCTTTTCGGGATTTTGCCCCACTGTGAGTCGTATCGGATCGCTTTGCACCATAAAACTGATTGTATGTATATTTAAATTTATTTTCACTGAATAGGTCAGCTAGTATTTATAAACAAACAGTGGAGAGAAGGAAATGGTCTTCCTGTATTTTGCTATGTTTTTAAATTGTGAACTATTTCAAGAATACAATTTTGAACACCATTTTATTACTGTTCGGAGAATTCTATATTCGTTCTTCGTTTATACAGTTTTGGTTAATACATTCGTTTTATAAAATTTACCTGTTTACAATATCTGTCCAAGAAGAAATTTTTGAATGATTAGCAGTTTTTTATTCTGATTCTTGACTGCAAGTTACACAAGCTTACTCTCAGTAGATAATTTTGAACGGCATAAAGCCTTTTTCTCGAAACCTTTTGGCGCGACGTTTACATCGCATACACGTAAGACGGACAATAGAGGGGCTGCCATGGCTTTATGAAAGACTATAGATTATTATGATTATTTTTCTTTAATCCCAATACATAAAGGAAATATTTAAAAATTAAAAATAATAAAAATGAAAATTTTTTAGCTTAAGTGTTTAAAATGCTCAGGCTAGACTAGAAAGTCCCTAGCCTTGTTTTTTTCTAGCACGCTGTGCCTTGCTTTATCTTGCACTGAAGAAGAATCTCGCTTGTAGGTTCAAAACAGTTGTGTTACTGTTTTGGTGTATTGTTTATGCATTTTTAAAAGGTGGTTTTTCTGCCTTTTAATTAAATCTATCTTTAGCCTTGTACTTTACAATTAAAGATTAATCAATAGCTAAGAATTAATTTTGCAAATAATTGAGTAATAAACTATTCTACTTTTATCATTTATTCAATTGTTTTTTTTCAGCTTAACAAGTCACGGATTAATCAATTGTTAATAGGTGATTTTGCAATTAAAAGTTAATCATGATTTTCTCTAAAACTCTTATTTAATTTAAGATAATGCTTCGCGTATCTACCTATAGAACTACGGATTCAACGAACTTTTCAGGCGCAATTTAAACTTACTTCGCATAAACGGATTTCGATAAAATCTATAGAATTTGTTTCCGTAACGATCAAATATGTTTTTTAAATATTTGCATATAATAGGGTTAAGATAAATAGAAAACAAAAGTTGTTTTGTTAATGGCTCTATTACACTATATATTTAACTATTCTCGTCGGGCATTGTATTAAATCATGAACTCGTGTATGTTTGTGTCTGCAGTATTTCATTTTATTCATTCATATGATGGGCAGTATAAAATGTCTGGTATATCAATGACAAGTTATTATATAATTTTTATGAATTTTTAGAACGTCTTAAAGGGTACTCTTTTTTTTCAAATGAATTTGAAGAAATCTAACAGATTTCATAACAGATGCATTTATGTGGATTGTGTTTTAATACCATATTATATTTTATTAGACAACACTAAAGTAGGGGAGACCGGGGCTAGTTGGCTACAGGTGTAAGTAGGCGCAGTCCTCATAAATCGCCTGTTTGTGGATAGATTGCGCAACCAGTCACAGAGTACCTTTCTTCTTGCTTTTTGCAATCCTCATTGTAGTTTTGCAGCATTACTCACGTGTAGTAGACATTTATTACGATTTTTTTTTTTTTTTTTTTTTGTACTCATAAGTAATTTCTTGTTGCTTCATTCTTTTTCTAATTTCTAATACTTATCTTAATAATTGCGATTTAATTTGTGCTGTTTTTCTTAGTGTATGTTTAACTGTACGTACCCCCTATGTGATTTACTTGGATTATTTATGTTTAGAAGGTTACGTGTCCCTTTTCTGAAGAAATTTATTATGGGGCTAGTAGGCGCATTGAACACGGTGCAAGTTGGCTCGCTGTCTGGTGTGTGCTGGTAGCTTGAAAAACAGCAAACTTCGAGAAAAGTGGTTGCAATGCAAGATTTTGGGACCACGAGGTTTGCCCAAACGGAGACAGTCGGATTTTTATTTGTGACAACTGTAACTCTGATGATGATATAGAGTAGGATAGAAGTTACTCAATGTTAATAATTTATTCATTATTTTTATGTCTATATAATTTAGAATTTACATTGTACAGCGATAACGCCTTTGTTTAAACTTACTGGTAATAATGAAATTGATTCCTCTTAACTGCGTGTCTTATTTCAGTTTTATTTAAATTTTTATAAATTGTGTGCCAACTTACCCCATAGGTATAGGCAACTTGCCCCGTGACGGGATAGGTTGGCGCACTATTTTCAGTTTATTTTAGGCTTCCGCTAAACATAAACTACAAAAGATACAAACTCAAAACTCCGGGGTATTTATAGCGAAATGCCTGCTCTTTAAAAGCGCAGTTAAAGTTTGTTAAAAAACTTAAACAAAAAATTAATAACTAAAAACTGCGCCTACTAACCCCGGTCTCCCCTACTTATTTGCTTAAATTGTATTTTTAAGGTTGGAATTAGTTTTTTGTAAGACACAGACATACACGAAATCCGCTATTTTTTGTGCAATTATAAATGCTGAGAATCACGCAATTTAACTCTTGTGGTTGCTGAATCTCTAAAATAGCTGAAATACGCTTTAAATATATTTTAAGTAGAGTTGCTATGCTGAATTTCACGCTCCTATCTAAACTGCTGCTGATATAGGGCGAAATGACCTAAAACTTTTGAACACCCAATTAATCATCTTAGGGGGTTAATTTTCAAAAATCCTTATTGATTAAGTAGGTCATAAAAGCAATCTAATGTCCAAATTTCGTGATATTCGGTATAGTCATTTCGGCTCTGCATTGATGGGTCAGTCAGTCAAGAATTCTCTTTTTATTATAGTAGTATATATAAGAAACCGTGAGTCATCAAATACACCAATATACTAAAATACTGAGATTTTTTTTGGTTATTTTCCATCCACACCTATACTGCTTTGCCTGATGTTATCCTCTCTTTATTATATTAGAAAAGATAAGAAACTGAGTCATCAAATAAACCAATATACAATAATACAGCGATTCTGTGTTTATTTTCCATACACACCTATACTGCTTTGGCTGGCTGGTTGGTTGGTTGTATTTATGTCGGCCAATTATCTGCACGTGGGATATGGGCCCTAGGGGGGGAGTGCCTTCCGTGGAGGTCTTTCTAAGGGAACCTAATCCGTATTAACGCTTGGAGAACCATGGCTCGAAGAAAACCACGAAAACTCCGAACGATTAGGCCGACGGGCGCGATTGGGATCGAACCCAGCACTTCCCGTCTACCAGCTTCGAGAGCAGAACCTCTCGGCCACTGGTGGGGCCACTGCTTTGGCTGATCCATATTATCTTCATTTTGTTCGACAAAAATACAGTGATTTTGTTTCAGAAAAATTTTATCATTTTCTAAAATTGATCTTTGATAAAAGGGAAAATATCATGCAAATAGTGTATACGGAATGATTAATGCATTTTTTCAACATTCATTTACTAACTGTTATATTTAAAAGAGCATTTTGAAGAGAAACTGACTAAAGATAAATGAAAACTATTCTCTTGAAATGAGAAACAACTACTTTTGCAATTAACGTTTGGATGAATTGAATAGCATAAACAAGAAATTTTAAAAGATGCTATAATAGCAACCATATGCAAGAATTTATCATTAATAAAATTACTTAAAATTATGAAATAAACTGTATAGCAATAAAAGCATAATTTCTTATATTATTTTGCTGTATATTAATTTGTTGCAATCGGGAATTTATTAAGAGTAGTTATTAACTATTAAATTTATTATTTCTTTTTCAAAATGCCATTTCTTTTTCATATTCTAAAAGATTACTGCTTTTGTTCAATGTTAAAAAAATATTCAGCTTTAAATACAGAGATCTTTATTCGAATTATTTTAAAAAAGATTTAAACTATTAAAGTGAAACTCCATCAAAAATTAATTTTTTTTAAATTTCTTAATTATAAGATGCATCTGTAATTAGATTACTGACAAGAAAGGTCTCCATACGGGCATACTCCGAAAAATCTGAAGAAAATTATAGCATGTTCTTCTCATGCGAATAGATACGTTTATAAAAAAATTCGGTGGAACCTCGATTGAGCGTCCGCAAAAAATAATGAAAATTTCGGTTTTTGGCGATTTATCAGCGGTATAATACTCGTTAAGGTAAAAATGTTTCACGATGGACTTGTTTAAATTTAATTTAAATATTATTAGTTTATCAGTTTTAGTTTATTTAACAATAGTTTTGTCATATATATATATTTATATGTATTTATAATGAAATTTAACTATCATATTTTATGACTTAAAACAAAATTTAAATTAATTAAAATTGTTTCAAGATAAAAATTAAGTCCAAATGAGCGCTGTCGACACGATTCACTTTTATTGCAACAACGACTTATTTGATATTGAATGAAATGTATAAATGCAGCATCCTTCATCTGGTCTTTATTTTAAAACGCTTAAATATATGAAAATATGTTTTCAATAAGATATGTTTTTCAATATGAAAATATTTTTTTATGAATAAAAATGTTTTTTACAGTGCTAAAATTAAATAAATGCAGCAACAAGCAACCTATATATATCCTTATATATATATATATATATAATGTAACGATTCGGAAACGGGCCAAAAGGTTTGGAAATGGACCAATGAAAATCTGGGTAGATTACGCAAAACGCATCTGGTTGGTCAAAGCTTTCTGTATTTTCTTAGCGGGAATTATGCTTGGCGAAAACCATGAAAGTAGTGAATTTATGTTGGATGGGCGAAGAAAGGGAAGAAACTTCTGCAATTCGATAGACTTCTGTTTTTTGTGGTTTTTTTTTTTTTTTTTTTTAGGGGTCGATGCCAAAAGTGATTTTTACAGAAAGAATGTAATTTCCATTAACCAATGAGAAGAGCGGTTGATCATATGCATTTGGAATCTAAAAATTGAATGCATAGTAAATAAGGGATCGCGAAGCGATCCAGAATGGATACGCAAAACAATTACGTCTGGGTAGGCTAGAAAATAGGGATTGCTTCGAGAAACCGAACGGAATCACGAAGCGATTACGAGGGGTTCTGGTGAGCGTAGCGAAAAGGGGTGCAGAGTTCACCTAGTAATGCAATATATATATGTACACTATATGGCCAAAGGTGACCGGTCACTTGCAATTTTAGACGTTTTGTTAAATATCTAGAAAAATACATGAGGAATTAACCTGAAACTGTAGGTATGTAAACAGTGTACAAGTCGTACATTTCAGCGAAGATTTTTTCCCGAAACCCCATAGGGGACTGTCAACAAATTGAAAAAGAATGCATATGTTTTGTATAACCCTGTACAAACTTATGTAGCAAAAGCTTTCAAACTCGAGATTATTAATAAGTGGCTTATTATAATATACTGTGTTCATTTTTATGAGGATAGCATGTATACTCGTAGAGAAATTTAGGTTTTTATAAAAAAAGTCCCATGTTTCGCCAAGTTTTTTGCTTATAATTTGTTCTTAATATAAAAAAAAGTTCTTTTCAGAAAATATAACAAAAAACATTGTACACAATTATTACCCTGCAATTAGAATGAAAAAATAATAGAACTAGTATGAAAAATGAGCAGGTTTACTAAATAATGATTCATTGCGCGTGATCAAACGTAATAAAATATAATTTGCATAATGTGTTAGCTAAATGTATTGAGCAACTTTTGTGAAAGTCTCAAAAACATAATTTGAAAAGTCTGATAATATTCGTTTATAGAATAAGCTCAAAATCCGTTATTCCAAAAAGGAAGCAAAAAGATGAGGGGCCGTATAGAAATACAGTAGTACGGGCAATATTGTGTATGCTATATTGGAAAAAATCAATGGATATATGGATACAACCCCTCATGATTTTGCTTCATTTTCGGAACAGCGGATTTTGAGCTTATTCTTAAACGATTATTATCAGACTTTTCAAACTATGTTTTTGAGAGTTTTACAAAAGTTGATCTAAAACTTTAGCTAACAAATTATGCACATTATATTTTGATTACATTCGGGCATGCGCAATGAATCATTATTTTGTAATTCTGCTCATTTTTCATACAATTTTTATTTTTTCATTCTGATTGCAGGGTATTGTGTACAATGTTGTTTGTCATATTTTCTGAAAATAACTTTTTTTATATTAATAACTCTGCAAATTATAAGCAAAAAAGTCCTTCCGGCCAGTGCCGGGAGGAAGAGGTTGCTTTCATATTTCTTATTTTAAAAAAGCCAACTTATATCATTCAAACACACGAAGCTCAATTAAGTGGAAACCGAATGCAGGAGATTCAATACTAATTTTTATCAATACTAAATCATTATGAATGAGAATTTCGCAAAATTAGTCAGCTTTATCCAAGCTGCTTTTATTTAAAGTAACTTATATTTCGCTGCCAAATTCGTCGATTTCTTAAAGTGCCTGCCATTTAAAGACAACATGGTGGCTGAGGCTAACCAGTGAACTTGGTCGAGACCTTAGTAATTGCTGTGCACATGCTCACTCACATCGGAATCGGTTGATACATACGAGTGCTGTCGCAGACAAAAAATCAGATTTTTCAAAATGTCAGCCACGTTAGAAATTGAAACTGCTATATCTGAGCCATTTTTTAAGATAAAGACAAACAAAAAATGCTCCTGAATCCTTATATCAAGGTCAAATACTTAAGAAAGAAACCTTTTTCAATTTCTAATTTTTTTGCACCTCACTTTAAATATATATATTTTTAATTTAATGGCCGACATTTTGAAACAAGATGGCTGATGAAGCTGGCCAGCAAACTTGGTCGAGATATTGATGTATACTATCCACATGCCTGTTTCCATCGAAATAGGCGAATACGTGTGGTATCGCGAGACAAATACAAGATCGTTTCAAAGTGTTAGCCATGATAGAAATTCAAAGTGTTATAATTCTACCACTTTTTAAGATATAAACAAAAGAGCAAATTTTCAGAAACAAAAACTGCTCCAAAATCTTTGTATCAAGGCCAAACACATAAAAAAAAATATTTTTCATTTTCCAATTTTTTAATACCTCATTTTAAATTTTAAATTACATTTTTTTTAATGGCAACCCTTTTGAAACAAGATGGCGAATGAGCTGGCCAACAAACTCGGTCGAAACATTGGTATGTACTATGTACAGACCAAGTTACATTCAAATCGGTTCATAAATACGCCTGTTATCGCGTGACAAAAATCAGGGCGTTTCAAAATGTCAGCCACGCTAGAAATTCAAAATGCTATAACTCAGCCATTTTTTAAGATATAGACGAAACAAAAACTGCTCCCTAATCTCTTTATCGAGGTCAAACACGTAAGAAAGAATATTTTTTTAATTTTCAATTTTTTGGTACCACATTTCAAATTTAAATTTCTTAAAATTTTAAATGGCCGCCATTTTTAAACAAAATGGCGGATGAAGCTGGCCAACGAACTCGGTCGAGACATTGGTCTGTACTATGTATAAACGAAGTTACATCCAAATCGGTTCATAAATACGCCTTTTATCTCGTGACAAAATTCAGGACGTTTCAAAATGTCAGCTTTGCTAGAAATTCAAAATGCTATAACTCGGCCATTTTTTAAGATATAGACGAAACAAAAACTGCTACGGAGTCTTTGTATAAAGGTCAAATACATAAGAAAAAAATATTTTTCCATTTTCAATTTTTTGGTACCACATTTTAAATTTTAATTTTTTTTAAATTTTTAAATGGCCGCCATTTTGAAACAAAATGGCGGATGAAGCTGGCCAACGAACTCGGTCGAGACATTGATATGTACTATGTACACACCGAATTACATCCAAATCGGTTCATAAATACGAGAGTTACTGTGTGACATAGGTCAGATATATATCAATTTTGAACGGAGGGTGGTTTCGGGGTCTGGGGGTCATGATCGATGAAAATATACCAAAATTTTTTGAAATCGCTTTCCTCCGAACGGCTGCAATATGTAGCTTTTTGTAAAGAAAGCTACCTAAAACTTGGCAAAATTTGAGAATGTTTTTATAAAAACCTTAATTTCTCTACGAGTGTGCATGCTATCCTCATAAAAAGGAACACAGTATATTACAATGAGCAACTTATTAATAATCTCGAGTTTGAACTCTTTTGCTACGTTAGTTTTTACAGAGTTATCCAAAAGATATTCGTTCTTTTTTAATTTGTTGACGGTCTCCTATGGGGTTTCGGGAAAAAATCTTCACGGAAATATATGACCTATACTATACTGTTTACACACCTGCATTTTCAGGTTAGTTCCTCATGCTTTTTTCTAGATATTTAATAAAACGTCTAAAATCGCAAGTGACCGGCCACCTTTTGCCATATAGTGTATACCCCAAGTTATTATTATATATCACAGATTTAACTGACCTTTGTTGTACAATAATGATTCCTAGCGCGAAATTGGAAACCAAATTAAAAAAAATTATACATATTTGGCTGTATGACAGCAGTACTCAGGTTAAAACTCAACATGACAAATTCAATGTATTTTTCTTTTATATGTAAAGCACCTCCTGCCGAAAAATAAGGCAACTAATTATGTGAAATTTCTTTTTTGTTTGTTTGTTTGTTTTCCATATGAGGAATCAGAACTGAGTGAGAAATATTTTAAGTGAACAACAGTTTGTCTTGTTTGTGTATGGCTATAATATAGTTTTCTTTATATAATGGTAGAGTCCTGGGTGGAAATTGTATGAAAATAAAATTGTTTTTTATGTATAGTTATATGTCAACAATACCCAAAGTAAGAGCTGGATAGGATAGATTTAAATCATTTTTTTTTTTAGTGGGAAATAGGATAACTAGATTTCTTTTAATTATGTGTTTAATGTGCACGACGACCGTTCAAGTTAAAAAATAGGTAGAGCATATACAGCGCATAATTCTTTGAGGTTTAATATGCTCTTGGCTTGAAATGGGATAACTAAAAGTTTGAAAATTAATTTTTCTGTGTTTTCCATACGGGATTCAAAACAAAGTTAAAAATATTTAAACTGCTGTTCTGCTGAACAATATTTATGTATGGTTATAATATAATTATTTTCATATAATTATAACAGTTATAATATAATTTTTTTTTTGGATCGATTGTTAGGAAATTGTATCATTAAAATTTCCTATGTATTTTTCTATGTTTTCTCATATATTTGAAATTATTACAAATCAAAATACAGGACAGATTCCACTGAATTTTATTCTACGCCAATAGTACGCGTTCATAGGTGTTGCAGTCCATGGTGGGATATAGTTAAATAAATTTATGAAAATGATATAATTACCTTTTTACTTTTCTAAAATTTAAATGTGATGATCCAAAAAATGAGGTTTAATCTCAACTTAGAAATATTTTTAATATAGTAATGTAGATTTTTATTCAGTTTGCAAGCACATAACACTATTAAAAGAAACACTAGCCTATAACCTTTCATAATCATTTAAATTATTTAGATTCTGTAGTCTGACTCAATCAAACAGATATAAAAAACAAAAAAGTTATAATAAACCATATGCTGTAATCAAGTTAATTAATATATTTGAATTTCGCATCTATTCCATAAATTACAAAACGGAAGAACAGATAGGTGAACGAATGGACGTTCTAATTAATAGACCAGAACATGAATACACAGTGAGAAGCCATTATCAAATCTCAATAGATTTCGAAAAATATTAAACAATATTTAGATAGAATATCTTAATCTAATGAAAAGCTAACGCAAATATATGAAAATATATTTATTAGTGTAAAAATTTAAATATATTACGTATAAAAAAATTTTATTTTTAAAAGAAAGGAAAATCCCACCTCTTGTATAAATTATAGATTCCTTTCCACCGTTGCGAGAACATAGGTTAAAAGCACATTTTTCATTCGCTTATATTTCAAAATTTTATCTTTTATTAGCTTCAGATTGTATTAAATTACCTCATAACGCAAGCAGCATCAGCATTACAGCAACAATCTATACTAATAAAGGAAAGTTTCACTGTTTGTGTCTGAGTGTGAGCGATGGCTATGAAAATCTACCGCACGTACACAGCTGAAAATTTGGGTGAGGGTAGTCCAAGTCCATTCCTTTTGCTCGTGAGTTACAGAATTTTAAATTTCTGATAGTTAGCGGAGTTAATTAAAGATCAGAAAGAACGCTTTTCAAAAACTCGTCTCTTAAGCGTCGTTTACACGGAGCGAGTTTACTAGCTACAAGCCGGCGAATTCACTAGCTGCTAATAAACTCGCCCCGTGTAAACACGTTAGCTAGAGAACTATCTGGCAGCTTAGCGAGTTCGAAAAAAGTTGAAAGCTCGGCTACTTTTCTCGCTACTCGCTGGCGTGTTAGCTATCTGGCTAGTAAACTCGCTGTGTGTAAACGTTGTTGCTAGTGAAATCGCTGCGAGTATTCGATAGTTCGGGGTTCTGTAAATGTAAACAATGTCGACTGAAGTAGTTCGTGTCGGCGTGAGTGAACAAAATAGATTTTTCGAACAAACTTAACAATTAGGATACCAATAATTAAAATATTTTTGAGAACTATTCACTGTTTGAAATAACTACCGTAATTATCACAAGGTGAATATTTTAATTATTTTAGATAGATAGTTGAAAATACTAATGTCGGGGAATTGCAGTTATCAAATTATTGAGACTGTACAGGTTTTAGAGGGCAATAATTGAAAAAAAAAAGTTTTGGCGTATTAGTGAATAGATTCGTATATTTTCCACTATTTTTCACAGTTAAACTACCTGAAAGTACTTTTAGTAATCAGTATTACAAATATGATAGGAATGATACCGAGGGTTGAATGTTTTAAATACTAAATAAAATAATTTCAAAATAAAACTGCAGAACTATGATGGCGTTTGAGGCTACTGATCTGCAGATTTACTAGTTCAATTATTATCATTATTAATATTACAATCATTTTTTGTGAGAGATGAATAAGTAAAAATGTTTAAGACAGAAAATAATAAATTTTTAACAACTTCAGTAACTTTTTTTTTTTACGAATTGAATATTTTTAACTGAACTAAAAAATGCCCAGGCCAGAAATCGAACACAGATTATTGGCTTACAGGGCTAATGCTCTACCGTTTAAGCTAACTGGGCCGACAACCGGTGAGCATATCTGCAAGCCAAGGATCTGTGTTCGATTCCCGGCCTGGGCATTTTTTCGCTCAGTTGGAAATATTCACATCGTATGATAGCTTTACCAATCAGTTTGTGTTAAAATAATAGTTTACCGTAATTTCCCGCGTATCCACCACGGCTTCGTTAAGTCTTTTCAGACCGGAAATTTTATTGAAAAAAAGAAGTCAAATAAGTGACAAGCAGAAGCAAGTCAAATTTTACAGTACACATTTTATTTAAAATAAACTCTGGTAGGAAATTGAGTTATCCGAGGTGCGGCAGATGGACGCGAAATTAAGCGCTTTAGTTTTTATTTAAATGGGGAGGGGCTCAGCCCTATGAGCCTCTCTTTTCCATATGCCCTTAAACAATATGCTTTACTTCCTGGTTTGTTTCATTGATTGGCAGATAAACTAAACAGGGCAGAGTTATAAAAAAAAATATGTGATTAAAATATTGAAAATTTTATTAACCACATGAAATTAATTAAAAGCAGCACTATTTATAAAATTTTGGTGTTCCTATTAAACATAAGTGAAATTGCAGTTTTAGCAACGATTACATGGGGTCTCCATTAGTGATGGGCGATTCTCGAGAATTCGACAATCGAGAAAAATCGTCATCGTAAAAAATCACAATTGATACAGCCATCGATTAATTCCTAGAATCTACAATCGAGATGTTTTACAATCGATTATAACGAGAAAAGCTAAAAACAGTTATTGGAAAACTTAGCTATTATTCTGGCCGACAATTTCATAGTAGTGATAGGGCTTAGTGATGGGCGATTCTCTAAAATTTACCAATCGAAAAAAATCGTTATCGTAAAATACACGATCGATACAGTCATCGATTATTTTCGAGAATCTACAAAGGAGATGTTCTAGAATCGATTATTGAAATCATTGTTTTTACATATATATAAGGCAGATTTTATTAAATATAGGGTAACTGAAAACAGATGGAATAAAAAAACAACAAACCAAAGGGAGGCTATAAAGGAGCCATAAGACTGGAAAAGTCTTGTAAGGGTGCCCCCTGGTTGAAAAAAGCTGAAAAAACGCGAGTAGCTATGAAGCGGTAAGGGGAGTTTAAGTATCAAAAATTAGAATTTTTCGGCAATTAGCACCAAAATGGCCAAAGAAATACGAATCAAAAGCACCCCCTAGTGGCAAAAACATGAACTAAAGGATGATAAAAGGGATCAAAATTTTTTATTGATTTTTCTACGTCATTTGAGATTGGATCTTTAATTTCCCCATTTTTAGAAAGACTTCGACTGGAATACATTAAACGAACCCCCGCGGGGAGCAAAGTAGGGGGCAGGGGCAAGGAAAGTGCATAATATGAATAAGTGGTCACAGGACTTTCCAACGATATGTCAAATGAGGGGTGTCGGCTAAATTTAGAAAAACACCCCGTGGGGGAAAAGTGGGGGGGGGCCGGTCACCGGAGGTGCATTACATCAATAAGTAGTCACAGAGCTTTCCAATGATATATCACATGAGGGGTATCAGCAAAAGATAGAAAATAGTCCCAACTCCCAGTATTCCAATTATCGTGCCCCCCCGAAATATACCCTGCCCATCCTTCTCTTTGAAATTTTCATATATTAAAAATTATTTATCTGAGGGCTCCGTAAAAAAATCCGATCTAAAATGTTTAAAAACGCTACAATTTCAAAAAAGTTCGAAACGTGCCTCTCTCGGGGCGCCAAAATAGGGAGGGAAGAAGAAAGGTTCATAATATGAAAGAGTAACTTTCCGATGATAACCGAAAACTTTCCGATGATATATCAAATGACTGGTCCAAAAAAAGTTTGAAATCTACCCCTCCCACGTGGGTTCCCTCTTTTATCCCAGAATATACCCGGAAATCACGCAGCCCCACTTTTCACCCACAGCACCCCCCACGCAGCCACCAAAATTTTATATTTAATAAATAATATTTATCGGAGAGCTCCATTAAAAAACCTCATTTAATGATATTTATTGTAGAAATCTCTACAATTAAAAAAAAATCACCCCCGCACCGCCCCCCGCCCCCTTCCGGAATTAAAGTCTGGGAGGGGAAAGGTTCATAATATGAAAGAGTGGTGAAAGGACTTTCCGATGATATGTCAAGGAGAGGTTTGGTAAAAGTTTGAAAATTACCCGCCCCCCCCCACCCCCTTTGTCCACTCTCGCGCACCCCAGAATTCACTCACCTTCCTCTGCGAACTTTTTATATTTAATAAATAGTATTTATCTGAGTCTCCAGGTATGGGACAGCTTGGCAGAGCTAAAATAAGAGAAACATTGAAAATTCGGGGCAAAATGACTAAATTTAACAGTAAAGTTTGAAACTAGGACTATACAGAACTGAATACATAAACCACTATGCTTCATAACCCACATCGGTTAATAGTAATAAAAATATAAATGCCAGTTAAACTGATGGCATTGAGCTCACAGGTTATTCACACTAATTGTATATTATACTCTTATTTCAAAGAATAATGTCCCTCAAAAAATAAATGAAGGGAAATATACCCCGTTTGCCCCTTTTATACCTAACCAATGAGCCTCCAAATCAAATCAGGGAAAATCCTTAACTATAATAAATCAGTATATCAAATTTGAAGAAAATCAGATAATTCTGCATGAAAAAAAGAAACATATCGCTAAATTAAGGGTGGTCTAACCCCTTTAACACTTAAATAATGAACCTCCAAATCTAATCAGGAAAGCTCCTTATCAGAACGAACATAGAAAAAAAAATAAAGTAAATTGAATAATTCTCCATGAAAATCCATTTATCTAAATTAAGGGGAGGGGACTTGCCCCCTTTTCGCCCCTGTATACTTAACCAATGAACCTCCAAATCTAATGAAGGAAGCGCCATATCGGAATATCTTTGAACACGAAAAAATTTGAAGTCAAACAAACTTAATAAGTTAGTAATATCATCAGCATTTAAATCAGTATAAAGAGGAGACTTCGGCCAATTTTTATGTATGGTATTACAAATTAAATCAATAGGTATCGAAGTAAACAATGCTACGATGTCCAACGACGCCATAACGTAACCGTTTGGAAATTCAAAATCTTTTAAGTCTTCTATAAACCGGAAAGTTGAATTAAAGCTGTAGTTAGAATGGATAGTAAGAGGTTTCAATAACTTAGCCAAATAACTTAAAAGACAAAGGGGGGATTTTGAAAAATCAATAATTGGGCGTAACGGAATATTCGGTTTATGTAGTTTAGGCAAGCCATAAAATCTTGGAACTAAACCGGTATATCATCTTAATTTGGAAGCAATATTAGTTAGAATTTTCTTAAGCTTTTCATATTTAGAGATAATTAAGTTCATATTACATTGGATAGATTGTGTATTGTCCTTTTTTAAAACAGCATACGTATTCGGGTCATCCAAAAGTTCTTGAGCTTTTGAGTTGTACACTTTCATGTTCATAATTACACTAGTTCTACCTTTGTCTGCTTTATTAATCAGTATAGAATTATCTGAAAATAATTTTTTTTAAATACTTATATATTGCTTTGTGGTATGAGGAACAGAATAGTTGGAATTCAAGATGAATTTAGAAACCTCTGTACACACTTTATGCTTAATGGGGGAGTCCATTCTTGCAACTGCATCTTCCGCAGAAGCCAACAAATCACGGATATCCAAGAAGGCGGGACCCAGAGAGAAATTCAAACCTTTACACAATAAATCAGTCCCTTGACTAGACAGAGTCCTTGATGACAAATTAACTAGTCATTTATCAGCGTTAAAACTATTAACTGTTGGCTTAAATGCTTGCCTTGTAAATAGAACATTAAATTTAGTATAATATTTCTTATCAAGAGATTGTTTCAGTTTCATAATTCCAAAAAAAAGACAAAACATGTAAGCAATCAATACTATTAATCATATTAAACAGATTCTGAAGGTGAAAATGCAAATAACGACGAAAGGAACGCAACATTCCATAATTCATAGCAATACCGGCAGATATGAATTTAAAACTTGAACACCTAGCAATTTCATTACCCTTGACGGTTTTAACAAGTGGTTTCACCGAAAAAGAATTCGGAACAATTCTAGATTTTTTACATTTCAATAGAAAAAAAATCTTGGCTGAAGCACGAATAATCTTTGACGAGAATCCATAACATGATCTACGTCCACTGAGAGCAGATTTACCGTATTTATTCTTAAGATACACAAACATTTTAACGTCTGAATTAAAATCTATAAATTAATTTTCATACATTAGACAGACTTGGCTACACTTAAATTAAAAAAATGTATAAAAACATTTAATTAAAAACTAAATATATATACTAAAGACGTTTCGCTGTGCAAACGCACAGTCTCATCAGTACACATATCAGCTACAGCAGAATATCGAAACATGTCTTGGGCACAGTCAAAATCAAAGTTAAAGTTAATCATTTAAAAACAAAAAATATTCCATCGGGATCGCACCGGATTCGTTGAGTGTATAAGGGTTATAATTTTGTGAACCAGCTATCGATGAACAATCTATAATGATAAGTGTTGCAATTTCTCTTCAAAATTAAAGAATTTTTGAATGCTGGGGTGTGGTCCGTTTCATAGGCATGTTGTACTAATTTAGAGTTCAATCTTCCATTTTTAAAAGCCCGACATGTTCTTTAAGTCTGATATCCAAAGATCTGCTAGTTTCACCTATATATACATTATCACAGTTACTGCATGGAATCATGTAAACACACTGGTTGATTTTTTTTTGCGTCATAATTAATTTTATGGCTGTTTAAAAAATAACTTAATTTATTTACTGATTTAAAAGAAACCCAACGTCAAAAGATTTAAATACAGTTGAAATTTTTTCTGACACAATGTTATAATATGGTAAAGAAACAAAAAGTTGAGTATCCAAAAAATCTAATCAGAAAAATTTTCAAGAAAACTTTGGAGTTCATGATTTCAACCCCTCCCCCTTTCCAGCTGTTTAAACCTCATTTTTTTTCTTTACCATATTATCATATTGTGTCGGATAAAGTTTCATCTGTATTTAAATCTTTTGACATTGGGGTTTCTTTTAAACCAGTAAATAAATTGAGTACTTTTTTAAATAGCCATAAACATAATTATGACGTAAAAAAATCAACTGGTGTGGTTTACATGATTCCATGCATTAACTGTGATAATGTGTATATATAGGTGAAACTAGCAGATCTTTGGATATCAGACTTAAAGAACATGTCGGGGCCTTCAAAAATGGAAGATTGAAATCTGAATTAGTACAACATGCCTATGAAACGGACCCCACCCCAGCCTTCAAGAATTCTTTAATTTTGAAGAGAAATTGCAACACTTATCTTTATAGATTGTTTATGGAGAGCTGGTTCACAAAATTATACCCTTATACACTCAACGAATCCGGTGCGATCCCGATGGATCATGTTATGGATTCTCGTCAAAGATTATTCGTGCTTCAGCCAAGATTGTTTTTTTATTGAAATGTAAAAAATCTAGAATTCCAGATTCTTTTAAGGTGAAACTACTTGTTAAAATCCGTCAAGGGTAATGAAATTGCTAGGTGTTCAAGTTTTAAATTCATATCTGCTACCATTGCTATGAATTATGGAATATTGCGTTCCTTCCATCGTTTTTTTTTTTTTTTTTTTTTTTTTTTGCATTTTTACCTTCAGAATCTGTTTAAATGATTAATAGTAGGGGAGACCGGGGGAATGACACCAAACCGGGTTATGCCGCCACCCCACCTAGTTTAAAAACTAAGGGCAGTTTGAGATAGTGAATGTGCCTGCACTATAGCGACCAACAATATAAACAGTGCCTAAAGTGAGAGTGACTTTGCTGTACGCCGTTCGTTTGTTCTAGTGAAAAATGTAGTTTTCATCTAGTTGCTTGTTATTTTGGAGCTTCAAATGAGTAGAGATAAGCATCTTTTATTGTAACATTAGGTATTTAAGATAATATGACCCGCAATCTACATCCATTCGCCGACATTTTGATGCAATGTAATGAACAAGTTCGGTTCTTCTTTCGGCTTTGCTTGGGGATTTCCGCCATATTGTCCTCTCGGGGTAATGCCGCCGCCATGCAAATCGGGTGAGAAATGGTCTCAGTTTAATGTAGTGGAGCTGATTCAGCAGAGTGACTTTTCCAATATGAAGTAAATTGTAAGCTTAACCATTATTCTGCTCAATTACATTGCTTTCTATTTTCAGTAGGTTGTGTGTTTCCTAGTATCCATTTGATGCATGTACTAGGTCATTAAAGAGTGGTGCCATTACCCCGGTACAGTGGCGGAATTACCCCAGTGTCCTGGGTAATCCCGCCACTGTGCAGAGCTTTAAAAAATATTTTTTTATGTATGCTTACTTTACAGTTATGATTACGGTTAAATTTATACAGATACTAAAGACCATGATTCAGCTTTAGAATTTTTACTATTAAAAAATAAACATTTTTTCGAGGTGAAAAAATTTAAATTCCCTTAAGGTGTCGCCATTCCCCCGGTCTCCCCTATTGATTGCTTACATGTTTTGTCTTTTTTTAAGTTTGGAAATATGAAACTGAAACAATCTCTGGATCAGAAATATTATACTAAATTTAATCTTCTATTTACAAGGCAAGCTTTTAAGCCTACAGTTAATAGTTTTAACGCAAATAAATAGATAGTTAATTTATCATCAAGGACTGTGTCTAGTCAAGAGGCTGATTTATTGTGTAAAGATTTGAATTTCTCTCTGGGTCCCGCCTTCTTGGATATCCCTGATTTGTTGGCTTCTGCGGATGATGCAGTTGCAAGTATGGACACTTCCATTAAGCATAAAGTGCGTACAGAGATTTCTAAATGCATCTTGAATTCCACCTATTCTGTTCCTCATACCACAAAGCAATATATAAGTATTTAAAAAAAATTAAAGTCGGATAATTCTATAGTGATTACTAAAGCAGACAAAGGTAGAACTACTGTAATTATGGACAGGAAACTGTACAACTCAAGAGTTCAAGAACTTTTGGATGACCCGAATACGTATGCTTTTTTAGAAAAGGACAATACACAATCTATCCAACGGAATATGAACTTAATTATATCTAAATATGAAAAGGTTAAGAAAATTCCTACTAATATTGCTTCCAAATTAAGATGTTTTACCGGTTTAGTTCCAAGATTTACCGCTTGCCTAAACTACATAAACCGAATATTCCGTTACGCCCAACTATTGATTTTTCAAAATCCTCTCTTTATTCTCTTTCAAGTTATTTGGCTAAGTTATTAAAACCTCTTACTATCCATTCTAACTACAGCTTTAATTCAATTTTCCGGTTTATAGAAGACTTAAAAGATTTTGCATTTCCAAACGGTTACGTTATGACGTTGTTGGATGTCGTAGCATTGTTTACTTCAATACCTATTGATTTAATTTGTAATACCATACATAAAATTTGGCCGAAGTCTCTCTCGATACTGATTTAAATGCTGATGAGAATACTAACGTAATAAGATTCTGTTTGACTTCAAATTGTTTCGTGTTCAACGATTGTTTTTATAAACAGTTGTCCGGTATCGCTATGGGCTCCCCCCTTTCGGTTGTGATTGCCGAGATAGTGCTACAGAAAATTGAATTAGATATTATTAATTGGCCCCCGTCTGAGATTTTGGAGAAGATACTTGGATGATATTTACATAGTTGCCAGAGACAGCGACCTGGATGACATTCTCTCGACAGCCAACTTAATAGCAGAACATTTAAAATTTACTCTCGAGTGTGAGGTTAATGGTAAGTTACCATTTTTGGATATCCTTGTTCAAAGGAAAAATGACATTAATTTTCAGTTAATTTCAACTTCAGTTTATAGAACTCCAACTTCAACAGGTCAGTATACGCATTTTGATTCAAATTTTCCTATTAGCCACAAAATCTCTATTATAAAAACATTAGCATTTAGAGCCCAAAATTATTGCAGTAGCGATGAAATCTTTGAAATTCAAAGAAATAAAATATACGAAGATCATAAGAATAACGGTTATCCAAAAATCTAATCGGAAAAATTTCCAAGAGAATTTTGGAGTTCATGAATTCAACCCCTCCCCCTTTCCAGCGGTTTAAACCTTAATTTTTTGTTTCTTTACCATATTATAATATTATGTCTGAAAACGTTTCATCTGTATTTAAATCTTTTGACATTGGGGTTTCTTTTAACCCCTTGAAGGGCACCGGTATATGTTATATACCACTTACTTTTGATTCCCAAATGCCAAATTCACACCCGAATTTAGGAATTAAATATTGTTTCATATAACGCACGAGAAGAAAAGCTTTTACTTTGTTTTATATAAAGTTGTTCATAAATACCGGTGTCAATCACTCATTTTAACATTTTACCAACAGAAGTGCTTTTCCCCTGAAGGGGTTAAATCAGTAAATAAATTAAGTTCTTTTTTAAATAGCCATAAACATAATTATGACGTAAAAAAAAAATCAACCGGTGTGGTTTACATGATTCCATGCAGTAACTGTGATAATGTATATATAGGTGAAACTAGCAGATCTTTGGATATCAGACTTAAAGAACATGTCGGGGCCTTTAAAAATGGAAGATTGAACTCTAAATTAGTACAACATGCCTATGAAACGGACCACTCCCCAGCATTAAAAAATTCTTTAATTTTGAAGAGAAATTGCAACACTTATCATGATAGATTTTTCATCGATAGCTGGTTCACAAAATTATACCCTTATACACTCAACGAATCCGGTGCGATCCCGATGGAATATTATTTGTTTTTAAATGATTAACTTTAACTTTGATTTTGACTGTGTCCAAGACATGTTTCGATATTCTGCTGTAGCTGATATGTCTACTGATGAGGCTGTGCGTTTGCACATCGAAAAGTCTTTTGTATATATTTTTAGTTTTTAATTAAATGTTTTTATGTATTTTTTTTTATTTAACTGTAGTCAAGCCTGTCTAATGTATGAAAATTAATTTGTAGATTTTAATTCAGACGTTCAGACAAATGTTTGTGTATATTAAGAATATTCTTTGATGGTAGAAAAGATAAAACGATCTTTATAGAAAAAAGGGACAAACGGCACTGTCGAGATAAATACGAAGCACATATCACTAATGGCGTGCGAAAATGTATGTGGTGCTTTCTACACTGTTAAAAATATCGTGAAAAATTACCTCTGTTTTTAAAGGCTATCTATTTTCTGACCAATGTGAACGATCCATAGGCGTTTATTTAGCGTTCTCATTGGTCAAAAAATAGATAGCCTTTATAAACAGAGGTCATTTTTCACGATATTTTTAACAGTGTATAAGCCTATTCATGGACATCAGAAGTGCAAAAGGCTGAGGATATTAGAACTCTATTAATCTGGCTCCGTTTGGGTTTGTAAAAATCATAGGTCAAGTGGCCCTGCCATATGGTTTAGACAGTTGATGTCGGTGTCGGAAGCTCGTTTGTATGAAGAATACATATCAAATGTTGCAGTTCTCTTCGTAATTTTTTCCAATGCAAGATTTATTCTGGCTTAAAAAAATTATGTAATGATTTTGCTATTTCTCCGCAGTGACCGGAAGGAGGTGCCAAGTGACCCAAATATTCCGTTCAGACAAGATGGTTATATTTGTTTCGTCTTTCTCTCGACAGTACCGCTTTTCCCCTTTTTTTTCTATGAAAATTCTTTTATTTTTTTCTACTATAAAAAATATGCTTGTAAGTTTTCTTCCTCCAAGATCGTCCTTCTCCTGTATCTTCTTTTCCTGTCTTCTGACCATGCCTTTATCAATGACGTGATCCTTATTCCTTGTTGTCACAATTCTTGCACAGATGAAGATGTTAACGCAATTTACCTATATTATATAATGGTTCTAAATGCGGCGAACGCTGTGTGAGAAAGGGATATGCGTTTCGGAGTATCTGCATTTGAAGGCCATGGTTCAATTTCTGATTTAGCCGAACTGCCTGCTTCAAAGTTTCCACTATATGAATCTTCTGAGAATATCTGTATTTTAGAGAAGAAAAACAATTAACACCCCATCTCGCAGTTTCTCCCATCTCCTATTTACTCCCTCATCTTCATGTTGACTGATTTTGTTTTCATTGGTTTCTGCTCCACATTCTCCTCTCCTTCCAGAATTACTGTGGTCCGTCATACAAAAAGGTGACTCTGAACGCATCGAAAAACAAACGGAAGAGCGAGGAACAAAATAAGGACAAAGAGATAACAACGAACCGAACCAAACAATTTTTGCGCACTTATACTCAAAAAGGCTATGAAAATCGCCTAATTTCGAGTACACAACTGCTAAATAATACATAATCAGAGCTTATTTAAATAATTCGTACACTAATCATGACATTTAGAGTAAATTCAGCTAAATTAAATTTAATATTTTTAAAATTTTTGCTAAAAATGTTCAAAAATCACCTTTTGAACAAAACTACAAGCCATTTGCGGCAAATCAAGGAATTGTCCAAAAAATCTCAAATGTTTGTGTAAACTTGGTGCCACCAGTGGCAACTTTACCCATCCGTCGAAAATCGAAAAAAAGTTCTTTTCGGCGCACCCTACTATATACGAACAAAGAAAAATAGTTACGCGTAAAATAGTGAATTTACAGTTAAATATCAATATTTAAGCAAGAAAATTTCGCAATCGATGGAAACATATACCCCCCCCCCCCTGCCACGTTTCCGGTTGCAGTTATTTCGAGCTTTTTTACCGCTAAATATCAGTGATTTTTTTAACCATTTTTTGACACTGTCAGCGGGCACGTATTTCAGACAAAGTTGATTTACAGATGTAAAATCATAAAAATTTAAGGTTCATTTAAAAATATTATTACGTGCACGGGTATCGAAGTGCGTTGGGATACATGTCGCTCCAGAAACTCTTAATTTCTTCTATTTGTAATAAAAAAGCTTAAATCTTTAACAAACGATATTACGCACAAATAACGTACAGAACGACTAAAAAATCTCTACGATTGTTTCGAGGATTCCTGGATCGCCTTTCTTAAAAAAAAAAAAAAAAACAGAATGAAAATGGATTCGAAGAACCCCTCGGTTATAGCACCGAGTACTGGCTTATGGACTGATTGAAAAGGCGGAAACAAGAGTTTATGTATCCTAAAGAAATGACGTAATTGACCAGAACTAACTGAAAACCGAACTTCCTTCCGGCCAGTGCCGGGAGGAAGAGGTAGCTTTCATATTCCTTATTTTTAAAAAGCTAGCTTATATTATTCAAACACACGAAGCTCAATTTAGTGAAATCCGATTATAGAAGATTCAATACTAATTTTTATCAATACTAAATCATTATGAATGAGAATTTCGCGAAATTAGTCAAATTTATTCAAGCTGCTTTTATTTAAAGTAAATTATATTTGATTGGCAAATTCGGCGATATATTGAAGTGCCTGCCACTTTAAGACAACATGGTGGATGAGGCTAACCAGTGAACTTGGTCGAGACCTTAGTAATTCCTGTGCACATGCTCACTCACATCGGAATCGGTTGATATATATTAGTGCTGTCGCAGGCAAAAATTCAGATTTTTCAAAATGTCACCTACATAAAGAAATTCAAACTGTTATATCTGAGACATTTTTTTAAGATAAAGACAAAACAAAAAATGCTCCGAAATCCTTATATCAAGGTCAAATACTTAAGAAAGAAACCATTTTCAATTTCTAATTGTTTTGCACCTCACTTTTAATGTAATTTTTTTTTTTAATTTAATAGCCGCCATTTTGAAACAAGATGGCGGATGAAGCTGGCCAGCGAACTTGGTCGAGACATTGCTATATACTATCCACATGCCTTCTAACATCCAAAAAAGTTAATAAATACGTGTGTTATCGCATAACAAATATCAGATAGTTTCAAAATGTCAGCCATGCTAGAAATTCAAAGTGCTATAACTCAACCATTTTTTAAGATATATACGAAACAAAAATTGCTCCGGAATCTTTGTACCAAGCTCAAACACACAAAAAAATCTTTTTCAATTTCCAAATTTTGATACCTCATTTTAAATTTTAAATTTTAAAATTTTTTAAATGTTCCCTTTTGAAACAACATGTCGAATGAAGCTGGCCAACGAACTCGGTCGAGACATTGGTATGTACTATGTACACATTAATTTACTTTCAAATCGGTTCATAAATATGCCTGTTATCGTGTGATAAAATTCAGGTCGTTTCAAAATGTCAGCCACAATAGAGATTCAAATGCTATAACTCAGCCATTTTTTTTAGATATAGACGAAACAAAAACTGTTCCGGAATCTTTGTATTAAGGTCAAACACATACAAAAAAATCCTTTTCATTTTCCAAATTTTTTGGTACCTCATTTTAATTTTTTTTTTAATTTTTTTAAATGGCCGCCATTTTGAAACAAGATGGCGGATGAAGCTGGCCAACGAACTCGTCGAGACATCGGTATGTACTTTGTACACACCAAGGTACATCCATATCGGTTCATAAATACGCCTGTTATCGCGTGATAAAAATCAGGACATTTTAAAATCTCAGCCACGCTAGAAATTCAAAGTGCTATAACTCAGCCATTTTTTGAGATACAGACAAAACAAAAACTGCTCCGGAATCTTTGTATAAAGCTCAAACACACAAAAAAATATTTTTCAATTTTCATTTTTTGGTACCACATTTCACATTTTAATTTTTTAAATTTTTTTCAAATGGCAGCCATTTTGAAAAAAGATGGCGAATGAAGCTGGCCAACGAACTCGGTCGAGATATTGGCATGTACTATTAGATATATATATATATGTACTATGTATATATATATCAACATTTGAACAGAGGGTGGTTTCGGGGTCAGGGGGTCGTGATCGATAAAAATATACCAAATTTTTTTTGAAATCGCTTTCCTCCGACCGGCTGCAATAGGTAGCTTTTTGTAATGAAAGCTAACTAAAAGAGTCACTGCGCAGGATCCCTCCACACTGGTGGAAGAAAATGGGTGCTGGTCATATCATTTATCAAGGAGGAAGTGTGTTTATGAATATAGTGAGCTTCTTAAAAGTCTAGATAAAAAACTGAGTTACATTTTTGAATAATTTTAGCCTCTGGATAATTAAACTGGTGGTTGGAATTCCAACAATGTTTCGCTATTTTAGATTTCTCAAATTCCTGCTTTCTAACGTAATTATGGTGTGCTTTCAGCCTAATTCTAAGTGCACGCTTCGTCTGCCTAATGTAAGAGAGGCCGCACTCACAAAAAATTCTGTAAATGCTCCAGGTATTATGGTCGTCAATAGGATCTTTAAGATTGTAGAAATAAATTTTATTGGTTGGAGAGAAAACAACTTTAAAACTAAACCTATTGAGAATACGAGAAATTTGTGTACTGATTTTAGGAAAATAAGGTAAGACAATAAAATTTTTAAATTCTTTATTTCTGGAACAGAATCGGTGATAATCGGTGATTTATATGCAAAGCTGCTTGAGTCTAATTTGAATAATTCAGCGAAACATTCCCTCCAAATTCTTAAATCTAATCCAGATATCATTATAACTAAAGCAGACAAAGGAGATCAAATTGTAATATTAAATAAAACTGACTATGTTCAAAATGTTATGAAATTAATAAATGAAGGGCCTTACATCAATATAAAAAAGATCCATCTACCTCTGAACTTAAAAACATAAAATCTGTGGTGAATTCCTCCTTCATTATTACTGTTTCTAGCGCAAATACTCTCTCATACCATCTGTGGCAAATTGTGCTCGTTTGTATGTTTTACCTAAGGTTCATAAACCTGATATTCCGTTTCGCCTCATCGTTTCCAATATTGGTACTGCCTCTATAAGTTTGCAAAACATTTAGTTTCCAAGTTTCCCTCCTCATGTTTAACAATATTTATACGTCAAAAAACTCAGTTCAATTTTCTAATAGAATTCGTAACTTCAATCCAACAGGCTGTACCATGGTTTCGTTCGATGTAAAATCTCTTTTACTCTTTGTTCCTGTACAAGGTGCTTTAGATTGTTTGAGAAAAGATTAAATGAGTTTCACTATTTTCAGTATGAATTCTAGAACCTGATTTCTTTATCCAGCGTTTGTTTGTTTCAAAATACTTTTGTGTTTCAAGGGAAGTTTTATAAAATGTCAAAGTTTATCTATGGGTAACCCTTTAATCCCAGTTTTGAGTGATATTTATATGCATTATTTTGAAGTTAAATTATTTAAATTAATACAATTTCCATGTTATGCATGTTACGTAGATGATTCCTTTGCTTTGCTTGATTTGTCTAAACATAATATTAACGCTGTTCTTCGTTTATTTAATTCAACTGATCCATGTATACAGTTTACTTACTTGATGTTTACTACTGTTACTTAATGTTTAACTACAGTTTACTTACTTTACCATGTATACAGTTTACTTACTTAATACTATTTCACAGAAACACTGCCCAAAATCAACGTTATGGTAAAATTGAATTTAAAGTTTAAAATTGCCCCTTGATCACATAAAAAGAGTACAAAACTCGTTTGGACATAAGATTCCTTTCTAAAGAGTTTTTACACGTTTTTTTTTTTTTTGTTAATGTTCTTGCATAATAAAATTTTAATATAGTGCGTCTCAAATGTATATGGACAGGCGATTTTTTGAAATAACAGTTCAAAAAATGACGCCATAATCACGAAAAAAAATAATAAGCAGATGGAATTATAATACAAGTTTATGACAACAAAGAAATGCAGTATAGGTTATACAGAATTTTTGTAAAAAAATAAAAATCAAAATAGGCTGTCTGAAAAATATATGGACTTTTCGAGTGTTTTGCATTTAAATTCGAATTTTGGATCCGTTCCTTTGAATTATTTTGAAAACCGTATCATGTAAGCTTCAAACTAGTGTTTGGAGAATGTGTGGCTGTAAAGAGAACCAATTTTGCTCTACGCTTTGCTTTAATTCCTGAATAGTAGAAAATTGACGACCATGAGTATATACATCTCGTTCAAGTGCTCCCCAAAGGTTTTTAATTGGATTTAGGTCTGGACTGATAGCTGGCCAGTCTATTAGTTAGACTGACAATCTAACAGTTACTTGAATCTGCGTAAACTAAGCTGTTGTTGAATGACAGATGTGAATCGACGCATTGTCCTCTTGGAATTTTCAGTTATCCCTTCCAAAAATGTTTCCAAATGGAAGTAGATTGCTTTTAAGGACATTTTAATAATCCTCAGATAACTGTTGAGAATTAAGAGAAGCAATATCCGTTGTTCCATTGAAACAAATCGCGCCCCACACCCTCAGAGAATCTCCTCCTTGTTGTCGACTAATGAACCCCCGAGATTCTCGTTGCAGATCATGCCGATGGTATGTCCAGCCATCAGGGCCATCCAAATTGGCTTTGTTTTCGTCACTGAAGAAACACTTAACAATTCATCTTCCCAATGTTTGTGTTTTTTAGTTTAAAGAACGCGTGCATTTCTATGGTGCACTTTCAACATAGATTCCGCGCACATTCTGCGATATTTATGAATTTTGCTTGTGATGTATGCAACGGTGAACAGTAGTTCTCGTAATAGGAAAAGCTAAAGTCTTCGAAATTTCACGAACAAACTTCTTTTGGGTTGAAACTGCTCGAAAAATCTATCTGTCTTGTCGTGTAGAGTTGCTTTTTTTGGTCGACCTGAAGGTTGTTTTGCAATTTCATTGTCACTTTTTGATAAAATTTCATAAAGTCCGGATCTGCTACTCTTTATTTGTTTAGCAATATCAGAAATTTTAACATTTGTGTCTTTAAACGCAAAATTTTAGTTATACCAGCAACAGAGAATTGAACGTTGCGAGGCATTTTCCCACTATTCGATAATTGAAGAATAAGCAGTGATTTTATATTTTCCAGTGGGTACTTCACATGTGCAGAACGCAGAAAATGCAAATTTTTTTGATAAGTTGGAAATAAAAGCAATTCTCTTCATTGTCCATATATTTTTGGGACAGCTTATTTTGAATTTAATTTTTTTACAAAAATTCTATAAAACCTATACTATATTTCGTTGTTGTAACAAACATACATTATGATTCTATATGCTTATTATTTTTTTCGTGATTATGGCTTCATATTTTGAGCTGCTATTTCAAAAAATCGCTTGTCCATATACTTATGAGACGCACTATATAAGCTATGAAAAGGATTTTTGACACTTTTAAAGGTTATCGACCCCTTAGCCTTTTCAAAAATATGCTTATGCATTACTATTAATGCACCGTTGATGTATTAACCATTAATATAAGTACTATTAATTATCATTACAAAATCTTACTTATATTATATTCACATGCCTAAAGATACTGTATGCAATTTTTAACTACAGAATAAATAACATTTATAATCACAGTATTCAATATATTATCACAATCTAGAGATTAAGGTTACAAATGATATAAAACACTTTAAATCTTCGAATTTCAAATTTTGCGCTTAAAAAATAAAATAGACCGAAACAATTCTGAAAAAAAAAAAACTAGATTTTTAGGGTTCCGTACTTAAAAATTAAAAACGGAACCATTATAAGATCACTCCTGTGTCTGTCTGTCACAGCCACTTTACTCGCAATCTATGGAACGTGGAAAGTTCAAATTGGTGGAAAGTTATAAAGACTATTGACCCTCATATTTACAGATTATAAAACATTCACAAATATATTTTGGAAAAATGTAGAGTTTCTAATTAAGTTACTTGAAAAAAATCTTTTTTTTTATGTACATCGTGTGGGGTATTGTGTGAAAGTTTCGTAACGCTGAACTCAAAAGTACATTTCCTTTCATTTTAGGTATTCTATTTTCAGAGAGATCGTCGGAAATGTAGTGCAAAAATATGCCCCCCACCCCCCATTTATTTCCGAATCTAGTGAAACTAAAATTATAAAAAAATTAGATGTAGTAGACGTCAATTTAAACTTTACAACAAAATTATAGCGATTACCTTAGGTCACTTAGTTTTTGAGAATATCGGATTGTTGAGTTATTTTCGATATTTTGCATTATTTTTTAGTATCAAATTTCGATTTGCGGGCATTTAGCAAAGATGTTGAGGATCGCTTTAGGTGCCTATCGTAGCAGAAATATAAAAGGATTGTTGATAATGATTTTTGAAAAAAAATGTCGGTAATTAGCCGCGATATTAGCCCTTAAAGACGCGACAGTTTGGATATACATATGACAGGGGTGACGCACTCTATGTGCCATCGGCTTTTAAAGCCTAGATAACGAATTTTAACGATATATTTGTGTGATGCAATGCCCAGCGGCAGTATAAAAGCAATAAACGTCAAATTGTTAAAACAGACTAATCTAATTAGAGTTAATCACACAAACACTGTGGGATTCGCGACTAGTTTGCATTGAGTAGATCTCTCAATACGCCTCCCTTGTCTTTAAAAGTTAATTCAAAACTTATCTTTAAAATCGCGGCAAGGACAAAGGGGGCGTTGCAATTTTGTAACCTTCTTTCGAAGCGTGCTTAACACAATACCAAATTTAAACTTTTAAAAACGGTTTTTAGCTGCACTGTAAAAAGAAAAGTTTATTACTACGCTGAATTTACTTTTATGAAATGCCAAATGAAATTTAAATATGCACTGCTTTTATTGTCAGTACCGGATTAAGTTCATCATAAACAGATTAGGATCAGATTAAAAAAATAATTATACAAAATAGCTTTATTTGATATTATTTAGGCTTCATATCTCTTTGGAACTTCTATGGGACACCCATTTATACATTTCTTGTATATACAGCTATACCCAATCCTACGTTGTACTGCTTTTTACAAAGTCTTGTTATTCATTTAGCAACGATTTTTTTTTTTAATAATACAGTTAATAATTCATATATTTACTGTACGGAACCCTCTGAGCGCGAGTTGCACTTGACCGTTTATTCATAATATTTACAATACGCTTCACAATATATAAAACCTTATAAAAGATCCTTTAATACATAAAGAAACAATCCAAGTATATCCTACGTAATTTTTTTTTATTTTTCATTTCAGGTTTTCTAAGAATTAATTTATTCAACACTTATTTTCTGGTTGTTTCAATAAATATTTTTTAAATTAATTTCTTTAAAAAATGGAAAATTGTTCGTATTATAATTAAATTATATATATTTAACTATTATGCATGATTTTAAGAAATTATCAGTAATTCATTTAAAAATATGCACAAACGCATCGATTGATACATAGACAGGGGTAAGTAACAATACAAAACTTCACACTGAATGCTATTATTAAAACATTCACACGAATGTTTCAAAATAAGTAAATATTTTTCATTTATTTAATATATATATATATATATATATATAAGCTCATATAAATATATATCTATATTCGATTTTTTAATTTAGTTTTTTATGCGTTGTTCAGCTTGTATTTTATCGTATTCTGCGACGACTTTTCCACATTAGTAAAAGGAATCATGTTTTAAACATTTAGCACATTATAGATCAATAAAGATTATTCGTAATGGGTACACTGATAGTTTTGGCTATTTTTTTTTATAAGATTGTTATCTGTTTTTGTTTTCGTTCCGCGGTGATAGTTTTTCATTCGTAAAAGGAACTCTGTTTCAATAGTCCATAAAAGAATTTACCAGTTTCAATGGTATATTATATCAGTCTAATGTAGAATATTTACTATAAATCATACATCAAATTGAATGTAAACTTACCTAGTGTTACTTACAAATATTCAGTAGGTGCATCTTTATTTATACGTCACACATCCAACCTAAAATCCAATAGTTCCCACACTTCAGTTAACAAGTTCGGAGTAATGGAAGCAACAGCCTCTTTAATTCTGTGTCTTAACGCTGCCAAATCATTGGGTAGCGGCGGAACGTAGACACGATCTTTTATAAAGCCCCAAAGGAAAAAATCGCATAGATTTAACGGCTTTTAAATATTCAGTCCAGCAATAGCGCTTTACGTTCCGGAATTGTCATTCTGCGCATGTGGCACTGCAAGCGAGTAAATAAAAAAAAACAGTACTCGCGCATGCACTTATCTACACTGTCAAAAAATTATGTACGTTACTCCATAAAATTAATGACAACATTCTGCCTCCAATTTTATGGAATAAGTTAATTTGTATAATTTAAACTGGTATAACAGAAGTATTACTACATATGTACTACACTAATGTACTACACATTAGTGTAACGTAGCACTAGTTATATCGGTCAAATTACTCAATAAAATGGAGGAAGCAAGGCTGCCGCCAATTTTGTGGAGTAACGTTACTTAATTTTTTTTTTTTTTTTTTTTTTTTTTTTTTTTTTTTGCAGTGTAAAACTGATTGAGTTACTCTATATTTGTGACCTTGAGTCAACTCTCTAGAACGATTACAGTTCATACTATTAAAATTTATAACTGGGACATTCTTTTATGGACACCCTATATTTTACCTCAATAAGTCAATTTTGTACTCTACGATTTTTAAATATTTAGCAAAGTTTTAATGCGATATGTTCTTATTTGCGTTTCGTGGCGATTTTTCGATATTCGTAAAATTACATTTCTGTGTTTTATCTGAATATCGTAGTCTTTTTTTTACGATTTTTCAAAATTTTAAGCAAGTTTTATTGTTTTTTTATTTTATGTTATTTATTTTTTTTAAGTTGTTGTTCATGGCGACTTTTTGACATTCGTAACAGGAATCTGAATTCACCCATTTAGCCTAATATAGTATTGTTTTTTTCATTCGAATTTTTAATTTTGTAACGAATTTTGCAATATTTAAAGTATTTTCCTGTCCGTGATGATTTTTTTTGTCATTTTTTTTCTGAAAGGAAAAGAAACCCTTCGAATTTTGCAACTGCCGTATTTTAATTAAAGTTGAAATCATATCAAATATATTACTACAGCAACATGAAAGGCGATGCTGAAAATTTGAATTTAATTTTGGTCAAAGTAAAAAAGCACAATAATTCAAGGTTCGTTTGACTCGAGACTGGAAAGCGAGTAGTCCTTACGTTTGTACGCTTCCGAGGGCAGTGGAGCCTTCCACCCCAGGTTCATTTATTTCGATTTTCGTTTGGGAAAAACCAACCAGATAAGTTCCGTTAGTATAAACTAAAATGAATTTATTTAAATTGAGAATTATTTTTTTGTATATCTTTTTGTATATAAATTACGTGAATATAAACATTATGCTAAATCTACTTCATTCGTACTGTTGAAATTTCTGCGACATTGTTATTGCTATAATGATTTTTTTCTTATATTACAGTATAGAATTTGAATGCATCAGATACAAAATGACGTAATTAAGAATGCACTAAGTCAATACACCTAAGTGATATCTTCTTAATGTAAGAACTCTTAACTTTTCAACGGAAAATGAAATATGATTCAGTAAATAATTGCAATTAAAATTTATGGTATGCGAAATTTACTTTGTTATAACAGTTGCATTGGGAATTATTTTGAACTATTTTAGAATGTTTTATTTATCGTCAGGTAGTTTCAAATAGTAGAGTGACAATTTTTTTTTTTTTTTTTTTTTTTTTTTTTTATGCTTACTGTTGAAAAGATTTCCTGTCCGTAAGTTCTGCAATAAATATTTATAACCTGGCAAAATAAAAGATATATATATATATACCTATAATTTTGGCACTTAATTAAACAGTTAAAAATTTCTAATTTGTTTTACATTGACAATAATACGTTTAAAAGAGGTTAAATATGTTCCTTTACTATTTTTAATCACCATTTTTTTTAACTGTATCACTTCAGAAATGTATGTGCATAGATTATACATTTTGATATGTGATTGCTAAAATTACTTATTTAAGTATTTGATATTGCAATACATACTAATCTTTTCTCAAAAAAGTAGATAATTTATTATGTTTTGGCATATTTATCATTGCACCATACGAAAAATATACCTCTAGAGCAGCAGATGATGGTAAATGTCTTAACAAAGAATTAAAGACTTTACTTGGACTAGAGCTTAAACATAACGATAGTATTACTAGATTAATAAACACTTCACACAACTTGTAGATTTAACATTTTTTATTTAAAAATGAAAAAATAAACTTCTTAACATAAGAATTTTAAATTAAAATTGAACCCATAAAGCAATACAACGTTCACAATCATATTCAGAAGTAACAACCTCAAACTGTAAAAACTTCAGCTTTTATATAAAGTTATAGAAGTACAGTAATATTCCATCCTCGTAAATTACATTTTTACACAATATATACGATATGTTTAAATTGTTGTTGTTGTTGATTTGACCCGTGGACCCGCTGAGCAGCTTTCTATTTTTGTTTAACAGTCTTCCACCGATGTTTAAATTAATTGCTTAATGCACACATTTGAGGAAAAAGAAAACAGATATCGGAAGTTGCTGAAAATAAAACATCGCGGTAACTAAAAAAAACCCTCGAATGCAGCAGTACTCAGAAATTTCGCAAAATGCAATGTAATACTGTGAACTGCCTAGCGACCGCAAAAATTGCGTGAGAGCTAAAACTAAAGTAATAATTAAATTTAATTGCAATTAATTTAAGTGCAAGTGAATAAATTACGAAATGCAATTAAATGAAATCAATTGCAATTGGCTTTAATTGAAATTATATTTAATTACAATTAAATTTAGTTATAGCTTGCAATTAATCCCTAATTATAACTGAATATTTTGCAATTGAATTTTTAATCAAATGATTAGGTAAATAAAAATTTAATTGATTGATGCCCAAGACTGATTGTAATAGAGCATTTCCATAAAATGATGATATTTTGCTTAATCTCATTCGCATCCGATTGAATGTAATTTAATTAGTTTTGGTCTGAAATATAATTAATTTTTTGAACGTTTTGAATTAAGACAAAAAGATTAAATATTACACCGTATCGATAAACCTCGAAGACTCTTTCTAATCGATCTTTCAGTTATACTTTTTTCTCGTTTTATTTATATCAAATATTTTTCTTATACTAAATATTTTCAACCAAAATTAAAAATTAATGTTTATCGAAAAATATTTGCGATATGAATAGTTTTTTTCTCCTTACTCTACGACATTTATTTATGTTTTATTCTAACTCTCAATGTAATGAAGACAGTGAAAAACATTAGTTTTCAATTTGTATTAGAACATTGTATATTTTTTCTTGCTTATATGTCTAAAATGTAACTAAAAGGAGCAGACCGATGATTATTTATTGAAATTTTTAACTAATCAAATAAATTCGTATTATATATTTGATAAATTATTTTTTAATCATGCAAAATTGTTTCGAAAAGTTGGAATAAATGAAAGAAATCTAATTTTTTTTTTTTTTTTTTTTTTTTAATCATTAAATTCAATGACCTAATTTGTGAGAACATATGACATACACAAGGATAATGATTTTTTTTTATTATTATTATGAAAAATGTATTTTTGTTTTGGATAGTTGATGATAATCCATTTTTAAGAATGTATTCAAATATTAAAAGCTATTAGAAGGCGAATGTGAAATTAGGCTTTTAAACAGCAAAATAATTAATTTCTGAAATCAAACACATGTCTGTATTTGGCTATACATCTCTCGAAGAAAAAAAAACACATAAATATCCTAAATGATGTTTATTATAGTGATGGTTAAATTGCATAAAAGGCTATTAAATTTGAATAATGGGAGAATGTTGGGGTAAAATATCTTCTTATATTAAAATTGAGATGATTACATATTTTTAGTTTTACTTTTTTGTGGTACATATCGTTTTGATGTTATGTACCAGGATTAAGAACAAAGATTTTTAGCTGTGATGTCTATACTGATTTGAAACAAAACATAAAGCGGTATCATTGATTTAATAAAGCAAAATTTCGATAGAAGTTCATTTTTGCTGCCGATAACTATTTTTTAATTTTTAGAACAAAAGTATAATCATGACGATTTAAAATGGAATAAATATCAGGGCCAGCAATGGATACAGCTATCTAAATTAGAGTACTGCATCGAATCGAGATTTTCCCCGGACACGACTCTACACGCAATCCGGGTTTGGTCGAATTGACGATAATTGTTTTTATTGCGAGTCTTTAACTGTTTCTGGTTTGGGTCAGGTTTTGACTATTTCGGGTAGAGTTGAGTTCGGGTTCAAAAAAAGTCATGAAAGATTTTCAATTAAAAAAAAAACTATATATTTGAAATAGTAATAAATGTACATATGTTAATTTTTATACAAAAAAGATAAAATTGATATTAGGCATATTATTGTAAATTATTATTGGCGATTCTATTAAAATATGGATTAAATTTATGTCACTTCGGGTTTGGGTTGGAATTTTTTGGGCTCGTGTTAAAATGTACCAGTTTTGGGTTGCCTTTAATAAGAAGTGTCGGGTTCTAACTCTCCGTTCAGGACCCTAATCTGAGTGAGAGCATTTATAAATAGAAGTTTAAATCCTTCGTGACGAGTGTCACACTTAAGTTACGCATAAAGTGATCAGACAAATATAGCAAGCATGGTGACAATCATGTCACTCTGAAATCACTGCAAGTCAAGGTGGTCACTTCACATCTGTGACAAAAAGAAAATGACTCAGTAACGTCACATTGTGACTAAAATGTGAACTACTTAGAAAACTTAAAAATTACAAAACCTTGAAAACATGTTATGCATTGTAAAAAAAAAAAACATTTTAGGCTAATTTTTAAATTTTTGTGATATTTCTGTGACGTCACTACTACTCACGTACGTCACGTCATATATATGACCAAAAAAGCATCACATTGTGAGGGTATTTTGTGACCAAAATGTGAATTAAAAATTTTTGAAAATGAGTTGAACTGGAGCGGTCTTAATGCATTTTGGTTATTGGATCCGATTTATTTTGTGTGTCCCTTGCAAATTAATCTATGTTCATAATTTATTTGAATGATAAAATGATATTAATTATCTAAGATTTACATATTTGATCAAAAATGAAATAGCATTTTATTAAAAATGATCTCTAAATAAATCATTTTTTGTTAATGTGTAATTGGAAATAATGATACAAAAATATAATCCTGCATGTACTCCACAAGAAAAAGCTTTTATTTTAAATAAGAGTTTTTAATTTGTGTTTTACATTATATGAAAACATAATTTTATTTAATATAAAATTACCTCTGGAAACGGTAGAAAATGTTATACAGGTAGGGGGAAGCAGGGATTTGTTTGTGTGCGGTTCAGCGAGTGTGCGTAATAAAAAGAATGCTTTACTAAAATTAATAGCAATACTTGTATACCCGAAATATTTCCTATGTTTTCTGTTACTGTTTAATTAGTTGAAGTAACTTTATTATGAAAAATGAAATGTTCATAGTTAAATTGGTATGTCCTTCCTCCTCTCCACATGGACGCTTATAATTGTTACTTGCCTTAGACTACGCAGATAAATTTAATATTTTTAAAATAAAGTACAAAATACATTAAATGTATTTAAAAATCAGACATAGGGTAGACCGGGGCTGGTTGGCCCAGTTTTTCTTCAAAGTTACTTATTTCTTTATTTAAAATTTATATATATACCATCATAATCAACAGTTTTCAGTTCACTGCTGGATGTAGGTCTCCCCCAGATTTTCCCAATGTTTCCTGTCTAGTGCTTTAGTTATCCAATTTAAAACGGCTACTTTTCTGATTTCTTCACTCCATTTTACTTGAGGTCGTCTTCTTGGCGGTTTTGCATCTCTGGGATACCACTGTAGGGTGTTTGTGCTCCATCTATTGTCTTGTCTTCTTGCAATGTACCCAGCCCATTTCAATTTTAGCCGTTTAATTCTTTCAATGATGTCAAAAACTTTCATCTGACTTCTTATCCAAGTTATCCTTTTTCTGTCTCTTCTAGTTATACCTAGCGTACATCTTTCCATACTTCTCTGTATTGTTTGTAATCTTTGTACCATCCGTTTTGTTAGCGTCCATGTTTCTGCTCCATAAGTTAGCTCAGGCAAAACGCATTGGTTAAACACCTTTCTTTTCAAACGAACAGGCATGTTATTCTTCAGAATAATATTGCTCTTCCCAAAAGCACTCCATCCATTTCTTATTCTTCTATTGATTTCATTCATGATACAATTATCCGATGATATTTCCTGCCCAAGGTACACATAACTTTGCACTTCTTTAATTTCAGTGTTGTTGTAGACGATTTTCCTTTTTGATGCAAATGAATTGAACATTACTTTAGTCTTTTCCAAGTTTATTTTTAATTCCACATTAATGCTAGCTTCTGCCAAATCTTTTCGTATATTTTTCAATTCCTCAGGACTGTTACTGAAAATTAAAATGTCGTCAGCGAATCGGAGATGACTTAAATATTCCCCATTTATTCTAAGCCCTTTGTTTTCCCAATCCAGTTTCTTGAAAATATTTTCTAAGACAGCAGTAAAAAGCTTAGGCGAAATGGTATCTGCTTGTCTTGCCCCTCTTCCAAGCTTGATCTTTGGTGTTCCTTTGTCCAAGCGGATGGTTGCCAGGGGCGTGCCGAAGGCTGTTTTAGTGGGGGGGGGGGGGGGGGTGAACTGAATTTTGCCGACTGCAAGATCGGGGTTGAGAAAGACTTTGTGATACGCACCCCCCCCCCCCCCTCAGCGACGGAGTCAACTGTTCTACAATACTGTGAATTTATAAAAATCACTAAAAGTCTTAAGTGTTCACCTGCATTCTCCTTAACCACAGTCGAAATTAAATGCTGTTATTCAATATGTGTAATTTTTTTAAAATTATTTTACTATATAAGTAGAGTTGAGAATCCTGTTATTAATTAGGATTCTGCTTACGATTTAAAAGGAAATGTGTACGGATGTACCGTACATTATAGTACACTATACCAGTTCTCAAAAGTAACAATTTAAGAATGTTGAAGTACTTCGGAATTTATATTTCTATAAATAAAACCGCATGCTGTTGTGTAATGTAAGTGTATAAATTTTAAAATACATAAAAAAGACAAATCTTGCTTGCTAAAAATAAGATATATATTAGTATAAGAGACTAAAAATTACCCTTCTACATTTTTAAATTATCACCCGCTATCCTTCAGAATAGCCCATTTTCCAGCTACACTGTCTAAATCCAACATGTCAGTTATGTCTGTTTCCCAGGTTAATAGCATTAGTTCGTCCAGTCGCTCTTCCGACATGGTGGTACACAAGTAATTTTTTACTAACTTTAACCTGCTGAAACTTCTTTCATTACTTGCTACAGTTACTGGATTAATTAAGGCCAACTTGTAGGCCAAAGAAAGGTTAGGATACAAATAAGCCTTCCCCACAAGTTTTTGCGCTGCTGCGCCAATTGTATCCGATTCAGAACTAGCTATTTCTGAGGACATGAGGTCAATTTCACATTCCAAATTATCTACATCTTTGAAATCATCAGGGAATAGTTGGCATAGTCTACAAATGTCCTCGGTAGAGCTATACTTGAACCTAGATGGAAGGAGACAGGGTAGTGGTTTAACTTTCTCAAATACCAACTTATGAATGTCTCCAAATGCAGTTGTAAGCCGATCTACCACCTTCAAAATTTCTGCTTTAAAATAATTCTCTCGTGTAAATAGAACTGCAGTTTCAGGATTTTCGTCGATCTTCGATGGAGGCCTCCGTCGCCTGTGCCGCAAATTGAACTCATAATCTTGATTTATTCCATGTGTCTCGCAGATGTTGTCAGCTTCCTTAATGATGTTCATTAATGCTGCCGTGCCATCATTCCGGAGTTTCTGAATGCTTTCGTAAGTTTTCTACATTATGTCGGTTCCCTCTAAAATGTTCAGGTCTTCACGTTGCAAATGCTCTGTTGCTAATTTGGTCTGAAACATAATTGTTTTCATTGCAAGTAAAGAAACAATGAAATCGTATGACATCATTTTGCTTCTTAACCCTGCCGTCTTAGCTTGAGCATCCTTGTCAACCTTCATGTCTTCAGAAATATTTGCAGAGTATGGATGAGGGTGTCATAGGACGATAAAATAGCTCTGACTGAATCCGCTCGGATAGTCCATCTTGTCTTCGACAAAGATTTCAAGGTAAGACTCTTCTGAAGAACTTCCATTTTCTCTCTCAGTATGCCGAATCGCTTTGTACTCAGTTAAAAGAAGTTATAGAGATCCTGAATACTGTCGTAGAACAATTTTATTATATTGCTTTCTTCGCACGCATGTTCAACATATAAATTCACTTTATGCGCGAGGCAGGATATGTTTAAAATAGATCTAACAGCTATTTCTGAAAGTTTTGATTGACAGCCTAAAATGCGGCCGGACATAGATGACGTGGTGTCGTAAAACTGTGCACGAGCTTGGGAAAGCGATATTCCAACTGACTGTAGAATTTCAGAAATAAGCTTAGCCTGTTTCCTTCGCCTGTTTTATCCAGATAATCTTTTAGTTTTAACAAACTTTCTTCTGGCTGAAACTTTGGGGTCACGTATCGGATTACAATTGAGAGCTGGTTAAGATGAGAGAGATTGGGTGTGCTATCAGCCATAACGCTAAAAAATCCACAATTTTTGACATTTGCAACTATGTTTTCACGGACACATGATCCAAGAACCCCAATAAAGTCGTTTTGCGTCTTATTACTAAGATAGTTGGCATGGTATGGGCGAAGATGATTATCATCAATCCAGTTTTTTAAAGTTGTAATACACCTGGCCATTAATCTAATGAGCTGAATGTAGTTACCGCTGTCACTTTCTCACCCCCGAAATGCAAGTGCCTGACGACTTAGATATCTGGTGCAGTCTAGAAGTATATTAATAATCTCTCTGTTTCTTAGACGAATTTGCTCCGCGTTAGCTGCTGCCTCTCTACGTTGACTAGATAGAAAGTTGTCAACGTGCTTACTTTTTGTGGCCAAATTATCTAATTTATACACTGCAGTTCTATAAGCATTGCTCGTAAAATGAGCCATTAACTTGCCTTTACGGTTTTTTCCTCGGCCTTTCATCTTATGCCATACACGAATACCAACACTGATCCAAGATTCTTCTGCGTTTTCAGGCCCCGGCCATCAGAAGTGAACAAGCAAAGTGAACAAGCAAAACAAAATGCGGCATCCAGTTGGTCGCTGTATTCTAAAAATGGATATTCTTTATACCAGCAGGAGCTAAACTTATTCTGCTTCTTAGGATCTATTGTCATGATTCACAGGGTACGATGATCTCTGAGGTTGATAAGGTCCACGAGACAGGATGAAAAGTTTCTGGTTTTCGGTTAAATTATTTCCAATACGACCGGCTGGATCACAACTTAGAAAAGTCGAGGTATCTTCCTTTTCAGAAACATTGACATTTTCCATAGAATTGCTAGTTAGGATTTTACCGCATTCCTCAATCAAACTTTCGCTGTAGTGCCAAACCCGTTCTGCAAAAGCATTAACATTCACAGTAAAATTTTGTGATGAAACTGATGTTTCAGAAACATTTTTACGAAGCTCTGAATTTTACATCTGAATGATCTGTTTTAATATGACTCTGCAGGCCTCTAATAGAAATGCAGAAATATCTACATATTGTACATGGAATCCGTTTTCCTTTCTGGAGGTTGATGTTTTCATTCGGATGAAATATTTTTATATGGCGATATAAATTTTTTTTTTTTCTGTGAAATGTGTGTGTACGCGATCATAGTGTGTGCATAAACTTTTCACTGAATTATCCGCCATCATGCGACAAAAAAAAAAAAAAAAAAAAAACTTTTGCAAATCGCTCTTCTTCTGTGTCCGTGACTTCATCTTTTAAATGCAGCAACCTCAAATAACTAAAGCCAAATCCAGAGCCAAGAGGTCACCAAATTCTAAGAATCGGTCCATAGCAGAAGGAAGCAATTAAAGATGCTACATGGGAAAACTTACAATAGAGATTGCAACACCCCCCCTCCCCCTTCCTTTCACGAAAGTCTCGAATTCTCAGAAACGCGATTCTCTCTCTCTATCAATCACCTCCGCTCTCTGACAACCCCTCCCTCACACACAGAATCATACACAATCTTCCGTGAGAAGTTCTTTCTTTTCCCACTTAAAGACGGACAACAGAGAATTGAAATGATACTGACGACGGGAGAGGGGACTTTTTGCAGGATGTGTTCTTAACTTTCCGACTATTCTAAATTTTACCAACTCTTCCAAATAAGTGGGGGGGGGTGTTACACCCCCAACACCCCCCCCACTAGGCACGCCCCTGATTGTTGCTTTCTTGTAAATCTTCTTTATGATATTGATGTAAGGTTTGTCTATAGCAATGTCCTCTAGAGATTCTACTGCTGCTGGTGTAAAGACCGAATCAAATGCTTTTTCATAATCAATAAAGGCAAGGCAGAGAGGGAAATTATATTCCTTATGTTTCTCTATGAGTTCCCTTACCGTTTGGATATGATCCATTCTGCTGAATCCACTTCGAAATCCTGCTTGTTCTCTAGGTTGAGCTGAGTTCGGAGCTGATTCAAGTCTTGTTAAAACTTTGGTGAAAATTTTATAAATCACCAATAGTAAGCTGATCGGACAGCAGTTTTTAATGCTTTCCTTCTCCCCTTTCTTGTAAAGTAGCACCATCACAGCATTATTCCAATCTTCTGGTACGTCTGAATTCTTGAGACATTTGGAAAACATTAAGGATAGCATTTTTGCAAATTCTTCTCCTGTTTCTTTGATAAGGTCGATTGTAATTCCATCTTCGCCAGGGCATTTACCTTTTTTCATAAATCTAATGGCTTGTAAAACTTCGTCTGTCATCACTGCGATTATCACTTCAGTTTCTGTTAAATTTTCTCGTGGATCACGTAGGTTGATTTTCCTTTGATCTTCACATTTATATAGATCGTTATAGAATTTTTAACAATGTGTACTATTTCTTTATCGATTTTGGTGATTGTTCCATTTGCCCTCTTTAGTGCAAAAATACCTTTTCTTTCAACACATAGTTTGGGCCTAGCTGATTTTAAACTTTTGTTATCTTCTAGAACTTTCTTGACAAGATCACAGTTAAATTTTCTGATATCTTCTGTAACAAATTTTCTTACCGTTTTACATAATTCAGCATATTCAACTCTTGATTTAGGATCCTTTTAAATTCTCTGCGTTTCTTAATCAATCTCCTTGTTTCTTCTGTTATTTTCTTTATCTGCTTTACTTGTGAATTGCCGGCTGTCTTCTTTGCAATATCTTGTAGAGTATTGGTTAGTTTCTTGTTCACTACTATAACATCTTGCTCTTCTTCTAAAGTTGATTGAAGTACTTGGAAACTGTTTTTAAGTTCCAAATAGAATTCTTCTTTGTTTCTGGAGATTTATTATATCGATTGATTTCTTTGAGTGTTGCAAAAGCGTCATTCTTTCCACTTTAGTATTTAAAAGCAGTTTGCATCTAACCAACCTGTGATCGCTTCCGGTATTGAAGTTATTGAAAACGCTGCAATCCTGAATAAGATGCTTTTTGTTTATTAAAAGGTAGTCTATTTCATTTGTTGAGCCATGTCCATTTTCTTAGTGGCTTTTTCTTGAAAAATGAATTCATGATATACAACTGTTCACATTCTGCAATCTCAATCAATCTGTTTCCTCCTTCATTACGCAACCCATATCCATGATTTCCTACTGATTACTCACCTTTCTCTTTTTCCCCAATTCTAGCACTTCAGTCTCACAATATTGATTTTATGTAGAAAGAAATCCTCAACTTGTTCATTACTATAGCTGACTGTTGGTGCATAAATTTGGGTAATTTGCAGCTTGTATCTTCTAGACACCTGTATTGCTAAGCTTGCAACTCTTTCTGATGCACTGTCATATTCTACGATGTGATTCCTCCATATTTTATGAATCAGAAATCCTACACCTATTGTTCATCCACCTGCTGTGCCTCTGTAGTATAATACATGTCCGCTGGCAAGATCTATCTTCTCTTCTCCTTTTCTTCTTTCTTCACACAATCGTAGTATGTCCCAGTTGATTCTTTCTAATTCTTCAAGTTCCTGTAAACGATTTTCCGAAGATAGGGAACATCCATTATACGTAGCCAAGGTCATCAATTTATGCCAGCCTAACCGAGCCCGGTGATTCTTAGCACCCTCTGTGTTGATGCCTTTCTCATCGCTGCAGTAACCAGGAACATGCAGCCGCCGGGAATTAAGGGCCGTGATTTGTTTTGTGAATTCATGGTAAAATAAGGGAAGGGGTAGGTGGCCAAATTCCTCCACGCTGGCAAAATGGGTTAGAGGAAGACCACCCGCGTTCGTTCCTCATGTACTGGGCAAGGGTACTAACAGGCGGCACCGGTTTAAGGTGCGGGTTGGATATTAAGTCTCCTCTCCCAGTCGATTCCTATAAATCCTCCTCGAAGGCAATTAAAATGTCTTCTCCTGGTTAATAAGCAGAGGCTATTAAACAACCCATATATATATATATATATATATATATATATATATATATATTATAGTTTGTACAATCAGTGCATCTTAAAGCTTAATAACTTATGAGAAAATCTGAAAAAATGTAATTAATAGTTTGTATTTGAAGCTCAGAAGTTCAACAAGTTACTGGGCCGAACTGCCCCATCGAATGGGGTAGGTTAGATCTCTAAATTGATTTCATTTTCGGATTACTAATGGAAATGAAAATAAACAAAATATATCAAGTGTCATTTTAATTCGGTATAAAAATGATGGAAAGGATAATAAAGGGATATTTTGTTTAACAAAGCTACCGCATTCATCGAAATCTTTCTCATCATCACAATAAATGCAGATACAAAATATCCTATCCCCAGTGACACATGATCCGTCGGCCCAACGTTTGCACTTGTGGCTTTTAATCCACTCTTGTCTTATTTGCCTTTTAGTTAACACCGCCCTGCGCTGTAACACACGCAAAACTGCAATTTTATTGACTGTTATAGACACATGAATATCGTAAAAAAATCTTGGATTGCTGGTCAATATGCCCCGGATTAAATGGGCCAACCTGTCTTATATCGCAATTTTGTTTTTTGATCGTCGTATCAAAATATTATGTTAATATTTTTAATAACCACAAGGTGGAAAATAAGTTCTGAACAACTGGTCTTTTACATTGCTATTCACGAAAGTAAAACTTTAATTTAGAAACAAATCACAGATAATTTTCATTGGCTTTCGTTTGATTGACATTTCGCTGTTATTAGCGAAAGAAGACGTGATAAGACAAACGTCGCTCAGCTAGAAACGACACCTACTGGATAGTTTGAAAAATACCACGGATGGGCCAACGTGCCTCTATAGCCAACATGTCCCAGTCTACCCCAAATATTAGAAAGCAGAAAAACAAGGTTTAAAAATGCGCAAATGATACGTGAAAAAGCAGCAAAGAGCTGTTTCGAATGTACTATCGAAATTCTTCTTCAATGCAAGATAGAGCAAGACACAGCGTGCTAGAAAAAGCAAAGCTAAGCAAAATGACAGAGATGCGCCTGCTTATATACCCGATACGGATGGCGAATGCGCCAAAAACAACCAATGAGGCAAAAGCAGATGAAATGAAGGAGCGGACAAGTAGCGACATCTACCGGAGAACGAGAGAAAAAAGAAACCGAAAAGAGGAAATTAAATTAATGCTTTCCAAATACTTGGAAAGTCAGGAGTACTAGATAAGTCATTGACTAATGAGTGAGAATTTTAATGATGTGGCAAGCTTCCCAAAAATCAAGATCAAGGTTAGAAGAACATTTCTGGATAATGATGGCTGAGGAAAAATGAACCTATGTTTAAAAGACCAACAATGTTGAACAATAGAAGAACGTTTAAGCTCCTGATTTTTAACAAAAACTTCATGCTCTTTTAAGCGAAATCTAAGAGTACGTTTAGTCTGTAAATACAAGATAGACCACGCTGGCAAGAGATTTGGTAAATACCTCAGTTATCTAAGCTATCAATGGGGTGTTTAAGATTTGAAAAAGAGATTTTATTAACAGGAGAAAAAATAACATTAAAATAAAACCTTCTTAAGATTTTAGCAACTTTCTGACTGATTTTAGGAAAAAACGGCAACACAACTGAAGTATTCGAGTTGGAATTAGAATGCTTTTCAGAATAGATGGGTTTCGTCAATTTCTTAAAAATAGAATCTGTAATATTAGAGGTATAACCGCGATCAACAGCAATAGCTTTGAGGAAACTAGGTTCGGCACTCAGTAACTGAGGAGTGGAACAAATATTGATAGCCGAAAAACAAAAAAATATTAACCCTTTAAGTGTCCTGCAGTATTTTGTATTCCTGTTTATCGATTCATAAAATAGTTGCTATAAAAGTTTTGATATAAGTATTTTTATTTAATAAACTTACATAGTTATTTATCTTATTCACTTCAAAAAATTAGCTTTAATATAGATTTTGTGTTAAATCAGTCTTTGATTCAATAAGTTTCGTGACGGAAAAACACGGATAGGACGCTTAAAGGGTTAAAAGCAGCAAATTTCTGGTTAGGAGGATGAGAAGAATATCTGTGAGGTGGGAGACTGACAGCAAAATGTTTACGAAAGACGGTAGTTTGAAAACCATTATCACAACGAATAACAAGGACATCCAGAAAAGAGAGACAGTTATTGGTCTCAATTTCAGAGGTAAATTGAATGAGAGATCAATGATATTCATAATAGAGAGAATATGATTAATATCCGAATTCATATCAGCCAGGATATAAACCTCATAAACATAGCGAGCATAGAATGGAAATTTTAAAATTTCAAAAAGTTTGACCTCAAAATAGTGCATATGAATATCGCATAAAATTGGACTAAGAAGATTACTCATAGCCAAACCGTCAATCATACGAAAGAAATTACCATTAAAAACAAAACTATATTGTGACAAGCAAGCTCGAGTGAGATGGATAAGCTCCTTGATTTCAAAATAAGGGAAATGGAATTTGCAAAGCTTTTTCTTGAGGCAACCTAAAGCCCCCTTAACCGGAACGTTAGCAAACAATGATTTAACATCAATGGAAACCATCATGTGTCCCTGTGACTTAAAATTTTGAAATTTTTTAACAAATTCAAAAGAATTATTAACAGTGAAACAGTTACTGCCCAAAAGTGGCGAAAAAACAAACTAAATATTTGGCCAACTTATAAGAAGCTGTACTAATACTAGAGACAAAAGGTCTGAAAGGAATGTCAGGTTTATGGACCTTAGGTAAAGCATAAATCCTGACACAATGCGCAATAGAAGGAATAAGAGACTTCTTAAAGTTAGCAGAAATAATGGGAGAAGAATTGACGGCTGACTTAAGAGAGTTAATTTCACTAGTGGAAGGGTCTTTTCGGATGCCCACATAAGGACCATCGTTAATTAATTTATGGGATTTTTCAAAATACGAAGATATGTCGAGAAGAACAATCTGATCACCTTTGTCATCCTTGGTAGCGTTAAGTTTGGATCAGAACGCAAATTTTTCAGACATTGTTTAACTGGATTTTTAAGATTGGGCTTATAAACATTAGAATTAAGATCAACAGTGTTGGCAATGAGATTCCTGATGGACTCTTTTTGAGAAGAAGATAGAGCGCTATGCTTAAAGGCCCTTTCAATAGGAGTAATTAGATTAGGTAAAGAAGGAATAGCAGAGACAGAGAATTTGTTATTCAATTTAGAGCATCGAGCAGATTATCACTTGAAGAAACACAAGAAAATTGACAACAATATTTTGGTTAACAGGCAAATTGCTGGAGTTATTAACGACAGGACTTTTGCAAAGTGTATTAATTTCTTCTTTAAAACCGAACAATGAACAGAAGAAGCCGTGAGAACTCTACTTCATGACCTTCTGACTATGGATTCAAAAACAGGTGTAGAATTAGCGAGGCTGATATGTAAAGAGTATAACATTGATATAAGTTAACTACGTGCATATGCACTACTCTATATGAGTAATTTTATGGCGAGTCTCTTGAATGAAAGATCTTAAAAGAGCTAATTTAGAACGAAATAAGACCTGGCCAATTCTATTAGAAGAAAATAAATTACAACGCATAGAAAAGAAATTAGGAATAACCTTGTTACACCTACAGTCAAGTAGGAAATTTAAGTGTTCCAAAAACCTGCACTTTTTTAATCGCAAATTACAATACCTATTGATTTGAGACATTGCGGAAAAAAAGAAAGAAATCACAGAGGAATAAAAGCCCGTTAACGCCAAATACAATCTAACCGAATACAATAACGCCGAATCTATTATTGTTACAGATTCTTATAAGCTGGCCAACTATTTAGTTTCTGTTTTTTCTCCACTTTTGAGCGGTAACTGTTTCACTGTTAAGAATTCTTTTGATTTTGTTAAACTTCATAATTTTAAGCCACAGGGACACATGATGGTTTCCTTTGATGTTAAATCATTGCTTACTAACGTTCGGATTGAGGGGGCTTTAGGTTGCCTCAAGAAAAGGCTTTGTTAATTTCATTTCTCTTATTTTGAAATCGAGGAGCTCATCCTTTTCACTCGGGCTAGCTTGTCGCAAAATACTTTTGTTTTTAATGGTAATTTATTTCGTATGTTTGACGGTTTGGCTATGGATAATCCTCTTAGTCCTATTTCATGCGATATTTATATGCTCTATTTTGAGGTCAAACTTTTTGAAATTTTAAAATTTCCATTCTATGTTCGTTATGTTGATGATGCTTATGTCCTGGCTGATATAAATTCGGATATTGATCATATTCTCTCTATTGTGAATTCCATTGATCCCTGCATTCAATTTACTTCTGAAATTGAGACCAATAACTGTCTTTCTTTTCTGAATGTCTTTGCTATTCGTTGTGATAATGGTTTTCAGACTACCGTCTTTCGTAAACATTTGGCTGTCAGTCTCCAACCTCACAGATATTCTTCTCATCCTCCTAACTAGAAATTCGCTGCTTTTAATACTTTTGTTTTTAGGGCTATCAATATTTGTTCCACTCCTCAGTTACTCAGTGCTGAACTTAATTACCTCAAAGCTATTGCTGTTGATCGTGGTTATACCTCTAATATTATACATTCTATTTATAAGAAATTGACGAAACCCATCCATTCTGAAAAGCATTCTCATTCCAACTCGAATACTTCAGTTGTAGCCATTTTTTTCTAAAATCAGTCAGCATGTTGCTAAAATCTTAAGAAGGATTGATTTTAATGTTATTTTTTTCTCCTGTTAATAAAATCTTTTTTTTTTTCAAAACTTAAAAACCCCATTGATCGCCTAGATAACTGGGGTATTTACCAAATATCTTGCCAGTGTGTTCTATCTTATATTGGGTAGACTAAACGTGCTCTTAGATTTCGCTTAAAAGAGCATGAAAGTTATGTTAAAAATCAGGAGGTTAAACGTTCTTCTATTGCTCAACATTGTTGGTCTTTTCAACATAGGTTCAATTTTTCCTCACCCATCATTATCCAGAAATGTTCTTCTAACCTTGAACTTGATCTTGATTTTTGGGAAGCTTACCACATCATTAAAAATTCTCACTGTTTAGTTAATGTCTTATCTAGTATTCTTGACTTTCCAAGTGTTTGGAAAGCATTAATTTAATTTCCCCTTTTTGGTTTCTTTTTCTTTCGTACTCCGGTAGATGTCGCTACTTGTCCACTTATTCATTTCATCTGTTTTTGTCTCATTTGTTGTTTTTGGCGCATTCGCTACCCGTATCGGGTATGTAAACCTCTGTCATTTTGCTCAGCCTTGCTTTTTCTAGTCGCTGTGTCTTGCTCTATCTTGCACTGCAGAAGAATCTCGAAACATAGAGTACATTCGAAACAGCTGTTTGCTTTTTAATATTCCTGCACAAAAGCTTTAATTGCTATTTTAATCTACCCTACATAATCATATTTTCAACTTTCATTTTACAGAAGCAAAAAAGTACTCTTATTTTAAAAGCTTTTCTTTTCTACAGGAAATAAAAATATGAAAATATAAAGATTGAGAAGAAAACAACCTTCTTTCCTTTGATAAGCTTTTTTTAAACATATTTTGCAATTAATAGGTGTGATGCATTTTTTTTTCTTTCTCAAAAATTCTTGCATTTTTATCCATTAATAGGATTTTTATATACCCTAAAAATTAAAACAATGTTTTAAGTGATATTAACCCTTTAGTGCGCAGCATTGCATACATGCAAAAAACAGTGTTTTGAATTAATATTTTTTTTTTATTCGTATATCCCTGAATCACACAAGAAAATTAAAATAGCAATGTTTGTTTTAATTAATAACAGACATCCATATTTAAATAAAGCGAAATTAACCATTGAAACTCTCTGGTGTAAAGTCAGATTCTCTGAACTACGTAATTTCTAGAACGTATTCTATCATGGGAATTAGAAGGTTAAAGGTTAAGTTTTATAAAATAATAATTATATAAAATAAGGTATTAGGCGACATACTTATTAAATTATTTACTAATTTGCACTATTTTAGCGTAAAACAGCCACACAACAGTACTTTTTCTTATATTGCAGATGTGCAACTTAAGAAAAGGTTGACGTATTACATGAAAAATGTATCTCTGATTTGTTTCATTATTTTTCCTGTGTAATAAACCTTTCATAGTATCATATATAATTTTTTCGAAACAAAATAAAAAATCGCGCATTTAAGGGTTAAAATATTATTTTATATTTTCTGTCCATTATATATGTATGTAATAGTAATTACAATTTTCTTTTTTTTTTCATAAAGTGTAAAAAACATTTGTAAAGAACATTTTTAAGGTTTAAAAAACCTGACAGTCTTGCAAAAACGCAAAATTGTAATGCTGTTTTCTCTGCTTTTTGTTTTAATTGCTAAAAAAAATATTTTTTTTCAACACTGTATAAAAAAAACTTAATTATAAATATGAATGTAATTGTTGAGACTATTAATCATTGTTCAATGTATTAAAATTATATCTGATATTGCCGTGAAACCTGGATCTTAGTGAACGGCTGGCTTGACAGTGAGGGTGTTAAAACTATTAAGGACGAAACAAAAGTGTAAAATTAAAAGATGCAATCTTTATAACTTAAACTTGGAAACTTTTTGAAGCAACTTGAAAAGAGAAAGGCATTCTTTAATTTGAAAATTTTAATTCGAAGGCAGTGTTAAAAATATTGCGCAGTTAACTTCTTAGTCAAACGAAGATACAAGAGAACATCTACAAAACATGAGAAAAAACATCGCATAGCTGCAACCGATGTCAACCGCAAAAGAAAAAATATAGATCATTGCGCTTATTGTTGAGTGCTGTTGCAGACCACAGAATATAAATGCTTAATGTGAATGCAAGCAGAAAACAACCAAGCATCGTATTGGAACAGGCGAGAAATGTTTGATGAATGAAATCTGTCGCCTTATAAATGTATAGTTGTTCTGGATTTTAAAAAATAACGGCACAGGAATTTAAAATTTCACTCCGAAAAAAGTAAAATGACATTGATGGTTTATGATATAGAACACCCCCCCCCCCCCCTGCTGTTGCAGTTTTTCTTCGAAAAATAATACTTTACTTGGATTACTTCAAAATGGAAAGTAAAGACTGACATCCGAAGTAAAAAACATGTAAAAATATTATTTTTTAGATCTATGTCATTAATTTTTTTAATATAGCAAGAGAATGATGGACCTATGACTAAAGAAGAGGAAACAGATAGTGTAGTGTCTACCGGCTGCAAGTGACGTAACTGAGGAGGTAGTCACAAGATGGCGGCTGTTGTTAGATAACATTTATTCAGGGACTGAATGTTGCCACCAGTTAAAACGCCAATGGAAAATTCCATCAGTAAAAACGGATAAAAATTTTTGCTTTATTTATGACAGAAATTCTGCACAAATAAGGCGTTTAAATAAAGCGGAAATTTTATTAAAAGTTACTGGTCGAAGTTTGCCTTGGAAGTAATCAAATTTACTCAAATTGAAAGAAGAATTGAGGACTAAGAATGGAAAACGCTAAAAGTACCAAAAAAAAATCTTTTTTAAACGAAAAATTGTCTTAAGTGCCAAGCTTATCAAACAGGCGAACGCTTGAAGTGCTGTCCCTAGTAGTAATAGTTCAAACAAAGTGGAAATTGTACATCAAACGTGGCGAGGTGCTTTCGCCTTCTTTTTTTCGCTCTCTTGAAAAATTTCCTCTTTTCGACGTTCAACGTTTTCCATTCTTAATCCTCAACTGGTTGGGTTTTCACAATATGGCAGAATCGCAGGGTTTGACAACCACGGGAGCATACTTTCAGTAGTAAAAATGAATGAATATTTTTGCCTTAATTATGACAGCATGATTTTGGATGAATAAGACGTTTAAATAAGCATGAAATTTCTATTCAAATTTACTGGTGGAAGTTTTCCCCGGCGGTAATCAGGCCCTGTGGCACCGTTTAAAGTTGAAGCTTCAGCATTTTGAGGATATGTCAATTCCTCTTTGTCCATAGTTCCATGAGCTAGAGCTCCAGGAGCAGAGCTTGGAAAATAAGAAATTTAATTACCGATCCATATCATTAAATTTTTTAACATAGCATGAGCTCCAATAGCAGAGCTTGGAAAATAAGGATTTTAATTTCCGATCCACATCATTAAATTTTTTAACATAGCATGAGCTCCAATAGTGAGCTCCATAGCATGAGCTCCAAAAAATGTTTATTTTTTGATTCGTATGTAAAAACTGAATAACAAAAATATATATATTAATTCTAAAGATATTTTTTTTCTTTTTTCAAATACTTCAATACCCATTGTAATAAAATCAAAATAGCCGGTTCATTGAATTGAAAAAAAGAAAGATTAATTAATTCAGATCTTTACTTTTTACAAAAGTAGCGAAATGATGCTTCTTGTTAAAAAAATAAATAAAATATGCATCTATTTGCGCTTTAAGTGTGAATAAATATAATTCAAAAGTGTTTTCAGTTACATTAGACCATAATCTATTGGTACTTAACACAAACAAGAGCATTACAGTATGTTTCAGAGTAACTTAATTTAAAAGCATTAATTTTGCGTGAATTTTGCTGAAACAATTAGCATTGCATATTTTCATAAAAAAAAAAAAAAAAAAAAAAACTTTAAACATCTGATCAGAATGTGCATACTTAACAAATAATAATTAAAAAAATTGAGAAGCTTTTACATATATGATGAAGATGTAGTATTAAGAAAAATGTTATATGCCAGTGTCAATGAGTGTTATTCATTGAGAAAAAATTGATAAAATCCATAAAGAGGTATATATTCATAATGAGTGAACATTTTTCAGTTGTTAAACCTTCTGATTGGATAGTTTTCAAGTTTAAAGATGATCTTACTAAAATATTTAAATGAAAAAATAATAATTCATATACTTGAAGTAATGAAGCTCAAATATAATGAATTATTTTTTCTTTTTCACTCAGAATACATTTATTATTTAAATTCCAAAATCATTTATATAAGTATATTTAAAATTTTAATATTTAACATTATATATTGTATACAATATTAGAAGTGTGATTAGTATGAACAGTACGATTTACAGGAACTTTTTACTTATAATTACCATCTAAGCCCGTAAATAAAATATTAATAATGAATCAATGTCTAGTCACGCTTTATGGTTATGATCTAAGTTTTTACATTTTATTCAAAGTAAAAAGTGGTTAAATGTTTCATATTATGTTCATTATTTTGAATTTTTATTGTGTGATATAAGTAAGATTGCTTGCATTTCTAATAGACAGGCAACGTTAAACTTTTACTGTACTTTATTTAAAAATTTATACGGTAGATTCTTTCAAATCTATTTAAACTATTTATTATATCAGAATCACATAAGGTACTGTGGCTATTGCCCAGGCGCCATACATCGAGCTGCATAGATCCTTCATCGGCGTCATTATGTATCATCATCGACGAATAGTAAATCAATACAAAACGCACAAACTTTTTCACATCAGACTCGAAATAAAGTAAATACGGCTTTTTGAGATATCAATAATCAATGATCGGTGATTCCAAAAAATCATAGATTGCGAGATTTATTATTTTACAAAAAAAATAATTTTTTAAATAACATGTGATTTCATAATCAACTATTAAAAGTAAAATAATATGAAAAATATTGTTTTGAGATGAATTACAGTTAAATTAAATGTAGATACACTCTGAAGTAAAAGGAATTAAACTATAGATAAAAAATAAAGTTTCCATAAATAAATAACAGCTTATTTTATTCTGTAGGTTAATTTTTTTCTTTTCTTTTTTTAAAAATTTGCATTTTTCTTGAAATATTTTCAGAATCTTTTTAATGAATTAAATGCGTACAGCTTTTTTTTAAAGGGGTCTCAGGACTCTTAAAATTGAAAAAAAAAGAAAAAAAAAAGACCATTTTCAACATTTAATATCTTAAAATGTATTTGATTTTAAGACACAGTTTTAATTGGAATAAAATATATAAGAATGTTCTTTTATTTCATATATTTAAAAAGTGTAAAATGCAGAATTAGCATTTACAGGGGGCTCCAAACTGCTAGACATTTCACGAGCAAAAAATCGGCATAACAGCTTACGCCCACGATTACAAAATAAGTATTGCAACTAGAATGAAAATTTTGGTGCCTACTTATACTTCAGATTATAATAATTACCTTGAACCTAAATAAATTTGTATTTAAAGCTTTTTTATAATTTTAATACAAAGTAGTATTTAGCTAGTGCAAAATTTAGAAAATTTCAACAGTATAATCACCTAAAAAATATTGTTTTGAACAATAATAAAGAAATTTTATATTCAGTTTATACAAACTAACATGAAACATATGTTTTGAAAATTTTCATGATAAAATATTCATAAGTTTTTGAGATATCGTGCGCGTTATGCCCGAAAACGTCATTTGGAGAAAAATGGCTTCAAAGTTTCCGAAACGACGATTCAGCTACTGAACGTGTATAAATGTAAAAGCCATAACTTCAGTTGTAATAAGAATTTCAAGGAAACAATTATATCAAAATGTTCAGAAAATATGGGAGTTTAACATCTAAAAAAATTGAAATTTCGAAAATTTTAAAGGTTTAAGAGTCCTGAGACCCCTTAAATAGCTATCTAAAACCTGGACCTCAAATACATGAATGATTTGTGAGAATATAGTACACTGATATTTTCATTTATTAAATATATGAGATACTGTATAAAATTTGCTGAAATATTGATTAAAATTTTCTTTCAAAAATTGCAATGCTTAAAGGGAAGACGGTACCCAGGCTGTAGCTAAAACTGCTGTCTTCCAAAACTATAGCTTTAATATTAATATATATATGACATGTACAGGATTTCAATTTAAGGGGGTGGGGGAGGGTGTTCTTTTTTACAATGTTTTACTTTAAATCGCTTTTTTAATATTTATTTTTTGCTCTTTCTCACGTTTTAAAATTGGTAAGGTTTTTTTGTGTTTGAAATTGAGGTTAGTATTTTTTTTTCCATGTCCCTTATTAAATATGAGATAAATCTGTGCATGGAATTCACATCATGTTCCTTTTTGAGATTTTTTACAAATAAAACTATATTAAGAAACCCTAAATTTCAGCGTTTTTCGCTATATGTATCAGTTAAATAGATATTAAATCTAAGTTGTATTTAAAAATCCATGCGCAGTCTTGTATAGCATATAGGAAATGTAAAAATAAATAAATAATCAATAAAAAAGTCACTATTTAAAAAAAAGGAGAAGGAATTAAAAACATAAAAATTTATTTTAAATTGTAACTAAAAGTTCAGTTTGAAAACTTTTTTTTCAATCGCCTTTTATTTGAAAATTACAATGCAATGCAGTTACATTTTTTAACAGAATTCTTAAAATAATAATAGAAAGTTATTCAGTAGGTACTATTTCCCTTTAATAGCAAAATCATTTTATTCAAAAACATTTCTGGAAAAATAATAAAAGACATAGCGTCAACTTTTTAAAGACTACTTTTTAAACTTAAAGACATACCGTTACTTTGAGCCACTTTTTCCTGGTTCCACTCGCATTTCCATTAATAAAAATATTAGATATGATTTTTCAACGTGGAAATGGAGTTGTAAACAATTAACATGAAACAATGAAGCAAACAGTATGGTTTTAAAGAGGAATTTTTTTTATTTTTTAACTATTTTTAAAGTTTGGAACAAACAAACCCCTGCTGGGGGCTTCTTTGGTTCAGTCACTTAGTTCCATATAAAATGAACACATTTCATATGTAAATGAATACATTTTTATTGAAACCCCCTTGCAATATCATTTGCTAATGAATTAACACTGCCAACTTGATAAACATTTTTTATTTTTTTTAATTTAAACACAATACAGAAATTGTTAATATTAAAGAAACGAGAAACGGTTTTCGTCATGCTATCCTTAGCAACTGGAACAAAAACAATTAATGTAACATTTCGCTACAGTAACATTTGAAAAAAAAAAGTTACTTAAAGCAAGTTTTATGAGATTTGCTTGTACAAAAGGAATTCCTAAGTAATTGGGGCTATTTTCGAACTAAAAAAGGCCTGGCACAAAGTAGCCCCGAAATACAAGTTTTCATGTTAGCTTTATGAAAACGTTAACATTTCCTGTCAAAATAAAAAGTTAAAGGAAAAACTATGATCATACATGGGTTACAGGTTACTAAAGGTAATATTTTGACATTTACCTTATTTGTAGTTCTTATCCAGATTGTTTCACGATAGAAAGTTTGGGGAGTTAAAGTTTATACACGAAAACAGTTGTCTACAAACACATACAGTGCTGCCATTAAAACAATTATATTGCCCCCGAACAATTCAAATACCCTATAGTAAAATATTTTTCAAGGGCAAAAACTGCAAATTATCTTGTATTGTTTGTTCAATGCAAATAATAAAACCTTTTTTTTATGGGATGGACCAAAGTGAGGACCAAAGTACGGAACAAAGTTTAACGGTAACTCAAATTGCAAAAATTGTGTATTCATATTATGGAATGCCACAATTTTAATACATTTAAACTTTTAATATAATTAATTTTAATATATGCATATTAATATTTTTCTATATGTCAGCGCTTTTCGTGTATCCAACCCGGTGCGGGTTTGTTCCACAAAATATAGTTACTCCACCCGGCCCGTGTCAGGTACGGATAAAATCATGTTAAGTGATCCGATGCAAGAATCTAACACGAAACTAGCGTGCAGATAAAAATACAGCCGATCCAACCCGGATAAGTTTCGGGTAAAATCTAGTTACCTGACTAAACCCGTCTCAAAGTCACGTCAGCCCATCTGCTGAAGGATTTACATCCTAAACCAACCTAAATCAAAAACTAAATTAAATAAATAAAATAAATGATGAAACAATCAATTCGGTCATGACGGGTCCGTGTAAAATCTGGTTACACGCCATTATGCTCCAAACTCGACATGTAGTAAAGGAAAAAAAAAAAAACAACAAACAAACAAACAAAAAAAAAAAAAGATTAAGATTTCCCTCAAAATCAAAATGCTTGTACCGAAGCCGAATTCCTAATTCGAATCCGACTTACAGAGAAAAATGCCCACCAAACATTTTCGTGTCGGATTCGTGTAAATTTTGGTCATCAGATCCGACGCAGAACTGTTACAAAAGTCACAGTGAAAGCCATTGAAGTCACAATATGAATTCACAGTCTTCGTTATTCCTACAAGTATTTTTTTTTTGTCTTATTTAATCAAAGAATTTTTATGGTTCAATTAGGAAAAACTTCTAATTTTAAAAAGAAAGATTAAACATTCGGTATCGGATACCGGACACGGTTAAGATAAACGATGGAAATACATCAGATGGAAATAGCACAACTGGTAATATCATGAAGTCAACTCCCTTCATATGAAATATTCATCCACGGTTGATATCATGTTGTTTCGAAATACAAATAAAATTTGAGAAAAACTATCTTTTCTTGCAAACAAATTACGTAAATAAATGGAAATAACTCGGTAGGAAAATATGAAACACCAACAGCCATTTACAATATATTCACGCAGCACAGCAAATTAGAACGCTGAAAAGCAATTTATAAGGTTATACAGTATTTAATAAGCAAGGTTACTAGAATAGTACGCATATCGGACAGTCTTCATTCCATATTGGCCGATTTAGCTCAACACACATAACGTATAAATAACATTTTCAAGATGCGAGATAAAATATTGTTAAAAAAAAAATATATGCTCTGTTCGAGAAAAGTTAAAAGGCATCTGTTAATCAGAGTGTCGTGTTGAATTCAATGCTGACTGAAAATACCGTTTATCATTCTACTTTTACATTTAAGTCAAATTGTATTTTGAATTACAAAAAATGTAATACGTAAGAAAAAAAAGTTGATAACTTCGGTTTGCATCTACGTTTCTGTTAAAATCAAATAACTTGATGCTCTTTTATCTTGAACTAAAAAATGGGCTCCTTTAGGAATCCTTGAAAATATTTTGAAAACCTCTGATTGTTTGTACTTTCCTTTACGTTTTTTTTTTATGTTTTATATATTATCACACTTAAAAATTTTATATTAATCTTAATTGAACTTTGCTTTGATGTTTAAAATTATTAAAGTTAAAAAAGTGGACGTGCACATCTTTATAACTGATAAATATAACTATAAAATTATCGTACTATTAAAATTTTTCAAATAAGAAAAGTATTTATCATCCTACTTAATGTATTTCGTTCAAAACAGCATCGGCATTTTTTCTCTACTTCAAGCTTATTTGAATTGCTTTTTTGGAATTGCGTAAGATGTAAGTATATCATATTGAAAACAGTAATTTCTGTCATTTAAAGACTATTTCTGTAGTATAAAAGAAACTTATTGATTTTTTTCGTTATTTGAATCATTCTACACAGCGGCAATAAATTTTAAAAGTATGTCACTAGAAAATTGAAAGAAATAAAATCCGCTTTCCTTACTTCCATGCAATATATATATATATATATATATATATATATATATATATATATGCCTATAAATTTTAGTCATTCTTAACCCTTTCAGGGGCAAAATAATTCTCTTTCTAAAATGTTGAAATGATTGAATGTCACCCCATTTCTGTACAAATCGATTTGTAAATAAACTCTTTTCTTCACGTACGTTATAAAAGCTAAAATTTGTTCAAAAGGATGCCGTTTAGAAGTTTGGAATTAAAGTTAACTGGTATGAATGATGTATCACCACCATTGAAAGAATAATACGGAAAGAAAAAATTAAATATTTATATATTATGATAATTCTTCAATAAGTTATTTTCATTGAAAGAGACACATACATGTATGTTTGTTTGACATTATCTTGCCTTAGATCATATCAAAGTTTTAAAAATAGTCAAATTGTTACAAAACTAATACAAGTTGATTTTAGACTGATGCTAGTAACCTATACAGGGTGTCAACTCTGAACGATATCCAATATCTAATTTCTAAACCGTTAGTGGTAAATATATAGTTCCAATCACAAAAAGTTTTTAAATGAGGTAAAAAAATATTTTAAGAGTCATTTTGATCAATAAAAACATTTTTTAAAGTTAGAAATTTAAATTTTTATACGGTCCCTCTCTGCTATAAGTGATATTTATAAAAAAAATTCCTTTTACACTAACAACTAAAACAAACAAAAAAAAATTCCGTTAAACTAACAATAAAATTGACGAAGTTCTGAAATTTTGAATTGCATGACTTATGCCAATTTTCGGCTGACCTGGGCCATGATTTAAGGGATCGTACACAAAGGGCTTTTAGATATTATAAGGGTAGATATAAGGGTATTAGAAGGATTTATTTCGCGTGTACATTTATTTCTACATTGCAGCCGAAAGGAGTCACTCCGAGCAAGTTTTAAGATAACTTTACTTTTTATTAATGAATTTTTAGATTAGGTAATCCAATAGCATTTCAAAATGTTTCATTTTGTAAAGAATTGCGACAGTTGGTTTCCATCGCGTCATTTAAGAAAAATTCTCTTATCGTTTAACTTATATTTTTAGTACAATTATATTTTTCTTTAATACCTTAGAGTGAACATAGATTTCAAATTTATATAGAAACGTTAAATTTACTCTTAACTATTATTATTTTTTTATATCTGAAGATTATTTATATTTCTAGTGAATTTGTGAATGACCATTATTTCGAAGAAAAAAAGATGCTTCAACTTTAAACAGCTATTACTTGGTCATTTTTAATCGTATAAGAATGGGACTTTTTTCTCTTACTTCTTAGTGTAGTAGGATATTTTTACTAAATGTAACTTCTAGAACCGGGGGACTGTATAAAAATTTAAATTTCGCAATTTTTTAAGTCATTTTTTCCCCTTGTAAAATACTTCTTTACCTCATTTCAAACATTTTTGTATTTGAAACTATATATCTATGCCTAACGGTTTAGGAATTAGCCATTGTACATCAATGAGAGTGGACACCCTGTATATTATTATATAAAAGAAGCTTGATTATCTTGTAAATCTTTTTCGTCAATGGTTAATATGCACTTTATTTTTGATCAATTTTTACACTAAGTATTGCTTGATCCCTTGTCTTAGTATATATATATATATAATCTCCATTATATAATTGCAATTCATCATTTATTTCCAATATATATATATACACTATATGGCCAAAGGTGACCGGTCACTTGCGATTTTTGACGTTTTGTCAAATATCTAGAAAAATACATGAGGAATTAACCTGAAATTGCAGGTGTGTAAAAAGTATTGTATAGGTCATATATTTTCGCGAAGATGTTTTTTCGAAACCCCATAGGGGACCATCAAAAAATTGAAAAAGATCGAATATATTTTGGATAACCCTGTAAAAACTAATGGAACAAAAGTGTTTAAGCTCGAGATACTGTGTTCATTTTTATGAGGATAGCATGTATACTCGTAGAGAAATTAAGGTTTTTATAAAAACAGTCCCAAATTTCGCCAAGTTTTTTGCTTATAATTTGCAGAGTTCTTAATATAAAAAAAAGTTCTTTTTAGAAAATATGACGAACAACATTATACACAACACCCCGCAATCACAATTAAAAAATAATGAAAATTGGATGAAAAATGAGTAGGTTTACTAAAAAAATTTTCACTGCGCTTGCGCGAATGCAATCAAAATATAATGTGCATAATGTGTTAGATAAGTGTATAGAGCAACTTTTGTAAAAGTCTCAAAAACATAGTTAGAAAAGTCTGATAATAATCGTTTATAGAATAAGCTCAAAATCCTTTATTCCCAAAATGAAGCAAAAACATAAAAGTCCAGGCAACCCGTAAGGCATGGTGACGTCACGGCGACGTCGTTGTGAAGTCACACTGTGATTTTGCAAAATTGATGTGACGTCACGTGACGTCGATGTGACGTCATAGTGACTAGAATGCGAGGTCGTTATGGCCGTTTTAGAGGCCGTTTGTGACGTCACATTGTGACCACTCTGTGAAGTCACGGTGTGACAAATTTGTGAAAAGTGTGTCATTGTGACTATTTTGGCATTAACTTTGTGACGAACCTGTGACGACCCGTAAGGCATGGTCACGTTACGGCGACGTCGTTGTGAAGTCACACTGTGACTTTGTGACCGTCGATGTGGCGTCACGTGACGTCGATGTGAAGTCATAGTGACTAGAATGTGAAGTCGTTATGGCCGTTTTAGAGCTCATTTGTGACGTCACATTGTGACCAATTTGTGAAGTCACGCTGAGACCAATTTGTGAAATATGTGTCATTTGTGACGAAATTGTCATTAACACTGTGATGATTCTGTGACGACAGTGACAATGCTGTGAAGTCACATTGTGACAATTTTCTGAAAATTGTGTAATTTGTGACGATTTTGTCATGAACTTTGGGACGAATATGTGACTACAATGACAATGTTGTGACAGCGTTAAGATGCAATACATTTATTGAAAAATGAAATCGCTATTCGAGTTCAATCAATGCACCATGACAATGGAGGCAGGAGTGATTATGAGTAAAAGAAAATTCTGAAGTTCACAGAAAAATTTCAGAATGTTTTTTTCACGATACTTTGTCGAAATTTGCATTTTTTTCGAAATCCTTCGGCGATATTCACCTTATTTGTACGATTTATTAACAAAATTTCATGTTTTTTCACTATCATTTGACGAAATTCGCTTTTTTCGCTATGCTTTGACGAAATTCGCCTTTTTTCACTATGCTTAGACGAAATTCACGTTTCTCTTCAATCTCTTGACGAAATTGCGATTCTTAGATGAAATTCACTTTTTTTCCATGACCATTTGAAGAAATTTAGATTTTTTTCGCAATCGTTTGACAAAATTCGCCTTATTTGCGCGATTTATTTACAAAATATCGCCTTTAATCGGTCCATTGATGAAATTCGCCTTTTTTCTACAATCTTTTGACAAAATTTGCTATTCTTAGATGAAATTCGCTTTTTTCCACGATCTTTTGACGAAATTTGCATTTTTTCGCGATCCTTTGACGAAATTCACGTTTTTCTTCAATCTCTTGAAGAAATTGCGATTCTTAGATGAAATTCACGTTTTTTTCCACGACCTTTTGAAGATATTTAGATTTTTTTCGCGATCGTTTGACAAAATTCGCCTTATTTGCGCGATTTATTTACAAAATTTCGCATTTATGCGGTTCATTGATAAAATTCACGTCTTTTCTACAACCTTTTGACAAAATTTGCTATTCTTAGATGAAATTCGCTTTTTTCCACGACCTTTTGACGAAATTTTCATTTTTTCGCGATCCTTTGACGAAATTCACGTTTTTTTTTTTCAATCTCTTGACGAAATTGCGATTCTTAGATGAAATTCACGTTTTTTTCCACGACCTTTTGAAGAAATTTAGATATTTTTGCGATCGTTTGACAAAATTCGCCTTATTTGCGCGATTTATTTTAAAAAATTCGCCCTTTATGCAGTCCATTGGCGAAATTCGCGTTTTTTCTACAATATTTTGACAAAATTTGCTATTCTTAGATGAAATTCACTTTTTTCCATGATCTTTTGACGAAATTTGCATTTTTTTGCGATCCTTTTACGAAATTCACCTTTAACCAATCAAGTTATTCTTTCTTTTCTGTAAACATCATAGCAAGTATAAAAAACTTTTGAGAGTAAAAGAATAATTAGGTAATATTTTCTCATTCTGCTTTTGCAATAATAATTTTACAACAAATTGGAGCTAAAGAAGAAGGAAAGAATGATATCTGCTCAATAACTACATTATTTACTCGCGTAATAGTCGCACTTTTTTGCCAATTTTTCATTGAGAAAGTCTAGGTGCGACTATTATGCTGGGAAATCTACTACACAATATTGTACACTCTAATGCTAAAACATTACTGGTATAAAAAAAACACATTATAATAAAATTAGTAACTTATCAAATGTTTCCAAACTATGTGGTGTTTATTAAATAGCATTTTTCTTTTTATGGTAATATTTTTATAGACGTAAAATTTACAAATAATCTCTGTGAAAATTTTGACAAAAAATTCTCATAATAAATCACTTCACTGAAGGTATCAGTACCACTATTGTAATATGAATCGGTGTATGAAGAATCTTCGTCATTCCATAAAATGTCATCTTCGCTTCCGTCCAAAGCGTCGGAGATTCCTTTGTACAAATGCAAGATGAGCTGCAATCCATATTTGCTTGTTTTGTTATTTGTGCCACTAACTAAATTATATTTATTTGCTGTTTTTATTAATTCTGCAATTACTTACTGTTCCATCTAGGCCATTTTTTAAAGTTGCAGCACCCTGCTCTTTTTAAAATGGGCGAAATACATCCTTTTTTTTAAAGTGAAATTCTGCTTTAGTTGCAATCGGAGATTTCTTGTAAAAAACTTCCCCATACCACAGTATTTCTAAATCAGTGTGCCCAAGACCTTGCAAAAATTATAGAACTTTATTTCTTTAGAAACTACAAGATATTGTTAAATCATGTCGTTATTTAATTGCATTTTTCAATTTGTAATTCATAAAATCCTTAAAAATTAATGTCACTTTATTTATCATATTAAAAAATTATATACTTTTTTCTTATAGCATTACTGAACACATTACTAATATTACATTTACTCATGAAGCTCTGTCATCATGCTCTGTTTTTACTGAACTAGCACCTCTTTTTAATACATTTAACTAACAACACCAAAAAGCATTTTTATATGAAAAATATCAATTATTTATTCAAATAAAGTTTTGAAATTCAATAGCGATACTTTCATATTAGCAACATTCCAAGAGTTAATAGTCGAAGAAATCGCCAAAGATTTTACTACCTACAGCAGTTTTTTTTTTTAAATTCTAATAGTTTTAGTAGTTTAAGCGAGCTGTTCGATTACATGTTTATTAAATTTGTGTTTTATTTATGTACAATTTTTGATGAAGTTTTTAATTTACCATAAAGGTTTTAGAATAACGTGTGGTGAAAATTTTATATATACAATCTGTTACAAATGCAGGTAATCATATTTACTTTTAACTTTTACACGACACAGTAAAATAAAAAATAATGAAAATAATATAAAATAGTTAGCCATTTTTATGTGAATAAAGTATAAAAATTCAAACCATAAGCACAAAATAAAAACACACATTGGTTCATTATTAATATTATTATTTTATTTACAGGATTAGATAATTATAAATAATAAGCCCCCTTTAAGTCACATTGTACCGCTGTCCTATAAGACAGCTAATAAAACAATTTTTAAAATAAAATTGGTAAGGATTTTTTGGATGCATTTTGTTATGACGTCTTTAAAATACATAAAAGTATAATATATAAACAAAAAAAAAGTAACCAATTAAAATTTAATTGTAAAAAATCTATTTAAAAAATTCTTTAAGAATTGTCATTTTATAATCTAGAATTTTACCGTTATTATTATCTTTTTATTGGAGAATTCATAGAGTATTTTTGTACAACAGAAACAGTTTTTTAAAGTAAAATAAAATATTTGCTCATAAAATTAGTTTATGTATGCATTTTATATGTCCTTACTATGTGTCCTACTAATATGTCCTGTTTATAGGACAACTAGTTACTTAAAAAATTAAAAACATTTTTTTTCAAAATTTTGCTAGTATCTACTTAATTACGCCATATTAATGATGTAATTGAAGTTTTAAAATTATTAAAAAATATTTAATCGGCGTGATTCAATATAGGTTAATCAGTCTGTTTTCTAATAAAGTGTATAGTATAGCTATTTTCAAGTTTATGCATATAAAATCATTCAGGAAGCAAAATATTAAAAGTATCCAGAAAAAAAAGTGAAATATATTTTACATTTTAGCTTCTTTCATTCAAGTACATGGATGTGTTTTTAATAATTAAAATATTTCAATGAAACCATATTTAAATTCTCAATGGGTTGCATAATTTCTATATTTGTCAATAAATTGAGACACCGGTTTACTTTGAAAACTTTTCGTTCATAATGTTTAACTGAAAAGTTCTTACCAACTAAGGATATCTCTTTATAAATTTTTATAACTTTTCTCGCATCGAATAATACTCATTGACACTGATTTTTCCCGCTTAATACGACATATGCATGATATCCTTTAAATAGTACTTCCCCACTATGTAAAAAAATTATTATTTCTTCTAAATAGAATAAACTATCTTCATTTCTTCTGAACAGATAATTTTTAAATAAAAATGTGCAACGCAAATTGTTTCAAACCATCAAAAAATTTTATTCTGTAAAAAGGCATTTTTATTTAGTACATTAAATACATTTAAATATTTGCTAATTATGTTAAACTTTGATTATAATATACTTTTATACACCATTTTAAAGTTTGAGAAACTATGTTATTTTAACCTATAATATTTTAAAAGAAAACAAATCTGATTAAAATAAATTTATATCATTGATTTTAATCATCTGATTAAAATTGTTGATATACAGTTATTTATTTCACTAAATTAAATAATAAATCTACTAAACTTTATTAGGTTAATGAAATGTTTATAAGAAAATACTAAAATCGTTATAATTTAAGGAAAAGCAAACTCTGGAATAAAATATTTGTTCATACCTTTTTTTCCTTAACGCCGTTCTTTATTCCGATGTAATCCATGTTTTAGGCAGAACAAATTTTTGAAGTAGAATATATATCCTTAATAAATACAATAGCAATGATGGGAATCGTTTAAACCACACCAAAGCTAGTGTAAATATCTTGGGCGGATATTTTTGTCTAAAGTCTTATCTTGGGATGATTATTCCTATGAATTTTTTAGGTTAAATGTTTATATCTGACAGACTGCATGTTCATAACGCTACCTATTGTCCAGCAAAAACATCTTCCGCCTGTTCCAAAGATTAAAAGCAATATGTTGTTTTTAATAGTTTTTATCGTCTGCGGTTTTTCGAACACTTTTTTTTATCAAGGCAAGAACAGATGGCTTTTCCGTTCTTATACATTTATATGACATAATATTTTTATAAGCATACTTTCAATTAAAATTTCTCGCTTCTAGAATTTTTTGATGCATTTAACTTTTTTTTTATGTGTTTCAAAATAGTTCAAGTTTTAAGTTTTGTAAAGCTACTGTCGAATATGACAATAATTAATCTAATATTGGGAGTATAACAAATTAAAGAATGTTTAAATTTTTAGAGCATTTAAAATTCATTTTAATATGCAATAATGCAAGGCCTTTTGAAAATAGAAAAGTAAAGTTTATATTATAGGTAGTAAATGCAACATAAAAAAGAAATAAAATAACTGGAGAAATAATGTTTTTAGTGGGGGAGTCGGGGGGGGGGGGTGGATCAGACAATTGTCATTTTTTTTCTATTTTAATTTCCTGTAGAATAAAACAGCTTGTAATATAACAGTATTTTTCAAAATAAATTTCCAGAAACGAAAAAAATAAAAATAAATATGAATAATTAATTACGCCATGCGTTTTGCATATATTTTGTATATTTTATTTTATATTCGGAAAAAGTTAAATTTATTTAAAAAGTGTGACACAAGTAGCCAAATTTATTTTTTAAGAATCACTACTAAAATTAATTAAACACTAGCAGAAAAATTTATTACTGAAAATATGCAAATGTTTTTATTTATATAATAAAGCATTGCTTTATTGCAAAACTCCGTCCCTTCCCATGCTCACACACAAACAAATCTTTGCTTTCTCCAAATGTATATTAATTTCTGCCATTTCCGCTGATAAGAATAATTTATAGATAACAAACCAATTTCCCGGATTATAGAATACAGGAGAAAAACATTTTCTTATTATTGAAATCTCTACAGTTAATACATTTTTCTAGATTGACCACTAATAACCCCCAAAAAACATTTTTATAAGAAAAATATCAATTATGTATTCAAATAAAGTTTTAAAATTCAATAGTGATACTTTCATATTAGCAACATTCCAAGAGTTAATAGTCGAAAAAATCGCCAAATATTTTACTATTTACAACAGATTTTAATTATAATAGTTTTAATAGTCTAAGCGAGTAGTTCGATTACATGTCTATTATATTTGTGTTTTATTTATGTACATTTTTTGATGAAGTTTTTAATTTTGTTGTGAAATATTAGCCGGGAACAAACACTGAATTATTTTTATTGTTTGAAGTGGAAAGTTTTAATCTTAACATATGTTTTGTCACACTGTGAGTTTACAATATGGTAGGGTTTTTGTCACATAATGAGACGTACGTTACTTGTAGTGTCATAACAGTGACGTCACAATATTTTTTTAATTGCCAGAAAAATATTTTTTACGGTAAATAACATGTTTTGAAGAATTTTTGTAATTTTAAAAGTTTTCTAAGAAGTTCACATATCAGTCACAATGTGACGTCGCTAAGTGGTGGCATTTTGGTCACAGTTGTGACGTGACCACAGTGACTTACAGTGACGCCACAATGACGTCACTGTGACCATGCATGCTATGAGGGAATAGAGACCGTATAGGGGCTCTACCTAGCAAAATTCATGGTAGTTCTGGAAAAAGGCTTACTATATGCTTTTGGGGTCGCTGAATCCGAATTTTTAACTTCCCACCAAAATTTCCTCCGGCAACCCCCCCAAATTTTGGTAAAATGCCCCCAAAAATGATTTTTATTAAAAAAATCAATTTTTTTATTGTTTTAGGGAAAAAGTATCTAGAAATTCAGAAAGTAAACAAAATTTGCAACAAATTCCATACATGACATTATGACTTAGGATGAAGGGGAAGAGGGGATCTGCCTCGGAACATGCGCGCGGTGCTGCGTGAAAAAAGTTGCGCCTTTCCACTTAACCACTCACACGTTTGCATTCGCCCTCCCATCTCGCCTCAGAACTTTCCCTATAAGGTTTACTTTAAGTTTTTTGGGTTGCTGAATCCAAATTTTTAACTTCCCCCCAAAATTTCCCCTCCCCAAATAGTTGTTTTTAACTTAAATTTCTTATTGTTTTAGGGGAAAAGCATTACGAAATTCAGAAACTAGACAAAATTTGCAACAAATACGATATATGACATTATGGCGTAGGATGAACGGGGAGGAGGAGGGCTGCCTCTGAACATGCACTGCGGCGCTGCGTGCACTAAGTTATGAAGTCCAGGCAATAGGGGATTTTACCTGGAAAAATTAATACTAGTTTTGGATATCGCCTCACTTTATGTTTTTTGGGTCGCTGAATCCGAATTTGTAACTTCCCACCAAAATTTCAACCGGCAACCCCCCAAAAAATTGATTTTTTTTTTAAATTTGGTTTTTGAGAAAAGCGCGCGGGGAATGTTCCGATGCAGCCCCATCTCTCCCCGTTTATCCTACGTCATAATGTCATATATCCTATTTGTCGCAAATTTTGTCTAGTTTCTGAATTTTGTAATGCTTTTCCCCCAAAACAATAAGAAATTTAAGTTAATAACAACTATTTTGGGGGGGGGTCGGGGGGGTTGAATTTTGGGGATAAGTTAAAAATTCGGATTCAGCGACCCAAATAACTGAAAGTAAAGTTCGGAGGGAAGATGGGAGGGCGAATGTAAACGTGTGAGTGGTTAAGTGGAATTGCGCAACTTCGTCCACGCAGCACCGCGCGCATGTTCCGAGGCAGATCCCCCCTCCCCTTCATCCTAAGTCATAATATCATATACCTAATTTGTTGCAAATTTTGTATACTTTCTGAATTTCTAGATACTTTTCCCCTAAAACAATAAAAAAATTGATTTTTTTAATAAAAACCTTTTTGGGGGAGGGGGTTTACCAAAATTGGGGTGGGGGGGGGGGTTGCCGGTGGAAATTTTGGTGGGAATTTCCACATTCGGATTCAGCGACCCAAAAAACATAAAGTAAGCCGATTTCCAGAACTACCATTAATTTTGCTAGGTAAAATTCCCTATTGCCTGGAGTGTAAGGGGTTGTATCCATATATCCATTGATTAGTGCCAATTTAGCATACACAATATTGCGCGTAATGGTGTATTGGGATACAATCCCTCATCTTTTTGCTTCATTTTGGGAACAACGGATTTTGACCGTATTCTGTAAACGGTTATTATCAGACTTTTCAAACTATGTTTTTGAGACTTTAACAAAAATTGCTCTATACATTTAGCTAACACATTATGCACATTATATTTTAATTGCTGTCGCGCATGCGGAGTGAAACATTTTTTTTTGTAAACCTGCTCATTTTTCATCAAATTTTTATTTTTTTTTCATTCTGATTGCTGGGTATTGCGTACAATGTTGTTCGTGATATTTTCTGAAAAGAACTTTTTTTTATATATTAAGAACGCTGGAAATTATAAGTAAAAAACTTGGAGCAATTTGGGACTGTTTTTTATCAAAACCTTAATTTCTCTACGAGTATACATGCTATCCCCATAAAAATGAACACAGTATATTACAATAAGTCACTTATTAATAATCTCGAGGTTTAAACGCTTTTGCTCCATTAATTTTTACAGGGTTATCCAAAAGATATTCGTTCTTTTTCAATTTTTTGACGGTCCCCTATGGGGTTTCGGGAAAAAATCTTCGCGGAAAAATGACATATACTATACTGTTTACATACCTGCAATTTCAGATTAATTCCTCATGTATTTTCTAGATATTTAACAAAACGTCAAAAATCGCAAGTGACCGGTCACCTTTGGCCATATAGTGTATATATATATAATCTCCATTATATAATTGCAATTCATAATCTATTTCCAATATATATATATATATATACAAGTGCGACAGAAAATGTTTAATTAGAAGAAATTTACCCTCTTTCAGTTACCTTAAATCGACATACTTGGTAGGACAGGTTCGAACATACTATTTTACAGGTAATTTACTCTGTTGGGACACATTACTCAGTAAAGATAGATTTTATCTAGTGATATACGTAGAAAAACACATTACTCATTAAATAATAAATTATGATAATAAAAAGTATATTCATTGAAATGTCTTACGAAACCATTGGTAATTATCATATATCTGCATTTATTAAATTATTATTATTTGTTTTCATATTACATAAGGTTAGTTGGGGTAACTGGACCCACGAGGTAACTGGGCTATAGGCTATTTTATAAAAAAAAACTGTTGATGTTTTTTAAGTTTTAGCATTTGTGAACAATGCACCTTAATCTCTACTTCCTAAAACAATGCGTGTCAACTCAGTCATAACTCTCAATTTGCTGTGATAGGTTGTCAAAAATTTAGGTTTCTTTTTTTTAAAAACAACGTCCATTTGGTTGAACTTCCACAACTTTTTATTAAAATGCGGTAAGTACTTTTATTAAACAATCTTTTTTTTAAAGATTAGGCATATAACTACATTAATATTATTACGTATCTATACACATATACTTCAAGTTTCAAATGTAAGCCTGGTGTCCCAGTTACCCCATAAATCTTTCAAGAATGGGGTAACTGGGACATGTATCCGGGGTAACTGGACCATGCTGGATCCAGTTATCCAATAGTTATAAATATTTTTTTTTTTTTGTTTTTCTTACTACGGGAAGTAAATTTTCTCCATTGTTTTTTGCTCATAATAAAGAAAATTATAGAATACCATATTAAAATTACGTAATAAAAATTTAAAAATGCATATTGGGTGGTATTAAACCGAATTTCTTGACACCTTGAAAAGCGGTGATGCCCTTATTACATCACATAATTTTAATTCCTAATTGCCACATTGGTATCGGAATTTTATAATGAAAATTTCACCCTTATTAAGAATGCGAAAATATACTTGTTTTCAAATAGATTCTCTTGTAAATACTGCACTCTCAGAAATGAATACTCAGATTTCATAAAATTTTCTTTGTTTTTGACGAAATGGTTTCCTGGAAAATGCTCCGAGCGAACATTTCGTCAAATTGACGAAATTAGTTTCTTCACTTGCTTGATGATATAAATTTCGTCAATAGTTTCGTTAAATGAGGGCTGGTGGCGCCATCTCTCAAACAGTTTGGAAGCTCCAGTATTTGGCACGGGGAAAGAAAAAAAATCACTTCTCTCTCTTTCCTCGGCGTGATTCGAACTCACGACCTTTCGTGTGGGAGGTCGCTGCTCTTCCAACCTGACTGCTGGGGACTTGAAAGTGTCTGCTTTTAGACTGGTGTAATGAATTCTACTTCGTGTTTATATTTTTATAACGTAGATTGCAATTTTATCGGCGCTGCAATATTTTCTGAAAGTTTTAAGAAAGGCTAATTTATTTTTATGGTTTTCTCGTGTCAATGAATAATTATAATATGGCTTGATTAAATAATTTACAACTGAAATTTTCTTTGATCAATGGATGATTAGAATATGGTCTGGTTAATTTGTTGCGCACAAATAACGAATTGTGAAGTGCATATTGCGTGAGATTTTATCACTTTGAGTAGGAGGATAAGATTTTAACACTTTACTGTTTATAAAGAGGAGAGGGATCAATTATGTTTATTTTTAATTTGATTGAAAACATAATATACTTCTTAAAAAAAAGATATCCTAGAAGTTTGAAATTTTATTGACCTAATTTTCTTATTGAATGGTTTTGAAGAACACAGGAAATTTATTATTTTCGAATTAAAACATAACGAACGACAACATATAAATAAAATAATAATAATAATAATAAGCATTCCTAAAAATTCTAACAGCTAAAAAAATAACTAATGAAGAAACAATAACTACCTATATTTCAGTATTTTCTGAAAAGCACTAAGTGCTGTTTTAAAATAAATTATTACAGGACTAACATAAACAAGCAAATATCTGTTTGCTAAAATCGCAGGTTCTGAGGAGGATTTGAGGAAGTGTTTCCTTAAAATGCATTGAGTCTGACCGTGATTGAGGCAAAACTTTCGTCAAATATTTGAGGATTTACGTTTCGTTAAAAGTCACGTGATGTTAATTGGAAATGATCGTCAAAAACGACAAAATACAGCTCGAGGATTTCTGAATCGTCAAAAGGGAGTTTTATTTCTGAGAGTGTGGTGTCATTAAATTATTTCCACATTTTACGAATGCAAATACCTCGCCCCTGAAAGCGAGATAGGCAATCCTTGAAATTCTACGATATACAGGGGTCGTATTCTATAGGGAAACTTTTATTGTTCCTACCACTATTTTGAAAATAATATCTTCATCGCACCTTTCTTTAGAATATGTTAAATAAAATGATCATGATGGTAACTCATTATGGGCTCTGGTAGGAACAATAATTTTTTTCCTATATAATGCGAGCCTTGGATACAGATCAAAGTACTTAAATATTTACATGGCCGTTTGTTCATAGATTTACCATGCTATTTTCCCCTTAAAATACCCATGTGACTTTTATACTTATTACCTATACTAAAGTACATAAGTACTTACTTAATTTTTATGTTTTTTGTTATAAATAAATCCAATATTTTCACTTTTAGTCTTTTTTTTAGACACATTGACAGCGAAGGTTTCTCTTACAACGCTCTTCATTCACATATAATTTACATGATCTGCCTAGTTTAAATTTTTTTAAGTTGTTTACATGCTTTTTCAAACAAGACCTGATAATACATATGAAAAAAAAAATGTGTGTGGAACATAGTCCTCCTGGCCCACTTACCCCCATTTTTATGGGGCAACTGGACCCATGAGGGAAGAAAGATGCAATATGCACATTTTTATATTTTTAAATATTAAAATGTAATTTTGAGCATTTCTGTCGGATAGAGGGAACCTAACTGAACACATTTACAGAAATTCAGACTTTAATTCAAATGAACATTAGCTTTTTGAAGCTGACCTGTCAGAAGCTCCAGAGTCACATTGTAAAATCATGGCCCAGTTGCCCCAACTAACCTTATTCCCATGTTCGTTTTTAGGTAATAAAAATGCACATTATCTTATTCTTTCACTGTGCATAACGAGACTCATTACTATAAGTTTTAAACTTTCCCACGTTCTACCTTCTTGTATTAAAATTGCTGTTTGTTATGCTTGGAAGTATGATGAGATTTTAACTCTTAATTATATGATTAATATGCGCATTTAAAAAAGTTTGGCATACCTATTTATAAATTTTCAATCTTTAAACTAAAAAATACTTTTAAATCAATAAAATGCAATTACTGAAACTTTGACTAAAAAATGTGACATAAATTCTATTCTGTTTATTGCACGATTTTCATGTTATCATTGCTCTGTTATCTATCTCTACTTATGAGTACTACTGTTTATTTTTATTAAAACTTCTGAAACATTGGGTGTCGCAAGGTGAGCACTGTTTTAAGCTGCCCGACTCCCTATTACTTACAAAACCTACATTATATTATGAAATATAAGATAAATTCTTATTTCAAATTTAAATATCATTAATAATACTAGACCGGGAGACACAGCACAGACATTATTGACTGAGTTGGTGGCTGAAATTCCGGGATTAGACAGGTCTCGATTAGCATATTAAAATGCAACTGGTCTGCTAAATCAAGTCTTGGTGCAAATAACTTAGAAAACCGATTTTTGTGGTTGATCGGTAGGTTTAGCATTGTGCTTTTGTGCACCCAAAGGTATGAAAACATGGAGGTCTGGTAGTAGGAAAACAGAGCGGTAAACCTACCAGACAACTACTAAAATCGGGTGTACAGGTGTTTTTTACCAATATATGACTTAGATAACCAATTGCATTTTAATATTGCGAATCGAGTTTTAACTAATCTTGTAATTTCAACTATCAACTCGATGAGGTTATGCTTTGTGTAGTCGCCTCCTGGTCTATGTAACATTATCACTATTTTACATCAAAATGCATCTAAGCAAATTTCCGAACGTTTTTAACACGTTCACGCCGGCGCGGTGGGTCACACTCGACTGTCTCAGAGTTGCCAAGTCTCCGGATTTTTGCACACTACTATTATTTTAGAGAATATGTTGTTCATTTAAATCGCCCAATTGTTCTATTTAAATAAAACAACATTTTTTGTATTAAAATTCTAGTATCCAAAAGGCCGGAGACTTGCCAGCACTGATACAATCGTGTGTGACATACCGCGCCGGCGTGAACGTATTAAAGATAAACATTGAATTTTTCCTTAGATGCCCGCCATTTTTAGAAAATCAGTTTGTCAAAGATTCAATCAGCTTCAATCAGTAGAATAAATATTATTTAACTAAAAACCGCTAAATATTTTAATTTCAGATAAGCTAAATTTAAGCGACAATAGACCCCAAATGAGTCAAAGAGCCATCGGAAAGCGTCAATAATTTCAATTATATATATATATTAAAATAAAATGTATCAAAATTATCTTTAGTTCTTGTATTATATTTTTAAATAAAAGGTCAAGTGCGAGTATTACTCGCGTACAGAGGGTTCCGTAGAATAAATATATGAATTTGTAATTGTATTATAAAAAACCGTTGCTAAAATAATACCAAGACTTTGTAAAAAACTATACAACATAGGGTTGGGAGCATATATTAGAAAGGTGTAAATGGATATATCATGAAAGTTCAAAGATATATGGAACCTAAATAATATCAAATATAGCTATTCTGTATAACTCATTTTTAATATCATCCTAATCTCTTTATAATGAACTTAATACGTTACTGATAATAAAAGCAGTGCATATTTAAACTTCATTTGGCATTTCATAAAACTAAATTCAGCCTAGAAATAACCTTTATTTCTACAGTGTAGCTAAAACAAAAGCTTTGTTCAAAGTTTAAATTTGGCATTGTGCTAAGCACGCTTCGAAAGGAGATCGCAAAGTAGCAACGCCGCCTTGGTCAGTGCCGCGTTTTTCCAGATAGGTTTTTAATTAACTTTTAAAGTCACTCCAGGCGTATTGAGAGATACGCTCAATGCAAACTAGTCGCAAATCCCACAGTATTTATGTGATTCATTCTAATTAAACATTTCAAGGGCGGTGTCCTTAAAAAAAGGACACCTAATTTTAATTCTAAAACAGACAAACGGCACCAAGAATATTTAATAAAAATTCACCTTTTATCATGTACGTGAAAATAAGCAGGTTCGTATTTTCTAATAAATTCGTTTATAAATTCTGGTAACATTATTTCATAAGTTTATAAACAGAATTACTCCGCAACGGAAATGGTTAAGTGGTCACAAGACTCTTAAAGCTGCAAAAGTTTAGAAATTTTAATATTTTTAGATGTTAAACTCCTATCTTTTCTGAACATTTTGATATAATTGTTTCCTTGAAATTCCCATTAGAACAGAAGTTATGGCTTTTAGAAGTATACTCGCTCAATAGCTGAAGTGTTGTTTCCGAAACTTTGAAGTCATTTTTCTCCAAATGTCGTTTTTTGGGCATAACGTGCAGGATACCTCAAAACCTTCTGAATATTTTTTCGTGAAATTTTCAAAACATATGTTTCATGTTAGTCTGTATAATCTGAACCAAAAACTTCCTTTTTATCGTTCCAAAAAATATTTTTTTAGGTGATTACACTGTTGAAATTTTCAAAATTTTGTATTAGTTAAATGCAACATTGCATTAAAATATAAAATGCTTTAAATGCAAATTTATTTAAGTTTAGGGTAATTATTACAATCTGCAGTATAAGTAAGCACTAAAATTTCTAGTTGCAATATTTATTTTGTAGTCCTGCAAACTATTATGCCAATGTTCTGTTCGACAGATGTCTTTCAGTTTCGAGCCGCTTATAAATACTAATTCTGCATCTTGCAATTTTTTAAATACATGAAATGAAAGAACATACTTATTTATATCTTTCATCTCAATTAAAATTGTATTAAAAAAGTAAATTAAAATAATATATATTTTAAGACTTTAAATGTTGAAAATAGTCTTTTTTTTCAAATTTTAGAGTCCTGAGACCCCTGAAATTAGTATGTTTTTAACAATTTGACATTTATTGCTTTATTACTGTTTCTCGATATTATATTGCACATATATATCATTAAAAGTTGTTAATTAGGCATAGGGTACGCCTCCGCTGTCATTGTGTACGTCCAAACTTACCGCATCTTTAAGGGTTAATATATCGGCTAATTACCGATGCTTTTTTTTCGAAATTCATTATCAACAATGCTTTTATTCTTCTGCTACGATAGATACATCCAGCGATGCTCAACAATTTTTCTGAATGCCCGTAAATCGAAATTTGTGTGTAACAGAAAAATGCGATTTTCTCAAACTATGTGATTTATGGTGATCGCTATAATTTTCCGGCAAGGTTTAAACTATCGTCTACTACCTCTAATTTTTTCATAATTTTAGTTTTAGTAGATTTGGAATTAGATGGGGGGGGGACATATTTTTGTGCTACATTTTCGACAATATCTTTGAAAATATAATACCTAAAATTAAATGGAATGTATTTTTGAGTTCAGCGTTATGAAGATTTCACACAATACCCCACACGATATATACAAAGAAAAGATTTTTTTTTTCAAGTACCATAATAGGCCCCTCTACATTTTTACTAAATATATTTATGAATATTTATTAATCTCAAAATATGTGGGTCAATATTCTTTATTACTTTCCCGAATTTAAACTTTCCACGTTCCATAGTTTACGAGTAAAAGGGCTGTGACAGACAGACACAGAAGTGATCTTATAATGGTTCCGTTTTTACTTTTTAAGTTCGGAACCCTAAAAATGTGATAATAATATATATATATATATATATATATATATATATATATATATATATATATATATATATATACATACATTTTGTTTCAGCACAGTGGTTAGAAAGTTTCAGGAGAGATAGAGTACACCTAGACGATGGGAAATCCCATAGCAATGCATGATCGGAAACGCTTTCCCGGCGCAATAGTGGCCACACAAAACATATAAAAGGAAGCTCAAAGTGAGAAACATGTACGCACATACCGGGTGTCCCAAAAAGGACTGACTGATTTTTAAATTCAATAACTTGCAAACGGTGACAGATATTAAAAAAATTCTTGCAGGAGGGTTATGCATAAGGTCAAAAGTTTTATTACAGTGATTTTCAATTTTAGTTCGATTTACAAACAATAGATGGCGCTGTAAGAAATAGTCGCTAAATACAGGCTCGATTTTTGGTCCTTTATCTTGTTCCATGCAGAAAAAGGAGATGGAAATGTATTATCCGGGCCACGAAGTACCAAAAATCGAGCATGAATTTAGCGTCTATTGATCGCAGCGCCATCTATTGTTTGTAATTCGAACTAAAATTGAAAATCACTGTAAAAAAACTTTTGACCTTATGCATAAACCTCCTGCAAGAATTTTTTAAATATCTGTCACCGTTTACAAGTTATTGAATTTTAAAATCAGTCAGTCCTTTTTGGGACACCCGGTATATACACTGTGATGCGTTCTTCCATATTGTTTAAGTATGATTGGGATCATTTTCAGTATGACCTTCCCTCATTACGACACTGGCGTGCGTCTCCACCTAAATGCAACATATGGCCAACAGTGGATCGGGCGGGGTAGTCCGGTGCATTGGCCCGCTCGATAACCAGGCCTCACTTGCCTTGGCTACATCCTCTGGGGGTACGTAAAGACACTGGTGTACGGAACTCCTGTTAACAGTGCTAAGGATCTTGTTGCAAGCATCGTGACAGCTGCTGGGGAAGTCCGGGACATACCGGTATTTTCGAGAACATTAGATCTTCCATGGCCCGAAGATGTGAGGCCTGCATCACGGCCCGATGTCGTAATTTCGAACACCGTCTTTGAAAACGAATTTTGTCTCTTTTTGTTATTGTTATTATTATTTTTTTTTTGATATACAAAAAATAATAATAAATTTACTCACCCTATTCGTGCCCTTCCTTCCTTGTGTTTTTTGTCGTCACTACCGCTCACAGAAAGCGTTTCCGACCATTGCTATGTGACCATTGCATTGCTATGTGATTTTTTTATCGTATAGCTGCACTCTGTCTCTGCTGAAAATTTGTAACGGCTGTGCTGAAATACCTTGTATATATGGGTCGATATCTAAAAAATTGGACAATTTGTGTCCACTGCCAATAATATATCATTAATTATACTGAAACTAAAAACTGGAAAATGGGAACGTCCACTGTTACTCTTGTGACCATTCGTGCTGTTTTTTACAAATACTTGCAATTATTTTACTATAAAATATAATTAAGGTAAAAAGTGATATAACCAGTAAAATACTATTGTGCTCCACTCATTTAATATATATCTAATTTGTAACAAAAAGTATTTCCCTTGTCTATATAATCAATCAAAATTTTGTTACTCTTGTGACCAGAGTGTCACAAGAGTCATTTAATATATACATAAGTAATATTTTTTTGTTATAAATTAGATATATGTTTGTGTGTGGAACACAGTATTATTTAGCTGGTTATATCAATTTTTATCTTACTTATATTTTGTAATAAAATAATTGGAATTATATATGAAAATGTGCTCTAATTATCACAAGAGTAACGAATGGACGTACCCAAATATAATGTATTGTAACTTTTCTTATAACAATTACCAATGATAAATGGACATATAATGATGTATAAATAATTAATTTTAAGCTTTAAGCAAACGAAATCATTACAGTCCCTGTCCCAAGGCACAAATATTCAATATTAATTGTATGCTGTAAACATTTCTATAAGTATTATTAACTTTTCTGTTATATATTTATACCTATATATGTACAGTATGGGAAAATATAATTATTCTTCATTACTATAGATTGTATAGTAAAATATTGTAGCACGTATATTTGTCCCTGACGTTGACCATCATCTCAGTACCTCTAAACCCACATTTATGTTAACAGATACTAGGTGGCGCTGGCAGAATTATTTCAATTGAAACAGTAATTAAAGTTCAACTAGCCACCATGGATGACGGTAAGTCGTTCTTTTCTTTGTTTCATATTTAGAAATATTTAGTTTTTTTTTTTTTTTTGAATAGGGATGAGTATTTTTTTATAGCATCATTCATGTCTCCATATTTAAATTTTTATTTATAAAAGAAAAAAAAACTCATTGCAACTTTATTTATGTAACATACAAATGTCACATGGCATATTTAATAATTTACATGTGTACAAAATGATCCAACAAAATGCCTGTGCATCTGTTAAGACAAAAACATTACCTCAGTCCCCATCATCTCAGTCTCAAATATTAGACATGATTATGGTATTAACAGACACTTTCTTCCATAAAGGTTTATACTAGGCATAAAATATACATCCTAGATCTCAAAACATTCAGCAACATGTATCAGAGTATATAATTGTATTTGGAACTTGGTACATTAATTTAAAAAAAAAAAAATAAAAATTCTGAAGTGAAATTGTCCAGTTTTCAGATATTGACCCATATAGGAAAGACAACATTTTGTTCTACCGCACGAATACGTGTAACCCTTAAGACGTACTAATTGAGTACAAAAAGGAATGCAACCTAGACATTCGTGTCTGGCTTATAAAGGTACCAATGGTAGGTTATAAATGTCTATTACCCTTTGCCTTTGATTGCGAGCGGCTAGTTTTCGGATCTAACCCCGACCAACGACATACAAGGTCAGTTCAAGATTGTTAAATCGTCACACGGTGTGGATCATCTTTACACGGTGATTGACACAAAACGATGGGTGCTATTTATAGCAATCACTGTGTAATGATGAACCACTCCGTGTGACTTTTAAACGTCATGTACTGATCTTGCATGTCCTTGGCCATGATCTAACCCTGTATGCGTGAATGAGTGAAGACTGTCAAAAACTCAAAGTTTCGGATGTTGCGAGTGAGTAGGTAGTTATGGTGTTTTTCTGATTGTACATTTAATTTTACGTAGCAAGATAATGCGATTTAGCCCTTGGATGTTTGAATACTGTAAAATGTGATCATTTAGCTTAGAAAGTTGGGTTTTAGCAACGAGCCTGAGCCTATATTTTTAACAATTCCAGCTGCGTCTCTTATACTGCGTTTACATTATGCCGTAAACGTCTCCCCAGGTTTACGCGGCCTGCCAGTCGCAGATTTTCAAATAATCAGCGTGTACATTGGCTGTTTACGATATTTCCCTGAAGATCATAATGTAATGGAATTCTTTTGTGTGTCTCTTAAAACGAATTATAAATGCTACATATTTTGTTTTAAACAGAGAACATTACATGGAAAATCAAAATAACATTTAAAAATAACGAAGAAATCTACGTACATGTACGAGGCAGACGGTCTGGCAGACAGACGGAGGGACAGGCAGACAAACGAACCGAATTTATAAACAGTTTTCAATAATGATGGAAAGAGTTAAAAATCGAAAGATGCTATTTTAGAGCCAGAAAATAAATCATGTTATAACACGTGTCGTAAAGTCCAAAGTTTAATAAGTCGAGAAATTTTAGTTATAAAAGAATCAGATTTTAGTTCTCTTCTCATAATTGAAGCAATATTTTCTTAATGTAAGTTTTCGGAAAACCGTGTCGTATAAAAAAAAAGGAAATTTCGAATTTTATTACATATTCAAGCCCTCGTGTAACAAATACCATAACCATATCTGAAAGCTATACTTGATTTTAATATATTTTGTAATTGAATGTGAATTTCTATCGACCAGAATTGAAGAAACAAATAGATTCTCTATTTTTAGACACCCGGTATAAAGAATTCAAAGAAATTGCTTTTTTCCAACGGTATTTTTAGCGAACCAATTTTTAAGCTTTTTTAGTCTTCTCTCCCATCACTTCGCATCATATTGCAAAACGTTCGGTTAGTTTGCCATACAAGGGGAGAAACACATTAAGGTTAAATGTAGTTAGTTCTTTTTTTCAACATTTTTCATGGGCACTGCTTAAAATTATAAAAAAAACCGTGAATAGAAGTATGAGTACTGTGTGGGTCTGCACTGTATTCCGAAATTTTTAATGATTTAAATTAGTTACACAACAATATTTTTTTGCGCTTGGTTTCTTATTTAGGACGATGTCATATGAAGGCAATCCAGATTGTAAGTTCCGTTAAGCAATAAAACAAAAGGAAACGATTATTAGAAAGAAAAATTATTGCATAATGATATAGAATTCTTAGATTATTTTTCAACTTAGTTGCCCTCATTGGTGAAGCATTTATAATACCGGGGCACGAGCTTTTGTATGCCCTCGTTGTAGAATGATTCTGTCCGTGATGCCAATCATGTGGTAACAGCGTTTTTCACCTTGTCGTCTAGCGTGAACTGCTTTCCAGAAAGAAGCGTCACACAGTGGAGTATTTGACCCGAAATCCTAGCCCAAAATATTTTTCTATGTAAATATAGTCCGATTGTCTTGAAATTCTTAGATGTTACTGAGTATCACTATGGCATGTTTGGTATTGTAAATGAAGTCTACAGAATTTACGGTTCATTTACAGAGACACCCAAAAGAATTCCCTTACGTTATGGTCTATAGGAAAAAATCGTTTGCTCTGTATTTTAATGATATCACACTATTTTAAACGTACTGAAATTTATATACGTCACTTAGGTGTACTAATGCACTTATTGTAGAATACCGTGTGCATAGAATATATCATTCATTTACTGGGACACACAAAAGAAGTTGGCTGAAGAATAAATTTAACTATTGAAGTCTATGACCAATAATTGCTGGAAGTGCGTTTGTAGTTGTGATATGCGTTTTTTAATTGAACTATTTTTTTTAAATATTACTTGGTGTGGATACATTCTATTGATCATATACAGGGATGCACAAAAGTTCTCAAGTACATTTCCGTTTACTTACAGAAATGGCTGAATGAAAAATTTTAACTGTTCTATGCGTTTCACTGAACTAACTTTTAGCATACTATGCAGTATACATACAAATCCATAGCTTAGTTTAATATTTTAAGTCTTAAAGGCTGACGAAGTGTGAGTAAGATTTTAACTCTTTACATAATAATAAGTATACATTCTATAATCATTTTGACAACTAAGAAAAAAAGAGACATCATAGACTTAACATTACCGAAAAGAGTTTGGAAGTTGAGTGACTAACAGCCTTATATGTTTAATGTTTATAAGAGAAAAGTAATTGTTGATAGATAGTTTTATTTAGTAGTAATTTTTAATTAATTGTATTTAATTGTGCTATCTATAAAATTTATTATTTACATTTAATTTACTTTGATAATAATTATTACATTTAATTTACATTTAATAAAGATTATGTACATTTGATAAAGTTACATTTAATAATACATTTAATAAAGTGGAGTTTCTACAGTATAGAGATTCTGGTTTTTCAGTGTATTTAATAGATTACCAGTTTCAATCTGATTCTTCAGCTCTCTGTTTTTCAATTCTTCATGACACTCTTCAATGCTTTTATCAGGGCTACGATTAGACCTAGCTGGATGAAGTTGTAGCGTCTCGCTACTATATGACTTGCTCTTTTTTCGCCCAGTTGGAAATTTACATCTAATATTGCTCTTTTCCCTTGGTCTTTGTCTAGAGCAGTTTATAAAAGAATCACTGCTTAAAAGAAGCCCATTTGGAACATATTTATTGCAAACTTCTCTATTGCACTTTCTTGAGTACTTTGTCCGGTTCTGTCTAAAGTGTTTGTTTCTGTCCTCGGCAGCTTCTTCTGACCGTTGTCCAATGTGTACGACTGCTTTCTTAATTAAAGTCCCACCATGAACCAAAACCTTGTGCATTGTTGAAAGCATGGGGTACCAATTGTAAAAATGCACATACAGTCTTGCTGTTTCATCAGCAGATGTTTGGAACTTCTTTTCGTCAATGCTAAGCCAGCTTGTTATGACTACCAATATTACTTACAACCTTTTAGTTTTTTCTGCGTCTACTCCAGACTAATTTAGAACCCTCCATTCTCCCCTTATTTTCTACCTATGAGCACCTGAAACTAATTGGAGAAACTTTTTGCAGTAAATAAGTATTTACAGTTTGAAGCCGATCTGATATTTCTATCAAGAGGTATCGAGTTGCGTACGTATGTACGTACCTACATACGTACGTAGATGCATACTACAGAATGTATAGGGGCAAAAACTGTCGGGCAATAGCGTGTAAGCTAAAAACCTGCAATACGAGAGTAAAAATATAGTATTTATCTCTTCAATTCGGAAGCCGCAAAAAATGGGATTTAAGCAGTCCCCCCGAAAAAAATTATATAAAAAATGGCAACAATATGCAGAACATGTTTCTTGTGAAATTGGCTTTCAGAACTATAAACAATACGATTATATTTCAAAAATGGCCCGGCAAAGAATGGCACACTTTTAAAAAGGCTATCAATATGTTTAAACTAGAGCCAAAAACGCTTTTAAAATATCCCTTTTACAAATTTAATCTTCTTTTATTATATTAAAATTTAAACTATTTAATTTAACACATAGTTTAACACTAATCTGTGACCTCTTTAAAACACATAAGCGTTGTTCAATTTCAGTGCAACAATTCATTCAGCCACAAAAAAATTACATTTAAAAGTAACAACAATGCCAAAAATCAACAAAAAATCATGTTTTCTTTCAAAGAAGTTTTCTCTTCAACTGAGGCCAGGAGTCACCGCATGCGGCTCAGGTTCCTGATATAAACATTGATCGACACACCAATTTGTCTGTTATTAAAAAATATGATTCTTATAATTATTGATCAAATTTTAATTTTTGCCATTTTGGCCAAGTTTTTGGGTCAAATTCTCCAATCTGCGTCTTAATTCGTAAGGATGAATCTTCGGTTCTCCTTAATCTTATCTTAAACTTCTGTAACCAAATCATCATCAATAAGAGACGGTTGCCACACTTCGTTCTTCGTCGTGAACTGTTTTCACGTTCTTCAATGAACCTTCGCACTGACCTCCTTACCATAAAAGCACTCCTCACGTTTTGTCCGTATACTTTAAAATATTGTCTGTGAATTACATTTTGTTTAGTGTTCCTAGCATTCAGAAAGCGAATGACAGACCGTTACTCACATGCAGCTGGACATTCCATTTTTTAAAGCATTTTAAACGCTTAAAATGCAGCCGATGCAATACTCAGCGATCTACAAAATATTTCAGTTGTTTGCCAATGAGTCAGTTAAGTGGACGCGCATTCATGAAATCCTGAACGCAGGCCTTCCGCGGCAAAATTTGAAAGCGAAACTTTCGTATTCGATTGCCCTCATAGTTAGTTTTCTATAATTTAAGAGCGGATTAGTTGTTGCTACATTGAATTGACACCCTTAGTCAGAGAATTACAGGTTGTTTTTTAAATTTTAATAATTTTCACGTATTTTTTAGCGCTAAATCGAAAGTGACTTTTATTTATAGCGTCACGTCAGGACTTACAATTACGTAATAATCAAGTCAGGACTTATCCTAAATTTTAGTTGTAAAAAATTGAGAAAAACCTACTAAAAAATGCATGAGATAGTTGTGTTTTTTAACTTTTGATGATTGATTTTTACGTACACTCATGTCCAAAATTAAGGTTACAAACATAAAATCTGTGAAAACTGATGAACTATTCGCTGTTTTGCTACAAAATTTGGCACATATGTAAATTATACTAAGAGAAAGAAAATAGCAACATAACAATATGAAAAAGTCTTAATCATAAAAGTGCTAAATCATGATTCAGAGATAAAGCATTTTTCTCGGGAAAAGTCTGTCTAATATGGAGTTTGACCATCGTGCATTGCTATATAAGCCCCACAACGAACTCTCATACTGTTTATGAGGGTGTCAATAAATGTTTGTGGCAACAAAGCCCATTCTTCCAAAAGGGCGGCTTTTAACTCCTGGCGGGTCCTGTGAGGGAGGTTATGTTGTGCAATGGCTCTTTCTAGACCATCTCAAACATGTTCAATAGGATTGAGGCCCGGAAACCTCGAGGATCAATTCATACGGCGAATATGCTATTCTTCAAGAAAATGTTCAACAATCTGAGCTCTGTGTGGCTTCGCATTATCGTCCATGAACATGAAATCCGGGCCTACAGTAACCCGGAACAATCTCACATAGGTTTCATGGATCACATCCCTATAGCGCTGTGCGTTGATAGAACCCGTATCGAAAGCGTGCAGTCGTTTACGACTGCCCAACATTTTGCCTCCCCAGACAGGGATTCATTAGCCAAAACATCTGTCGATATCTGTCGATTTCTTTTACGTAGGAAGGATGATAGCAAACTCCACGTTCTCTCCAGACGAAGATTCGACGAGAATCACTCTGCGTGGTGAATCCCGAGTCATTACTGAAAAGAACATGCCCCATTCTTGTTGTGTCCAAGACTGATGTCTTCGGCTTCACAGCAATCTAGGGTACATGGTCTAGGTACATGGTATAGGAAGAGCCATGGCACAACATAACCCCCTTAACAGGACCCGCCAGGTGTTAAAAGCTGCGCTTTTGGAAGAAAGGGCTACGAACATTTAGTGGCACCCTCATAAACAGTATGAGAGCTCGTTGTGAGGCTTGTATAGCAGTGCACGATGGTCATACTCCATATTAGACAGACATCCCGAGATAAATGCTTTATCTCTGATTCATGATTTTGAATTTTTTGATATACCCTGTATTTTAATTCACATTTAAAATCTTTTCCATTCTCTTATCTTGACATATTATTTCTACCATTGTAATATACATCTGTGCCACATTTTGTGGCAACACAGCGAATAGTTCATCAGTTTTCACAGATTTTATGTTTGTTACTTTAATTTAGGACATTGGTGTATTTCTAGCACTGAATCTAAAAATTATCCTTATTTGTAACCACCATGTCAGAATTTATCGTAAATCGTAAATTTCAAATTAAAAAAATAGAAAATGTGATACTATAAAATAGATGTATCACTTTTATTATTCATTTTAATTTTATTCAATTTTTGCCTTATACTGGAGATTCTTACAGCTAAAGAGCTCATCGGTCCGATGAGGGGAAGGGAAGTGTTTCAATATTAACTTTGAACTTTTGAACTTAGGAATTTCCGATTTGCGAAAAATCCTGCTGCGATGGTTAAAAATAAAGGTTTTTTTCTAATTGAGCGCTAAAAACAGACATAAAAATGAATTTTCAAAAGTTTACAAACGCAAACATCTCATCTATTTTTCAGTATCAGATTTTCGCTTTTCCTTTACTTTTTACCTTCGAAAATCACGATATGTAAAAAATCCTTACGTGATGGTAAAAAATGACGGTCATTTTCGGATTCAGCACTGCAAAATACATAAAAATCCATTTTCAAAAGCTAAAAAACTTGACTCAACTCAAATTTTGCAGAATTAATCAGACATAATCTTTTCTTAAACATCCTTTTTTGGGGACTTTAATGTAAGCTCCTCGTCTTTGAATTGCTTGTAAGAAGATAAATGAAAAGAATTTGTAGAAGTGTGACCTCAATGACCTTAAAATTATGTGACCTCATGTAATATAGTAAAAATAAAGGAATCACTAACCACAGAGAAATGTAATACAGTTGGTTGTGCACTTCAAATATAATTCTAAGACGCTTTTAAACCTAACTAGTTCATTTTATACGTATACTAGGCGACAAACTATGAAATATAGTGACAGAGAATATTTGCCTATTTCTTAGTAATAACCTCTAAAATCATCTTAAAATCTATTAAAAAAGAGTGGTTTTCTCCTCTGTCTATTTAAAACTATGAAAATAAATTTTAAAGAGAAAATTTTAATTTTCTTGGCCAGTTTTTTTTACAAAAATATTTCACAATTTAAGCATTTTGAAATGCGATATAAGTTATAATTTATGATTAACGAAATATTTGTGTAAAACCGCTGCTTTAAAAGCATTTAAAATTAAAAAAAATTATGTAACCTTAAACATTTGGAAGTAAATTTTGTTAAGAAAAAGACTTAAGGGGTCATGAAACTCTTAAAGCTTCAATATTTTAATTTTTAAGATGTTAAACTCCAATCTTTTCTTTATTTTTTTCTTTATTAACATTTTGATACAATTCGTTCCTTAAAGTTAAAATTAGAACAGAAGTTACGGCTTTTACAATTATACAAGATCAATAGCTCTAGCGGTGTTTCCGAATCTTTGAAGTCATTTTTCTCCAAATGATGTTTTTGGGCATAACGCACAGGATATCTCAAAAACTTCTGAATATTTTTTCATGGGATATTCAAAACATGCGTTTCATGTTTGTCTGTATAAACTAAACCTAAAATAGTCTTTATATTGTTCAAAATATATATTTTTAAAGATTATACTGTTAGGTAGCTTTCATTACAAAAAGCTACCTATTGCAGCCGTTCGGAGGAAAGCGATTTCCAAAATTTTGGTATATTTTCATCGATCATGACCCCCCAGACCCCGAAACCACCTTCAAAATTTATATATATGTATATATATATATATATCTGACCTATGTCACACTGTAACTCTCGTAATTATGAACCGATTTCGATGTAATTCGGTGTGCACATATTACATACCAATGTCTCGACCGAGTTTGTTGGCCAGCTTCATCCGCCGTTTTGTTTCAAAATGGCGGCCATTTAAAATTTAAAAAAAAATAAAATTTGAAATGTGGTACCAAAAAATTAAGAATGGAAACATATTTTCTTCTTATGTATTTGACCTTTATACAAAGATTCCGGAGCAGTTTTTGTTTCGTCTATATCTTAAAAAAATGGCTGAGTTATAGCATTTTGAATTGCTAGCGTGGCTGACATTTTGAAACGTCCTGAATTTTGTCACGCGATAAAAGGCGTATTTATGAACCGATTTCGCTGTAATTTGATGTGTACATAGTACATACCAATGTCTCAACCGAGTTCGTTGGCCAGCTTCATCCGCCATTTTGTTTCAAAATGGCGGCCATTTAAAATTTTTAAAAAAATTTGAAATTTGAAATGTGGCACCAAAAAATTGAAAATGGAAAAAATATTTTTTTCTTATGTACTTGACCTTTATACAAAGACTTCGGAGCAGTTTTTGTTTCGTCTATATCTTAAAAAATGGCTGAGGTGCAGCATTTTGAATTTCTAGCGTGACTGACATTTTGAAACGTCCTGAATTTTGTCAGGCGATAAAATACGTATTTATGAACCGATTTGGATGTAACTTCGTTTATACATAGTACATACCAATGTCTCGACCGGGTTCGTTGGCCAGCTTCATACGCCATCTTGTTTTAAAATGGCGGCCATTTAAATTTTTAAGAAAAATTTAAATTTGAAATGTGGTACCAAAAAATTGAAAATTGAAAAAATATTTTCTTCTTATGTGTTTGACCTTGATAAAAAAATTCGGGAGCAGTTTTTGTTTCGTCTGTATCTTAAGAAATGGCTGAGTTATAGCATTTTGAATTTCTAGCGTGGCTGACATTTTGAAACGTCCTGATTTTTGTCACGTAATAACAGGCGTATTTATGAACAGATTTGGATGTACCTTGGTGTGTACATAGTATATACAAATATCTCGACGAGTTTGTTGGCCAGCTTTATCCGCCAACTTGTTTCAAAATGGCGGCCATTTAAAAAAATTAAAAAATTAAAATGAGATACCAAAAAATTGGAAAATGAAAAAGATTTTTTTCGTATGTGTTTGACCTTAATACAAAGATTCCGGAACAGTTTTTGTTTCGTCTATATCTAAACAAATGGCTGAGTAATAGCATTTTGAATTTCTATTGTGGCTGACATTTTAAAACGACCTGATTTTTGTCACGCGATAACAGGCGTATTTATGAACCGATTTGGATGTAACTTGGTGTGTACACAGTAAATACATTTTGGTCTGTACATAGTACATACGAATGTATCGACCGAGTTCGTTGGCCAGCTTAATTCGCCATCTTGTTTCAAAAGGGTTGCCTTTAAAAAAAATTAAATTTAAAATTTAAAATGAGGTATTAAAAAATTGGAAAATGAAAAAGATTGTTTTTATGTGTTTGGCCTTGATACAAATATTCCGGGGCAGTTTTTGTTTCTGAAAATTTGTTCTTTTGTTTATATCTTAAAAAATGATTGAATTATAGCACTTTGAATTTCTAGCATGGCTAACATTTTGAAACGATCTTGTATTTGTCACGCGATAACACACGTATTCCCCTATTTCGATGTAAGAAGGCATGTGGATACTATACATCAATACCTCGACCAAGTTCGCTGGCCAGATTCATCAGCCATCTAATTTCAAAATGGCGGCCATTAAATTAAAAATATATATATATATTTAAAGTTAGGTGCAAAAAAATTAGAAATTGAAAAAGGTTTCTTTCTTAAGAATTTGACCTTGATATAAGGATTCAGGAGCATTTTTTGTTTGTCTTTACCTTAAAAAATGGCTCAGATATAGCAGTTTCAATTTCTATTGTGGGTGACATTTTGAAAAATCTGATTTTTTGCATGCGACAGCACTCGTATATATCAACCGATTCGGATGTGAGTGAGCATGTGCACAGCAATTACTAAGGTCTAGACCAAGTTCACTGGTTAGCCTCATCCACCATGTTGTCTTAAAATGGCAGGCACTTTAAGAAATCGCCGAATTTGGCAGCCAAATATAAGTTACTTTAAAGAAAAGCAGCTTGGATAAAGCTGACTAATTTTGCGAAATTCTCATTCATTATATTGATAAAAATTAGTATTGAATCTCTTATATTCACTTTACACTAAATTGATCTTCGTGTGTTTGAATGATATAAGTTGGCTTTTTTAAAATAAGGAATATGAAAGCTACCTCTTCCTCCCGGCACTGGCCGGAAGGACTTTTGAAATTTTATATTAGCTAAATACAACTTTGTATTAAAAATATAAAAATGATTTAAATACAAATTTATTTAGATTCAGGTTAATTATTATAATCCGAAGTATAATTAGGCACAAAAAATTTCCTTCTAGTTGCAAAATTTATTTTTTAATCCTGCGCGTAAGCTGTTATACCGATTGAATACACGACAAATGTCTGACAGTTTGGATCCCCCTAAAAATACCAATTCAGCATATTTCAACTTTTTGCAACAACAATGTACATTTTATTGCGTTCGCAAGATATCTTGTAAATACCCCAATGTGAAAAACTGTCAATTGTATGTTTCAGATTTGTGAATTGAATTTTGTTAAACAGAATATAAACTACCCTATAGTAATATTTTAACAAGATTTTAGAAATTTGATGACTTACTTTGGGAAAATATGGAAGTATAATTAAGTTTTCATTGCCGACAGTATTAAATTTGGAGTGAGTACGTTTACTTGGTTTATTATGAATGGAATCTATGATTTCAACTGTAAAACCTCGATCAATGGCAATGGATTTAATATAATGTAATTCAACTTTTAGTAAATTGTCGGAAGAACAAATATTCATGGCCTGATATACATAAATGTTGAAGGCAGCCAACTTTTGATTAAGTGGATAGGATGATAGACGATGAGGGGGTAAAGATACTGCGAATGGTTTGCGATAAACAGTAGTGTGAAATAAGTTATTTTCGCGGAAAACCATGACATCAAGGAAGGGCAAACGACTGTTATTTTCGATTTCGGAAGTGAACTGAATATGTTCATCTATAGAGTTCATGATATCGATAATATTAGTAAAATTAAGACCACCAGAGTTCAATAATGCAAAGCAGTCTTCGGCATAGCGGATGTAAAATGGATTTTTTTTTTTTTTTTGAAAAGGTTTGATTCGTAATAGAGTGCATGTAAATGTCACTGAGGATAGGGCTGAGTAGGGTGCACATGGGCAAAACAAAAATCCCTAAAAATCCCTATTTACTAACGTACCGGTTCAAGGTGCGTTAAACTGTCTTAAAGTGTGCCTACAAGAATTTTATTATATATATTACGAAATTAATGCGCTTATACACCTTACTACCATTTGTTTATCGCAATACACATTCATTTTTAATGGTAATTTTTATTCAATGACTGATGGTTTGTCCATGGGCTCCCTCCTCAGACCCATCCTCAGTGACATTTACATGCACTATTACGAATCAAACCTTTTCAAGAAATTATCTCTAGAAATTAATAATATCTTCAAGAAATTAAGCCTTAGAGGTTTCGAAATAGCTATATTCTTTTTAATTTACTTATATTTGTGTTTCATAATGTTGGTTCTTTCTTTTAGAATGTATTTTATCTACCCTGGAGCAAACGATTTTGGCGCGCTGGACGAAATATTTTAGCAACTCTAGGGCATTCTACAAAAAAATGTGTAATGCATTTTTATGTGATATCCGTCATAACACGTCAAATTTGTTTGAATCAGTTAGGTCTCAATCTTCCATAAAATATAACATATAACTGGGAAATAATTTTAATGCTACACAGAGGCCATTTTATAAATTTTCGTATAACATTTTACGTGCTTACATTTCATTTGCTCATAAAAAAAAAATCACAACCAAAAGATATGTTAAGTAGATCAAATTTTAAGCACAGTAATTTACCAATTATACATAATTAATCAATACAAAAAATCACATTTGAATAATATAAAATAACTGTTATTGGATTTTCAGAAAAATCCTGATTTTGATTTTTAAATGCAAATTTAATAAAATACATAGGAACAGTCCCTTCTTCCACAGTAACATTGTGTTGCCAATTTAGACTTTGACTTTGAGTTATTTAGATTTATAATTTAGACTTTGAGTTAGACTTTGTGGCTACAAACCAATGTCGTGAATATTAATTTCATTATTAATAACTGAGTTATATGTGGTGTCAGAAAACGAATCCACAGCAGTATGCTTTGGCATAATACATCAGATACTATTGAATTTATTCTATTATTTTCTGCTGGAGAATCAGTAAATACTGGGTTCCCATCAATATCTGACTTTAGATCCGATCAGCTGAGGATCAGAAGTATTCATTTCTAATGAATTATTTTCAGGTAATTTTTTGGATTACCAGCTTCGGAGAAGCAAGATGGGGGCGCTCTTTTAGCCATGTGATTATAGAATTAGACAGAAGCTTGAAAAAAAATTTTAAAAAATCATAAATGTTCAGTGGTAAATAAATACAAATTCAGGCAATTTGGCTAATCTGTCATAAATTTAATTTATGTATGTAATCATAGCACCCATGAAAACAAAACAAGAATAATCAAGTATACATTTCCTCGCATATTCTGACGCATTCTTTTACCCATTTCGACGTAACTTGAAATCTACTAAGAAACAACTTTTCAAAAGTAAAAAAAAAAAAAAAAAGGTGAAAGTTGTGGCTAAATAATAGTGTGATATCAAATTTCCAAGCTTATATTGAGGTACTTATTTAAGATTTTCCATTAAAAATTTACCATATGTAAGTCGAGTACCTAAGTATGCATGCGTTCATAGAAAGCCTTTTCTCCTTTACTAAATACATCATAACGTGTTTCTGAAAACTAAATTTTTTTAAATTATGCATGATGGGCTTGGGGCCATCTTTCCATATTTTACACAAATTTCTAAGCACACAAGTTCATTGTTAAGATTGGAAGTTCGAAATTGTTACTAAAGAAAACATTTTATTCTTTTAATTTATGGAAATGAGTGCGTAAAAATTTGTGTCTTAAAATAAAGCTGAAGTAACTTCAGGTATCATCTTATGATTATCTTTTTTCGGAGAGGGTTAAATAATTAGTTAAAGCAGTAAAAATCGATTTGTTTTTTCAAAATAAAAAAAATTCTTAATTTATCTGTCTGCAGCTAAAACTAGAAGTTCGAAATTCTTAATAATGCAAATATGTTAGGAACTTGAGTGATTAGAAATTTGTGTAAAATATGAAAAGATGGCCGCCAAGCCCATCATGCATAATTAAAAAAAATTAATTTTCAGAAACACGTTATGATGTATTTAGTAAAGGAGAAAAGGCTTTCTATCAACGCATACTTAGGTACTCGACTTACATATGGTAAATTTTTAATGGAAAATCTTAAATAAGTACCATAATATAAGCTTGGAAATTTGATATCACACTACTTTTTTAGCCACAACTTTCAACTTTTTTTCTTTTCTTTTTTCTTTTTTCTTTTTTTTTCTTTTTTGTTTTTTTTTTTTGCTTGGCTTTTTTTTTTTACTTTTGAAAAGTTGTTTTTTAGTAAATATCAGTTCATTTTTTAAAACAAATTATATATAATTGAAATAATTCTACTAGCTCAAATTAAAATTAGTCCTTGTATAGCCTTTATAAGCAGGGAGCAAACACAATGGTATACATTTTGTTTACCTATCATTCATTTTTTAGAGTGATTGATAATTTAAAAGTAAGGAAAGTCAATTTCTTCTTTCAAAGTATCAGTCTTTCTCAATTTATATCTCCTTAAATTTTTCTACGAAAGATGAAAATTCAGTAAAAAACAGAGTCGAAATAAAATATATATTTACAGTTAGTCTGTCAGTTAATTGTTTTTTCTAACTTTTTTTTGCTGACGGTTTTGCAAAATAAATTTACCTTTACAAATACCTACGGTTAATCCGAGAATGAAACCCCGCAGGCATCTAAAGAATCGAAAATCTGTAAATCTAGCAATTCTAGACATAATAAAGGAACATTTTTAGATTCTTTTATTAAGAAAAAATCTAAAAATTTAAAGATATAAACTGTACATATAACTTCATCTTCATTTAGATCGTGTTATAGAGAAGAATGAATAAATATGTAATTTTACCTCAAGTCTGTTTATCCATACCTATTTGCATAAATGTGAGGATATTAATTTACTATAAAATTTCCCCTAAATTTATTATCTTTAATAGTCTATTATTAAAGCCGCATATACATTAGAATTAAATATTTTTCGGTTAAAATTTGCCTGAAATCTATAGTCTTATCGTTCGTCAAATTTGTTTTATGTTTTTTTTTTAATACCCAGACACTTTTTTCTGAGCTCTGACAAAAGATCACAGACATATTGAAGTTATCCAAATTCTTATATATTTCTATCGTATTTCCTTTTTTGGCGGGGGGGTGAGAAAGAGCCCTTAAGAACTTCGTTTTGTTCTTAGAATTCTGAATTATTCATTCAAAAGATCTACCTACATAAGTCTTGTTGCAGAATTTTCATTAGCTAAGAGTTGCATCAATGTTACATCATGTGAATCTATTAAATTACTTTTGTGAAATACTAGATGGTATGAAGACGTTTTCGTTAGATACAGCTATGGCCGTTTTGTTGACAACGTATAGCGATTTAAAACACCAGGACTTATTAAAAAAAACTCCAATTTGTTAAACGAACTGTTTCTTTATTTCATGATGAAAGCCGAAGGGAGAGGTACAAGGGGAATGCGATAAGAGCTTCTTAAAATGACATCACGAGGCAAGAGGCTGAGCAGGAGTGACTTGAATATACAGTTACAACTTTCTTGCTTGGCGGACTACAATATCGCCAATCTACAAATATTTTGCGCCATGCACAAGAGGCTAAGAGAAAACATTAGCTGGTATGGATTCGCCAAATACATACGGTAGGCTTCTACCATATATCAATTGGTAGAGGCGGTAGATTGTGGGCTGATAACATTCCTGAGTCATGATAGGCGCAGACTAATCTGTACATTGATACAGCTGCGGTTAAAAAAAATAAAAATGTTTCTGGATAAGGCATAGTAACAGACCGAATTCGTTAGGCGAAAAAGAGCATGAGAAATGTAACGTGCATTACCACAAAAATGCAGAATTGTCATACATCTGAACAAAAGGGTGTGAAGCGAAGATAATTCTAATGAATAGATTGCATGTTAAGTGATTTTAAATGATGAGTTATATTCATGCCCAAATAAGGAAATGCCCGAAGTTAAAATGCTTTCGTTTTTAACAGACAGCAGTAACGTTTTTCTACAAGGTTAAATCGTATGTGTGAGAAACTCACAAAGTAAGAATGAAGGTTGAATCACTGGTTTTATTTTATTAAAAAGAGATGAGTAACTAGAATAATTTAATTTAAATGTGAAGGGTTCACAATACAATCGCTTTAGTTTTTACATGTTGAATTAAATTTAGGGGCTGCACTGTTTGACTATGGTGCACAAAAATAAGTTATTAAACAGAATTTAATTGAAACTGCTGGGGGGGGGGGGAGAATGGAATGCAAACATATATAACGAGATAGTCGTTATAGATGGGAGCCATTGATATTTCCAGACCATTTGTCTACATTTTAAACTTGAGTCATTTACGACTATTCATTAATTTTCTATACGAATTAAAGAAGTCGTTGTTTCCATACCAACTGTATCTTTCACTATTGCTTGCTTGCTTGTTTGTTTGTTTTATTGAACACGTACATCATATTACATGCGGATCACGGCGGGATTCGAATCTGTTTCCACCTACGCTCTCAAGCGATTAGCGGCATGGTGTCTTATCCACTCAGCCACGGTGGGCCACTATTGCTTTCTCTAATACCCAGATACTCAAATTTAACCAACTGCACTTAGAATCATGGTCATAATGGAGAACATTTATATGTTAGAGCAGTGTTGCCAGTGGGCTACTTTTTTTTAATTCAGATTTCTTGATTGCCACCACTTATTATAAACGGTAAAATACCCTTTGTTTTCGCCTTAATTAATATGTCATTAAATAAGGCGCATTTTACAATTTCAAAAAAGTGGTGCCAATCAAGTATCTGAATTAAAAAAAGTAGCCCATCTGGCAACACTGTGTTAGAGTGGTGACATATGCACACGTCATTTACTCATATCCAATCTTTTGTCCAAAGTACGGTAACTCAGTTTTCAGTAATAAACGAGGAAGATTTCAGTTAAACTAACCAGAAAAGTTAACAAACATTGGCTTCAAGATTTGATTTTATTCAAAATCGTCTTAACCAACCAAAGTTAATGTCCAGATAAATTTTACTCTGTTAGTAAAATTAGATTGACCAATCAGTAGCCTCCATCCTTGCAGGCTTTTCGGTGTTTACGGCAAACATCAAAATGTTCGGAAAAATGCAGACGTTTGATTCATCAATCTCATCCTGCTAATAGCGAAAAATCTATCTTGATCAGTCTAATCAACGTCGTTTAAATATTGGAGAAAGCCTTGACACGTGTCAGGAAAACTTCACACAAAGCAGGCAAAACAAAGAAGAAAAATCATTCATTGGCTCGTTCACATTCACGAGCCAATGAATGATTTTGTTTCTTTGCTTTGCCTGCTTTGTGTGATATTTTCGTGACGCGTGTCAAGACTTTCTCAAATATTTAGGGAACTTTGGCTTATTTCACCAACATGAAGTTATGAAAGGAGAGGAACAGACATGTCAATTTTCCCGTGTGAAAAACTAGATACCAAAAAAAACGAGTTCTTTCCCTCTCTTCTGCCCTTTTCTCACTTGATTTTGACCGATAGCAGCCCATTTAGCAGTCTCCAGTACAAGATGCCGCTATATACGGTGGACGCAAGAGGGAGAGTGTTAGCGCGACCAATGACATAATAGGCCAGTTCATGACGTTTAAGAGTCACACGGAGTTGGATCAAGGCTAACGAAAAAGACAGGCTACCGCGGTGGGTCCGATTCTTCTTTTTTTACAAACCGCTGGAGTCAGGTGATGCTCTTTTCGCGCACCTTCATTCGTGCATTCGAGCATCACGTGACTCCAGCGGTCTGTAAAAAAATAAGAATCGGACCCAACGCGGTAGCCTGTCTTTTTCGTTAGCCTCAGATTTGGATCATCTTTACACGATGATTAGTACAAAGCTGCGCGCCGATTTTTTTTGTGTCCATTGCCGTGTACAGATAATCAACTTCGTGTGACGTTATGAACTGGCCTTATATGTTGTTGGTCACAGTTTAGGAACAGCTTCAAATGACTTCATCTATATCTACTCCGAGGGAAACGTAAAGACATTTAAGATACATAGACCGGCAATTCCCATTCAAAAGCATGCGAAATCATGGCAGCCATCTGAAGTAAATTGAAACACCTGAACCGCGAGGTTTGTACGTCAGCTGTGGTTATTTACCTTTAAGTGCTATGGCTAGAATGAGCTTAAAAATTAATTTTTATCAATATATATGACGTTTATGGCATATTTTTTTACATGAAGCTATTTTTTACATCTAAATATGCGTTATAAATATTGAATTTTTAGAAATAAAGTTAAAAAAGCCGATTTATTAATACTTTTATGGATGCTATGTTTAAAAAAGAGTATCTAGTTTTAACATGCCTTATAAACCTAAATAAAGGCGAAATTTATATGGAACCAGATCGTTAAAGATTATAATTCCACCTTTTTTTAAGATTGACTTACAAAAGTAACTGGAAAGGAATTTTAGATTAAAGGTAGCAACTGTAACATAATATAGTAATTTACAAACTTTTAAATTACTTGTAAAGAAATTTACGTTTTTTAAACTAATTTTTATGCAAAAAGATAATTAAAAAATGCATATTAACGAAAGTAACACTATATTTTTATCCTTGGAGGATGTTTTTTGAAATACTTACTTGCTAAACGAAAAAAACAAAAGAATTGATGAATAATAAGGTATTTTTTCTAAAAAAAGACCTAAATGAAATAGGGTAGACTAATACTTAATTAACCGCAATGAAAAAATACGCTAATAAAAGCATTTTCTTAGGTAAATTAAAATATAAGACATATAAACTGCCGTACAGCAGCTGTGATCAAAAATCTTCAGTTAAACTGACAGTTTGCCGGTCTATGTATCTTAAAAGTCTTTGAGCAAACGAAAAAGACAGGCTACCGCGGTGCTACAGTGCCTAAAATATATAGTGTGGAAATCGGCTATCCCAGTAATACTTAAAAAAGTGCTAAAATATTGGATCTCTTAAATTTCAAATGATGCTGAAATCCAATGAGTCGATCACAGCGATATCTACAGGATATTTCCTAAAACTTCATGACGATTTGGTTACAGCGTCTAGAATACCTAGTGTGGAAATATGTTATTAAACAACGCTAAAAATCTGTATCCCGTAAATGATCGACGATACTGCTAAAATCCCAAGTGTCGATCGCAGCGAAATCTGCAGGATTTTCGTATTACATTGTATAGACTAGCAATATCTTGCAGTTATAGAAAATATCCTGCAGATGTCGCTGCGATCTGTATATTTCAGCAGAATCGTTGCACATTTAAGGGATACAATATTTTAGCACTTTTTTAAGTATTGCAGGGATAGCCAATTTCGACACTATATATTCTAGTCGCTAGAATTTAGTCTAGACGCTATAGCATTTTTTTTTACATTTTATTAACATACATCTGACTTGTGTGCTTGGCGTCAAGTCCGCTGTAATAATACGATGTTTTTTTTTTAATTTGAAAGTATATCACACATGTCGCTGCGATCAGCTACCTGGATTTCAGCGTCAGTGCACATTTAAGGGATACAACTTTTTAGCGCTGTTTGAATAGCAAATTTCCACATTATGTATTCTAGACGCTATAGCGGTGCATTACACGTGTCTCTTTCTTCTTTAAAAAATATCCCGCAGATGTCGCTGCAAATGACTGTTTGGAATTCAACATCGTTGTACATTTAAGGGATTCACTATTTCCGCGCTTTTTTAAGTATTGCTGGGATAGTCGATTTCTACAACATATAATCTAGGCCTATAACGGAGCTATAGTGTCTAGAAGATATAGTTTAAAAATCGGCTTATTAAAAAGGTGCTAAAAAATTGTATCCCATAAATGTTGAACGAGGCTGAACGATGAATGTCGATCACAGCGATATATGGTAATTCCAAAGTAAGTGTTTCAAAAGACATCAATTGAGAAAACGTTTCGATCAGAGAAGATCTACAAAATGTTGCTGCTATCAACATTTGTCATTCAGTATGTTTCAATATTTATGGGATTCAATTTTTACCAATTTTTAAATTATTACTGGAATAGCCGGTTTCCACACCATGACCGTGATGTAGGTAGATTTTTCTCTGTTATCGCAACGAGATTGACCAATCAGAAGCCAGAATTTTTACTAACTTTTCACTGTTTGCAAAAATGTACCTGGATCCCGGCCTATATTTCTAGACGTTATAAGTGGGCTCAGGAATAGTACAGAAAGCAAACTCCGTATTTTGATACATTAAGGCCAGGATCCAATTAGGAACAAGTGTGTCGTTATAACGAATTAGCGACATATGGCCAATAAAGGATTATTGGTAGAAGTGATAAAAACAAATCGTTAAAGGTCTTTGCGAGCGTGTCATTATTGTCAGGCTAATGCATATTGAATTATTTCCCTAGTCTAATAAAGCTCGTCCATGCGCGTATCGTCGAATGGAGGATATTCAAATATGGGTTCAAGGCTGAAAAAGTTACGTGGTACCGAATACAGCGCCTAGTAGATACAGTGTGGAAAACGTCTATTCCTATAATGCTTTAAAAAGTGCTAAAAACTTGTATCCCATAAATCTCCAATAATGCTCAGCGGCAATATGCTGATACGAGCGCCAACTCGTAACTCTTTTCAATATAAACACTGTGTTTTCAAAAATTATCGAATGTTAAATATCGGAAACTATAAATATAAGATATTTTGGGTTGTTATAAGCTAATTTAGTTAAGGAATGACGTGAAATAGGTTAAGAGTCTCTTTTAGAATGACTATCGTTTTTAAATCACTACGATGGCGCTACAATCGACACCTTGTTATCCAGCATCGTTGTACATTTATGGGATTCAATTTTTTAGCACTATTTTGTAGCCGTTTTCCACACTGTATCTTCTAGGCGCTGTAGTACCGGCAATTTACCTAAAGAACTTCTAACTTATGAGAAGGGAAACAGGAAACCACTACTGCTTTCTCATGTGAATTCTTTCACTGGCTAGCGGGGATTTATATTACGTAGACGGAGCCTTCCCTTCTTTACATTAGACGTTTTTGCCTTGACCACGTGATCATAACGCAGATAGAATATCCTCTATTCAAGAAAGTGGATTGCCGTACTATAGCGCCTAGAATATATAGTGTGGAAATTGACTATCCCTGTAATACTTAAAAAAGTGCTAAAATATTGTATCCCTTAAACGTGCAACGATGCTGCTGAAATATACAGATCACAGCGACATCTGCAGGATATTTTCTCAAACTGCAAGATATTGCTAGTTTATACAATGTTATACTAAATCTCGCAGATGTCGCTGTGATCGATACTTGGGATTTTAGCAGTATCGTCACACATTTAAGGGATACAAATTTTTAGAGTTGTTTGGATAGCATATTTCCACACAAGATATTCTAGACGCTGTAGCCGTACTTTCGGCAAAAACTTGAAATGAGCATGCCTCCTGTGCATATATCACAACTCTTATGTATAAAGGCTCTCTGTCATGGTGTTGATTCTGAGCGCTGTTTGTTAAATTTCTATATTTGTGTTTTAGAGAAAGCAATACAGAAAAGTACTGGGGCCTCCGTGGCTGAGTGGTTAACACACCACGCTGCTAATCGCTTTAAAGCGTAGGAGGCTTGTCGGGTTCGACTCCCGCTGACTCCATTGCACACTCTTTGTGGAGCTCCCGGATGTAAAAATTCCCTGTGTTGTAAATCTCATTGAGCTATCTCGTCCCTGTATATCGACGATGACTTATAAGCGGGCCTTGTTGTCAAGCACACAAGTCTGATGTATCTGTCCAATAAAACATACAAACAAACAAACAGAAAAGTACTGTTACTATGGCAACAACAACTTCTTTAGTATCGAAATGTATAGCAAAGAAGTTCAGAATCAGTGCCTTAAATAGTTTCGAATATGCACTGTTAAAAATATCGTGAAAAATTACCTCTGTTTTTAAAGGCTCTCTATTTTCTGACCAATGAGAACGCTGCATGAATACTTATGAAGCGTTCTCATTGGTCAGAAAATAGATAGCCTTGAAAAACAGAGGTAATTTTTCACGATATTTTTAACAGTGTGTATTGTTGTTATGACAATCAATACCCTTCTACGTGGAAATGCAAAATTGTGTTCAACATAATGGAGGATATTCCATCTACATTTTATCACGTGGTCAAGGTAAAAACTTCAATCGTAAAGAAGGGAAGGCTCCGTAGACGTGTAATGTAAATCCCCGCTAGCCAATGAAACGGTTCATGAGGCAAAGTAGTAGTATCTTCCCTTCTTAACAGTCAGAAGTTCCTTGGGTAAATTACCGGTATCACGTGACTTTTTTCAGCCTCAAACCCATATTTGGAATATTCTCCATTGGGCGCAATCTAGAAAGATTTTTGGCTGTTAGAGAAACGAGATTCATCAATCAGAAGCCTGCATTTTTGTGAACTTTTCGCTGCTTGCAGAAATGCAGGCTATTGATTGGTGAATCTCGTTTCGCTAACAGCGAAAAATCTATCTGGATCCTAACCTACATTTCTACAAACATTGCACTTCATCCATGGCACTAAAAAAATGACTCAAACTTTCATTACATAGGCCGGGATCCAGAAACAGCAAATATTCTCAAACATGCAGGCTTCTGATTGGTCAAACTCATATCGCTAACAGCGAAAAATCTATCTGAATCTCAGCCATAGTTTTCTTCGATGAAATCAATGCAAAAGGATAATATAAAAGAAAAGTATAAGATTTTTGTATATAAGAAATATAAGATAAAATGTTTTGTCGGGTTTATCGCTAGTTGGCATAATTTGTAAACTTTTGAATTAATTAACAGTTTTTCGCTAATTATGAATAGAAAATTTATGTTTTTAAAGCTGAATTTTATAAAAGCACGTAGATTGAGTAAATATCTGTCCAAAAATTCAATCCTTACTTTTTTCTGTCCATTGTTTAAGTCTCTACCTCGATTGATACATAAGGTGTGACGAAGAAAATAAATCTGTCATTTTCAGTATCTCGACGTTATTTTGAAAAATCTATATCTCTGTTTATAATTAATTTATGAGGATGCATTTGATCTCAAATTGAAGATCTTCTTGATTAGGCCCTTCTAGTTTTTGTTTTATTTTTCTGCGATGATTGGTTCTTTTGAAATGGGAAATTTTACGCTGCCATGTTTGGTCGATTTAACATGGAAATGTTGTCTTCAGTATAATAAGTAGTTACGGTGTCTTGCCGTTGTTCTTGGCGTTTGTTTGTTTGGCGGTGTTAGCATTTTTTTCAGCTTTGCTTGGCAGATCGACCGTCCAGCTTGATAGAAATCCGTCTTTTCACTAACAGATTTTAGCTGAGTGCAAGATTGCAATAGTTACGATTCATCGGATTATTTTCTATTTAATTTATGCTTGTCGAATAATTGCCAATTGTGATAACTTTGACAGTAACTACTTTATATTATTGTACCAAATAAATGCGCATTGTTGAGATAGATTTAAAAGAATCCTGCTTTAAAATTATTTAAAAAGATTATTTAAACTTGAACAATAGTTTTCAAATAAATTTTATACGAAACTATTTAATGATGTAAAAATGGAAATTATGCAAAATTTAGACGTGATGTAAGAGCAATAAAAGCGAAAGCAATAGCACCCGACGTAGCCACCATTGTTATACATTTCTTGAAAAAAGGGGGTTGGCTTTATCAAGAGTCCAAATGTAGATTACGATTTTTTGCGGGTGAGAAAAAGTTTGTAGTGACAGAAATATGCCGCTAAAAAATATGATTTAGATGTGTCTTTATTATATGTCTGTTTTATGTAAGTAGAGAGATACAAAGGATCGAATTGAAAATACTGAAGCTCAATACTTGGCATATGTATGTAAAATTTTAGCCGTCAAACTTTTAACGGACCGGGACGATCAACCAGAGATGCCCCCACCCCCATAGCCTTGGACATTATGGGCTTCTTTACAAATCCATACTTTATTTTAGGTCAGATTGATTTATTTGGGGACAAAAGAGTCATAAAAAGGCGCGAAATACTTTTAAACATATTTATTCGAGATAACTGAAATGAAATAGAAATATAAAAGAAAATTGTTATTTGACAGTAACAAAAGCATGAAGTGATTAAGCGATGCCAAAATTCAGCACATGGTTTGGCATTAACTAATAACTTAAATAATAGCACACTATATTTAAAGACATTAATTTCTAGACGCCAAAAACAGAAACTGGAAAGATCTACATTAAAATTTCGTATGAAACAGCAAAAAATAACTTAATAAATGCCATGTAAAATTTTAACCAATATACTATTCGCAACCTCTCTGTTTCAAAAAAGGATTTAAAAATAAAATTTCCGAAAAATTTTAAAACATTTAAAATAATAATATATACTTCTGATTAAACTGCTATTTCAAAATAAATGAGATAATATTATAGTTCAAAATTCATGAGATTAAAAGCATTTAAATTCAGAACTACATGCCCAATTCCTTAAAATGTCAAAATGGAAAAGGATTTTACAAACATGACTTTTATCATAATAAATCGCTTGCAAAAATTCGAATTATTACACGGAAGTAAACAGCCTGTTAGGGAGAAAAGTTTAAAAATGAAATTCCCCAGCACTTGGAAAGCAGTTACCATAAATCTCACTTACTACGACTAATCTAATATTTTAAAATAAATCAGTTAATCATACAGTATATAAGTGCAGAATATTTATTACTTCTGACTTCCGACGTAATTATATTTAAATGTCATAATTTAGATGTGTTCCTAGACATTGGACTTTATCGCAATAAATTGCATGTATATAATTATATATAGAGATAAATAAAATTTATGTTTCATCCAATAAATTACACAGCAAATTCCCTCAAGTTTTGAAAGTATTTCTATAAATCTCACCTATTTATAAATAAAGTGCTACATAAAAGTAAATCAGAGAAGTGTACAGTACGAAAGTCACGAAATTCTTCTTTAATCCCTGAAGGACATAAGCAGGTCCCAATGTTGAAATTAAAAAGTGTTCAGAAATATATTTATTAGAGTGAATAGCATAAAAAATTTTCAAATTCTTTTACTGAAAAAAAAAACATCTGAAGTAAATTTATCATACATCAGAGAATTTTCTTCAAATAATATTCCCAAGACCTTGGTAAGCAGTTATCAACAAAATCTATTAATTATTGAACTTCTATTTCATAATAAATCCCATGATCGTGTAGTGTATAGTAGAAAAGTTGTGATATTTCTGAATTCTGACCTAAGCAAATACTTAAACGTTGAAATTAAAATGTGCTCACAAACATTGTATCTTTGTCACAATGAATCCCATACAAAAGTTGAAATTATTAGAAGTAAATTGTCTGTTTATAACAATATATGCATATATATATATGGAATTTCTCTGAAAAATCATTAAATCATTTATATTTAAGATTAAATTGTTAAAGCATGATTCCTTAAAAGAATTTTCCTGGTGTTGGTTATAAAAGAACAGAATCTGTAATATACCGCAAACTATTTTATAAATGTATAGCCCTAAGCTGTCTATTTCAGAAAATAACTTAAAAATAATATTCGGTGTATCTTGGAAAGGAGTTAAATTTAATAATAATTAATAAGCTATTTTAGACTAAATCAATCAGTTAACACTAGAATTACGGCAGCGGTCATTTTGACCGTAAATCCAATTTAACGTATCAGAACTTTTTTAATTTCCTGTTTATAGTCTGAATATTTTTTGACTTTTCCTAAAAACGCAAGAATATTACATAAAATCTTTTTTTTTTCAATTTAAATAATTATTTTTAAAAATATTAAAATGTATACCTAGAATTACGGCTACCGGTCATTTTGACCGTATTTAGAAAATTTCACATGTCAAGTTATTTTCTTCACATTCATAGCTGTTTCCTCTATCCTAATAGATAAGCAGGTGCATCTATGGTGAGGGGAATATTGCTTTGTGTATTTCAAAGCATTATTTGTTAGATGGGAAGCGAGAAAAGAAGAGGGAGAGGAAAAACACCTGTTTGATATCTGTTTAGAATGGCAGCGCGCCTTCTGATTGCGCATTTCTTTTGAGTAAGAAATATTATTTTTCAACGGATACAAATATATTGAGCTGCATTTCGTTTCAGTGAATGTCAGTGTTAAGACTTCCTTATTTTATTTGCTTCTTGTCAGTATTTTATTTGCTTCTTGCCAAGTGTTGGTAGAAAATATCTAACAAAAGAATATGCGCTAAAAATTTTTGAAACTATTTCGGATGATAATTCTGGTTTAGATATTGAACCTGATGAAAAATTTAATATCGAAACTATATCCAGGTTATCTGACGAAGACTGGATTGTTCCTTCAGGAACAAGTGAATATGATTCATCTGATTTCACGAAACACTAAATGAAAATGATAATTTAGATCCAGAAAATATTCCTTTGCCTGCTGCTAGTACAGATTCTAGAAATGAAATTAATGGTAACAGTCAAGATCAAGAAATTAGTCAAGACCCACCAAACAGAACTAGAAAACAGCTTAGACGTACCCAATGCGAGAAAAACAAAAAAAAGATGAAGAAACAGCAAATGATGGTTCAATTTGGAAAATAGGAAATATTCCGACAAATGTTACAGGGAGACGTCCCCATCAGAATGTCTTACGATAAGTGTCTGGGCCAATGTCGCATGCAAAAAGAAAAATAGTTGATGGCAGTGCAAGTAGTGCATGGAGATTGTTTATCAACGAAAAAATATTGCGTCATATTCAACAGTGCACTGTAGAAGAGGCTCGTAAAAAATCCCAAAATCCAAATTAGTCTTTGTCATTTAATGAGTTAGACGCTTTCATAACACTGCTGTATGCTCGAGGAGCTTTGGCTGCAAAAGGTCTTTCTATTTTAAGTTTGGGTCCGAAATTCTTCGCTGAGACAATGTCCAGGGATAGGTTCTTGGAAATTATGAAGTATTTGCGCTTCGACATGAAGTAAACTAGATCCCAAAGGTTGCAAACTGATCCATTTGCCCTTATTTCATATACTTGGAATACATTTATCGAAAATTGCTTGATGAATATTAACCCGGGGGGAAATATTTTAGTGGATGAACAATTTTTTCCCATGAAGACACGATGTCGATTTATTCAGTATATGCCTAAAAAGCCGGACAAATTTGGCATTAAGTTTTGGCTTGCTACTGATGTGCATTCAAAATATTTACTGAATGGATTTCCGTATTTGGGTAAGGAAGAAAACAGGCCCTATGGTAGAACGGTTGGCGAACATGCAGCTTTCCGCTTGATTGAACCTTACTACAACACTGGAAGAAACCTGACAACGGACAATTTCTTTACATCACTCAATTTAGTAAAACAAATGAGAGACGCAGGAATAAGCTGTGTTGGTACAATAAATCGTTGAAAAAGAGAAGTACCTAATTCTTTCAAGAAAACAAGAGATGTGCTGTATTCTAGTAAGATTGCTAAGCTTGAAAATATAACGCTTACGTCTTATCAAGGAAAGAAGAACAAAAACGTCTTGCTCCTGAGTAGTTTACTCCCAACATTGGAAATTTCATCTAATGACAATCAAAAACCTGAAGTTGTAAATTTTTACAATGCGACCAAATATGGAGTTGATGTTTTGGACCAGATGGCCAGAAAATATTCTGTGAAGTCCTCATCCAGACGTTGGCCAGTTCAAGTTATTTTTAACATTCTTGATTTTGTAGGTATAAATGCATGGATTATTTATAGAGAGACGACTGGATATAACAACTACAGCCGCCGTGATTTCATTTTAGATACAGCTGAGGAGCTCAGAAAGATGTACGTTTCATTAAAAAAAACTAAAGCTTTCTTCTTCTAACCAGTTGAGAATTGATGCTTGTCACACTGCATCCCGTAAACGTGAACAATGCCAAATAAATACTTGTAAAGGCAACAAAACTCAGAATATTTGTGAAAACTATAGAAAATATGTTTTTGGAACCTGTACAAGTAAAATTAAGAAATCAGTAATCAGTGTATGCTGTCAAACCGAATAATGTAAGAAATAAATTTATTTAATTTTAAATAAAATCAATTTTTATTTAAATTTGTTAAACTATAACAAGTTTTTAAAATCTTGAATGTTTTTTATTTTTTAACTCTTTGTTATGCTAAATTAGCATTTGTTTACATTTTTTTTTTATCTTATTAACTATATAGTTTACTTGTTAAAAAAGCATGTAGTATATTTACAAGATTTAACTTACATAATACTAGCAAAAAATACGCTTTTCCATTTATTCGAGAGTAGCGGTCAAAATGACCGGTGATCGTAGTTATAGGTATACGTAAAACGCCGTAATGCTAGTGTTAATCGTTTAGTACAAAAGCAACAAGATTTAATGTCTTAAACTTCTGAGCTATATACAAGATATTTTTACAATGTAGATAATAAATTGCGTTCATAAATAAATCATTTTAAGAGGCGGCTTTTATGTAGATTTAAATGCAACATTCTCAAAAATCACTGAATGGATTTGAATGTAATTTTTTATATTACATTTCATATACACTTGGGAAAGTTTTAAGCTAAAAATGGTTACCGAATCGTGTACAAGAATGCGTGAATAATTGTAACATATAATTGTCTACTGCGTATTAAACGTGAGCGATTCTGACAAATAAAGTGTCACTATTAACACACCGCCCCCTGAATACTAGGCCTGAGCGCTCACACAAAAATGACACAAAAATGGCGGCTGCCGAAGGCGGATTTTTTTAGCGTAGGTACGGTCCCTTAAATGTCGACACCAGTATTTTATAAAAGATTTCTCTACCTTGTTTATTCTCAGAAAAATGAAGCGGAAAAAACTTCAAAAAATTATTGGTAGGAATATTTAAGGGACCGTACACACGCTGAAAAAAATCCGCCTTCGGCAGCCGCCATTTTTGTTCCAGCGCCCAGGCCTAGTATTCAGGGGGCGGTGATTAACAGAAGAATGACGACATACAAGCAATAAAACTTGATAAAGACGAGAGGATTTAGGATAAAAATTTGGCCAACATGCCGTCATTGCGGACCTAATGTTTTCAGCATTGTCTTACTCATGTATTTGAACTTTCTTAGAAGAATATTGCAACGTTCTGAAATGCAGGTTGCCATAATTTGGAAGAAAACTTCTAATCTGAGCAGCGTCCTGTGCACATGTCGCCATTCTCTTATTAATGCACTTTAATGGAATAAACATAGCTTGAATTGAATGAGAATGACAATGATGGGTTGTTAGATAAAACCTTTCTTGTATTAAAACTTTCTAATCAAAATACGATACATGGTACACGATAACTAAATAGAAAAATTGGTACTGTTAACAACATATTTTTAACATTTTCCAACCGAGTTTAAAAGTGTTTGTGAATTCGGTTTTTTCTCTCTGTCTGTCTGGCCGTCAGGTCTTGCTCCAACCGTCGTAAATATAATGGGATTGCAATGAAACTATTGTAGATTACTATAGAATGTTCTGCATATAACGTGAATAGTGTAGCATTTGCATTTCGTTTACAGGGATATACAAAGAATTTCGTTAGATTATAATCTATCTGTAAAATGTGTATCGGATGAATTTTAGTGATGTTGCAATAATTCACACATAAGAAAATGCTTTTGCAACACTGACGTTGATAACAAAATCATTTCTCAGGAGCATAAAATACGAAGTATTCATAGATATTTTACAGGAATGCACAAAATAGTTCCATCACATCATGATCTAAAGGAAAAGAAACGTTCGCGGTGTAATTTACTGATGTTTTGATACTTTAAACATAATGAAATTTAAAAAGATCATTGACGTACACTACAGCATGCTTTCTATAGATTATGGAGTACGTATAATTTATTGTTTATTTAAAGAGACGCGCAAACGAATTCGGTTGTATGCTGACTAAAAAACTAAACTAAACCTGTGGCTACACGATTCATGAAAGTTCAGAGCTTATAATGCCCAACCCTGTTTACTTAACCCGGGGCCCCGAGGTGCTATACAGCATATGTCTCTCTCGTATATAACTAACCTTTACTATAGCAATAACTAGGAGTTGTTTCCAAAATTGTTATTGGCTGGTTTCTTCAATATGATTTGCCTCACCGCGATTATTAGAAACAGAATTTTTGAAACAACTGCTCAGTAATATCTATTTTTAGGGTTCCGTACTTAAAAAGTAAAAACGGAACCATTATAAGATCACTCCTGTGTATGTCTGTCCGTCTATCACAGCCATTTTACTCGTAAACTGTGGAACGTGGAAAGTTCAAATTGGGGGAAATAATAAAGACTATTGACCCACATATTTATAGATAATTAACCATTCACAAATATATATATAGGAAAAATGCAGAGAAGCTAATTAAGTTACTTAAAAGAAATATTTTCTTTGTATATCGTGTGGGGTATCGAGTGAAAGCGTTCGTAACGCCGAACTAAAAAACATTTTAATTTTAGGTATTAGATTTTCAGAGTCCAAAATGTAATGCAAAAATATGCCCCCTCCCCCTGTTTCCGAATCTACTCAAACTAAAATTGTAAAAAAATCCGAGATAGTAGATGTTAACTAAAACCTTGCAGGAAAATTACCTACCTAGTACACTAGGTCACATAGTTTTTGAGAAAAGCGCATTTTTCCGTTAACACTTTATCTACTGCATTATGATTTACTGCAATTGTTTTCATGTAATATTTTTTTTTTCAGTTACTGCAATGAAAATTAAAGGATAAACATTAAAAAAAAATACTCACCTGTGAGGAATTTAATTATTTAGAGGTAATTAATTAAAGTGGTACTTTAAAGAACCGTCAGTACACTACGACCAAAATATCGTTACAAAAAACTCACAAGGTATTTCAACTGGCACCAGAAAATATTTTCGATTTAATAAGTATATGAAACATAGGCTTTTCTTATTTACAAAGAAATCGTTTGGCAAATTCCGCTGTCAATCATTTATTTCAACACTTTAGAATTGAAAATGCATTGCTCCTGAAAGGGTTAAAAAAACTAAATTTTTTTTTGTTTCGATCATTTTAGCAGTCTTTTAGTTATGCGACTTCAATATTGCAGCGACAACATGGTCTCTCTCATCTCTACATCTGCAATATATGAATTTACATATGCCATTTCTAGCACAGCAAAAACGAGCCGGTGCCACAACTTTTTCGATTTCCTAGAAAAAATAACAATGAAACAGAAAAGAAATACCAGGGAAATCATTACTACACTACATTTTTGTAAGTACATTTTAAAGTAGATGAAAACGATGGATAACTACACAGACGAAAAGTAAACAAGAAGTTTTTCACCAACACCCAGTGTACTGACGGTAGTTATAAGTACCACCGAGTAATTCAACTGTTAAATCAAATACATACACCGTTCACCTAAAATAGCTAGTCAAATTGTATTCTAAGATCATAATGAATACTTAAAAAAATCCAACACTTATCTTATATCCTTTACTGTGTTTGCAACAAAGAAAAGACGAGCGCGGCAATCTGTATAAAATGTCGGCACAAAACACATCGACTGCTTCAAAGATAGCCTCATTCCTCTCTAAAATAACAAACCTAGAACTACTGCTGCCATGTACTCGGATAAAAAGGAGTTAAAAGAGTGTTTTTACAAAGTACCATTAGAATATTAGTAATATTCACTATGGTATAAAAGTTTAAAGTGAGTGGTACTTACAAGTACCGTCAGTAGATAAAGGGTTAAAGACAAATTTCGATTTGCGGGCATTCAGCAAACGTGATGAGGAACGCTGATGGTACCTTTCGTAGCAGAAGTATAATAGCATTATTGATAATGATTTTCGGAAAAAATCGTTGGTAACTAGCCGAGATATTAACCCCTAAAGACACGGACAGTTTGGCATACATAATGACAGGGGCTGCGTACTATATGTACCATCGGCTTTTAAAGCGTAGATAATAACTTTTAATGATACATTTGTGTAATGCAATGCCCAGTAGCAGTATAAAAGCAATAAACGTCAAATTGTTAAAATCAGACTAATTTACTTAGAATTAATCACATAAATGCTATGGGATTCGCGACTAGTTTGCATTGGGTGGATCTCTCAATACACCTCTGTTGTCTTTAAAATTAATTAAAAAGTCATCTGAAAAAACGCAGCACGGACCAAGGCGGCATTGCAACTTTGCAACCTCCTTTCGAAGCGCGCTTAGCACAATGCCAAGTTTAAACTTAAAACAAGAGTTTTATTTTAGATACAATGCAAAAAAAAAGATTATTACTACGCTGAACTTAGTTTTATGAAATGTCAAATGAAATTTAAATATGCTCTACTTTTATTGCCAGTGCCGAATTAAGTTCATCATAAACCGATTAGGATAAGATTAAAAAAAGAATTATACAGAATAACAATATTTCATATTATTTAAAATTCATATCTCTTTGAACTTTTATGGTATACCCATTCATACTTTTTTAGTATATACAGCTATAACCTGCCCTACGTTGTATAGTTTTTTAGAAAGTCTTAAAATTGTTTTAGCAATGATTTTTTTAATAATAAAGTATACTAATTCACATTTATTGTACAGAACCCTCAGAGCGCGGGTAATACTGGCTTGTTCTTCTGTGAAACCCTTGTCTTTTTTGTAATCTAAACTTTCGCTTCATTTATAATGAAGTTGAATCTGTTTCTGCAAACTTAATCGTAGAACTTGGCAATGTTAAAAATTTAGAAAACTACAACTGAGTAAAATAGTCTGGAAAACAGAATTCGTGAACACCAAAGCCTTGTGTAATGTGGGAAAAAATTTGCTTCAGCGTAAATATAATATTAGGCTAAAGATCATTTAAAGAAAAATCCGTTTTCCAATTTTTATTTTAAATTATACTTATGCTAGGTGTAATATCTGGAAATAATCGTTAATTAAATTGAGGAACCATTTGTTAATGTAATGATGAACATAATTATATATATATATATATATATATATATATTTAAAAAATACATGAATTGAAAGTCATTTATATTTTTATGCAAAGAATATTTATAAAATTTCAATTTCAAAATTTTCCTCATTTGTAAAATCTTTAACAAAACGTTTTTCAAGTAGTTCTCTTGAATCTGAAGTTTCCATATGTAGACTTTTGTCTGTGTGTATTTCAAAATTTAAATTTGATTTAATGTTTTTAAATTTAATTGAAATTTATTTTGTTAAAGTAGTTTATTAATTAATGTGTTAATTATAAAAATTTTTATATTTAATAAAAATATTTAATTCATTTGAAATCAATTTTATAAAGCTTGATCATTTTGATTTCATAACAACTCAATGCATACTTTTAAAACAATTCCTTTCTTTTTATTCTTTTATCAATTACCCCCACCCCCATTTCCCGCCTTTTTTTTCCTTTAGACTATACGTTAATTCTTTAGCCTAATTAGTACTTTATAATTTAATTTTGCGTATTTACCATTTTATTTTCAGAATCAAATTGTTTTTCACCACAGTGCTTTTATAAAAGTTCCAACCATATATATTGTGTAAATTATATAAATATTAAATAAATGTCAATTTTGCTGTAACCATTACTTTACACATGATTTTGTTTATATCAACAAAGGCTTTACATTAAAACAATATCGAGGAAAGAACTCAATTCTTATGAATTAGTAATTTATAATATATTTTAATTCTACAATTAATATAAAATATTATACATTAATTTTTATTTTACTTATTCCTTCAACAGAATCTTATTTGCTCCATTCATAAAAGTAATGTGATGACAGATATACATATATATATATATAAATGAAATCGTAAATAAAAAAAAATTAAAAATACATTTCACTAAATCACCAACTAGGCTGAAGAGGCAAAAAATAATATAGACTGAACAAATATTTTAAATAATGAAAAAGGAAGACCTTTCTTAAAGTTATTTATTCGATTGCTAAGAAATCAAAATCATCAACCGTTATTGAATTTATTTGAATAAAAACGTATTTTTAAAATAATTAATGCATTATTAATCGAATTAAATTAAAAAAATAAAGTTTTTATCTGAACGCAACTAAAAAAATATAGAAAAATGCGTGTGCACATTTCAGATTCCAAGAGAACAATTCGAAAAATGCTTTGTTATTTTACAGATAAAGAAAATTTGAAATTGACATTTTATCAATTTTCTTTGCACAAAACTATGAATAAATTAAAAATGACACATTATTCATAATATACTTATATATATTCGCCATTATACTGACAGAAGGCACCACTATTAAACAAACAATCATTTCGTAAATTACAAACAACCATTTACAAAAAAGATAACCCTTATATTTTGCTTTAAATTATCTTTAAATTACTATTATATTTATGCTAAAGCTATCCACAAGACTGGTGTTTTTGTATTCCAATTTTATTAGTCAATTTTCCAAATTATTTCACCCACATTCTTCTACATTTTAAACAGTTTCTACATGATAACCCACCATTGGCATAAGCTTCTAGATCCCGCGTTGCTAGTTTATTTAAAAAATATATACAATATTATTTAACAATAGTTTTAACAATAAGAATCAAAGGTTGCAATTAATTTGGATCGACTTATTGTACATTAATTCAATTTCATTAATAAATGATGTTCGTAAGTAACTTTCTTATAGATAGCCATTTCAGAAAAAAGAAAAGAAACTATTAGTGAGCAGTTGTGTAAAAATTGTGTTTTCAGTAATCTCGGCGAGGCAGATCACATTGATGAAACCAGCCAATCACAAGTCTGGAAACTTCCCCATGGTTCCTACTCGAGTAAAGGTAGCCTATATGCGTCCTTGTCAGGTAGTTAGCCCAACGCGAGACCATCGGTGTTTAGTTCCCAAGAAAGCTTGGTACTCATTTATCTATCCTGTAGGAATGAAAGGTGGAGTCAACCGGACATACACTGCAAATTCATCCGTGCTATCCAAAGAAAAAACAATACTGTCAATATCATCTTGCAGTTTGATGAGAAGGATGCATAACAGCTCGAATACTCAGGTAAGATTCTCATTGGTTTTATTGGCTGCTTGGTTCGCAGGTTTATAACAGTACTCAGGTGTGTTCAGTATCACAGGTACGGACATATGTCCAAAGAATGCCCAAAGACTGCATCAGATTTAGCTTCTGTAGTGAAAACACTCGTCAGACAATTATCTAAACCGTAGTCGCAAAATTTTTAAGTGCATTAATTGTCACAAATATTTACTTAACTTGTCAGCAGATAAGAGGAACACCGATAAAGGTAAAATAAAAGATAGTCATTCAGCTTTTGATTCCCGTTGTACTATTTTTAAAGATAAATTTAAATATTTGAAAGATAGGTACTATAGAAATCGCCAAAATTCAGATTAATACAAATAAACTTAAATAAACAGCATTCAGCAACAGCGGATTTCTTTAAATTTTCTGTCGAGAAAAGTTTGAATGTTGCCTGCATCCAAGATGCCAACCTTCACAATTGAAGGCTAATTGGACTTCCGAAAAATGGGATATATTATAGAACCACAATCTTAAATGCTCAAGTGGTCATTCTGAATCCTTCACTAATACATTCCTGTTCTGTTCAATATGATCACTCAGACTTTGTAAATTTCGCGTCTCAAAATATAATAATCACTATCGGTAGTCAATATTCTTCTAGTGTCTACAATCCGACCTGGACGATTGGAAAAATACTAATGCATTTAGTAAAATTTTCATTCTTTTCGGTGATCTAGATTCCACAGCGCACTTTGGGATTATGAAAATGAAAATGATCATGGTCGGACTCTCCTCGACTTCATAACCATGAAGCAACTAATTATTCTTAATGATACCTCCTGTAAACCAACTTTTGAAATGAGACCTATCTGCGTTTGGCTCGATATATCACGTACTTCTATATCAATGTTACCATAGATAACACATGGCTTGTTATTGACACTCCGGAATTCGAGGAAAACAGGCCAATATTTTTTTTAAATCAAAATACTGATGACATACCCCGTCGAAGGTTTAGAACAAAAGATGTTCCATTAACAAAATCCGTAACCCCAACAAAAAATGACATGGATTTCCAAAATATAAATTTTAAAGAAATAAATAAAACCTTTGAATTTGATAAAATGTATGCAGTGTTCCACGAAATAATAAAAGAAAACTCTAGACGTTTCTTAAAACAACGGAAAAGTTTTTTCACCCCAAAATTAATTTGGTGGACCCCCAAGCTTAGGGTTCTCAGAAATAAAGTTGCGGCTTTATATACAAAGTCAATAAAGCCGTTAGCTACATTAGAAGATCATTTAAAATATAAAAATGAAAACGCCCGATATAAGAAAGCATTTCAAAAAGTGAGGGCAATAATGTAGACTAACATGTGCAAAAAAGAATCTGAACCGTTCTGAAAAATCAAGCAGCTTGCTTTCGGTAAGTATAAAGGTCAAAACGTCTACCTTATTGCCAACGCAAATGTATCTCGACCTATCTCAAGGCTTACCGTTCTTCAAAATATTACAGAGCAAATTTTCGGCCCCATTGTACTCAAGTTTCTAATACAATTTTGCCAAATCCCATTAACGACAAATATTCCTTCTCCGTTTCTGAAATATGCAAAGCTATTTTTTCATTTAACAAAAAAAAAAAAAAAAACCCGGCCCAGATGAAATCGACCACAATATGGTTAGTGCAATGTTTTGAAAATTTCCCAATACTTTTCTAAGTATGTTTATCACTCTTTTAAAGTTGAATTATTTCCCTACAGCCTGGAAAATTGGCGAAATCGTATATTTTAGAAAAGAGGTTAAACCAACATTTCTGGCCTCTTCTTATCGTCCAATCACATTACTGCCGGTTTTAGGAAATTTTTTTGAAATACTACTACTTTAAAGAATAAATTACATGTTACATCGAAATCAACTCTTTTCAAATGAACAATATGGGTTCGTTGAGCGTCGGTCTACAGAAACATCTTTACTCCAGACAATTTCATGAATTAAACTAAAAAAACAAAGAAAAAAACTATACATCACAAACCTCAATTAATTTTAAAGGCTCTTTTGATAATCTTCCCTGGGAAATATTTTTCTTTCTTTACATTGACTTAACGTTCCGCCACAATATATTAATTTTATTTCCTCTTTTTTCACAGACAGACGCAGTCAGGTGGATTGGCTGAATCCACATATCGAGGATTTTTTCACTAAAAGTTGCCCACAAGGTTCATCTCTATGGCCATTTCTGTGGATAGCATTACTTGAAACTCTACTGTCAATGTATCTAGGGGCTAACTGTTTTTTGATCGCATATGCGGATGATCTCCTTTTAGTTGTCTGGGCTTCATCATGCTCCATTTTCGAAAAGCTCGTGATAATAATAGCCGTCATAAACACAGCCAACCAGCCAGCCATTTTCGAAAAGTAGGGAACTCCGCATTGAAGTTTATTGAAGAGTGGTCTACTTAAAATAAAATGCAAATCTCTATTGATAAAACATGATGCATTACTTTTGGTAAACCTAAGAATTTGAAACGCTCGCCAATTTTCAAAATTTATAACCAGAGTCTTAAAAACCTTAAATGTTTAAAATACCTAGGAGTAACTTATGACTTATCCCTGTCTTTCCTGCCATATTTAAGAAACAAGCGACTGGAGATTCAAAGAGTAACGCAAAATCTTTACAGATTTTCATCGATTCAAGGTAAACTTCCGATGCATTCTTTAATAATATGGCACAGATTGATTTTATTACGTAAATTAGCATACGGATGTCCTGTTTGGTTTCCGCATATGTGGTCAACATATGGCAGAAGATATCTGCTCTCAGTACAGTGTAAAGATCAGGGATCAGGATCCGCCTTTTATGCATTGAAAGATAACTCCTTAATACATGCTTGGAATGCTCGTTCTTTCCTGTAAATAATCCCGTTTTCTAAGCTGAACCTTTTGCCATTAAAAACGCTGTGGTTTGGGCAGATTCATTTGAATACAAATCATTCCTAATCTCTTGAGATAGCATCTCGGGTTTAATGGCTCTGCAAAATACAGATACAGCTGACTATATGATTTCAGATATTCTAAGTTTTTACAAAAATCCAGAAAAACTTTCTACTTTAAATGGGTTAAAGGGCACTCAGGAGTCACAGGGAATGAATTAGCTGTAACCATTGCAAGAAAGGGCCGTAGAGGACGATAGTGTCACATCATATTTTATTCCGCGTCCGGCTTCTCATTTAAATTATACATTAAAACAGAAAATAAAAAAAAAGAATGGCAGCAATAATGGAACAATGAAGACACAGGCCGCTACACACGTAACTTATTACCAAGTATTCCCATTCAATTTACCTTAAATAATCGTTAACTTTTTCTTTTCTTCGCAAATCACGACCCTTTCCAGAAATACCTTTACGACATAGGTAAATGTGACACCCGTCTTTGTGTATGTGGTCTTCCCTCCACCTCACTTCACTACGCACTGGATTGTCCTCTGACAACATATTAACACGTTAAAAAACACAGAAGTATGGAGATTCTGGATAAGATTAATTATATTAATGAAAGTCCTGTTCTCATAAACAGAACATCAGCACTAATGAGATTTATAGAGAAAAATGAAGTCATTTTTAGAAATAATTGTCCGTACCTCTCCGACACTTCTTTAGACGATGATTTATGGTTTTTTTTTTTTTTTTTTTTTTTTTTTTTGTCATCTTCTTTGTTTCCATTGTAAATAGTTTTGATTTATATTCATTACTTATTTTTGATTTATTATTATTACTATTTTTGGTATTATAGTTAATTACTGTAGTATTTTTGTTAGTAATATTCAGTATTTATTATAAATTGTGATGTTTTGAACCAGACAGCTGTATTGAGAATCTTATTTTTTTTAGTTACTAAAGTATAAATATAAACATTGTACGAATCTTTTTAAAACTGCTGTCAAAAGGATGGGCCAAGAAATTGGTTTCGGCCGTCCATAGGAAAACATTGCATCAGGCTTACAGCTTGTAGTTACGGTTCGAATTTCCCTTTCCCCGCTTTTCCTTGTCCAGCCAAAAGTTGAACTCGCGACCTGTAGCGTGGCAGACAGGCGTGCTGACCACTAAGCTACTGGGGTTAATGATAAACTATGATCGATAATTGTTTGAAGCAATTATCTGTCCGCTTTAGCATACATATCACTATGTATGGATTTCGGCTGCGGTATGGATTTCTGCTGTGGTATCCATTTGAGTCTGTTAAATTTTTAGTGTATTACATTATGTGAATGAATTCTGTGATTCTTATACAGGGCTGCACGAAATAATTCGCACGCATTACTGGAATTTCTGAAAGTCAATTTTTACTGAGTTATGTTTCCTTAATTGCATATTTAGATATCTCATTTCACTGTACGGAAAAATAATCTTAATAATATTCTGTTAGTATTAAAAATTGTTTCATAATCTGTGTGATTTTGCGCTCTTGTTTTATTTTAAAATTTCTTGCTTTTTACTGTTTAAATAAATCGTACGCAAAATTTCAAAATCCCAGGACATTTATAATAGTTCAAAAATACCAATCATTTTTATGAATGTCATTTATTTATTATTATGATTATTAATATCATGTTATTCTTACGATTCTTATTTATTATTACTTTGACATTTTTTTGAATAAATCAGTTGGTCATATAGTATAAAATTTACATTTTAATTAAGACTTATTACTTCTGATTTTTTACTCAAGTAAATCATTAAAATGTCGAAAATGAATTCTGCAAACAAAAATTATTCTTGAATCAAAATAAATTTTCTGAATAGTTATAAATTACTGGATAGAAGTAAATGGTCTGTTTCCTAAAATAATTTATAAACAAAATATCTTGGAACATAGTTCAATAAATTTCATGTTTCAGTGATTATGCAGCTATTTCAAATTAAATCAATAAATTGTACAGTAAATGCGTCACGATATTAAATTAAATTAAAATTTGAGCGCTATTAATTTTTTAACGATATAAGCAGTTTACTAGTTTGAAATTAAAACGTGTTCAAAAATAAAAGGCTTTTAAAATAATATCTCATATGTAATGCAATAAAACAAAAGTGATATAGTTATGCGATATAATATACAGATAAATGGTCTGTTACAGAAAAAAGTTTATATTCATTAGACATTTCAAAGTAGTGCCCACAAATCATCTCTATTAATGGTTAAAATGATATATCAGAATGTATTAGCTAATCCAACAGTATAAATGTACGCTATATTTAATGCTTCCGTCTTCTGGCATAATTAAAACATGCTTAGAAACATTGATTTTTATTATAATGAATTGCATGCATAAATTAAATTATTTTAAATGTAAACGGTCTGTTTCAGAAAATAATTTATGAATAGAATTCTCGAGATTTGGGAAAGCTGCTCAATAAATTACACCAATGTATGATTAAATTGCTTAAGTGGGATTCCAATTTTTGTGCTGTTGTTTACAAATCAATAGATTATATAAAAATAAAGCTTAAGTAAAATTTTAAACATATATATATATATATCAGCAATCGATCTATTAAAAAAGTAATTATTAAGGGGAGGTGCAGTTCTAAGACATGGGAAAATCAATTTTCTATAAATTTCAGTTATTTAATTATAATTTTAATTTCTTTATATTTTTCACTTTTTGAAAATATCTAAACATTATTTAAAAAATAATAATAATGACAATAACAATAATATATATATATATACTTTTAATAGACTTTTTGTGACTTTTAATAGAAAAAAAAACTTTCAACGTTTTGTGCTCGATATAAAATGATTAAACAACATATTTTGAGTCAAGTGCTTAAGTTTCTATCATATTTAACAATATTGCGGACAATATTTATAATATCTTCAATTTTAATTGCTATTTTATTGAAAAACGTTATAATTTGATTTGATGGGACAAATATCTTAAAAACTAATTGATCAATTTTAATATATATATATATATGTATATATATATACATATAATATATAAGGTAAGTTGGGGTAACTGGACCCACGAGGTAACTGTGCCATAGGCAATTTTATAAAAAACCATTGATGTATTTTAAGTTTTAGCTTTTGTGAACAATGCCCCTTAACCTCTACCTCCTAAAACAACTTGTGTCAACTCAATCATAATTCTCTTTTTTGCTGTGATAGGTTGTCGAAAATTTACGTTTCTTTTATTTTAAAACAACGTCAATTTGATTGAATTTCCTCGGCTTTTTATTAAAATACTCTAAGTACTTTTATTAAATAATCTTTTTTTTTAAGTTTAGGCATATAACTACGTTAATATTATTAGGTATCTATACATAGTTTCTTCATGTTTCAAACGTAAGACCGGTGTCCCAGTTACCCCATACGTTTCTCAAGAATGGGGTAACTGGGACATCTATCCGGGGTAACTGGACCATGTTATCCAGTTACCTCAATAGTTTCAAATAATTTTTTGAGTTTCTCTTGCAACGGGAAGTACATTTCTCCATAGTTTTTTGCTCACAATAAAGAAAATCATAGAATACCTCATTAAAATTACGTAATAAAATTTAAAACAAGTTGGAAATTGCTCGTCAAACGTGGCAAATGAGGTGCGTTCGTACTATAACTAGTTTTATAATTATTTTTTGCACCCCATATTGTACTGAATGTATACTTTTTTGCACTTCATAAAGCGCATAGTCTGATACATCATTAAAATGCACTTCCAATAATTTTTTCCCATTCCCCGTAATGTAACGGAACACTTTTGACTGTCCCTGTAATTAAACTATACATCCGATTTTCCTAAAATTTGAAATAGTTCAACAAAACTTTGCAACAATTATATCTTTAAAATTTCAGACCATTCGGAAGGCTGTAATATCATTAAAATGCACTTGCAATAATTTTCCCCATTCCCCGTAATGTAACGGAACACTTTCGACTGTCCCTGTAATTAAACTATACATCCGATTTTCCTAAAATTTGAAATAGCTCAACAAAACTTTGCAATAATTATATCTTTAAAATTTCAGACCATTCGGAAGGCTGTAATATCATTAAAATGCACTTGCAATAATTTTTCCCATTGGCCGTAATGTAAAGAAAAACTTTTGACTGTCCCTGTAATTAAACTATACATCCGATTTTCATAAAATTTGAAATGGCTCGACAAAATTTTGCAACAATCATATATTTGAAATTTCAGACCATTCGGCTGGGTAGTTTTTGCTCTGTTACATGCGGACAGACGGACGGACGGACAGACGGACGGACAGACGGACGGACGGACGGACTGAACGACGACTATAGGTGCTACGTATTTATATAATTACGAACGCACCTAAAAAAGCATATTGGGTGATATCAAACCAAATTTCGTGACCCCTTGAGAAACGGTGATGCCGTTATGGCATCAAGTAATTTTAAATCATAATTGCCACATTGGCACCGGAATTTGATAATGAAAATTTCACCTGTATTAAGTACGCGAAAATATACTTTTACTTGTTTTCACACAGATTCTCTTGTAAATACAGGTATCATTAAATTATTTCAACATTTTACGAATGTAAATGCCTTGCCCCTGAAATCGAGATAGCCAATACTTGAAATTGTGCGATACAGGAGTCGCATTCTGTAGGGAAACTTTTATTGTTCCTACCACTATTTTGAAAATAATATCTTCATCGCACCTTTCTTTAGAATATATTAAATAAAATGATCATGAAGGTAACTCATTAAGGGTACTGGTAGGAACAAGAAAATTTTCCCTATATAATGCGACTCTTGGATACAGATAAAGTACTTAAGTGCTTACGTAGCCGTTTGTTCATAGATTTACCTAGCTATTTTTTCACCTTAAATACCCATGTGACTTTTATACTTATTACCTATACTAAAGTACACAAGCACTTACTTAAATTTTATGTTTTTGGTATAAATAAACCAATATTATAAAATGCTCTTAATTACATTACTCTAATCATAATAAATCGCATGCAAAATTTGAACTTCGTAGGACCACTGAAATCACTGCACGTCACACGTGCTGAAGAGTTAACTGCTATTTCAGAATAAATCATCAGATCATGTGATTTAAATGTACATACTATGTTTCTGTAGTAGATCATTAAATTGGCGAAATTGAAATGAAACATTGTACATTTTTCACAATAAATGACACTCATAGATTTAGATTATTACACAGAAGTAAATTTTCTCATAGATTTAAAGTACTTTGAAATAAGGAAAAATCTATATATATACTTCTCTTACGTGGAGCTAAAATAAGGCTGAATTTGTTGCTTGACATTTTGCAACAACCACAGAAACCCAATTAATTTGCCTTATTGCATTCCCACAGTCAGGAGCGTGATTTCACCACTGAAACTCGCGTCATATTTAAAAGAATCTATCTATATATATATTTCTCTTACGGAGCGCTAAAATAAGGCTGAATTTGTTGCTTGAAATTTCGCAACAACCACAGTAAGACTACTAATCGGCCTTATTACATTCCACCAATCAGAAGCGTGATTTCACCACTGAAACTCACGCCATATTTAAAAGATCAATTTCAATGTTTTTCATAAAATGTAAACATATTAAAACGATTTCGTTTATTTATGCACTAATCACGTAAGAGCAGAACACAGATTATTTACTGATAAATAATATTAAGTAATCCGTGTAAACAAAATGACAGTGGATAACCTTTCATAGTAAGGAATATGTAAAACGAAGTGTTTCCGATGAAGATAATGACGTCATTCGGAAAACACCAGATGCATTTTCATCCATAAAGTAAAATATTTTACTATAATTGTGTGAGTGATGATGTCATGTTCCTGATCCTTATTCCTGCACATAAAGAAACTGGACTCTTGACTTAAAGAATCTTGTTGTACACAAAAAATATATTTCTGAAAATTACATAAATTCCAATTAATTAAAATGAATATTTAATGAAACTCAGGAATTTAAAAAAAAATGCTTAAATGACGCTCTAATCTCGGAAGGGAAGAATGGTTCTGTTGGTGGAAATGATGTCATATTTGAAAGAAAGGATTCATTTTCATATGGACTCCAAAAGTATCATGGCACACGATAGAATTCTTCCACACAAACAACCGATTTCTGGAAAAGTTTTCCATAGTACACAGGAGTTACCTCCCGGAAAATAGCGCAGCAAAAGCCAGGAAATGCACCAGAACGGTTTTCTAGGAGCTCCTGGACGTCACGAGCTTTAGAGTTTATATAAAACTGAAATATTTGAGTAAGATCTTATCAATATGACTTCATATTCACTGGCCTTTACATCTAATTCAGCAAATTTAAAATTCCGAGCAGGAGCTGTTTTCAAATACAGTGCAATCTTTTGGCAGATATAAGTATAGCAATGGCAATTGGTTCGTTTTACGGTCACGTGATGCATTCAGAAAATCAGCCTTATGATCAAAAGTTTCTTTTAGGCACATCCGAAAACGTATTGTTTATGTTTTGTTAACTTAATAAGTGTCTGAGAGATATTGCAATTTTACTTTAAGTAGTGTTTGTTGATTTATATTGAACTATCTTGGTATCAGTTAGTGCTATTCCAAGAGTTTTTCGAAATAAATTTCAGCCGTGCTGTACAGTATTATGCGCAATGAGTTTTAAATTGTGTTCCAAGGCAATTTTTTCAGTTAATTATTTTACATTTCAAAAATTGGCAAATTTCATAATATTAGATGTAAATTTCCAACTGGGCGAAAAATGTCCCGACCAGGATTCGAACCAGGGATCTCCTGGTTGAAGCCGCCAGTGCTCTACCATCTGAGCTATCCCGAACAAATCTGGGGGAACTTTTTCACCCAGCTAGTGTAATTACGTATCTAGCGATTACAGGAGTTCCATTACCTGAGGATTCTGAGGAACCAGGATTCAGACCAGATGCTATAATCATTAAGGTTAGCTGGGTGAAAAAGTTCCACCAGATTCGTTCGGGATAGTTCAGGCGGTAGAGCACTAGCGGCGTCGGTCAGGAGATCCCTGATTCGAATCCTGGTCCGGACATTTTTCGCCCAGTTGGAAATTTACATCTAATATGATTTATTTATAAATTAGAATAATTGTGTTAAAATTATTCTAGTGAAATTTCATAATGCTAAAATGATTTATGCCTATTGGTAACACCAAATAAATGCGTTTTTAATTGTGATTTCAACAAAGTTTTCAATTACTGTTTTTTGCATAATTTTTTTTTTGAAAATTTCATGTTAAAAGGATTATGATAGTACTCATTATGGCTAAAGTTTCTGCATAAAGGGGCGAGCAAGCGAAGCAAGCTTGGGAGGCGTAGCGGCACCAGTGTGAATTGTGTTGCAATTTCCGGGAATTGGCGATCGTTGGTGAGCAGGGAACAGAGCCCCCTAGTTGAGAAAAATACGAATATTTTTTTTTTATTATTCACTGTATGAAATTAAAAAAAAATCTATTTATATAATACGCCAAGCTGACGATACCGGGTCGCACTCATCCTCGAAAAAAAAAAAGAACATATCGCGGCCACGTAAGGGCTCAAGCATTCCGATGCCGTATTATAAGTCGAACAACAGCCTTATTTAATCTACGTTGTGTAATATATATTAGTCTTCCTTTTTCTAAAACCTTCAAAAACTATACAATTATAATGCTTTATGTTCTAAATTATCAATAATAGCCAGCTACCAATAACAGGTTACCGATATAAACAAACGAACGCCCTTGCCATTCAGAAGCACAAATTCCAAATCTAGAAACAAATGAAAGACTCTTTGAGTGATTTATTTATATCATTAATTCCATCTAACACCCAATTCTGCTTTTAAAATATTTGCAAAAGCATATTAAAGCCTTTAAATATTTTGAAATGAGTTTTTCTCTTTTATATACCCTCTCCTGTTTTTCTGAAATAAACAAGGCAGCGTTTCTGTGCGTCGACTTTGCTTTATTTCAACATTGTTTTGGCGCCATCTATTGAAAATCAATATAAATGGAATAAATTTTGATTGAAATTATAGATTTTTGCGTAAAAAAAGTGCAAGGCTTAATGATGTAATCCGAGATCTTTTTTAAAAGTTTCCGTTACATAATTTAAAAATTTCGTTCAATATAAATAAAATGAATATTTCTATTATTATAATTTTTTGGATGGAATTTAAATTTAGTTTTATTAATTTTAGGAGGTTAATATTTATCCGCTTATTTTATTTTAAAATTTTGTTTACATTATAAATAAAATAAGTTTTTCTTTTTTTTCTTTTTCTGGTGTAATTGTAATATAAGATGTTATCATGATTGCATTAGTATGACTGATAATTATTTTTTCACATAAAATTATAATTTCGTTTTCCCTCCAAAGTTATGTTAAAATATTGCTATGCTATTAATCGAAATTTTATTTGCATTGATGTAATTAATATGTCTAGCACACCGCATTGTATATTCCTTACATTTTAATTACGTTTGATAAGAAATTTAAATTTTATTTACAATTCAAGCAAATTTCAAGTGGATCTAAGCTAAGCTCTTAAAAATTTATAAAATTAAATTAAAATTTTACAAAAGAAATAACAATAATTTTGGTTTTTATTAATACGGAATGAATTTTTAAAGTTACATAGCTGGAGATTTTAAAAATTGATCTTGAACTAAATCAATGCGTCCTTGCATATTTTCTATAAAAAAAACTGCAATTTTAACGAAAGTTCATTCGTTTATATTAAATGGCGAGAGATAGCGCAAAATCCATATTTAGAAACGAAACATAAAGCTTCATTAATTGATGAGTAAAACCGCTGCCATGATTTATGCTTCATATAAAGCGGTTTGTCGAGCCATTCATTATAGAGATTCGTTCATTTTTATAAAAATAATATTTTTTAAAATAAAAAAAAATACTTGAACTCATTGTATATTTACTTTTAATATTTTGAGAAATCGTCAGAAATTGTGTGTTCACTTTGCTAAGTATTATTGTTGCAATAAATACTGCTGTTTGTTTTGTCCAACCGTTGAAATATTTCAGAAATTGAATATTGAGTAAATAAATAAAAATATATCATCATCATTTGTATTTGTAGAAATAATTTGTCATTCTTAAAATGTAATTTTCTGCAATACAAATACTTCAATAATAAAATCTGCATTCTGTTTGTTTGTATGAAGTCTTATGCTCTTGTTTATATGAAGCAGATCAACAATCCGTCATTTATGACGGGGGTTATATACTCTTAAATATATATTGCCATATACTTGCCAGAAAGCATATTTTCATTTCTTAAACTCAAGTAATATAAATGACATCAAAATGTATTACAAATACATTTTCTCAAAACAAGCGTTTCTCAAATTATACATGTTTAAAATGATTATATGTTTAAATTTGCGTTTAAAGTTCTCAATTTGTCAAAAAGGCAATTTTAATACAAAGTACAAAAAATCTGTTGTTTTATTAAACACTTCCCTAGTCGCCCGAATCCAGTTTTGCGATTACTCAAATGCAATTTGATTCTTGTGTTATTGTGTTTCTTCTATGTAAAAATCGAGTTTTCATTTAATATTCTAATGCGCATTTAAATACACTGACGGAAAGAAAAATCCCAACACCAAGAAAGACTTGTGTTAGATAAACGAAATTTGGTAGGCGTGTTTATACATCTGAAAGATGACATCGATTGAAATTTCGCGATTCGCGCATAAGTGTGGCGCTAGTGGCGCCACTCAGAACTTGCAGATCAGGCTTACTTTAAATGCATGCTGTAAAGTTCGTGGGCGTTATTTAGCTACGAAACGTGACGTATTGAATTGATGTTAGCCAAGAATGCCTTTAACAAGACGAAGAAGCCACTGTCAACAGCTCCCCGAGTTGGAACGAGGTCGCATTATATCGGCGAAGGCGCCTGGTTCGGAGCTGTCCTTGAAGTAACCGATTTCTAACAGCCCGTTGTGTCACTGTGGTACAAACTACAGCTCGAATTTCTGCCGCAGACGCAGTACGATGCGCCACAGTCGTACGCCGAATACGGCGATCATCCCTCTCAGGAGTGCACGTGGCCGCCTGGAACCCGGTCTTCTTGAGGCAGCACCATCCCTTGACCACTGTTTCCAGCAATCATGCACAGTGGATACATTCCAGCCAAGTGTTTCTGCAATATCGCGGAAAGAAAATCCAGCTTCTCGTAGCCCGAATATGCGACCTCGTTCCAACTCGAGGAGCTGTTGACAGTGGTTTTTTCGTCTTGTTAGAGGCATTCTTGGCTAACATCAACTCAATACGTCACGTTTCGTAGCTAAATAACGCCCACGAACTTTAAAGCACGCATTTAAAGTAAACTTGATCTGCAAGTTCTGAGTGGCGCCAAACTTATGCGCGAAATGCGAAATTTCAATCGATGTCATCTTTCAGATGTATAAACACGCCTACCAAATTTCGTTTATCTAACACAAGTCTTTCTTGGTGTTGGGATTTTTTTTTCCCGCCAGTGCATATCATTCCTTTCATTTAATATTCTAATGCGCATTTAAATATATCATTCCTTATTTTCATCTTATTCTTATTATACTTGGGAAGGATAAAAAATCTTTCTATGCTGTTAAGAATTTAAGTTGCTCAAATGAGTAATAAATTAGTTAATTTTCAATAAAAAGTAACTTTCATACAATTTTATTTTAACTCTCTGTCAAATTAACAAATGGATGCACAAACAGATGAAGAACGAGAAAGAATGTTCAAAAATGGGAGTGTTTGAAGCAATTTAAATAAAAAATAAAATCAAATAAATGGCATTCAATTTGTTTTATGTGTGAGTTAATTGAATTTGTAAAGTATTTTTTACCTATTTTTTAGTTAAATAATACTTTTTTGGAGGATATTTTGTTGAAGTATCACAAATAATTAAAATAGATTTTAAACGTAACCATTTTCTTAAATTAGATTTGCATGGATTTAAATTTTTACGTAGAAGTAATAGCTGTATTTCAGAAAATACTTTATATATAAAATTCCCGGGACCTTTGAAAGAAGTTCTATAAATCACACCTATTTATGATTAAACTGCTAAAGCGGGGCTCCTGAAAAGAATTTTTCTGGTCCAAAAGCGTTCCGCTTTGTTGATCTCTCTTTCTACTTTCAACCCTATCTTTCTTTCTACTGACTATCGACCGGAACTCTGAACATTAGATCCAGCTATCGTCTAGAGAATTAACGCGCGTATCGGCTTTCAGGTCAAAAGTACTCGAAAAAGAAGGAATTTAAAGAATTGACGAAAATATTTCATTATATAAATTTATAGATCCATGGCTTTTAAAATTGATACGCATTTGAATGTATTTAAATTGTATCAAGAGAAAATAGAAGAAAATTTAAAATAAGTCTTTTATATGTATTTTCTAAAATGTCATTCGGTAAAAAATTAAATAAATTTGCTATCTTTGATCTTCAGGATGATAATTCTAAAACTACTTTCATCAAAATTTCTTCAAAGTAATTAATATTAGATACGAATAAATGTATTTTTCTTTGCAGTTTTTGTCATTTAAGGTAATAGAGTCAAGACATCGCTTTCTAATTGAATAACTGTAAAATATTCATGTTTTTCAAATTTCTTTAAAGGAAAGGATACTGTGTTTTGGTCCATACCTGTGTTTTGGTCCATATTCCTAATGCACATAACGTTATTTCTTATTCAAATTTCACGCATCTCCTTCCATGATACTTGAAGGTTTATTAACAGTTTCGTGAAAGAATGTTTTTGATCTTTGAATGAAATTTTCAACTCATGGACTCTTGTTTGTTTTAAAACTGAAATGAAGTATTTTTTTATGTCTCTTCAGAAAAAGTCCACAAAGATACTCACACACTTCTTTCCTTCTTATTATAGATCTTCCAATTGATTTGAGGACGCTCCCTTTTAAAAATTAAATACTATAGTGACTTCTGGATAAAAAATTTAATAAACAATTAAATGAAATTAATTTTAGTAGGAAATTATCATGATTATTGACGGAAATTCTAAGAGCAATAATCTTCTCTGAATATCCCGTCCGTTCTCAAGGAGAACACCAATTATGGAAGATTGCCAACGGACCTCGATTACGGAAAGTGTACCACTGGATCCATACTAGAATGACTTTTCCCTCACTGTGAAGAAATCGTATAATTAAGTAAATAAAAGTAAAGATTTGAAAGAGAAGAAAAATAAAACCCTTTATCCGTTGGTGAAAGCTGCACAAAATGCTGATGAACTGCTCCCCATCGCATTTTTTTGTGAAATTTATGTTCTTGAATGTGTGTTACAATAATCAATTATATACAATTAAATTTTAATGACATTGCAGATAAGTGTAATTACGAATTTGAACAACTCTGCCAATTAGACACATAAGAGTGGAGGCTGAAATAAATAGCAAAACAGATCTCTACTATCCGTCTCCCTGCCTCACAATGAATTCGTTCAAATTTAACTAACGAGGGCTGTGCATATATAACATTATCACATTAGGGTGGGAGGGGGTCTGGCACATGATATCATTACTTATCTCTAGGGGGGAGGGCGATTTGTCTTTTGATATCGTTATAATTTTTGATCCAACTAATTTTTTTTCTTTTTATTTGTAACTTGTTCTTTGTATCTTAATAGTCTGTTATCTTCATTTAGTCTGTTATTTATTTTTATGAAAATACAACGTTGTAATTAAAATCATTAAAGGATTATAAAATTATTTAATTCCAAAATATGGAATGCCCTAAAGTTTGACATTTCTATTCTTCTATCATGTATGTATGCATATATAATTCACTGTTCGAGAAACCATATGAGAAACGTCATTGAGCCAATACCAATGCAGTTTTCTGCTAAATATAGTTATTGAACTAAAATTCTCGTTTTGTATAGTTTTATGAATTACTTGAAAAATGTACTAGATGTAAACTGTAGATTGCCCATTATCAGGTAAAAGAATTTCTTAGAAAGTCAAGAACACGATTTTCTTAACAGAGTATATTTAGTGGAAGCTTTTGAGATATAGACAGCACAAAATCGACTGAAGCGAACATGCAGTCCGACATAATTTAACATCAAGTATATATATAGTTTAAAGTCTAAACATTGTCTTACTGTAAATAATATTGTTCAAATTTAAATTTAATTTCAAAGTATATTTCATCTTAATATTGTAAGATATAACAAATATATTGGATCTAAACAGAAAATAAAATACTTTTTTTTAAAACTGAATATTTGATAATTCATTACTCAAATTCAAAATATTAAAAAAAAAAAAAAACATTTCTGTATATTTTTTATTCATTATTCTTCAAAATAGTGAACGAACTAAAATGTAATTATAATTTACACAGTCTGTCAATAGAAACAAGGCATTGAATTATTCTGTTTAAAAAATTCCTTTGTAATTTTACATCTTGATTAATAAAAGCATGGGTCGCCTAAAAATAAAATCGAACAATCGAACTACACTGTCAAAAATAAAATACATTTCCTAGTGCATTGTGCGTAAATTTCTCAATTTTTCCAAAATTTGACGAAAGATATTTTGAGAATAGAAGAATTTAGTTCACGAAAGAGCATTAGAAATTTAAACTTAAGTGAAGATTGGTGAAACTTGAAAGACCATTGCATATAACATGCGTGTAGGTCATGATAAACCCGATAAAAATTAACTATTTTTGACATGAATTCTTAAAATTGTTTTGAAAAACCCGCTCACACAATTTAAATTAGTTCAAAAGTCGAATGCAAGAAATATAATAGACTGGTATGAATATATGACTGGTCAATATTTGGCAAATAATTTTCAGCATTCAAAGTCCATCAAATCAATTTTTGAATATAAATGTCACACATAATTATTTTTACATTATCATCAAGGGCACCGCACGTATTTTATAATTCTAAATCTAATGTTCTAGTTGAGATTTTTTTAACTGCATTATTCTTTTCTTCTTTAAACAACTTATTTTTTCCTTACGTAATGCATTTCTAATAAAGTGTAATTTATAAAAAATACTTTCATTTTCTTTTATTACTTCTCATTTTCTGAATTACATTTGAATATAATAAATAAACAGACTATCTTGGAAACAGAATTGATATCACATAAAAAAATGTTTCGAAAGGGTCTCACCAAGACATAAATTTAAAAAAGCATAAAATAATGCGATATTTCATGCGCGTAACGTGTGAAAATTTATCGCTATTCATTTTTGTTGCAAATGCCTCGGAGTGTGGTGCAGTATATGAAAACTGCTTGGTGACTTCCAGGCACGAATAAAGTCTGAAAGTTTTAGATAATGATTGAGTAATATTTGCATAACCATGTATTTTAATTTAGAAAAATTTCTGTTTTAATCCGTTCGTGCCTGACGTCCTGTTAATGGGACGTGTCTTTTAATTAACTATTATTTTGTCTGAACTGTTTTTAATAACGTTAATATATGTCTATACGTTTCATATTATGACTTCATTTATGTTTTAGTATTATGTATAAAACAGGAAAAAAAAAAAAAAAAAAAAAAAAAAAAGGTGGGAGGACGGGATCGCTTAAATCTCTTTACACCGTAGGTGATTCTTTTAATTCAAACATTTGTTTTACTCTTTAAATTTAAAATAGCGGCTACTTTTCTAAACGAATAATTTGTAGAAAGAAATGAAACATATTACATAACTGTTATGTATATTCAGTCATGTCGCAATACGACATTCTTCAAACGTCTTAAGGTGTTTCAGGACTCTTAAAATTGGGGAAAAAAAGACAATATTTAACATTTAATATTTTAAAATGTAAATGATTTACAAACACAATTTTTATTTTGATAAAGATATAAGTATACACTATAATTTCATGTATTTAATAAAATTATAAGATGCAAAATTAGTATTTACATGGCGCTACAAATTATCAGACATTTGTTGAGCAGAAAATTGGTATAACAAATTACGCGCAGGATTACAAAATATATTTTGTAACTAGAATGAAATATTTTGTGCTTAATTATACTTCAGCTTGCAATAATCAATCTGAACCTAAATAAATTTTTATTTAAAGCATATTTTTAATACAAAGTTGTATTTAGCTAATACAAAATTTTGAAAATTTCAACAGTATAATTGCCTAAAAAAATATTTTTTTGAACAATAAAAAGGAAATCTTAGGTTCATTTTATACAGACTAATATGAAACATAAATTTGAAAATTTCATGAAAAAACATTCAGAGGTTTTTGAGATATCCTGGCGTTATGCCCAAAAACGTCATTTGGAGAAAAATGACTTCAAAGTTTTGGAAACGCCGCTTCAGCCATTAACCCTTCACTGCACGAATTTTTCTATCTTTATGAAAAAATTTATTTGACATCTATATATCGGCCTAATAATGGGAAAAATTGTTAAAAAAAATAAATTTTAAATTTTCAGCGAAAGTTTGATATTTTATGGTGTGAACCATACATAAAAAATTACAGTTTAAAAATATTATATTGCAATATTTTGCATATAAATGGGCATAAATTAATCAATTTTATCTGTCTAACTCTCTGCATATTCTTATATATTAGTATTTTTAAATATTCAGTAAAATAAATGAAAGCACATTTTAACGTTAATAGTTTGATCGATATATCTTTTGTCTCCGAAGAACAAATTTTAATTTGTTGTTTAGTGTAAACACTAACGTGGACAATTTAAGTAATATTCCATACTTTGGATTGTTCCTGATCAGGGACAGCGATCATGCCCGCAAAATTCATGACACATAATTAATAACGTAATGTTTTTTGGTATGTGCCAGATATGGCACACTGTGCAGTGAAGGGTTAAGCGGGTATAATTGTAAAAGCAATAACTTCTGTTCTAATGGGAATTTCAAGGAAAAAATTATATGAAATTATTCAGAAAAGATAGCAGTTTAATACCTAAAAAATTGAAATTCCAAAAATTTTGGAGTTTTAAGAGTCCTGAAATACCTTAAAACATTCTTCCATAGCCTATTGTAATATTAATAGTACTCAAAATAACTACATTCGTTAATTTCAGTAAATGAAATATACGTTAATTTTCAATAATCTAATTTTTTTTGTGATTAGTATATCTACTTTTAACTCTTAATCGTAAATTGTTCGTAATACTCCGTATAAGCTTTAAAAATTAAAAAATGTAGAGAGTGCAGTTTGCACCACAATAAAATATCGATTTGTTTCTGTCAAAAGAAAAAAATAGTTCAAAATTTCACGGATATGTGACGCTTTTAATCTACTCATTGTTAAAAGAAAAACATGTTAATATTATACGAGGTGATATTATTAAATTGTACAAGTTAATGTTACCGGCACTTAGGATTATTCAATGTAGTCAAATTGTCCTAAAATAAAATGCCTCAAACCTTTCATTTCTTGAATAGTTCAAAAATATGCTTTTATATCCTTATAAATCTCATTTACGAAATAAAAAATGCACTAACTATTTTTTTTAGATTAAAAAATAGCTTATAAGTCACATATGGCATGACAAGGAGAATATAGTGGATGTTCTATCACTTTGATGTCTTTTTATTCTAGAAATTCGACGGCTGAATGAGAAGAGGAATTGTCATGGTAAAGCATGAATCCTGTAACATTCCTCTCTTTAAGAATTTCTTGAAGAAACTTAATGGTACACCAGTTAGCTGTATCTATTTTTTTCCTTTACTTTTATGGCTTTGACCAGCCCTATACTTTTAAAAAACAAGATATACATTACGTTTGCCATTGCTCGTTGTCTTTTTATCCTTGTTTATTTGGTTCCTCTTCAAAAACCTATACTTTACTTTCTTGCCGTGTTGGAGCATCAGAAAAGTTATGTACAGTCGTGGGAAAAAATTAAACACTCCCTACTAAGTCCTCAATAAATTATCGTAGACGAAAGTTACTGGTACCAAACGATTGGAAATAAAGTCTACTTTTAAATGACGTATATAAAATTTGCTTAGTGGGCCATCTACATATTAAAACGGATCCAAACTTCATTTTTTACAATAGTAGTACCCAATTTTAACAAGATATTTCAAATTTTTGGTTCAAACTATGACTAGACACCAAATTTCAAGTCATTTAAATGATAAGTTTTTGAATTATAAACATTCAAAATTGAGTGCTTCTAATGTTAAATTAAATTTTCATATTTTTATTTATAACCCTAATGTTTTAATTTTTTGTGTAGCAATAATACTAATATACCCAAACATAAATACGTTGAATTTTCAATTTTTATAGTTTTCTGATATGAATTATGAATTATGAAATTAATATTAAAAAATTATGAATGGCAACCTACAATTTTTTATGGATTCAGATTTATTAAGTCCTGCTTTATGGAAATCCAAAATTTCTCATTTTTCTTCCAAGTAGTTTTCAAATTATGCTTAAAAAACGGCAAAATGATGGTTTTAGGGGCCGTCTATGATAGAAGTGACTAAATATTTTGATATTTCTTATGCTATCCTGTAATTTAACAGGCTTAATTGACTGCTTAAGGTGCCTTGATCAAGAAGGGAGCTCTCTCGGTTAACAATCGAGTACCGAACTTCAATTTGGATATAGCCCTTAAAATACGCTCGTTTTAAAATAATTAATTTCTCGGAAATTTATGGTACTAATTGCATAAAAATTTGTTTTTAGACTAATTGAAGGGTGTAGAGTTCATTTATGCTTTCAGAATTGTGTACTGCTATTAAAAAAACAGTTATGGTTCGTTTTAATATGTAGATGGCCCCCTAAGCAAATTTTAAATACATCATTTAAAAGTAGACTTTATTTCCAATCGTTCGGTACCAGTAACTTTCTTCTGATTTCAATGCATGTTATTTTTTTCTTTTGCATTGCCCACGAGAGATGTAATTATTTCTCAAGTAAGTGACCGTTGAAATAATATATCTAAAATATAAAATGAATGTTTATTAATGCGGTGTTTAAATTACTTTTCATGTATGTTAATTTTCTTTGTCAGTTGTGTTAAAACATATCGTTCTCAGTATTTCGCAATTTTAAGTAGCAATCATCGAACATATTCATTTTGTTTTGATAGTTTATGGCCGGCTTAGTGGCGTCTGTAATATATACATATATAGAACTGTTTTTCTGGCAACCTTTCTGCATCACGCGATTTTATTGTTTTTTTTTTTTTGGGGGGGGGGGGGGATGCTAGATTCTGGGCTAATTATTTTGTCGTGTAAATATGACCTTTTGTCTGCTTTTCGTACACTTTTATAATGCTGAAATCTGGCGATGTTGTTGCGCCAAGTCTTATGTTTCTTATGAAATCACACTCTTGAACTTCTGCTCTCATCATGCAAAAACACGTAAAAAGACCTTGTGGTCTGAGGGTACGCTCAGGAGTACCCCTTACTTGTGGATTTCCTCTCTCTCCCGTTTAATATTTTGAAGTAAATTATCTTTTATTATTGTGTTAAAAATGTTAATAAATTTTCACTAGTTCCTGTATCTTTGGTTGGAGTTTTTTACATTTAGCTGAACCCGAACACTGAAAAACGCCATAGGGAGCTAACGACAAGGCATTTTTTTTATACGCAGTTTTTCCTGAATAATTTTTTGCATAGCTGTGGATCCAATTTTGAGTGCATTCTGTGTCATTAGGTAGGTAGCGCGATTGTCATCAATTAACATTCTTCGAACCACCGACGAATTTTCGGGACTACAGCTGACTAAGGTATTACTATATATTCTTCATCCAGGAGAGAATTTCAATAACTTCTAAATTCTGTAAACTATGTGATACAGTGAAATGAGATGGATCTTCATTTCCTTATGCTAATTGTAGACGTTGATGTCATTTTTCGTGATTTAGCCCTGCTTTGAAATCTTAGAAAACCATAAATCGATAATGTTCTCGCGTCAATTGAATTTTCTCTTCTTTCAAAAATTTTTCTTCGAAAGTTTAATTTGCAATTGTTTTTCCAAATTATCGTGTGTGGGCATAAAAGAGTTCAAATTTAAATATCCAAATCATTTTTTGTGCATATCGTTGGCGCATAAGTGTTACTTCATTTGCACTAGTATAATTTTATACTACATTAGCAAGTCGAAAAAAATACATGAAGTATATTCGGAACGTTTTTTATGTCTTTTAACAACATGTAAATTTATAACGCTACTTATTGGGGGGAAATTTGAACTATTTTTTTTTTTTTTTAGCAACAGAAAACACCGAGTCTGTGACATGTCATGCTGCAAGCTGCCTTTTCGTCTCGTTATGTGTTCTTTTTCTTTGAGTTTATATGGGTTCTTTGTCCATCATCTATTTCAATTGATTTTTTTTCTGTGTTTAGTGGAAAATCGGAGATGTTTATTAAAATTTTAAAACATTATCATGAATTGTCAATATATATAATTTTTTAACTTTCGTATTCATAAATAATTACTCATAGACTAGCCAGTTAACTCATTTTTGCATAACTATAAGTAAGTATTCTGGTTTTAATAACCAATGAATAACACTGATAAACAAAAATTGACTTTTTATTTTTTTCTTCAATTTAAAGCTAATATTACAATTATATACACTCTTGAGTAAATAAAAATGATATTAAAAATTTTTACTTGGTTCTTATTTTTTTAAAGGAAGGATATGTATTTATAAGTTATTACGATATATCACAATTTAGAGATTGTACAATAATGCATAATAATAATACATAAATGTTAAATTTACCAGCAGTATACTTGTACATTGCTTATACACATTTTTCACATATTTCACACACATTTTACGCAGCTGAACAAAATTTGAGTGTATTAATTTGAGTACATTAGTACCTATTTTTCATTTATATTTATGTTCAGTATCTTCTCTCTTGATGAACCAACAGCAATCGTTAAGCATTGCTGCATTCCATTGCGATCGATACCGAGACTCCATAGAAGAAATTTCCTCGTGAAATCGTTCAACATGGTCGTCGCTATTTGCTGCCATATTATCTGGGGCAAAATCAATGTGAGAGTGTAAGAAATGAAGCTTTAATGGTATGTGACAATGTTAGCTTTTTAAAATTGTTTACCATATTTTGAACTAAACACATGTACTAGATTAATTTTAACAAAATTATTCTGAATGGTAAGCAAATCATATTAGATGTAAATTTCCAACTGGGCGAAAAATGTCCGGACCAGGATTCGAACCAGGGACCTCCTGGCTGAAGCCGCCAGTGCTCTGCCATCTGAGCTATCCCGAGCGAATCTAGTGGAACTGTTGGGTGAGAAAGTTCCACAAGATTCGTCCGGGATAGCTCAGATGGCGGAGCACTGGCGGCTTCAGCCAGGAGGTCCCTGGTTCGAATCCTGGTCCGGAAATTTTTCGCCCAGTTGGAAATTTACATCTAATATAAACACTTGTAATTTGTAGCTTTGTTATTCCCTAAGAATTTATGTACAACGTCCTTGAATGAAAGCCATCAAACTTCAGATTCAGGCATACCTTGATAAATATAGTGTCTGATTATGTTTTGGTGTAAATCACCAAACAGGTGACGCTGCTATGCTGAATGATTTCCGCAATAACTCTATCTCAAAAACTAATGCACGGATTTTCATCAAACTTCAGATTCAGTTAGACGTTACCACAAGTTATCGCTGTTTAGATTTTAGTGTAAGTCACCCAACCGGTGGAGCTGCTATGCTGCATTTTACAGGATTTACACTATTTTAGCGACAGTCACATTTCAAGACCTAATGCACGGAATTTCGTATAATTAGAATCCTCATGATGAGTATAGATTGCCATTTACTGTTGGCACTATAATAGTGAATTTTGTAGTATTAACATGTATAAGATAGAAGAAAGTTTTGGGATTGGCACATCTGACTAGTTTTTGTCGTCTGCTGTATTTGTTGCTTTAAAATTTTCTAAATTTCTACTGCCACACGCTGAAATCCCCCTTCCGTTTTTCGACGATTTGAATGTTAAAACTTGTATTTACAACAGTGAAACCCTTTATTAAAAAATGCATATTATAATTTATTAGTTTATTTAATTTGTAGATCCTTACAATTTTTTTATTTTGGTCCTTGAAAGTCCTTAAAAGTCCTTGATTTTTATTTAAAGAAATGTGTACGAACCCTGTATTATTCTATTTATATTTTATCTATCTATTTATGCTTCCTCTTTCCCTTGTAAATAGTATACAAAGTTAAAATAGTCCTTTATATGAATTGGTGCTGATTCTGTTTTGGTGTAAATCACCCAACAGGTGGGGCTGCTATGCTGCAATTTTCACATGGACGAAACACATATTATTGGCACCTAGATGTATTATAAGTAGCAGATATTTATTCACTTTCAGGATCATGAGAGTATAGAAACAAAGTACTATAAAAGGTAATAAAATAACTAATGAGCTATATTTAAACACAAATATCTCTGAAACGGAAACCAAATTCACCTTTTTGTAAATATTTCCTAAATTCCCAAGAGTAGGGTTACTTAAATCTGTTAAAATTTTCCAAGAAAAAAATTCTTGTTTATCAGTGTAATTCTTGTATTCCTTAATTTTGCGTCAATATACTGAACAATAACTATAATGTAAAGACTTCTAGGGTTCGAATAAGTCTGTTACTACCAGTCGTGAGATGCTGAGCTTAAGTTTTGTTTTATACATTGTTTTATGGATCGGATCATTGTTTAATCCAGAAATCCTCGTCTGTTTACTTTATAAGTAAAAATATGAACGCAACATCACGAAATTCAAAGATCGAGTGGGGCAATCTTGAATGTCTGAACTATATTTTGATAGAAATCGTATAGTCAATATATTTTTCCTCGACTGCCAAGAAGGCTTATATGTTTCACGCGTATCTGAGTAAGTGGATTTCTTTATACCCTTGAAACATCCGAACGGCTGGATAAATTTTAATGAATGAGGTCTCTATCGATTCGTCTTAACCGTCCAATGGTTATAGGCTAGGTTTTGTTTCTGTAAATTCGAAATGGCGGTAGAGACGAAAAGAATTTTTTATGCACTATATTGAGTGGCATATCATTGGATAGGTCTTTCAAAATGAAGACGATGTTTCATTGAGTATTTTACCGTCAGAAGCTCCATTTAAATATTACACAACCTGCAAGTTGTGTAGGTAGGATCCCTAGCTTTACTGCAGCTCTAACCATCATAGACATCTATAAGCCTCATCAAAACTGTGTTTATAGATAGGAAGTAACAATTAAATGCAACTTAAAAGTCATCATTACAAGTAAATAAAAAATAGGTAAGTAATATAAAAAATAGTTTAAGTTTGATGAGAAATAATTGGTTCGCTTTTTATGCAGTCGGGTTTTTAGATTTTTTAAATTTAATTGAATGTTTATTATTTTACTAGCCAAAATTGTACATTTTCTTGCAGTTTGATTAATGCAACAAAGCAAAGAAGTACGAATTCGTAATATTATTACGAAACTACTGTATTTTTGACATACAATAAATACGAGTCATTCTGACTGGCGACAAAACACATTTTAAGTTAATTAAGAACATATAAAAAAATTCTGTGAGTGATCGCGTGTTGGGATTTATCTTGCGATAATTATTTAAAAATATATATACATATATGTGTAAACGAATTAACAAGGAATAACTAGGTAAAATGACATCAAATATTTTACATGGAATATTGGCTGAATGTTTTTCAATGTGTCATTATTTTTTTAATACATTTGCATCATTAGCGTATGAATGCGTACACTTCCGGAATTTATTTTTTATTTAGAATTTCCAAATTCCTACCAGAAATTTTGAATAGTAATTTTTGCTTTATTTAATTACAGCTGCTACGTTAATACATAAAGTATTTTTTTTTTCTTTCGGAAATTCCGCTATGGATTTTGAATTTTTAATAAAAAGATGTTGTGTGAAATGTGTGCATGATACCAATGGGTTAATTTAAAACGATATTTAATGTAAATTTATGTTTTTTATTCAATTTGTTTGGCTTCATTTGTTTGCTTGTAAGAAATTGAAACAGAAATTAACGCAGATGAAAATTAACATGTTACTGGAATTCGTGTCTCGTTAAACCTTAATTATTTACTAATTATTCGTAAAAAGTTTCTAAAATTATTATTTGTGATTGTTCCGCGTATTTTTAATGCCCTTTGTTACACCAATTAAATGTTAATTAGAGATATTAAACAAAATTGCATTTGTAGTTTCACATCATAATAACTTTGAATGTATCAATTATATTAAAATAACGTTTTTTAAGAATACACTCTGCTAAAGTTGTACAGATGAATGCCTTCATTCACAATGAAAAGCTTCTGTTATTCTATTATGCTTATTATGCTATGAAGCATGAATAAAATGATCTAACAACTCTGATAAGCAATAAAAATAATTCTTAATCACGGTCCTCTTGTCTTTCTGTTTCAAAACAACATTGAATCAATCATTTCCATTAATCAATACTTTGTTGGAAAAGTCCTTGTTCAATAAATTTGTAAAACAATTATAATCCGACTTGAAAAAGTGAGCTGTTTAATTAATCATTTTCAGATGTACAGGCGGTTTGAAAATTTACATTATTTAACATCAATTGTTTATTGAAATGATTATGTAAGATTAGATTTTTAATAAGTTCGATTTTAGGTACAGCTTGTAAACGCGAGTCTTTTCAATCAATTTGTGAATTTTCAGTAGTTTAAAATTACTGTAGAATTCAATCTGGTTTCATTTAAATAAAAGTTCATTTTTGAACAGTAATACATCAGAATATATTCTTTCATAATAAAAATATTCATGATTTTGTCATGGTCAGTAAATGATTGAAATTGAAGAATCAATCCGAATATAAGCGCCGAACATATAGATTTTTGCTGAGTTACATTTTAAAAATAAAATAAATGCATTAGATTTATTTGTAAGCTAAAAAAGCTAGGGACATTAAAAATGCTTTATAAATATATACAGAGTGCAATATGTTATCTATCGCCGACCTTTAATTTCTCAACCGTTGGTCGTAGACATATAGTTTCGATTACAAAAACGTTTCAAATGAAGTAAATATGCATGCTGTTGCATTATTTAAAGTAAAAAATCAAATTTATAAAAATTACGAATTTTAACTTTTTATATGGTCCCCCAGTCCCTACAGTTATATTTAGTAAAAGTTTACACATATCATAACGCATATAACATAGAAAGATTGACACTGTACTACAAAAATTGACAGAGTTATTAAATTTCAAATTTTGAGATTTTTGCACATGATTTTGTCTTCCATTGAGGGATGAGATAAAAGATGAATTAAAATAATTCGAGATCAAAATCAGGGTGTAATGTCCTTTTTACAGCGAAACCCCCTTTAGCCGGTATCGCCAAATCGGGGTATCACCAAAGAGTGGTATTTCATCTAAAAATTTGAGCTGACTTTTAGGGGTCGTATACAAAGCGAAGAATGGAATATTGAAATTAAACAGAAAAATAAATATCAATTTATTATAATATTGAAAACGGTCTACTATAAAAAATGAATACATAAAACGCCGGAAACTACTAGAGAAATTGCTAAAAGTTTTCTCCATTGGCGACAATGCACAATGGAATGCGTGACAGTACTGAGTCCTGGACACGTTCGAGCATAGCAGGTGTACAAACTGCGTTACAATCAAGGATAATGCGCGGCTTCATATAAACCATAGAAGTAGTCTCAGTCACATAGACTTATGCCTTGATGTAATCCCAGAGGTAGAAGTCCATGGAAGTCAAGTCCGGTAAACGTGGTGGCCACTCTACCGGACCACCATCTCCAAGTATCTGTTGACCGAATTTGATGGCCAGATGCGCCCGGACGTTTGATGTTTTATGCGGAGAGGGCGCCATCATGTTGAAAGCACAACATGTCGGAGAGCAACTCTTTATACGTACCGTGTTTTGTAGCAGATGCAGGTAACGATCGCCCATTAAGGTGCCATCATAGAAGATGGGTCCAACACTCCAGGTACACCATATTCCGCACCACATGTGTCGTAATGTCCAGATGATGTGGAGGTTTCCAGGTCGCATCATCCTTTTGATTATCACACAGTTTGCACACCTGCTATGCTCTAACGTGCCCATGACGCAGTACTGTCACGCATTCAATTGTGAATTGCCACCAATGGACACTTTGAGCAGTATCTCTCGTAGATTCCAACGTTTTATGTAATCATTCTTTATCCAAGACCGTTTTCTGATGTTATAATAAATTGATATTTATTTTTCAGTTTAATTTTAATATTTCATTCTTAGCTTTGTATACGACCCCTAAAAATCAGCTAAATTTTTTAGATGAAATAAGCCTCTTTGTGAAACCCTGATTTGACGATACCGGCTAATGGTGTTTTCGTCGTAAAAAAGACATTGTACCTTGATTTTGATTTGGAATTATTTTAATTCATCTTTTAGCTGATCCCTCAATGAAAGACAAAATCCTGTGCAAAAATTTCAAAATTTGAAATTTAATAACTCTGTCAATTTTTGTAGTGCAGATGTCAAACTTTTTATGTTATATGTGTTATGATATGTGTAAACTTTTACTAAATATAACTATAGGGACTGGGGGACCATATAAAAAGTATGATTACGTAATTTTTATAAAATTAATTTTTTACTTTAAATAATACCACAGCATGAATATTTACCTCATTTGAAACGTTTTTGTAATTGGAACTCTATATGTACGACCAACGGTTGAGAAATTAATGATCGGCGACAGATAACATATTGCACCCTGTATACATGTAAGCAAAGTAACATAACTTTAGTCAAAACAGAGCAAAATTTTACTGTTTTGCTGGAGCAGGGACAAAAGATGTTAAAAAAAATCAAAAAATTATATATATATATTTTTTTTTTTTCTTGCAGCCTTACCATTTAAGAGTGATGGGTGTCAGGCTAGGTGTGTCGTTCCAGGTGGCTCAGAGAGAAGAGTGTTGGGGCGCTGAACCAAAAGAGCCAGGTTCGAACCCTGGCCTGGATAATTTTTCACTCTGTTGGTTTTATACATTGTTAGCGATGTGAATAAAAAATCACGTAATTAAATTTAGATTTCTCGGGCGTAAGTCATCGTTTAAAAAAATATTATATATTTATTTATATATATTTTTTTTTCGATGCTGGATTGGCTTGGACTCATGTTTGCCGCATGGTTGGGGTTCATGAAGTTATGCTTATGCCCTATTGTGCTACGGTTGCAGCCTCAGGCTAGGTGTGTCGTTCCAGGTGGCTCAGATGGAAGAGCATTGGTGCACTGAACAAAAAGTTTCAGGTTTGAACCCTGGCATGGATACTTTTTCACTCTGTTGTTTTTACTCCTTGTTAGGAATGTGAATAAAAATTCACCTAATTAAATTTAGATTTCTCGGGCGTAAGTCATCATTTAAAAAAAATATTACATGCATATATTATCGATACTGGATTGGTTTGAGCTCATGTTTGCTGCAGGTTTGTGGTTCATGAAGCCATGACATCTTGTGTTGCGGTTGAAGCCTTACTAACATTTAAGAGTGATGGGTGCCAGGTTAGGTGTGTTGCTCCAGGTGGCTTAGTTGGCAGAGGGTTTGTTTGTTGAACCAACTGACCCAGGTACGAAGCCTGGACTGGATAATTTTTCACTCTGTTGGTTTTACGACTTGTTAGCAATGTGAATAACAATTCGCGTAATTAAATTTAGATTTCTCGGGCGTAAGTCATCGTTAAAAAAATAATTTTATTTATTAACTAATTTAAATTTGTTTGATTGCTATGCTTCAGTTTATGAAATGTCATTATGATAATGAATTAGAAAGCTAATTTTTCAATTATCGTTACTAAAATTTCGAAAAAAACACTGAAATCTGTAAAATTATAATTTTACTGTGTTAAAAATTTCAAAATGTTAAAATTGATCTCGGCATATTAACGTGCACATCTTCTGTAGGTAACTTTAATGAGTTGAAAAATGAATAAACTCCTTTATCCAATACTTATAAATAAAATCTTGTTTACTTTGTTTAATATATTCGACTTTCAGAAACATACGTTTTTTAGGTTTTATAGTGTAAACAATAGTAACTTATCCATTGCAGGATACTGTTAACTTTATATTTACCATTATTTTTCATTTACCATCCATACGCATTTACTATATCTGTATCCCAATTATTTTTATTTCCTGAAAAATTCAAACACGTTTTTTCCAATATTATTCTGAACTTTTTAAGTTAAAATAATGCCTGAAAACCATAAATTTTTATATTTTGCCATTTTCTCAACGTTTAAGATCTGTTCCATGTCGCCTTTAACGGTGAAAGAGGTTGTAGGTCCTTGTTAGCGAGATTTTTTTTATCTTAAAGTAAGTTAAAATTTCTTCATATTCATTTTAGTTAAAGGTTTTTCCGAAAGGACCCCATTTTTTCACGTTTAAAATGAAAACTGAAACTAAATTTGTTGCATTATCATTAAAATGGTCTTCTTTCGCAGGAATTTCCTAACCGTAAGACAGCTGTTTTACGTTTCCGTTGGTAGGTGGGGGGATAGAGAGCAGAGGTATGAGCGTATGTGCATAAGTAAAAGGTTGGTTTCTCTCGAAAAGCGTTTCCTTATCTGGAAAGTGAAAATTGTGGATTTCGCAAAGTTTCCTACTCTTGAAATATTCAGATGCTTGGGTTAAAGAATGTACCCTTACATGGGAACCACGTGATACGATAGTTAAAAGAAAGAAAGATCAACGAATGAGAGGGATTTTTTGTCAGTTACCTCACAATTGGGGATTTTCGAAAATGATCTGCAGGGAACGGGATCTGGGAAAAGTGTGAGTGGAAGCAGTGGTCAGGTAGCAACCATATAGATAAACGAACTGGTCATAGATGTACAAAATTTCCCCCTCTCACCTGCATAAAAGACAGTCTCTGAGTTCTCATTATTGAAATAGGGTGTTTTTTATACATAAACCAGATTTTTTTTCGAGAATTCGACAGTGATGCGGGGCTTTTAAATCTTCTAAATTAACTTACTTGCATTATTGTGGTAAAATTAGTATGTGGCGTAAGTAAAAATTTGTTTCTCCTTGAAATTAAACTTATTGTGTTAGAAACGAAACAATTGATAAAAAATATGTGTAATTGGTGTAAGATCTGAAACTACTTTGAAAGTGGTAGCAAGACTGAAAGGAAACGGAAGGGAACGTGACAAGCTAAACAAAGCAGCCAATAGGAAAGCAGAAATATATTCAAATGAATATATGTCTTCTTCTGTGTTAGTTTTTTATTGTATATATATATCTACTAAAAAACAACTTTTCAAAAGTAAAAAAAAAAGCCAAGCAAAAAAAAAAGAAAAGAAAAAAGGGGAAAGTTGTGGCTAAAAAAAAATGTGATATCAAATTTCCAAGCTAATATTATGGTACTTATTTAACATTTTTTATTAAAAATTTACCATATGTAAGTCGAGTACCTAAGTATGCGTTGATAGAAAGCCTTTTCTCCTTTACTAAATACATCATAACGTGTTTCTGAAAATTAATTTTTTTTAAATTATGCATGATGGGCTTGGCGGCCATCTTTCCATATTTTACACAATTTTCTAAGCACACAAGTACATTGTTAAGATCGGAAATTCGAAATTGTTGCTAAAGCAAACATTTTATGCTTTTAATTTATGGAAATGAGTGCCTAGAAATTTGTGTCTTAAAATAAAGTTGAAGTAACTTCAGGTTTCATCTTATGATTCTCTTTTTTCGGAGGGGGTTAATTAATTAGTTAAAGCAGTAAAAATCAATTTGTTTTTTTTTTCTTCAAAATAAAAGACTTTCTTAATTTATCTGTCTGTAGCCAAAACTAGAAGTTCAAAATTCTTAATAATGCAAACATATTACGAGCTTGTCTGCTTAGAAATTTGTGTAAAATATGGAAAGATGGCCGCCAAGCCCATCATGCATAATTAAAAAAAAATTAATTTTCAGAAACACGTTATGATGTATTTAGTAAAGGAGAAAAGGCTTTCTATCAACGCATACTTAGGTACTCGACTTACATATGGTAAATTTTTAATAAAAAATGTTAAATAAGTACCATAATATTAGCTTGGAAATTTGATATCACATTTTTTTTTAGCCACAACTTTCCCCTTTTTTCTTTTCTTTTTTTATTGCTTGGCTTTTTTTTTTACTTTTGAAAAGTTGTTTTTTAGTAGATATCAGTTCTTTTTTTTAAACAGATTATATATAATTGAAATAATTCTACTCGCTAAAATTAGTCCTTGTATAGCCTTTATAAGCAGGGAACAAACACAATAGTATGCACTTTGTTTACCTATCATTCATTTTTTAGAGTAATTAATAATTTAAAAGTAACGAAAGTCAATTTCTTCTTTCAAAGTATCAGTCTTTCTCAATTTATATCGCCTTAAAATTTTCTATGAAGGATGAAAATTTAGTAAAAATCAAATAGAGTCAAAATAAAATATATATTTACAGTTAGTCTGTCAGTTAATTGTTTGTTCCAACTTTTTTTTGCTGACGGTTTTGCAAAATAAATTTATCTTTACAAATACCTACGGAAAATCCGAGAATGAAGCCCCGCAGGCATCTAAAGAATCGAAGATCTGTCTAAAGAAGTAAATCTAGCAATTCTAGACATGATGATGAAACATTTTTCATAAAAAAAAAAATCTAAAAAATTAAAGATATAAACTGTACATATAACTTCATCTTCATTTAGATCGTGTTATAGAGAAGAAAGAATAAATATGTAATTTGACTCAAGTCTGTTTATCCATACCTATTTGCATAAATGTGAGAATATAATTTCGTATAAAAATTCCCGTAAATTGATTATATTTAATAGTCTATTATTAAAGCCGCATAAACATTAGAATAAATTTTTTTTGCAGTTAAAAATTGCCTGAAATCTATAGTCTTATCGTTCGTCAAATTTGTTATATGGTTTTTTTTAATACCCAGACACCTTTTCTAAACTCTGACAAAAGATCACAGAAATACTGAAATTATCCAAATACTTATACCTTTCTATCGTATTTCTTTTTTGAGTGGGGTGAGGGGTGAGGAAGGGCGCTTAAGAACTTCGTTTTGTTCTTAGAATTCTGAATTAATCATTGAAAAGATCTACCTACATAAGTCTTGTTGCAGAATTTTCATTAAGTAAGAGTTGCATCAACTTATACATCATGTGAATATATTAAATTACTTTTGTAAAATACTAGATGGGAGCCATTGATATTTTCAGAGCATTTGCCTACATTTTAAACTTAAATCATTTACAACTATTCATTAATTTTCTATACGAATTAAAGAAGTCGTTGTTTCCATGGCAACTGTATCTTTCACTATTGCTTGTTTGTTTTATTGAACACATATATATCAGATCACGTGGGGATCACGGCAGGATTCGAACACGCCCCCATCTACGTTCTCAAGCGATTAGCGGCGTGGTGTCTTATCCACTCAGCCACGGTGGGCCACTATTGCTTTATCTAATACCCAGATACTCATATTTAACCAGCTGCGCTTAGAATCATGCTCATAACAGACTACATTTATATGTAAGAGTGGTGACACATATGCACAAGTCGTGTACTCATATTCAAGTTTTTGTCCAAAGTACAGTAACTCAGTTTTCATTAAAAGACGTGGAAGATTTCGATTAAACTAACCAAAAAAGTTTAAAAACATTGGCTTTCTGATTTGATTTTATTCAAAATCGTCTTAACCAACCAAAGTTAATGTCCGGGATCCAGAGTGTTTACTGCAAACATAAAAAAGTTTTCAAAAATGCAGGCTTCTGATTGATCAATCTCATCGCGCTAATAGCGTAAAATCTATTTTGATCCCGGCCTATTCAACATCCTTTAAATATTCGAGAAAGCCTTGACAAGACGAGCCGTTAATTCCCAAATTGGCTCAGCCGAGCCCAGCAATCTGATTGGCTAAAACTGATATTTATATAGTAGAAAATTATATTTATTTTCTTATGAAGCAGTGTAATGTGAAATAGAATGCAATTATAATGACTTAAATTGGTTTATTTTGTTAAATTTGATCCAAATCACAGTAAAGTATCCAAAATATTAATATTAATGAACAATCAGATTGCTGACCTCGGCTGAGCCAATTTGGGAATTAACGGCTCGTCTTGACAAGTCAGGAAAATATCACATAAAGCAGGCAAAACAAAGAAGAAAAATCATTCATTGGCTCGTTCATATCCACGAGCCAATGAATGATTTTGTTCCTTTGCTTTGCCTGCTTTGTGTGATGTTTTTGTGACGCGTGTCAAGACTTTCTCAAATATTTAGGGGGCGTTTGTTTATTTCACCACCATGAAGCTATGAAAGGAGAGGAGCAGACATGTCAATCTTCCCGTGGGAAAAACTACATAAAAAAAACGAGTTCTTTCCCCCTCTTCTGCCCTTTTCTCTCTTGATTTTGACCGATAGCAGCCCATTTAGCAGTCTCCAGTGCAAGATGCAGCTATATATGGCGGACGCAAGGGGGAGGGTGTTAGCGTGACCAATGACATAATAGGCCAGTTCATGACGTTTAAAAGTCACACGGAGTTGGATCATCTTTACACGATGATTAGTACAAAGCGGTGCGCCGATTTTCTTTTGTGTCCATTGCCGTGTACAGATAATCAACTCCGTGTGACGTGATGAGCTGGCCACACTTAGGAACAGCTTCAAATAACGTCATCTACTTCGAGGTAAACGAAAAAGGACAGGCTACCGCGGCGCTACAGCGTCTAGAATATATAGTGTGGAAATCCAATCAGTCGATCACAGCGATATCTGCAGGATATTTCCCAAAACTTCAAGACAATTTGGTCTATACGCTGTAACATTTTTTTTAAACGTTTTATTAACTTACATTTGACCTGTGTGCTTGGCGTCAAACCCGCTGTAATAATACGATGTTTACTTTGAAATTTGAAAATATATAGCAGATGTCGCTGCGATAATCTCCCTGGATTTCAGCGTCAGTGCACATTTAAGGGATACACTTTTAGCGGTTCTTGGATAGCAAATTTCCACATTATGTATTCTAGACGCTGTAGCGGTGCATTACACATGTCTCTTTCTTCTTTAAAAAATATCCTGCAGATGTCGATGCAAATGACTGTTTGGAATTCGACATCGTTGTACATTTAAGGGATTCAATACTTCCGCGCTTTTTTAAGTATTGCTGGGATAGTCGATTTCTACAATATATAATCTAGACGCAATAACGGAGCTATAGTTTCTAGAAGATATAGTTTAAAAATCGGCTTATTAAAAAAGTGCTAAAAATTGTATCCCATAAATGTTGAACGAGGCTGAACGATGAATGTCGATTATAGCGACATATGGTAATTCCAACATAACTATTTCAAAAGAAAACGTTTCTCTCAGAGAAGATCTAGAAAATGTTGCTGTTATCGACATTTGTCATTCAGTATTTTTCAATATTTATGGGATTCAATTTTTAGCACTTTTTAAAGAATTACTGGAATAGCCGGTTTCCACACTATGACCGTGATCTAGGTAGATTTTTCTGTGTTATCGTAACGAGATTGACCAATCAGAAGGCAGAATTTTTGCTAACTTTTCACTGTTTGCAAAATTGTACCTGGATCCCGACCTATATTTCTAGACGCTATAACTGAGCTCAGGAATAGTACAGAAAGCAAACTCCGTATTTTGATACATTAAGGCCGGGATCTAATTCGGAACAAGTGTGTCTCTATAACGAAGTAGCGACATACGGCCAATAAATGTTTATTGCTAAAAGTGATAAAAACAAATCGTTAAAGTTCTTTGCGAGCATGCCATTATTGTCAGGTTAATGCATGCTGAATTATTTCCCTAGTCTAATAGAGATCGTCCATGCGCGTATCTTCTAATGGAGGATATTCCAAATATGGGTTCGAGGCTGAAAAAGTCACGTGGTACCGATAATTTACCCAAAGAATTTCTAACTGATAAGAAGGGAAACAGGAAACTACACTGTTAAAAATATCGTGAAAAATTACCTCGGTTCTTACAGGTTCTCTATTTTCTGACCAATGAGAACGCTACATAAACGCCTATGAAGCGTTCTCATTGGTCAGAATACAGATAGCCTTTAAAAACAGAGGTAATTTTTCACGATATTTTTAACAGTGTACTACTGCTTTCTCCCATGAACTGTTTCATTGGCTAGCGGGGATTTACATTACGTAGACGGAGCCTTCCCTTCTTTACGCTAGACGTTCTTGCCTTGACCATGTGATCATAACGTAGATTGAATATCCTCTATTCAAGAAAGCGGGTTGACGTACTTTCGACAAAAGCTTGAAATGAGCATGCCTCCTGTGCATATATCAACACTTTTATGTATAAAGGCTCTTTGTTATGGCGTTGTTTCTGATACAGCGCCTAGAATACCTAGTGTGGAAATATGCTATCCAAACAGTTATAAAAATTTGTATCCCTTAAATGTGCGACGATACTGCTAAAATTTCAAGTGTCGATCGCAGCAACATCTGTGGGATTTTCGTATTACTATTATTACATTGTATAGACTAGCAATTTCTTGCAGTTGTAGAAAATATCCTGCAGATCTCGCTGCGATCTGCATATTACAGCAGTATCATTGCACATTTAAGGGACACAATATTTTAGCGCTTTTTTATGTATTACAAGGTTAGCCGATTTCAACACTGTATATTCTAGGCGCTATAGTTTCTGAGCGCTTTTGGTTAAATTTCGATATTCGTGTTTTAGAGTGAGCAATAGAGAAAAGTACTAAAACTATTGAAACAACTTCTTCTTTAATATTGAAATGTATAGCAAAGGAGTTCAGAATCAATGCCTTAAATAGTTGCGAATACGCACTGTTGTTATGACATCAATACCCTTCCTGGATTTGGAAATGCAAAATTGTGTTCAACATAATTGGCCGCAATCTAGATAGATTTTTCGCTGTTAGCAAAATTAGATTCATTAATCAGAAGCTTGCACTTTTGCGACTTTTCGCTGTTTGCAGCAATGCAGGCTATTGATTGGTGAATCTCGTTTCGCTAACAGCGAAAAATCCATCTGGATCCCAGCCTAAATTTCTGTAAACATTGCACTTCATCCATGGCGCTAAGAAAATGACTCAAAACTTTTATGACATAGGCCGGGATCCAGAAGCAGCAAAAATTCTCAAACATTCTGGCTTCTGATTGGTCAAACTCATTTCGCTAACAGCGAAAAATCTATCTGGATCTCGGTCATAGTTTTCTTCGATGAAATCAATGCAAAAGGATAATATAAAAAATTTTAAAAGACTTCTAAAAAAATTTGGCGGGTTTATCGCTGTTTGGCATAATTTATAAACTTTAGAATTAATTAACAGTTTTTCGCTAATTAAGAATAGAAAATTTGTGTTTTTAAAGCTGAATTTTACAAAAGCACGTAGATTGAGTAAATATCTGTCCAAAAATGCAATCCTTACTTTTTTATGTCCATTATTTAAGTCTCTACCTTGATTGAACCATAGATTGTGACGAAGAAAATAAATCGGTCATTTTCAGTATCTCGACGTTATTTTAAAAAATCTATATCTCTGTTTATAATTAATTTATGAGGATGCATTTGGTCTCAAATTGAAGATCTTTTCCATTAGGTCCTTCTGGTTTTGGTTTTATTTTTCTGCGATGATTGGTTCTTTTGATATGGGAAATTTTACGCTGGCATGTTTGGTTGATTTAACATGGAGAAGTTGTCATCAGTATAATAAGCAGTTACGGTGTCTTGCGTTTTATTCTTGGCGTTTGTTTGTTTGGCGAGGTTAGCATTTTTTTTTCAGCTTGGCTTGGCAGAACGACCGTCCTGCTTGATACTATGAACTGTTGCGTTAGAAGCACTCAACTGGGTTGACAGGCATTTTTTTTTCTTTCCTCTTCTCTGTTTCGTTAAGTTTGGCAGTTTTGTTAGTTGTAGATGGATGCTGTCTTTAGTTTGGATTCTGTTTGTTTTTGAGAAGAGGTATTAGCGAAGGAGGTAACTGAGGAATGGTATAGTAAAGTAATTCTATGTTTTGTTTTTGATTTTGGTTTCACTTTTTCTTTTCGAAATTTTATTTTTGTGTGCAAGTTTCTAGAGAATTTTGTAAAAAATTTTTGATAACAATGAAATCACCATTAAAGTAGATTATTTGAATTTTTCATATCAATATGGTGGAAACAAATTGTTTTATGCTGCAATAGGTATTCCTGATTTTTTAACTGTACATTAGATGCTATTTGGGTGGTAAATTATTACACGCAGTATTACGTCGCATAATTCGGATTACGTTATTACAGTTGTGACCTCGTCATCTGAGTTTTGGTTCTAATCAAGCAGGTGTTTCTTTTAGTTGACATCACAGAAGTCATGTATATGTCCATTCCTTTAGGAAGTTTATGTCTCAGTTTACTGATTTTGGATCCTTTTCATGCATCTCGGCTTATGGATGTAATAGGAAAAATTTTTAGTTATTTTTTTTATGTTTCTAAAAAGAGAGAAGTGTTCTCTTGGATATATTTGTTTAGTCTATTGAAAAATTTAAAAATTCACTACGCACTTTTTAATACTAATAAACAAAAGTCACTTGATTTTATTTAATAAATTTAAAATCTTTTACAATCATTTGTTTTTCAATTTTTTATGCAAACTTTAGTAACCTCCTTTTTGCCAGATTGTGTAAATTTTATGTATCCCCTTTTATCTCTTTTAACATAAATAGGCATTTTATATACGTGTGGACAAATTACTTTTACGCCCTGAATAATAAGTTTATTTTCCAATTTATTCTCAGTGTATTTTTTTTTTTTGTTAAGCAAGTAGAATGAGCGAAAATCGTAAACATGTTTATAGTGTAATTTTCCTATAGCTTAAAATCAATACCATGTCACATTTAATGATGAACAGAATATTGTCCCTTGTTAACAATTTGTTTTGATCATAAAATACGATATATTTTCTTCACCGGTATATAAATTAAAAGCACTTTTGTGAAACAACCCCATTTTTCCTTGGTTTTACAATGAAGACTGAAATTAAATTCGATAGACTATCTTTAAAATTGTCATCTTTCGCAGGAATAATCTTAGGAAAGTTCCCCCTTCCTCTGTATAGGTCAACTATTTTGCGTTATCGTGAATGGAGTGAGGAAGAGATACGAGTTTTTAGTTTTAGAAACTCCCCACCGCCATATTTAACCCTGCAATTTTTGTGAAATATGTACCGCAGCAATATATTGGGTACCTTTGAAATCATCCGATAGGAATATTTTTTAAACTATCATGTTTTTTGTAGCATGTTCAAAATGAGCATATGGCAAATTTCAAGATCGCAAAATAATAAAGGTGGAGCATTTCTCATATTGCCAATTAACTGGTAGAGTAAGGCTCTCACAACTGCTGAATTTTGCGTCATTTTTAAATCTTAGGAGGATATAATGCATTTATTTTTACAGCTTTTTCTCGCAGCCTGTTTCGTCGTCAATATCGCGACTTTTCGTTTTTCTCTATAATTTTTTTTTGTTTTACCCCTCAGATAATTCTCTCTTCTGATAAATTGTCTATAATATGCAAAAATAAGTTATAATCATAATTGGATTCTGTGATTATATTAAGAAAATATTTCTTTGGGAAAAGGTGGTATTTTAAAAATTTCAACGAAATTTCAAATAATTGTTGAATGCAAAATGTGCACAGAGGACAGACATCATAATTAGTAAATGCTAAAATACGGAAAAACTGCTAAAGTTTTCTCTTTTTATTCATTTCGAATTACTATGCAGAAAACTGCATTTATAGGCATTCACATTAATGTAATATTATTAGTTATTACTAAGGGAATACATTTCCATGATTTAAAATTTTAGGGGCCTAAATTATCGAAACTGACTGCTAGCGGCTCTTTGAAACTGTCGATTACTGATATTCCAAATGTCGCTACCGAAGAAAAATCTGGAGCTACAGAAACCAAGTTGTAAGTCAGATCTATGAAGGCTGTCCAGATGTTGGTGTTGCTTATTACGACCAAATATCTACGCAAGGTTCTGGCCCGAGGGGTATACCCTCCGTGATGGTCTTTCTGAGGAATCCAAATGGTATTTACGCAAGGTTACCTATGGTTTGAAGAAAACCACGGAAATCTTTGAACGATTAGGCAGACGGGCGAGATTGAGTTCGGACCCCGAATCTCCCGTTTATTAGCTTTGAGAGAAAAACCTTCCAGTCACTAGTGGGGCACAGCTTGTCCAGATAAACACTAGTAACTTTAGTTCCAGTAATGTAATGCCGAAAAAATGCTATTAGTACTCCATATTCCGCAAACAAATCATGAAAATACTAATATGTCAGCCATCCGTATCTGAAAAAACTCCTAAACATTTTCGAGAATCTGTATAAAAAATTAACTATTTCTTCAGCGATTCTTATTTACACTGTACATACTGCGTAAGGGTAATTTCATTTATTTATTTACACATATAATCGAAGATTTTGGAAATTGTATAAGGTGAAGATTTTTTTTCAAATTGGTGGTGACAAACACTTGTATAAATATGAAAGTTTTAGCGCAATCTTTTAAGCCGTACTTTCAGAAGTGTTAGTGTTAATTTACAGTGTGTCCCAAAAATACAGACAAAGATCGAAAATGACATCCTAAGCTAAAATACCTTTCATGTGTTTTGCGAAATAATTCAGATACATTTTTTTAATTGATTTATTCTGATTTATTGTAAAAAAGAATAAGAAAATATGTAAACACTATGAAAAGTTATAAAAAATGAAATATCGCCTTTCCCATAAATATAGACGTCGCACAGTGGAGTATTTCTAAAAAAAGCTGGACAAAAGTCGAAAAATGAACTTCGTTCAAAACCGCAATACTTTAGGTGTTTGTATAGCTTCTTAGTCAGTGCTTCCGGTAAACAATATCTTAAGAATGTTCGGTAACACTTCCTGTCACGTTATCAGTCTGAACACAGCTGTCGTGCATCGCAGATTTCTCTTTTCTCAGCGATGTGGTGAGAAGCGCATTATTTAATTGCAATTATTGTTGCATACAGTGGAGATCTGAATAAAATCCTTTATGGACATAGAAGTGGGGGGTATGTAGCTTAAGTTACTGTATTTAGTTTTAGTTATAAAATAGTATAATTATGAAAATAGCCATATTGTTTTATTTTTAAAAATAAGTGTAATTTTTACTAGTTCTTTAAAATTTTTAGTGATTTATGAATACTTGTCGCACTTTGTCGGGCAAAACTTTTTGTTGGAATATAAAATATAGATATTCCTTATTATATTCATAAAACAAAATGTTGCCCCAACTTGTCCTAATTTTTTTTTAACGTTTTATAAAAAAATGGCATCAGAAGATGATGATATTTTGAAAACGAAAAATCTTCATTTTTCTTTTACAAACTTCAATAACAGCAAAAGATCTTTCAAGAAAGTTGCTGTTTGACCTTAAACAAGATTGTTCTAATACGAAAACAGATGAAAAATTATGTTTCATGGAAAGTAAAGTTACAAAAATGATGAAATATCCAGTAGATAAACAAATATCATTAATACGTTCGTTAAGCCGTTTCAAATCGTTTTTTTTAAAAAGGGAGGCTGCCAATAGGGCAAAATGGCACATTCTTAAGGTAAATGAACATTGGCTTAACAGTTCCATAAAATTAACTGTAGAATGTACTATCTGTACAATAACAAAAAAGGTAGAGAAACAAAAGATTTCGCCGAACTGTGTGTCAGAAGCTATTGACAAAAACAAGAGGTTTAAGGGAGCAAGTTCCTCTTGATCAATTAATATATGCAGCTAGTGTAAATCAACGAGCTGCTGGTAATATTGATGCCTCGACACTCATAAAACTCTAAGTGAACAAGAGATACAAAAATACACAAAAATTATAACTTCAGCAAAAAAACCCACTATTAAGAAGCATACACCATCAGAAGCGTTATCAATTTTTGTAGAAGCTGATCTAGCGAGAAAGCAATTGGAAATTATTCATGGTGCAAATAAGAATATTTACTAATTATTTTCTGATTAAGAAAGTGAAGAAGGATTGCTATATAAGTGAGGAGTCGATGAATGTGACAGAAACAAGCGCAGAAGTTAACCTACAAATCTTCTTGATCACACTTCTTTAAGACTGTGTAAATATTTAGAAGAAGTTTTTCCAAATAATACAGAAAAAAAAACCACAATTTGGAACAAATATCTAAATGGTGTTGCGATGGCTCCCAACAGATCGCAATTTAAACAGATATTTCAGAATACTTCTGATAGTGATGCAAATGTATTTCAGAGTTTTCTTGTTCCTTTACGTTTAGAGGCACAGACAGAGGTCCAGTGGACATAGAATTGATGTTAAGAAATATAAATTACACCGAAGAAACTGCAAATCTTTATGTCGAATTATATGGGTAGCACCCAATGTTACCAACAGTACATAAATTTTAGCACATAGGGCCACAGTAATTAAACATGCAGTATTGCCTATCGATCAACTTTCGAACGAGGCTGCTGAAGCTAGAAACAAACATTTCCGCCAATACAGGCAAACTTTTTCCCGAAAATTTTCTCGAGAGCAATGTAATAAAAAAGTTTTGAACAGACGTTACTAAATTCTGATCCTTTTATAAGTAGTTCAAGGCCAAAGCTTAAAAAATAAGGTATTTTTCTAGCCAAACAACCAAAATAAGAGGAAGATGAGGATGAAAACGAAACAGATGAAGATTAATATGATTAGAATAGTAAGTTACAGAAAGAACTTGTTATAAATATGTTAAAAAAACGGAATATTTAATTAAATATCATAAATGTTTATTCTAAACTGATTTAAATAGTAGTTTATTTATTAAAAAGCAAAGTTTTTTGTAAATTCGTAAAAAAATTATATATATATATTAAAAAATTATATATAATGACTCTAAATAGCTTTTTACAACATTTCAACTTGATACAGCTCATAAAATAATTTTGTCCAAATTTTTCAGAAAATACTCCTCTGTGCGTCGCCTGACTTTACTTAGAAATATTATTAGTAAAGTATTTTTTCAGCTGATGATTATTCATTCATATTTCTTGAATGTATGTATCGTGTGCTGTTCTAACTTTTATTGATTTGGAATCATTTTTAGGCTTGTTTTCGACTGACTAACCGATCTTTTTATAAATTCCACAAAATGCCTAGAGGTAAACAGATTTCGAAAAAGGAGATTATCAAAGTTTTGGATTTAAAACCTAAAGGCAAAAATCCAAAAGAGAAGGCAAAGGAGATATCCAGGATTTTAAAGAGATCTTTAAAAAGTATTTACATAATTTTGCATAATGGCGACAAGTGGTGTAGTAAGAAAAGACCTGTTCGACAAAGAATTACATCCATGCACGAAGACAGAATCATTCTAAGCAATGGCATCTAAAAAAATATTTCACTGCGAAAAATTGCATCCAAATTTCGAGTGTCAAATAATATCTTTCACAGAAGAATACCGGAATCTATGCGAATAACTTTCAAGAAAATATCGAAGAAACTATGCTTTAGAAACCACCACAAAACTGTAAGTTTAAACGGGCTAAGAAAATGATGTGTTATGGTGATAAATGTCTCTCAACAATATTTAATGACGAGAAAAAGTGGAACTTGGATGGGCTAGATGGATATAAATTTTACTGGTACGGTTTAAGAAGCGAACCAAGAAGTTTTTTCAGTAGACTGCAAGGTTGTAGATCAGTAATGACTTGGGGTGGTTCTGGATTTAATGGACAAATATTTTTGTCATTTTGTAGCAAATTAATTCTAACAATACAAATTAATTCTAACTTGTGTTTGTAATTAGACACATATAAAAAAATTTTCATCACATCCTTCTTTTTACTGTGTACATCCTTATTTTATGCTTTCTTTGTAAAGCGAGTTCTTGCTGTTATAAAATGTAAAGGTGATGCTACAAACTATTAAAGAATATGTATTTTTCTTTAAAGAAACACGTATTATTTACAATGCATTATTCTAATATTTTGAACCAGGTAAATGGTTATTCTAATACAGTGTGTCTTAAAAGTTACCGTACGCCAACTTAAAGAACTCATTGTCCGCGATTTTTTTTTAAATATTAAATTTTATCCTCTGCTTATCATTGCATCAATTCTTGAGTTTTTAATGTTTGGTTCTTTTCGCACTTAATGCGTGCGGGAATAAAGTTCTATGTTATTTTGTTATTCATAGTGAAATAAATTTATCGCGTATTCAGAAAATTGCGCTGTTCAAAACTTATTTTGAATGTAAATCGTTTGAATGGTGCGAAGATCTTTGGCGAAATAAGTATCCAAATGATGCAATACCGAGTAAAGATATGTTATATCGGCTCGTTGTACGATTTCGTAATACAGGTTCGTTGGAAGATTAAAACAGGAGTAGAATGCCGAAACTGTTTCACCAATCTTTAACATTTTCAAAAAATTGGCGTACGGTGTGGTGTATTATACCAAAGGATAGTTGGAGCTCTTTTTTTTTAATCAACTGTTGATAGTTTTCTATACAGGGAAGTTATCCAGCAATTTTTTGTTTTGTTAGAAGTGAATGAACGGAATTCTTTATTCCAAGAAGATGGTGCAACAATCCATACAAGTGCAAGAATTTTTTGGCGATCGACTCATTTCAAAAAAATCTTTTGCCAGCTTGATCCCCTGATCTGAGCATCCCGGACTTTTTTCTGTGGGAGTATTAAAAGAATAGAGTTTATGCAAATAATCTTCTAACAATAGCGGATCTAAAAATTGCCATTACTTAAAGGATACAATATGTCTCTCCCAGCATGTTAAAACGCGTTTCTAGAAACATGAACAAAAAAGTTCAGCTTTGGCCCCTATAAAGCGTTGGATATTTTAAACATTTATTATAAATATAAGTTAAGTATTTTTTCCTAAGTGATGTTAAAAGTGTTTTTATCATTAGCATAAAAGTAATAATTTTTTGCTAATGTGTTATGTGTTCTTTTGTGAATAATAAATACATATGTGCCAGTGCGGGACCTTTTAGCACACTCGATATTTTGATTTTTTTTCCTAGTGTGAATAATTACTTTAATGTTTGCATTATTTACTTTAATTTTTATGCTAAATGATTCTACAAACTATGTAGATTCTTACAATATTAAGTTTTATCCTGTATTTATTTTTGTACAAGCGATACACAAAAAACCTTTGTTCACAATTCTTTTTTTCTATTATTCTAATTGTTTTCTTGGAGCTGTATATATATACATATATATTTATCGACATATATGGGGCATTCTCACAATCTTTTGACTTTTGGTGAAAAAAATCTGGAGAAATTAAACTTGCTAAAATAACATTTTAATCTGATAGACGAATCCGTTAATGATTCAAAATAAAGAAAAAGGGTCAGCAGCGAAAACTTTTTTATTTAACTGAGGTTTAAGTTAAATTTGCGAGTTTAAATTTCCTTACCGTCTTACCTCTATAACTGTTTATTTTCTTCTAAATTTTTACTTATAATGAATTTACATAGTACCCACAGGACATTCAAATAAGAAATAATAAAAATGTAGTACTTTTAATACAGAATTTTTGTATAACATTGTTTTAAAGGGGTGTTAAAAGAGGAACGGTAGAGTAAAAAAGAGGATAGTATAGTAAAAAAGGGACGAAATGGTAAAAAAAGAGACGGTAAGGATGGAACGGTAAGGAAAATTACCACCTATTTTTAGGAAAATCATGTTAAGACTAAGTTAGAGCCACAATGTTCATTGATTTTTAGAAACAGTTATTAACATTGGATTAAATATTTTTTTTTTTTATTTATTTACCTCGAAAAGTGCAGGAATAAACCTTGGGGACGGTAAGACTACCAATAAAGCCACGGTGCTTGAAATTGATATTTAAATGCTGATTTATATTCTGCAGTAAATTTCCTGTCAAAGAATTTGAGATATTCTTTCTCTAGCATACTTCTGCATGAGCAAAAACATGAAAAAAATTCTGTCGCTGCATCTGAAGTGATTTTCTGTATCATTTTAGAAGAGGGATGGTAAAAAATCTAAAACCCAGGGACAGAGTTCAAAAAATAATATCAACCCTAAAAATGTGTGCCGGTTAATTTTTAGCTACATATTTATATAAAACAATAGTTCCAGCTTCAGAAAATAATTACATCGAATTATTTTTATTGAAACAATTTTATCCAGACAGCTCCAAACTTCAAAATCAGCATCAGGGACACGGTACGGCAGACGATTTTTCCATGTGTTTGGACACCCAACATCGTCCAAAACTTATTTACCTCGTTAATATTGTTGTGCAATCATGCAATGGGATGTTCACAAGTATATGAAATAAAACAAAACGCAAAAAGTGTATTAAATAAAAAAAATTATTATTCAGGGACATGAAAGTTAAAAGATTGTGAGAATGCCCCATATACGCTTATTATGCAAACGAACTTCAAAGTAAAATTTTATTTTGAATTTATATTGTACACACGTATTATTTTAGACCCTGGTGTAAAGTTATTTAATGCTGTTTCTTGTATCACTTCTTTATAAGTATAAGCAATAACCTAGGAGTAATAGCAAAAAAAGTATTGAATAAAAAATGACAAATTGTAAATACTTAAAGTAGTTAAATATTTTATTCTATAACCTGTAAGTTTAAAAGCCTGTAAGTTTTATCTCAAGAGTAGCCTTTTCAGTATAAAGAAGCTTAGCAAAATGTATGTTTAGCCAAAGACTATCGTTGTAGATTCAAATGAGTTTATAGAATAAGAAGATTTTATCAGTCAAGTACAGATAAAAAGTAAAAATAAATAGTTTTTTATCTGATGTTTTGTAATAAAGATGAGCATTGCATCGGTAAAAACTTTAGATTTACCATAAATTACGCATTTGCTTTTGTATATCAGTGCCTTTCGGCTGAAAATTATCACACATATATCTGGTGTTCCATAACTTTTAAAAATATTTTTAAATCGAAAGTATCGAAATAATTAAATGTTGTTTGCGCAAAACTTTGTCAAAAGTGCGATCTGTAACTGTAAGAATCAGATTTTCGAAATTGTAATTATTTGAAGAAAAAATAAATAAAATGTTACGCTATATAAGGGCAAAAATAACTTCTTAATAACGCCATGAAAAATAGATAATGTGGTAGGACTTTCGAAAGAATTTCGTCCTTCTTCATCAGGCACAAAGAACGCATGCTACCACTTTGAAAGCTCGAGCAAGACAGAAAGGAAATGAAAAAGAAAATGACAAGTTAAAAAAACAACCAATGGGAAATCAGAAGACATCAGTCAAGTACAACAGAGAATTAACAAATCAGAGGAACACAGAAGAGAAGGAAAATTATGAAGCAAATTGAATAAAATTAAAGTAAAATACTAAAGGAACAGCAATATATAAAATAAATAAATAAATAAAATAAATACATAAAAAAATGCAAAAAAAATATATAAATAAATTAGTGAAACAGATGAAAAAATTACACAATTAAAAAGAAATTTGAAAAAATAACAATAAAAAAAAAAAAAAAAAAAAAAAATCAAATTCGATAGAGATTAAAAATTAATCATCTATGCAAATATAAAATGTAAAAATAAATACCTAATATTAATATAAATTATAAAATAAAAATTATATGGCTGATTCAAACGAATTTTTCTAAACTGCAGAGAGCATAGTAGAGTCAAATTTATCATTAAGAATAACATCACGATTCAAATCTATAGCCAAATTTTCGAGAAAGACCAATTGTGAGGTGCTATTGAAATTAAAGATAATTATTGCACTTTGAAAATTAAACGTATGGCCGGAATCCCAAAGATACTTGTCAATAGAAAATTTAAAAATCTCTCCTCTCTCAAAAGTTAAAGAAAAGCTTTATGATCTTAATTTGTTTCTTGGTAAAAACCTTGAAACATTTTCCGATCCTGCAAATAAGAGCTAACATTTCCTGTATACTTTTAAATCTGTTCATCAAATTAAGCTTGATAAAAAGTTTTTTCAATGTGTACTAACAAAAAATGTCTTAAAAGCTAAACAAGCATCTGTCAAACGAAAACTACATAGTTAATATCTATTCTCATACCTTAAATCCTGAACACAAAATTGTTTTAGAACTTGGTTTAAATTTTTTTCTTACAAATCTTCTCTCTCCAATTGATTGCACCTACTGATTCTTCCTTTAAATATATTAAAGTCACTCCATCTCAAAAAAGAATCTCTTCGTCACATTTTTGCTGATACTATTTCTCGAAATAGTGTAAACTACAAACCTAATCATTCATTCTGTCAAAATATTATTCTAAATCAACTTAAGTCTAATTGTTATCTAACAACTAAAGCATTACAATGTGGTCAAATTATTCTTATGAATAATCAAGATTATTCTGATAATGTTTGTCCTTTTCTACAAAGTTGAAGTTACTTTGAAGTTAAAAAAGATCCTACTAATTCGCCATCTTGCCAGTGTAAAAAAAAGCAGTTAAAAGTTCCGTCGTGTTGAATGATTACACTAAACGTTGTGCTATTCCTTCTTCAGCCATCTGTGTTCTTTTTTACAAGCTACCTAATGTTTACAAAACCAAAGACCCATTGTTCCCCTAAGACCTGTTGTGTCTAATATCCGAACTGCTACTTAACATCTTGCTGAGTTTTTTTACTTCCATTTTTTCTGCTTGCTGCATTGCAAATATTCATAACAGAAAACATTCTTTTAATTTTTTTCAGGTAAGAGAAATGTAAACTCGTTCAATTGTTATCACTTGATATCAAACGATCCTGATATCTAATGTTCCAATTGAAGGTGTTCTTTCACATTTCAAAACTAGGCTACGTGTATTTTGATTATTGTGATATTGAAGTCAAAGATTTTGTTAACTTAATTAAACTTTACATTACTCAAACTACTTCAGAATTTTATAGTACATTTTTCAAACAACCTGACTGCTTAAATATTGAAATCTTTCATAAGCATTTTCTATGGCATTTATATACATTATTTTGAAGAAAAATTTTTGAATCTGTTAAATTTTAAATATTGGATGCTTTATATTGATGATACCTTTGCCTTAGTTGGTAATCCGTTTGCTTTTTCCAACATTCTCCAAACTGTGAATTCTGATGATCCACATATTCAGTTTAGCTTTGAATTAGAAAATTATAATTAACTTCCCTTCGTTGATGTTTTGGTTACCACATGTCTTTCTTTTTCAAAACATGTGTTTATAGAAAATATTTTCTGTCTCTGAACCCCCTTATACTCCCTCAAATCACCCAGCCAACCAGATATTCGGTGTATTTTACATTTATGCAAATGGTGCCCTCAAAACTTGTCCCGATTATTCTTATCTTAATGATGAACTTAATTACTTAAAATGTGTTGCTATCCAAGGAGTGTTGATCCCTTTTGTTATTGATAATGCTCTGAATAAATCCAAGGGACCCCACCCCCTCCAATAAACTAGTCTTACTAAATTTGTCAAACCAAATCTGATAATTAGATTATTCTGCCATTTTATATACATGTATGCTTAAAACTAGCTGACCCACCAGGCGTTGCAGGTGCCCGTGATAATAACTTTTAATCAAACTCAAATTTATTTGATTTGCCGAAAAAAATGGTGTGAGGGATGGTCATCCGGTATTTTAAATGTTTAAAAAATAGTCGTTATCGTCCAAACTCTCAAATTTTTAGGGGTTAAAAACATAATGTTTTCCTAGCCTGTGTGAAACAGTCAAGAAAAAATATAGAAAAAATATTCATCTTAAGTGGTAAAATGGCTCGTAAGAAGACTTTTTACTTGGTCTATTTTAGAAGTTAAAAAAAAGAACAGTTCTTGTTGCTCGCACTCTTTGAGATTTTCAGAGGCTATAAATGTAACGGTTATGCACCTCATGAGAAAAAATAGTGAAAAAATATTGATATCTATTTCAAAAACAAATAGGTGTTTTTCTTGTTTTCGGCTCGGTTCTGTTATCATAATAAACAAAATAGTTCTTATCATCCGAATTCCCCTAAATTTTTATAAGTTATAAATATAACTGTATCCGAGATCTCTTTAAAATTTCGTGAAATGATATGCTTATTTAGTAGTATGAACTTGAGTCAAAGGCGTGCGAAAGCGTTCCAAAACATGGCGGTTTTTAGTGTTTTCGTCGAAATTGTCACACATTTTATTTTGTAAAAAATACCTCTACTCGTCCGAATGTATCGAAATTTTTGTAGGCGATGTAAATCCCGTCTACAGAGATGCTCTGATAAGATTGGGTCAAAATACGAAGGTTTAGTCACTTTTACCATAGAAAAGAGATCGCCTCCTTAAGGCGGAAAGTGACGTAGGGTCTCGAATTTTTAAAAGAATTAAAATTGATATTTTTTTTAAAAATCGGTTGCACCGTAGAGGAGATTTTTTTTCTCGGCTTTGCATACTAATTTTCTGTAGGTGTGTACCTCGGAAATTGCTCCCTATGTAGGCGAAGCCGTATTGGAGAAAAAGAGAACTTTGAAAACTACCCTTTTTGGAAATTTTTTTCTAAGGGTTTACAACGATATTTTTTCAAAATGATTGCTGCATTCAAGACGTAAAATTACGATCTTTCAGAATGTTTCTTTTCTTTTTAACTACACTAGACGTTTTGACCGACAGAAGTTTAAAAATAAACGATGATAACCCTCCAAAAATCCTTTCGTTTCCTTCTTAATATCTTTCCACTAAGTAAATCGGGTTCTGGAGATGAGCGAGTGTTTTTCCGTTTCGGAATGATAGAGATGAGTTTTTTATGAGAGTTCGTCTTAATTTTTAATTAAAATCTCGGCTAATTATAAAAAGAATAAAAATTAGCCTTAGGTGCATCAGGACTTGACTTGCACTTACCAAAAATTTCAGAGTTCAAGGTTCATTGGTTTTTTCTAGCCATCGCAGACTGACACACAAACAGAGACAGACAAATCAATTTTTTTATTAATATAGATTAACTAATGTTTTAAAATGGTGCACCTAAAATGCTATCTTTAAACTTGTCAATAACATTAAGTTCTCCTCCACTAAGACTTCGGCTCCTCATCTTCGTAAATGGGGAATCTATAATAAACCTTGTAATGTTTGTCCTTTACCTTATGTAGATCAAACCAAAAGATATCTTGAATTCCGATTAAATGAACATCCCCGTTATATCCATCTGTAACAACAAGGAAATTAAGTGTGTGTGTGTGAGTGAATGCGTCTGTCGACTGTGTTCTGAAGAGACCGATGCCTACAAAATTTGGTACGAAGATACCTCTATGTATAATTATGAGCCCAATTTTGAAATTTTTGATTAAATTAGTTAAAAGTTATTTTTAATGCATTTTTTTAGCATTTCTTAACGTTTCGCAGCAATTTTTCAACATTAGCATAAGGAATGCGGTTTCATACATTTAACCTAATATTGAAAATTTTATCCGCTTTTAAATCTTTATTTGGATTTCGGACAGCGATTTTTGAATTTTTCGCGTAAATTTTTTATGAAATTTTTAGAATTTTGTCGTGCATAGATGCGATTTTCAGATATTAATAAAAGAAATTCCGTTTCAAATTTTTAGCCTAATGTATTAAATTTTCTCCTTCTCGATTTTTGAAATATAACAATTTTTTTTAAATTTTCATTGGGATTTTTATCCATTTTTTGCGTTCTGCGGTGGTCTTTTGACATTCGTAAAATAATTCCAGTCACAGTTGCTTAGTTCACTACAGTATATTTTACCCCTATGATTTTTAATGTAATCTTTAGCGTTTTCTAGTGTTCCGCGGCGATTTTTTGACATTTGTGAAAGAATTCGGGTTATAATGTTTTAGTCCGCTATTGTATATTTTAGCTTCTTTCCAATGAGGTTTATTAGGAATTCGAACAGCGATTTTGAATCTTTCTAGAGATTTTTTATGAGATTTTTACTGCGTTTTCGCGTTTTTAGATTTTTCATCATTAGTAAAATGAATTCTGTTTCAAACCTTTAACCTGATATAGTACTTGTTGTTTTCCGAGATTTTAAGCTTTTTTCGCGTTATTTTTTGCGTTCGTGAAAGAATGCCGGTTAAAATGTTTTATTCCACTGCAGTATTTTTTTTTCTGCAAGTTTGTATTTTTGGCAGCTTTTTTTTTTTTTCTTTTTTTTTTTTTTTTTACAGTTTTGTGGCGATGTTTCACATTAGTAAGAAGATTTCGGTTTTAATTTTTTAGAACAATATTGTAAATTTTGTCCGCTTTTCAATCAAGATTATTAGAATTCATACAGCAATTTTTTAATTTTTCCAGAATCTTTTATGTTACGCGGTGGTTTTCAGATATTCATAAAACAAAACCTGTGGTCATCTTTTAGTCCAATGTAGTAAATTTTGTACTCTACTAGTATTGAAATAAATTTTCAAAACTTCTACCGCTTTCTCGCGATTCGCTAAGATTTTCTCACAGTATTAAAGGGAAAGCAGTTTAAAGCTTCTATGCCAGTATAGAGAATTTTGTTCTACATTCAATAAAGTATCTTCAGAATTCTTGCAGCGAATTTTAGCGTTTCGCTCTATTTGTTGACGTGATCGAGGAACGTCGGCGGATCAGCCAGTAACCAATACATTTCTAAATATTCTACTACCAAGAATTTCTGGAGTTTTAGCCAAAGTTTAATTTTCAAAATGCAAAAATTATCTTAATGCCAAGAGCACTTCTGAATTAGAATTTCTCGGAAATTTAACATTTTATCTTAACCGTGATGCTATTGTTAATGAAAATCTGATTCAACTATGCACTCTGCAATTCGGAAAAACGTTTTCTGTCTAACCATATAATTACTATTTCTTAATTAATTAATATTAATATTCGCTATTCATTTTTATATTTTATATTTGGTTATATTTTGAGATTTTTTTGTGCATTTATAATTTTATTATAATTATTTCTAATTCGTTTTTTAATTCCGTATTTTATTTTGTTTGTTTACTTAGTTACTTATTTTATTTTATTTATTTATTTGTTTATTTATTTATAACGCATTTTTTATATGTATTGTTTTATATTTTATTATTCCATATTTAGATTTTTTACTCTGTTTTCAACCAATTTGCTTCATAATTCTCCTCCTCTTCTCTCTTCTTCTGATTGGATAATGCTCTTTTGAGATTGGTTGATGCCTTCTGTATTCCTGTTGGCTTTTTTTAACTTGCCCTTTTCCCTTTCATTTTCTTTCTGTCTTTTTCCTAATTTCAAATTGGTAGCACGTGTTATCTGCGCCTGATGAAAAAAGACAAAGTTCTTTCGAAAGACCCACAGTTTTTTCTATTTTTTTATGGCGTCATTAAAAATTATTTTTGCCTTTTCTGGTCCACACCAGTTTGTTCAATATTTTAACGTGTCATGACAATAATAAAATTGCAGTAAAAGTGATTATTTACTTAATACTTTTATTTTTAAAAAAATAAGCTATTTATATTAATAAAAATCCTATTCTTAATTATTTGAAAAGTGTCATCCATAAAAAACTACCGTCCATAAAAAATGGGTAAATTAAAAGTATTTGTAAAGATTGCAAATTAAAATATTTTTTATTGCTTATTTTCAACTGAAAGAAATGAACTTAAATATTAACTCTGAGTCATTTAAACCGAATTGATGCATTAATAAGTCTTTTCCTTATATTTTTAATTGGGGGATCCTTTGAAGAATTTGCCAGTATATACTACGCTAGAAAATTGATATTTTTGTCACTTTTCTTAAAATGAAGGGTTCCGAGCCCTCTGAAGTAATTAAATTATTTCACATTAAGGTAGAAAAAAAAAGTTTGCCTGAAAAAACTTTTTTATTCATTTGTGCCACTCAACAATATTATAGCAAATTAACTTAAAAGGCGAAATAATCTTATTTCGTTTCGAAATTGCAATTGCATTTGAATTTTTCATGTATTTCTTATAATAAGCAGAAGATGTTTATTCTAATTGTAATATTATTTATACACACTTAACTGATTTAACTATAAAGTTATATTTTTATACAGTTAAAATAATTTTCTTTAAAACGTAATTTTTTGACTAAAGTTAAAAGAAATAAAGTAGATGTACTCTTATTCTAGTAGTACTCTTATTCTGTGAATATTTTTTCTTGTTTGTTGCGCTCCAGTGTTTATGGGATTTCTTAAATTAATAAAATTGCGATTAAAGTGTATGACAGTGTCAACACTGCTCAAATCAATTAAAGGAAGTCTTATATAAAATAACGGTATATGCTAATTTTCTTTTGCAGAAAATAGAAGAAGTGAGTCTCAAATGCAAATTTTTCTTATTTTCAAACTCGGAGTATGCAAATTTTGACTTTGACGTCAAAAACGACGTTTTAGAGGCAGCGAATGAAATTTGGCTTTCAACTTACTAAAAGACAAAGCGAAACACAATGATCGACATTCAGAAAGTGCTTTGTTTCGATGAGTGCGACGTCTCAACTAAGTCAGTTAGGGAATCAGAAGCTTGGAGAGTTGTTCGTTTGTTAGAGTTGAGCCAAACGCAAGCCGAAGTAGCAGAAGCCACTGATGTTTCAGAGAATCTGATTTTCAGGATCTGGAAACATTTTTTTTTTTTTAGAATAGAAATGCAGGCCGAAGCCCAGTGAAGGTCGTAGACGTGCAAGAACACCCAATGAAGATCGATATTTAACGCTAACGGTTCGGAGACGCCGAAATATGAATACCACTCTTCTTTAACAACACCTTCGCTCGTCTACTGGCACCACAGTTTCGACTCAAACTGCCCGAAAGCAGCTCCACGCTGTAGGTCTGTATGCTCGCAGACCAAGGGTATGTTTTATGCTGATAGCAAGGCACCGTGGCGCCATCAGGGAGGGGTAAACTGAGCATGTGAACTGGAGGCAAAATGAACTGCGCAATATTATTTTCTCTATTGAGTCCCGTTTTTCTGTTCATACTGATAATAGGCGTATTTCATCTGGAGGAAACGTGGCACTAGAAACAATCCTGCGTTCGTGCAAGGAAGTGTCAGATTTGGCGGTGGGGGAGTGATGGTCTATTCTGGCATCTCTATTGGTGGGCACACCGACCTCCACATCATTCGAAAGGGAGCTCTGACCGGTCAGTGATATAGGGATGAGATCCTCAGACTTATTGTAGTCCTTTACGCTTCAGCAATTGGAGCTGACTTCAAGTTAATAGACGACAATTGCAAGCCACATCGTGCTCAATAGGTGGATTCCTTTTCGAGGAAGGAATCATACGAATGAAATGGCCAGCGTGTTCTCCGGACATGAACCCAATAAAGCATGTTTGGGCGTTCTAGGTAGACAAGTTGCTGGCCTCCTACAATCTCCACAAACGCTACCATCCCCACAGAGCTCATTTGGAAGAGTGGGAGAGCATACCCCAGATCCTCATTAACAGCCTCATTGATTCCATATCTGAAAGGTGTTCAACGTGCTCGGAGTCCGCGGAAACCATACCACCTACTAAAAACGATTTTCTTTCAAGGAAACACTTTTTTTTATTCTTTTTTTTCTCATATGCACAAGTTGTTTTTTCCTTTTGTATCTAAATACTCAATACAATGAATCTTTTCTACCAAACATGGGTAATTTTTTTTTCATTTAGCCTACCACGTTTATCGATCATGTATCAGTCATCTAAACAATTTCCCTGCCGCAAGATCCATCCACAACTATAATATCCTTTAATTGTTTTGAGCAGTGTATATTGCATGTAACTTTATTCTGTGAATGCAGATTTGCTGCAATATTGGACCTCAATATGACGAGTATAACCAATATTCAATTCCTACTAATGAATCCGTGATATTTTCGAGAAAATCGTATCATGCGTTTTAACGGAATATATTCAATGTACAACGCAAACATTTAAATCACTAAAAAATTATAAAACATAAAAGAAGAAGTTTTTTTAAATGTTTGATATGGCACAAAGGAAAACTAAATATGCTAAAACAAACAATATGCTTTAAAGCAATCAGATGTATCCAGACATGCAAATAACAGACTCACTTTAGAATTGATCAAGGTATGTATGTATATGTATGTATATATATATATATATATATATATATATAATTAAAAATTGGATTATTTCAATATATTAGTAAAAATTTGATTTTTTTTTTTTACATCAAGAAAAATATTGTATTTCCATGAAATATTTTATACAAAAATATCATAATACACAATATTCTGGGTTTATCTAAAACACACGATTCAATGTAAATTTTGCTATTTAAAACTACTACATATGTAAAAAAAACTTTTCTTTTCAATTATTTTACTGATGAAGTAAATAAATATATATGTATATAACATCATTGACTACTACTATCATGCAGTTGTATAATGTAGATGTTATGTGCGACAATTGCTAGTTAACCAACAGTGGTAATTGGACTCAAACAGAAACTTAGATATTCAGGAATTATACTAAATTTATTCAAATGTTTACTAGTACATTTAGTTTAATTTTCGGATCATCACGTTAAATCAATTAGTTAGAAAACAAGACTACAGTTATTATATCTGAATACATTTCATAGATAATAAAAATTAATTTTTCTTACTTTTTTAACGATGCTAAAAACATAAATTGGTCTTTTTAGCGCGAAAAAAGAAATTCAAATTGTTTAAATGAAGAAGAGATATTTCTTTAAATTCTTGTATTTGATAATAATAGAAGATTTATTTTTTAAAATAAATATTAATCAAACTTATATTTTTAATCCTAGAAGTTCAAACTCAGTGCGAATTACATTGTTATTAAGAGTAAATTTCTTTAGGAGGATCTTTGACGCATGTAAATTACCAATTTATTAATACAATATTTGTTGTCATAAGTAGAATGCAGAAACATAAAATTAAAGAAATAAGATGAAAAACACACGATTTTTTTTTTTAACTAAAACTACTATATATGTAAATAAAAATGTATTTTTTAATAAGCTGCATTTAATATTTTTTACTGGAAAAACTATTTTACTTTAAAAAAAAACTCTCAAAGTATCATTATATTTAGAAATCAAAGAAACTACAGTTACAATAAACTTCATAAGATAAGTTTTAATTTGAAGCCAATATTATGCGTACTTCGATTTTGTTGAAAATGATCTGTGATTAACTGTTAGAAGCCAATAGAGAACAAAATTATTTTAAATAAAAATTAAAATTGTACAAGAATGACGCCAATTCTTTCGCTTTGTTTAGTCATACAGGCGTTTGTGCGTATCGCATGTTTCATTATTATTAGAAACAACTGAAAATCATGTGAAAATCAGTGCTAGTTTATGAAACTGTAAAATCATGAAAATTAGGCTAATGTAATCATAATAAAAATTTAGATAATAAGGTAATAGAATAATCAAGAGTAGATTATTATATATATATATTAGCGTTATCTTATTTCTTGCGCATTTGCGACACCTGTATGAGAATGCATAATAAGGCTAAAATAGGCAATATTCGATATAATTTTAAAAATATACATTAGTGATTTTTATATTTATGTATGTTTTCTGTTTGCTCAGTTTTTATTACAAAACTATTGCGGATTGTTCTGTACTAGTCCAAATAAATTAAAGGACAAAGTTATTTTTTAACACATAAAAAATATAATTTTTAATTTTTATATTAAATGAAAGACATTTTAGTTATGCATATTTTTATATTATTTTTATAGGTCAATGCTATTTTGTTTAAATATCGCGCAAAGAACGAGTGCATTTCTTTGCGTTTTTGCCTACTTCAAATGTTTAAAACGCTTTTATAAAGGAATGTGAATTTTGAAGATTTATTTACAATCATTTTATGAAATATCTCAAAATTTACTCTGATCAAACTAGATAATTTTACAAAAATTAATATTTTATATTGAAATTTAAAATTTTGTATGGAGAAATGGAAAATGTATAAGTTTTTTTAAGCTTTCCCGGCAGATCATTCATATTTTCTTAAACATCGCCAACATTTTGAATTATTTTACACATAAGTATTACGTTTATGAATTATGAAAATTTCCGATTCATCCATTTAGGTTTCAAAGCCATGTACCCGCAGTACCATATTCCAAAATATAAGATCATTAAACTTTTTATTTAAAACTAAATGTAAATGCGTCCATTCTTTGTTTCTTTTTTTTACGAAAATACGCAAAAACATAAACTTGATATCAAAATGTTCAAAATAAATAGCTAAAATACATTTAATATGAAAAAGGAAAATTGGATTTTTTAACAGGTTAAACTTAACTGTTTCATTAACATAATTTGAGGTTTTTTACATTCATCGCTTGAGTAACATTATTTGAACACTTGTTTGATATTTCAAGTAGCATTTGTAATAACACAAACACAATTTTTTAAACCCTAAAATACAAAGCTGTCAACTCAACTGCCCCTCCATTACTTTGAGGATACGATATTTAACACTGTAAACTTGCCTCTTGATATGTAATAAACATTGTACAGTACATAAAACAGTAGTCTGACAGACGATGCCTTTGTATTCTACGGTTAACACGCATTTTTGATAACTTTTTTTTATTTATTTCTAAAGCTAATTCTTTTTCCTTTTTGGGATAGAATGTTTAAAAAGATTCACCAAACCACTTACATTTTTGAATATCAGGTATAGAAAAATAATAATAAAATAGTAGTATTTCCCTGCATATTAGTAATATTAATTTCAAAATTTAATCGGAAGTGTTGTATTCATATTTCGTGTTCTGCTCAACGCTATCAATAAATGTCTTTTCTTATATCCTTTGCCATATTCGCTATTCAACTTTTTTTCAGATATCGTTCTGACCAGTTTCTTAGAGCTTTTTAAAATGTGATTTCATGTCATTTTAGGCATTGTTTTAGAGAACAATGTATATTTTGTATTGCTTAAAATATGACAACTTTTTTTTTATATAAAGGTGATTCTTTTTGCTTTTTTGAGATTTTCAAAATTTTTTATAGAATTTATTAAAATGTTCACTATTTCGCTTACTTTCTTAAGTATCAGGTATAGCAGAAGCTATAACGAAAAAATTTCATCTTGATGTGAAGTTCATAAAAACTTGTTTCATTAAATATGCGAATATATTGCTAATAAAATTGTGTCTGTTAATTATGTTACTAACAATATTTTATTACTAATATTTCAGGATATATATTTAAGTGTATTCATTAGACATTTTGTTAGATATTTGCTGATGTCAGTTTGAAATCGGTGAAGAGCAAACAAAAAGTCTTTTGAAATATTTCTGCAGATAAATGATTTTTTTCAGCACTTAATTAAGAAATGTTTGCAAACATTCTTTCTTTATTAATTAAAAAAATTGTTAGAAATGATAAAAGAAAAATAAAGAAACAGAATCTTCATAAAAAAATTACGTAAAATTTAAAACTGAACCTAGGGGATAAGAATACTAGTATAATACTAATAATAAATGCTGATGAAATATTTTCTTTTCAATAAGATGCATAAAAACGTCTTTTGTGGATCTATTTCTAGTAAAACTTCGAGAATTAGAACACATATCTCATGATTTTTGTTGTTCTCATCTTCCAAATGTTTGAAATTTTACAAAAATAAAACTTATCCTACATTACATATCAGTCTTTCACAAAAAATAACAACTTTTAAAATATAGCAATAAGAAAAAAAATCTTGTAACTGCATATCTACATTTTAAAGTGTTTTTGCATATTAAATCCTAGTTCGCTTAAACCTTACTAGTTTTCTTTTTAATGAATTTTTCAATATAAAAAATTGCGATATATACTGCTTGTACTATTTTTACAGCTGAATTAAATTCTTTGATTCTTAGATTTTCTAAAATGTTACACGTCTAAATATTATTAAATGAGCAACGTTCCATTATTAATGCTGAAAATGACTATAATAAAAATCCAGTTAAATGAAGGAAATGTAATAAATGATTATAAATGTGCCATTCATAAATAGTACAATATCTTACCCACAATCTTTCAATAGATTACATTTATTTTGAAAACGATAACAAACATTTAGTAAGACATAAAATACATGAAGAAATAAACTCCAGATATTTGGATAGTGAGTTAACACAAATAAATTCCATATCCCAAATTTACATTGATAAAATAACACAGAAGCACTTTAGCTCTTTCATTTAAAAAAAAAAAAGCCTTACATAAAAAGTAGACTGGACAAACTACTACTGGACTACTGGAAAAACTGCCAATGAAAATCCTTCCCATAATCGTATCATCTATAATCATGGCCCGTGAATCAATCATGCTCATGAATCTTTATAAACCATTTAGTTGGGATTCTGCATTTAGATGTTGCCCATTTTTCTCACATAAATATAATTCAATATTTGCCATACTAATTTTCCAAACATTTTATCTGGTATAGATTTTCGATTTTATTTTCAGTAACTCTTATTTTTGTAAACATTTTATTATGCTAAGGAAATAATTCATGAATTATTAAAAAAGAGAGTAATTATATTAAGAGCAATAATAACAGATTTTTTATTCCTAACACATTTTCTTCTAAGCTTATAATTAAATTGTCTTTCAATATTTTTCCTTCATTACTTCGCATTCGGTGTTTTTTTTTTTTTTTTTTTTTTTTTTTACTGTTTTGTGTAAGAATACCGAATTCTTATGTGCATTGATAAATTACCCTATAATGTAATGCAAATATGTAAAGTATCTGCTTATGTTATAAGACATTTCATATTCTCGTTCGTAAAGCTACCGTTTACACTGTGGCGATTGATTTCCAATATAAGTCCAACTAGCTTCTTGGAAAAAGAGAAAAAGAACGTTTAAAGAGCTGCATAAAGCCACACTGGAAGTTTTCCTAGAGGAGATTTTTTGTTTCTTCGAATAGTTATTTCTCTGATACTTCCTATTTCATGAGACGTCTATCGGTTAAATCTTTTAGTATTATAAATCAGATTTCTTACAAATAAGAAATATTGAAGTTGTTACACAATAATGCCCATTAAAAGAAAAAAAAATATATATATATAACATAAAACTGCTGAAAATTTACGTCTAGAAATTTCTGAAGAGAATATTTCTAAATAAACGATAATGTCTAGATATTTCTAAATAAAACTTTTACTGGACATATGATTTATCAAATTATTTTATTATTTTTAGATTTATTCACAAAGATTAATATATATAGCTACATTGAACCTCCTAAAATTTTAATAAACGTTTCTTTAAGAAAAAATGTGCTTTCTATACTACAAAGGCATAAAATTTCGAGCAAAAGAATGGTGTTGGCATAGTTAAAAAGAAACAGGTTTGAACTTTATTTCTAAAAAAAGCATCGGGTCCAAGCCAGTGTTGAAAATTTAGCAGTTTTTTTTAAATTCAGAAATCTATAACTATATCTGATTAGTAATTTTCGTCTGTTTATTGAGATATTAATTAAGATGAGTATCAAAATTCGGAAATAGAGGCTAATTTTTTAATAAAAAGATTCACTAAATAGGCAGCATTTATTCAAGCTCAAACAAATTTATTGCCATACTTATCTCTCTGATAAAATACTATAACAATTAAAACAAAATGCAGTTTTAAAAGTCGTTACCGTGGTCAAATTTTATTTAACTTGATTAAGCTGTTTAATCATCAAGCATTTTAGTCGATAAAAATAAATCTTATAATTAAGAAAGTGTGTTATTTTGACTGAGTTACGCTAGTTGATGAACAAAATAACTTTGCACTGTATTTAATGAGACATTGCTATCAATAAATATTTAAAGAGTGGGTAGAAACATATCTTCAGCAAAGAAACTTTAAATAAGAGGACTTTGACAACTATATTTGCTTTTTATATAAATCAAACTTTCTAAACAATATAAGGACCAATATTTAAATAAGGTTGATTTTATTTTATTAAACGATTACTGATGAAATTTAGAAAATTCGTCACATTGCCTTTCAGTTAATGCAAGTGTTTTTGTATTAAAAAATTCAATCCTATTGAGATATTAATTCTGTTGAAATTAGAGGAACATTCAATCGATCAACGTATGCCAATATCTTACGGCAATATCAGAACGTGTAACAGAGGTTCTTTCTCTAATTTCGTTGAAAAGTTACGGGTTGTATTATCAATTAAACTGAAATATGTACAAATGTAACACAATCTTCATAATTCTTAACGTGATAGTTTTAAGTACTGAATAAATAATTCTTATAAAATGGGTTTCTTCCAGTCATAAAATTCTTCTACGATCATTCATTTCTAAGTTCGTCATAAATTACAAAGATCAGGTAAATAATTTCCATGCAGTTTGTGGATTTGACTAATTGAACTATGAGAAGCATTTTCTTCTTCTTCCAGCATTCTCTAAAACATTTCCTTCTAACATGAACGTACCGTATCCGATTTTCATTATACAGGGCAATCGAAAAGTTGCGCAACCCTTGAAAAATATTCTGTATGCTAAAATACAAATAATTCAATTTACAAATTTAAATTAAATTGAAAGAGTAACAATTTTGAGACACAAAACTGAGCGAAAAATAACATTGTTACAGAAGATATTAAAAATTTAGACCTTTCTCTTGGATACAAAGATTTATGCGTTTTTTTTTTTAATTTGAGGACACTCTTTTAAATGTTGGAACACTTATTTTTTTAATCTAATGTTCAGTTTTTCTTTCACCTAAAAGCACAAGTTTTTGCGAGCAATCCAACACTGTTAAAATTTTGCAGCATTCTGGCAGGTCATTTGGCCTTTTTTTTCCGAAAACTGTTACACAACCGTAATTTTAATACTATTCTGACCATATTATTGGCCATTTTATGGTCAGAATATAGTTAAATTATGGTTACGAAACCGTTTTTTTTTTTTTTTTTTTTTTTTTTAACGGTCGAATGATCTGCCATAATGCTGCAAAACTTTTAACAGTGAGGCTCCATCGTTGACCTGAAAATAAACATTGAACATCAGATTAAAAAAATAAGTGTTCCATAATTGAGAAGAGTGGCCTCAAATGCGAAAAAGTACATACGTCAATGTGACCGAGAAAGAGAGTCACATTTTCATTATCTTCCGTAACAATGTTAATTTTCGCTCAGTTATGTGTCTCAGTATTGTTACTCTTTCAATTTAGTTTATGTTTGTAATTTTAATTATGTTTGTATTTTAGTAAACAAAATACTTTTCAAGGGTTGTGCGACTTTTCGATCATCCTGTATTACCTAAGAATAACTAAATTTCTCTGGAAATATGTATTAACTACGGCAGCACTTTACCCGTATTTTGAGCAGTTAATTTGAAATGACAAATTTACTTCCTTGCCTTGATTCTACTGCTTTAGGAAGCATAATTTTAAATTTTCATAATACCTATACAGTAACTCTTTCTTGACCTAATCAAACGAAGACAAACAGAATTTTTTATTATTTGAAGAAAAAATTTTAACAAGTCAAGATGGATGTCGTTGACAACGAATTGCTCAAGTTATGATCATAAAAATATCAAGTAAATTTAATCAGTTTACAACAACTCATAAGACATAAATATTTCATTTACAATTTCACATGGAGGAAATCAATATTATCCAGAGTCAGAAAAAATAGCCTGTACGGTTCAGTCCTTAATGTAAATTATGAGTTATATAGAATGTGCAGAATAATTTTGTGTACACGCAGTATCAACATGTGATGATGCTAAATTTTTAATATTTCTGTTATGAAATTGGGTTCTAATAAGATCAGCATTTTGTTAATAATGAGGGACGAAGCAGTGCAACTTTATGCTACTAGCATAAAAATTATCTCAGAAAAAACTTCAGAAAGAAAGCTACGAAAGAAAACTATCATTCATATTCCAATTTTATTTTTATATAAATAAATGTTGCACTTTTTCCCGAAACTGAAACTGATAGAAAATAGAAATGATTCGTACTCATTACATACTCAAATAAGCTCATTTAATGGCATGCATAATGAATGCAAGTATATGCATAATGAGTACATGCATAATGAATGCAAGTACAGCAATATCTTTGATCATGAAAAAGTCCCAAAACATACGACTGAAAATGTAAAGATTTAACTCCTTTACCACACTTTAAAATAACTGCATTCATAAACACAGTTACTATATTTTAATCCGATTGAAAATGCATTTGGAATAATTAAGTGAAAATGAAGAAATAAAACGAAACAAGAAAAAATATACATTTGAAATACATTTCACAATCACATACAATCACATCGAAATACATTTGAAAAACTTTGGGAATTCTTTGACACAACAGAAATGAAAAAAACGTCTTCATTCCATGCCTAAAATAGTTATAACGGCACGTGGTATACTAAAAAGATAATATTTTTTTTAACTTTAAGTTAAAATAATTTCGTTAAAGTTAAATTAATATTAACTATACGAAATATTTTCTTTTACGAATACTTTTGCTTCATGCATTTTTCTATCAAGAACAAGAGATAATTTTTAAATATATTTTTCATTAGAAGTAAAGATGGTCTAAAATAATTTGTTATACTTAATTTTTATAATTACTTTACACGGAAAGTATTTTTCCTATATTAATAGCTTTACATATGATTTTTAAATACACATACATATGATTTGTTGAATTGTGAAGGTGTATGATCACTTTTCATGCTGACTACATATTTGAAATATGTGATATACTATCATTTGCATTTTACCCTCTCTCAGTGTAAGTTGTTTTATCGAAATCGATTCAAAATCGTGTATTTTAAAAACTTTTTCTACTTTTCAGGTGCCTGTTTATATCGCAGGATGCACAGTTGGACTAAAAATGATTTCTGTTGAATGAATTGAGTGTAAATGATTTCTGTAAGTTTTACGAATTTAATTATGTTTATAAATAAATAATCACCTTTGCACAAATTAATATGAAACTTCCAGAAAGTTTTAAATATGACACTTTTATTTTACTTTTTCTTATTCTACATTTTGCATGTGTTTTAATTCTATCGAATTATTTATTTTAAGTACTCTGAAGAATATTTATCTTAAAATTTTGCAATATCACATGACTTAGTGTTTTGATTATCTCCCATTTTTAACTACGGTGTAATTGAAAATACGAGTAGAAAAAGTATTATGTCACATTTAATATGAAAAATATTCTATTTGATGAATGAATTTTTTATAAGGTAATCTATAACATAGTAAAATAATAATACTAAGAATCCAGTCATTCTTGAATAGATACATTTTTCTTAAAATATCAATATATTGAATAATTAAAATAACAATAATTTTCTCAGTGTTTAATAATATTAAATGTATTTTTGTTTTATTAATAAGATTTTCTCAGAGAATCGAGTTAGGCATATAAAACATATGTCGTATATTAAGTTTAAATGTATGCTATCAAGAAGGAAAACAAAAGACAGAATTACATCAAAGATACTTCGCTTTCATTTTCGCAAATTTTATTTTTGTGATGGAACACTTACTTACACTCTTGTCTTCAATTAATTGTAAATTTTTACAATGACTTGGAACATTTCATAAAATAATTCAAACATTGTTTTAAGAATAATTCTCAATCTTCGTGTTTCCAAATAACCTCTTTCAAAACAATTTTCTCATCATACTTCACGTTATAAATGAGACATTCCACGCCTGAGTAAAGATATTTTCAAAAGAAGCAACAATGTGTTATGCGAAGATGTTTAAGCAAGTCGTTATTTTTAAATGTCGGAAAGAGTTCATTTTTAAATTTTCAAATTATGAAAATGACTGCGTTCTGAAATACATCAATAAATGCAAAGAATATCAGATTATATCAATATAAGCAAATACCTTTAAAAACCCATTAGTATTGTTGTTTTATGATGGTTTAAGATCATTTATAGCAATTTTGCACAGTCGTATTAATTATACGTCGTACATTAATAATAAGTCGTACTAATTAAAATTTTCCTTTCTAAATTTTAAATTATTTATATTGCTAAACATATAAACACAGCATATACACGATTACTACACATGATTAACACTCTCATGGTCGGCGACATATGTCATATGTTCGGTTGTTTTGTGCGTCGCACGACATGCGACAAACAGCAAAATTGCATCGTTCAATGTGAATTAGTCGCTATATATACATTGCGTTACATTCTACATTAATTAATTAATTAATATATTTTTTTGAATATTGCTGGGGTATGGAGCAGCTATACTCCTACTATTTTATTTTCAAGTTCTATTATTTTTGTTTATATTTTCTGTAATGTCGGCTTTCTTTAGTTATTGTCGAATGTGAAAATGACTATTAGGATGGATTCAAAAGGATGAAGACTGGATCCGAGGGCAGTGAATTCAATATCTCTCAGACATAAGATGATAGTTCTGATTCATCTAGTGATTACATTTATTCAGAATTTAGTGAATCAGAAGAAGATGATATGAACTCAGTAAGGATGTGGGTAGAAGGAAAAATAGTGTGACCTGCTACTCCTCGTTTCGATTTTACAGAAAACACGAACAGAATAGATTTGATAAATATAGATTCACACTATTCTTTTTATTTAAAACTTAGGTGCATTAAAGGAAAAAACTGGAGAACTGTGAATTGGATATTACATCTACGATCACCAGTAGATCAAGCGAAAATCGTCTACTGACAAAAATGTTTTGCATTTTCGAATTCAGATTAGAATGTATATTAAATTTTCAGTAATAAAAAATTGAATCGGAAATTCGTAAAAAAATCCGACCAAGAAAGGGTTGGCATTCATATTCGTTTGTGCAATACTACTTTTGAATAAATAAAAATTAAACACATATTGTTTAATTTTAATTATTATTAACGTCAGAAGTAATTTGTAGCAATAGCTTTAAATAATTCAAAAGTAAATTACTGTATAATATATATTGAACATTATTATATTAAATAACTATAAATAACACATATAAATCATAAGAAAAAATATATAGAAATTGCGTTTTACAATAGAATATAGGAGTGATAACTGAAATAATAACAAAATTGTAAATTTTCAGTATAGGTATTTCATCACATGTAAATTTACATGATATGTAAAACTTTCCAAAGGAAATTTGACTTTATATTTCGATTTTAGGGTTCATTTAACTTCAGATGTCATATTTGTAAATATGAAATTAATATTCAAGTTTGGAGTAGCATAGTTGAGGATTATTCCAACAGAGCGAAACATGTCTAGGGCAGAACTTGAACCTAGGTACCTTGGCTTCACGTGCCAATGCTCGTCCTGCTGCTACCCGGACGAAACCTGGCTGACGTAATTTCACTTTTATTTATTGGTCATGACTTCGAACTGCAGTGCTATTTTCCTTCAACCGAGCAATAACTAATGCACTGATATAACTATAAATTACTCTGCAACGTTTCCGAAAATCAATGGCTGTGAAATGAATTTGTTTTTATAAATGCTTTATTAAATCTCGAAAATATATCGGTTTCTAAGGTTTATAAAGATAAAAAACACAGTTTACTTAAAATCGTATTTTCCGTGTTCAAATTTTAAAATATGTGCATCCTTTATTATTTAGACGGCTCCCAATTTTTACAAAAAATTAAAGTAGATGAAAATCCAGTCAAAAAAAAACTTTTGTGTGATTCTTAAAAGTTTAGAGATTAAAAAGTATGCAGTGTTCTTTCTCTTTCTTTCTTTTTTTTCTGAGGATGAAACGACTGTACATAACAAATTATTTTTCTCCAGACAGAGTAGGTATGTGATTTTGTATAAATAATTCATATGTTTTTAAAGCTTTAAAAGCTGTGGAGAAATGTAAAACACGACTTTTAGTAGGCAGAAAATGATGTCTTCTTTTAAGAAATAAAATTATAATAATTAAGAAATATAATAATGCTTATTTATCTTGGAACACCTTGATGAAATATTTTAATCCCTAAAAATATATTTAACACATTAATTTATTTTTTATGGACCATAAAACAATGCAGGCGCAGAAAAAATATATATCCTTATTGCTGTATTTTAAATGATTTCGTTAAAACGTTCCTAGTTGGATTTTTTCTGCCCTGGCTAAATCTTTTTATAGCTTTGATTAATTGCACTTATACTTCTTTTGTCGTTGCTTTTAAAAAAGAAAGATCCTATAAAAAGTTACTAAAATCCATTTTATAGATTATGTGCTTTATAAAAATAAAACTACATTTTTTCTTCAATAATGATGTCCATTGGAGTTGATAGACATTTCATAATTTCTCTAAACAGTTGAAGGGGCTGCAAATTGCTTAATGTATGATGTTGATTATTTTCTTTCTGGAAATAATTAAAAGCATTCTACCAATGGATGCAATAAAAAATGTATATCAGTTTTATAAAAGACTTTGATCACATTTAGAAAACGTGTATTTTAATACTAAATATGATTTAACTATTTGACTACGTCTTTCTCAAAACCCACGTTAGTTAGACCATGTCAAAAACCATGTTATATTCAAAGGTTTTAACAACGTACACACCATATATGGCTAAAGACAAATGGTGTGAATCTGCATTTAAACGCTTGTTTTGCCTTCCTAGAACACTTTCCAGCTAAGAATGAACTGCAGTTTTTTTTTTTACAGAAAGGAAGTATTTTTGAAGTTTTTCTACGGTCAACAGTAGTTTTTTTTTAGTGCAATCTCAACAGTAAAAACATTTCAGTTATTTTTCAGTTATTGTCAAGTATTTTTTCACCCCCCCCCCCCAAAAAAAAAATAGTAAGACTTTATGTCTGCAGTTAAACGGCCGTGAATTCGAAGTGATTTTACAGTAATTAATTCAGAATAATGTTCGGTGATGTATCTGCAGTATACCTGTAGTTACTGAAGAACTTTACAGGTCTTAATTTTTGTAAGTATGATCTACTGAAAAACAACTTTTCACTTTTCCACAAACACTCTTCCAGAGCAACTTGCATAAAGCGTTTTCTGATACACTCTATTAGAGATCTCGCTTTGAATAGTCTATTAAGGCCGTTCATGCCTCTACAATCTTTAGTATTGTCATTATCTACTAAAAACAACTTTTCAAAAGTAAAAAAAAAAAAGAAAAAAAGAAAAAAGGGGAAAGTTGTGGCTAAAAAATAGTATGATATCAAATTTCCAAGCTTATATTATGGTACTTATTTAACATTTTTTATTAAAAATTTACCATACGTAAGTCGAGTACCTAAGTATGCGTTGATAGAAAGCCTTTTCTCCTTTTCTAAATACATCATACGTGTTTCTGAAAATAATTTTTTTTTTAATTATGCATTTGGGGTTGGCGGCCATCTTTCCATATTTTACACAAATTTCTAAGCACACAAGTACATTGTTAAGATCGGAAATTCGAAATTGTTGCTAAAGCAAACATTTTATGCTTTTAATTAATGGAAATGAGTGCCTAGAAATTTGTGTCTTAAAATAAAGTTGAAGTAACTTCAGGTTTATCTTTTGATTCTTTTTTTTTTTTTTTTTTGGAGGGAGTTAATTAGTTAAAGCAGTAAAAATCAATTAGTTTTTTTTTTTTCAAAATAAAAGACTTTCTTAATTTATCTGTCTGTAGCCATAACTAGAAGTTCAAAATTCTTAATAATGCAAACATATTACGAGCTTGTCTGCTTAGAAATTTGTGTAAAATATGGAAAGATGGCCGCCAAGCCCATCATGCATAATTAAAAAAAAATTAATTTTCAGAAACACATTATGATGTATTTTGTAAAGGAGAAAAGGCTTTCTATCAACGCATACTTAGGTACTCGACTTACGTATGGTACATTTTTAATAAAAAATGTTAAATATGTACCATAATATAAACTTGGAAATTTGATATCACACTATTTTTTAGCCACAACTTTCCCCCCTTTTTTTTACTTTTGAAAAGTTGTTTTTTAGTAGATATCAGTTCTTTTTTTTAAACAGATTATATATAATTGAAATAATTATACTCGCTAAAATTAGTCCTTGTATAGCCTTTATAAGCAGGGACAAACACAATAGTATACATTTTGTTTACCTATCATTTATTTTTTAGAATAATTAATAATTTAAAAGTAAGGAAAATCAATTTCTTCTTTCAAAATATCAGTCTTTCTCAATTTATATCTCCTTAAAATTTTCTATGAAGGATGAAAATTTACTAAAAATCAAATAGAGTCAAAATAAAATATATATTTACAGTTAGTCTGTCAGTTAATTGTTTGTTCTAACTTTTTTTTGCTGACGGTTTTGCAAAATAAATTTACCTTTACAAATACCTACGGATAATCCGAGAATGAAGCCTCGCAGGCATCTAAAGAATCGAAGATCTGTCTAAACAAGTAAATCTAGTAATTCTAGACATGATAATGAAACATTTTTGATAAAAAAATCTAAAAATTTAAAGATATAACCTGTACATATAACTTCATCTTCATTTAGATCGTGTTATAGAGAAGAAAGAATAAATATGTAATTTTACTCAAGTCTGTTTATCCATACCTATTTGCATAAATATGAGAATATAATTTCGTATAAAAATTCCCGTAAATTGATTATCTTTAATAGTCTATTATTAAAGCCGCATAAACATTAGAATTAAATTTTTTCCAGTTAAAAATTGCCTGAAATCTATAGTCTTATCTTTCGTCAAATTTGTTTTATGTTTTTTTAAATACCCAGATACCTTTTCTAAACTCTGACAAAAGATCACAGAAATACTGAAGTTATCCAAATACTTATATCTTTCTATCGTATATCTTTTTTTTGCGGGGGGGGGGGGGGAAAGATCTTAAGAACTTCGTTTTGTTCTTAGAATTCTGAATTAATCATTGAAAAGATCTACCTACATAAGTCTTGTTGCAGAATTTTCATTAGCTAAGAGTTGCATCAACTTATACATCATGTGAATATATTAAATTACTTTTGTAAAATACTAGATGGGAGCCATTGATATTTTTAGAGCATTTGCCTACATTTAAAACTTAAGTCATTTACAACTATTCATTAATTTTCTATACGAATTAAAGAAGTCTTTTTTTCCATGGCAACTGTACCTTTCACTATTGCTTGTTTGTTTGTTTTATTGAACACATATATATCAGATCACGTGGGGATCACGGCGGGATTCGAACCCGCCCCCCACCTTCGCTCTGAAGCGACTAGCGGCGTGGTGTCTTATCCACTCAGCCACGGTGGGCCACTATTGCTTTCTCTAATACCCAGATACTCAAATTTAACCAGCTGCGCTTAGAATCATGCTCATAACAGAGTACATTTATATGTAAGAGTGGTGACATATGCACAAGTCGTGTACTCATATTCAAGTTTTTGTCCAAAGTACAGTAACTCAGTTTTCAGTAATAGACGTGGAAGATTTCGATTAAACTAACCAGAAAATTTAAAAAACATTGGCTTTCTGATTTGATTTTATTCAAAATCGTCTTAACCAACCAAAGGTAATGTCCGGGGTCCAGATAAATTTTTCTCTGTTAGTAAAATTAGATTGACCAATCAGTAGCCTCCATCCTTGCAGGCTTTTCGGTGTTTACTGCAAACATAAAAAAGTTTTCAAAAATTCAGGCTTCTGATTGATCAATCTCATCTCGCTAATAGCGTAAAATCTATCTTGATCCCGACCTATTCAACGCCCTTCAAATATTCGAGAAAGCCTTGACACGCGTCAGGAAAATATCACACAAAGCAGGTAAAACAAAGAAGAAAAATCATTCATTGACTCGTTCATATCCACGAGCCATTTAATGATTTTGTTCCTTTGCTTTGCTTGCTTTGTGTGATGTTTTCGTGACGCGTGTCAAGACTTTCTCAAATATCTAGGGGCCGTTGGTTTATTTCGCCATCATGAAGCTATGAAAGGAGAGGAGCAGACATGTCAATCTTCCCGTGTGAAAAACTACATAAAAAAACGAGTTCTTTCCCCCTCTTTTGCTCTTTTCTCTCTTGATTTTGACCGATAGCAGCCCATTTAGCAGTCTCCAGTGCAAGATGCCGCTATATATGGCGGACGCAAGGGGGAGGGTGTTAGCGTGACCAATGACATAATAGGCCAGTTCATGACGTTTAAAAGTCACACGGCGTTGGATCATCTTTACACGATGATTAGTATAAAGCGGTGCGCCGATTTTTTTGTGTCCATTGCCGTGTACAGATAATCAACTCCGTGTGACGTGATGAGCTGGCCACACTTTAAAAACAGCTTCAAATGACGTCATCTATATCTACATCAAAGCAAACGAAAAAGACAGGCTACCGCGGTGCTACAGCGTCTAGAATCTATAGAGTGGAAATCCAGTCAGTCGATCACAGCGATATCTGCAGGATATTTCCCAAAACTCCAAGACAATTTGGTCTAGACGCTGTAACATTTTTGGTTTTTTTTTATGTTTTATTAACATACATCTGACCTATGTGCTTGGCGTATAACCCGCTGTAATAATACGATGTTTACTTTGAAATTTGAAAATATATCGCAGATGTCGCTGCGATCATCTCCTTGGATTTCAGCTTCAGTGCACATTTAAGAAATACACTTTTTAGCGGTTCTTGGATAGCAAGTTTCCACATTACGTATTCTAGACGCTGTAGCGGTGCATTACACATGTCTCTTTCTTCTTTAAAAAATACCCCGCAGATGCCGATGCAAATGACTGTTTGGAATTTGACATCGTTGTACATTTAAGATATTCAATACGTCAGCGCTTTTTTAAGTATTGCTGGGATAGTCGATTTCTACAGTATATAATCTAGACGCTATAACGGAGCTATACTTTCTAGAAGATATAGTTTAAAAATGGGCTTATTAAAAAGATGCTAGAACATTGTATAAAATAAATGTTGAACGAGGCTGAACGACGAATGTCGATTACAGCGACATATGGTAATTCCAACGTAACTATTTCAAAAGAAAACGTTTCGCTCAGAGAAGATCTAGAAAATGTTGCTCCTATCGACATTTGTCATTCAGTATTTTTCAATATTTATGGGATTCAATTTTTAGCACTTTTTAAAGCATTACTGGAATAGCCGGTTTCCACACTATGACCATGATCTAGGTAGATTTTTGTCTTTTATCGTAACGAGATTGACCAATCAGAGGCCAGAATTTTTGCTAACTTCTCACTGTTTGCAAAAATGTACATAGAACCCGGCCTATATTTCTAGACGCTATAACTGAGCTCGGGAATAGTACAGAAAGCAAACTCCGTATTTTGATACTTTAAGTCCGGGATCTAATTAGGAACAAGTGTGTCTCTATAACGAAGTAGCGACATACGGCCAATAAATATTTATTGGTAAAAGTGATAAAAACAAATCGTTAAAGTACTTTGCGAGCATGCCATTATCGTCAGGTTAATGCATGTTGAATTATTTCCCTAGTCTAATAAAAATCGTCCATACGCGTATCTTCTAATGGGGGATAATCCAAATATGGGTTCGAGGCTGAAAAAGTCACGTGGTACCCGTAATTTACCCAAAGAATTTCTAACTGATAAGAAGGGAAACAGGAAACTACACTGTTAAAAATATCGCGAAAAATTACCTCTGTTCTTAAAGGTTCTCTATTTTCTGACCAATGAGAACGCTACATAAACGCCTATGAAGCGTTCTCATTGGTCAGAATACAGATAGCCTTTAAAAACAGAGGTAATTTTTCACGATATTTTTAACAGTGTACTACTGCTTTCTCCCATGAACTGTTTCATTGGCTAGCAAAGATTTACATTACGTAGACGGAGCCTTCCCTTCTTTACGCTAGACGTTCTTGCCTTGACCATGTGATCATAACGTAGATTGAATATCCTCTATTCAAGAAATCGGATTCCCGTAGTTTCGACAAAAACTTAAAATGAGCATGCCTCCTGTGCATATATCACCACTCTTATGTATAAAGGCTCTCTGTTATGGTGTTGTTTCTGATACAGCGCCCAGAATACCTAGTGTGGAAATATGCTATCCAAACAGTTCTAAAAATTTGTATCCCTTAAATGTGCGACGATACTGCTAAAATGGAGGATATTCCAAATATGGGTTCCAGGCTGAAAAAGTCACGTGATACCGGTAATTTACCCAAGGAACTTCTACCTGATAAGAAGGGAAGATGCTACTTTTTTGCCTGATGAACTGTTTCATTGGCTAGCGGGGACTTACATTACGCGTCTACGGAGCCTTCCTTTCTTTACGCTAGACGTTTTTACCTGGTGATCAAAACGCAGATGGAATATCCTCCATTTCAAGTGTCGATCGCAGAGACATCTGCGGGATTTTCGTATTACTATTATTACATTGTATTGACTAGCAATTTCTTGCAGTTGTAGAAAATATCCTGCAGATGTCGCTGCAATCTGCATGTTGCAGCAGTATCATTGCACATTTAAGGGATACAATATTTTAGCGCTTTTTTAAGTATTACAGGGTTAGCCGATTTCAACACTATATATTCTAGGCGCTATAGTTTCTGAGCGCTGTTGGTTAAATTTCGATATTTGTGATTTAGAATGAGCAATGGAGAAAAGTACTAAAACTATTGAAACAACAACTTCTTTAATATTTAAATGTATAGCAAAGGAGTTCAGAATCAATGCCTTAAATAGTTTCGAATATGCACTGTTGTTATGACATCAATACCCTTCCTGGATGTGGAAATGCAAAATTGTGTTCAGCATAATTGGCCGCAATCTAGATAGATTTTTCTCTGTTAGCTAAGCGAGATTCATCAATCGGAAGCTTGCACTTTTGCGAACTTTTCGCTGTTTGCAGCAATGCAGGCTATTTATTGGTGAATCTCGTTTCGCTAACAGCGAAAAATCTCTCTGGATCAGCCTAGATTTCTGTAAACATTGCACTTCATCCATGGCACTAAGAAAATAACTTAAAACTTTTATGACATAGGTCGGGATCCAGAAACAGCAAAAATTCTCAAACATTCTGGCTTCTGATTGGTCAAACTCATTTCGCTAACAGCGAAAAATCTATCTGGATCCCCGCCATAGTTTTCTTCGATGAAATCAATGCAAAAGGATAGTATAAAAAATATTATAAGAGTTCTAAAATGGTTTGGCGTGTTTATCGCTGTTTGGCATAATTTATAAACTTTAGAATTGATTAACAGTTTTTCGCTAATTAAGAATAGAAAATTTGTGTTTTTAAAGCTGAATTTTATAAAAGCACGTAGATTGAGTAAATATCTGTCCAAAAATGCAATCCTTACTTTTTTATGTCCATTATTTAAGTCTCTACCTCGATTGAAGTATAAGGTGTGACGAAGAAAATAAATCGGTCCTTTTCAGTATCTCGACGTTATTTAAAAAAATCTATATATCAGTTTATAATTAATTTATGAGGATGCATTTGGTCTCAAATTGAAGATCTTTTCCATTAGGTCCTTCTGGTTTTGGTTTTATTTTTCTGCGATGATTGGTTCTTTTGATATGGGTAATTTTACGCTGGCATGTTTGGTCGATTTAACATGGAGAAGTTGTCTTCAGTATAATAAGCAGTTACGGTGTCTTTCGTTTTATTCTTGGCGTTTGTTTGTTTGGCGAGGTTAGCATTTTTATTTCATCTTGGATTGGCAGAACGACCGTCCTGCTTGATAATGATAATAGTAACTGCAGTTATAGTAAGATTGTTTTGCAAGACACAAAATAGTATAATTGTGTGATATTTTCTGAAGTTTCTAAAGTGGTTAAAAATGTTTTAATCTTTGATAGTTGCATGTGATGAAACAGCACTCAATAATAATTAATATTTTTTTCCAAAACTTTTAAAGGACTTAATTAAAAGCCACATGGGAAAAAAATTTATCCTTACCCCCATTCTTTTAAGTGAAAGAAAATATATATTAAAAAATCAGTCAACATTTTTCTTTATTGTTAAAATCTAAGACTTGTATTTGGAGCGCAGCAACCATAAAAAAACAGCATATCTTTTAATGATTGATCTATAGCTAATTTCTAAAGTGTTAGTTTTAGATATATATAATTATAATTTTCAAAATGTTTAAAATGAGATAAGTATTAGTTTAGAGATTACCTTAGAGACAATAAATGAATTTCTGAGTTACGAAAATTAACTTTTTACAGAGTGTTCTGGTCCCATAAGTAATATTTGGGAAAATTTACTCATGCGTTTGTCATGCAAAATAAAATAAAATATAATAGTAATTATTATTTTATGTTTAAATTTGCCTAATACTGTGCAACATTAAAATTTATGAATTTTACTCATTTTATATATCTCTGAACTGATGTAGATTTAAGTGGTCTCAAGGCTCTTAAAATTGAAAAAAAACCCATATTCAACATTTAATATCTTAAAATGCATAAGATTTTAAAATTCAATTTTTATTGGAATAAAAGATATAAGCATGTTCTTTCATTTTATGTATTTAAAAAATTGCAAGATGTAGAATTAACATTTACAGGGGGCTTCAAACTGTCAGATATTTGACGAGCAGAAAATTGGTATGACAGCTTATGCGGACAATTACAAAATAAATATTGCATCTAGCGTGTTAATTTTGGTACCCACTTATACTTCAGATTATAGCAATTACCCTGAACCTAAAAAAAAATATTTAAAACATTTTTGTATTTTTAATACAAAGTTGTATTTAGCCAATATAAAATTTTGAAAATTTCAGAAATATAACTACCTAAAAAAATATTTTTTTGAATGATAAAAAGAAAAATTTAGGTTCAGTTTATACAGACGACCATGAAACATATGTTTTGAAAATTTCAGGAAAAAGTATCAGGAAGTTTTTCAGATATCATGCGCGTTATGTCCAAAAACGTCATTTAGAGAAAAATTACTTCAAAGTTTCGAAAACGCCGCTTCAGCTATTTAGCGGGTATAATTTTTAAAGCCATAACTTCTATTGCACATGGAATTTCAAAGAAACAATTATATCAAAATGTTCTGAAAAGATATGAGTTTAATATCTAAAATAAACGGTCAAGTACGAGTATTACTCGCGCACAGAGGGATCCGTAGATTAAATATATGAATTTGTAATTGTAATATTAAAAAACCCACTGCTAAAAGAATATACTAAGACTTCGTAAAAAACTATACAACGTAAGGTTGGGTATAGCTGTATATACTAGAAAAGTATAAATGGGTGTACCATAAAAGTTGTAAATAGATGTATCATGAAAGTTATAGAGAAAATGTTGTTCCTTTAAATCGTCCAATTGTTCTATTTAAATAAAACAACATTTTCTGTATTAAAATACTGGTAACCAAAAAGCCGGAGACTTGACAGCTCTGAGTCAGTCCAGTGTGACTCACTGCGCCGGCGTGAACGTGTTAATCAAATACCAAGTTTCTTTTTCTATTTTTTAATTTGAGAATGAATAAAATTTTTACTTTGAAACGGTTTCTGAACGAACACATATCGGGCTAAGTCTAAACCTGTTCCATTTCTAGTGGAAAGTATGCGAAACAAATTCGGTTTGTTAAGACAACAATAGGATTAATAAAGAAAAATGAAATGCATTTATACTATTATATTAGAATTCCACTTTGTATTCTTAATTGTATGTTTGTTTCAATTATATTATGTTTGTGTTAAATGTTTATAATGGTAATGCATGTCATACTTAAACTGGTAATTAGATGAATATTAAAGTAATGTTAATTACACGAAAAAAACATATTTCTACAAGTAAGATAATTTTCTTAATTTATATGTTAAATAACTTGTTTTCTTTTTAAACAGTTAACATAATTACATAAAAACATCCAGTTTGTTATGACGAATCTGACTTCACCGCTGAAAATCGCTACTAGCCACCACTTACATAATAATTATAATAAAATTTAATTAATTTAAGTACTAATATAGCTACTTGATGTGACACTGGGGCCATTCTTTAGGGAGGGGGGAGGGGGAGGGGGGAGGGGGAGGGGGTGATATTGCACAAGTTATCGGCTAGTGTTTAGTTTAGAAAAAATAATGGTAGCCATAAATTAAGCACTGCTGAAGCAGAATTTTGATATGGTGAATAAATGATTTGATATAGTTTTGTTTATTGTTTATCTCCCTTCCGCACCACTTGCTATTCTTGAAAAGGATTGACTTTCCAGTGCAATTTGCGAATGAGAAATAAATGAGAAATAAACTTTTTTACAAATTGTGAGTGTTTTTCTGGTGTGTGCAAAGTGATGCAAGTGGTGGAAGGTTAAATTTTATTCTAAATATGTATAAAAGAAACAATTTTCGACCATAAATATATAAATGAGAGCTCAAAGTTTAGACAATTAGATATAGAAATAATATTGGTTCCACAATATAGGAATCATGTATAAAGATTTTGCTAAAAGTGTGCTTTTTTTTTCAATCCATTCAGGGGCATGGTTTCTATTCGCAAAGTGCTGAAATGAGTGAATGACACCAGAATATCAAAATTTTTTTGTAAACAAGCGAAAACTTTTGTTCACGCACTTCATAAAAGGAAATTTTTCATTTCAATATTTTGGTGTCAATGTGTCATTAGGGATTTCAATTATGTGGTCCAAAAATGAACCCCCACCCTTAAACGGGTTAAAAAGTAAGGTACATTTTACTGATTTTAATAAAGGACTGGATGCTGTGTCCTATAATGGCCGAGAGATCCTATCATCAAATAACTGGTACAACTTATCAACCGTATTTTATAAAACAAGGCATTGTAAACGCAACACTTCCTGTAATTCAAAGTAAGTACAAAAATATCTCTTAGTACTAAATATTTAATATTTATTAATTTAAATACAGTAGCTATTGGTATATCCAAATGAGCAAAGTAACAAGCCATGATATTACAAATCGTTACTGTATTCTTGTAAGAAAGAAGAAAAAAAAGACATTTATAGTGTTAACTGCAGACAAAAACGATAAAAGGGCACTTTGTATCCTGTTCAAAAAACATATTTTGAAGAGGCATTGTTTTAGACGTTAGTTGTAATGAACAGAACCTAGTCTTAAATAAAACAGTAGCTTAAATGAAATTATTTAATTGAAATTGAATCAATAGATAGCGTTACTTCTCTTGGTAGACTGATAAAGCATTCAGGAGTATCCGATCAGCCATGTTCTTTTTTAGAACATATCAGAAAGACCAGTTTCAAAAGTAATATTATTTTTTACCGAAATACACCATTATATTAGAATAAGAAAGCCTATTTTAAATTTCTTATTTAATTAACTACTAATTTTAATGTATTTTGAATAAACGATATAGATTCTTTGTTGGAAATACTAAAAAAATGTTTTCATTTTAAGGGCAAAATAGAGAAGATTTGTTAGGCAAATTTCGTAAGAAATACTACCTATTACATTGTACCCTATGTTGGAATTTCTGAAATTTGTTTGCATATCTACACCGATCATGACCCATAAAACCCAAAACCACACCCTATTTCAAAACTTTATATTTATATAACTTTTTTATGGACAGGATAACTTTCATAAATCTACAAAAATCACTTCCAAACTGCTGCATAAAATCAAGGGGAAGAAAATCTCGGTCAAGTTCGTTAATGGGCAAAATCGGACCAAGGGTGTGGATATAGGTAGGGTTTTCACGAAAACAGAAAAAACCCCATAACATCTTAATTATAATGCATATCAAATAAGTTTAAAGTTATTATTACTGCTATGAAAAGGATTAAAAATTTATCTATGACATATTTTTGATATCATTAAAATTGGTTCAAGGAGCGCAAAAAATAGAGTTTTAAGAATAAAAAATTCATAACTTCTTCAATTCACAAGATATCAAATCCACTTAAATTTAGTATAAATGTTCTTTCTCTTATCTACAGCTTTTATATTGATAAGTTTTTCATAGCACTAAATAGCAATATATAGCAAACAAAAATAAAAAAAAAAAACTATTGGAGGGGGGTGGGGTGAAGAAAAAAAAAAGGTTTGAAGAAAAAAGTTATTGTATTAACATGATTCTGATAAAACCAGCTCTTACAGAAATATGATATTAAAAACCCGTCAAAAGAGGGGATTTTTTTATACTAATATTTTGAAATGGAGGATGAAGAAAATGGGCAATAGTTTATCAATACTTCATCAATAGTTTTAAAAACCTGATTTAGATATTAATAAATGGGATGATATTTCTAACCAGTATCGATCCAAGAATTCCTTCAATAAATATTATTGGAGCCAAGTACGATCAAAATGCTCTGAAGGTATCGAATTAAAATGTTTAAAATTGCTATTAAAAAGACGGTGATTATTAGAAAGGACCAAATGTTGATGATGTTACGGATAATTGGTAAAATTGTTTATTGAAACTTAAATACATAAACAAGATAATAAAATAACAAACTTTAGCTTTGGTATGTGGTTTAAATCATTTGTTAGAATAATTCCTTACTTTTTGTGCTGTAAAAGACTGAACTGTTAATATAGTTATGCATTCTGGTGTGTCTCTTTGTCTCTTTCAATAAAAGTTGTTACTAATAAGATCACTATTTTAGTTGAAATGCATTTTACGAGTATATACAAATCATTGCATTTTGTGGTCTGCTGTCACTTATTATGCTTCACGTTTTTTACAGCTTTTTTCTTTAAAAAGAAGGTTATTTTTTAGATTTTTCTTGCAATTTTTGTAGACACCTACCCGGAATGTAATTTTTGTTGAAAATGGTATAAAAACCTAGCGCAAAAAAAAAAAAAAAAAAAAAAAAAAATCACAAATACTGATATTGAAAAAATGGGTCAGTTGGAGCACCTGGGAGTCTGAAAGGTCAAAAGTATTATTTTGAACTTCACATGTGTATTCATTACAAATTACTTCAATACAAGTTTTTATTTTTTATGTTGGCAAATATGTCAAAAAACTGCAACATTCTTCACAGTAAAATATATAATGAATAGAAGAATAAAAATTCTATAAGTGTACTGCATGTTACCTCTCTCTCTTACAGTGAATTGCAGTATACTGCATGTTAGTAAAAATGAATTATGTTCTAAAATTTCAGCTGAACGACACATAATAATATAAAATAATGTTGTTAATTAAAGGAAAACATTTATTTATTTGGTATTTATAATATATGAATTTCTACTAAGAATGTCTGTAAAATCTATAGATTATATTTAATACACGAAAAGTTTACCCGTATAGTTCAAGAAATGCATCCTCTCTGCAGTAAACATCTCCCACTTTAACATATCACTTGTCATCAAAGGAATTCACAGTTCCTAAGTTAAAAGAATTATTTTAAGATAAATAATAAATTACAACCATTGCTGAAAAGATCATTAACATGGAAACAGAACACTAACTATTGAAATTAAATCTTTCTTCTCCTGCCCTTTATTGAAATCTTAAGCAGCGGAAATAGAGCTAAAGTCACAGATAGATATTATTCCTTTTAATGTTAAAATATATTTTAATTTTTTGTGCCTTTAATAGATAATATAAATAAATATTAATTTGAAACCTGTAATTAAAGTTATTTTACGAAAATTTTGTTGTTGAGCATATAATCTTTATATTCATTTATATATCTATCACCCCCCAATCTGTTTATAAATCAATCAAATCTATAGTCATTTCATACATATATTTATATATCTGTATAAACTTTTGTAAATGTATATTTATTACGTTATGATATGAATATAACTAAATAAAACCCGACCACATTTCTGGTTATTCTCCAAGAAAAACATTAATCTAACATAAGCAGTTATGACTATACATGTTTAAAATATATACGTTTGCATGTGTAATAATATATGTATTTTTAGTTGCAATTTTTTCATCGAAATTTTACAAAACTATAATTTACTAGTTATCTAATTACCAAAGTACATTTAAAGGAGCAAACATTCTAAAAAAAAATATTTATTTTTTTAGATTATTATTCTTCATAAAAGAATATTTTACTTCATTTTTGTTGAATTTATCTAGTAAATTTATGATTTTATTAAAAGGTGAATAACAATATTAAATAAATAAAAGATATTTTTTTTTAAACTTTCATGCAAAAATTTTCTTACATAACTAGTTTTAACCTCCTAGTACAGGCTTTTAACTTTTCAAGAGCGTTCTTAGTTTTGAATGATTTGAAGGAGATATTTTATTTGATTAACTGTAGCTTCTTCCTGAAAGGTGTCTACTCAATTTTATTTAATAATTTAAAAGAAAATTCTGTTTCGAAACATGAAAAAATTCAAGAGAGAGAGAGTCAAAAAATATCCCATTGTTATTAGGAGGGTTAAATCATTTAAGAAGGCAGCACAGAATAGTTTTTATTTCTTATCATTTTTCTAGCTACAATTATCCGGAATTACTTTTACACTCTAGATCAATATTTAAGTTTTACTCATATATCGGCCCTCACCTTTGTAATGACTCTCAAAACAGGCGCTGTTTGAGCAATTTATCTGAAGGCCTTAATTACAGATTTGTTAAAAAATATTACCGAAACTTGTATTACATGTACGAAATGTGAGAAATTTGAAAACAAAACTTTTTGAAAATTTAAATCGTTTCAAAGCTTCTGATTCTTTTAAAAGTTTTGTTTTTTGATTTGCTGAATATGGGAATTTACACGTAAAATTGTTAAAGTTTGAAGAGCTTAAGTTCATTTTTATGTAATTATAACAATATATCATTTTCTTGGCATATTAATGCCAGGATAATGACCGCCAGGATAGAGACAATTTCATTCTAAAACATTTTTCACATTCTTGGTTTTTTTTTTTTTAGATCTAGCATTTTAATTTCGATTAAATGAAAATGTTTCATGTATAGTACTTCAAATTCAATGTAATGTTAAGTTTTATTTGTAAATTATTGAAGCAAGGAAAATGACGTAATAAAAGTCTAGTCAACATTTACAAAGCCTTTAAACACATTATTTTCAAAAAAAATCTAACAGATATTGCTGATAGCAATGATTTTACTACTTCTGACTTGAACTATGTCAAGAACAAGAAGAATTACTCCGCAGCGTTATCTTTATACCTCATAAAGAACTAAAATGAGCAGGTCAGGAAATGACTTTCATTTTCAATGGCAATCACATTTTAATCATGGGAAATTATTTGTAAAATATAGAACTTGTTACCTTCCGCATATATGTGTTTATATAAGTTATAATTAATAATTAGAAATTTTAAAAAAAACTGGAAAAAGATATCTGTACAGTATAGCAGAAAGCCTTTTACTTTGCACACATCATAGTGTGACATGCCAGGAAAATGACAATCTGGAAAGTTTAATTCTTTTAATTGCTTTATTTTTGTGTTATTATGAATATAATATCTCTTGAAAATACTTCTAAGAATATTTTTTATAAGACTGTAGAGAAGAAAATTGCGTTATCTAACATTTAATAGACATTTTATTGTGCGGACTGCAATTTTCGTATTTTGTGACATTGTCCCATATGCATTTCTTTTAATACCTGGCTTTAAACTTGGAAAACTTACTTTTTACAGTTTAGGGGTCAAACATGAATAACTGTAATAAAAATTAAGTATAATACATTAATACCCTTGCTATAAACTTTACTCTAAACTTTAACTGGCAAATTGCATAAATATACGCATAAAATGTTTATACAAAACATGTAGCAAAATGACACATTTAACAACTTATCTAGATAAAAATCGAAACAATGTTTAAAGTTTTTTTTTTTTTTTTTTTTTTTTTTTTTCAAACTACTCTAAAACCCTTTCAGAATTTCTCCTGGAGAATTTTAACGTTTTCTACTTTTATCTTTATACAATAGAAAACGAAAAAAAAATATGAAAATCAGTATTTATACTTTTTAATTTTGAGCTATCATTATCGATTCATAACGGCTTTTATATCGCACTATTTATTGTGTCGCGAAAACCATACTTTTCCTACGCCGGTCTTGTGACGTCTCTGTTTCTGACAACAACAAGCGCACAACATCTGTTGATACGCGTTTAGAGAGATTATATGTTGAATACTGCGCTAGACACATCAGTTTTATTTCTTCTTGTTATAAAATTCGTCTGTATTACATTATTTGTTATGACTGACATTAACGCAGTCATATTATAACTACACTATATGGCCTTAGGTGACCGGTCACTTGCGATTTTATACGTTTTGGTAAATATCTAGAAAAATACATAAAGAACTAACCTGAAAATGCAGGTGTGTAAACAGTATAGTATCGGTCATATATTTCTGTGAAGATTTTTTCCCGAAACCCCATAGGGGACCGTCAAAAAATTGAAAAAGAACGAATATCTTTTGGATAACCCTGTAAAAACTGACCTAGCAAAAGCGTTCAAACTCGAGATTATTAATAAGTGACTCATTGTAATATACTGTGTACAATTTTATGAGAATAGCATGTATACTTGTCGGGAAATTAAGGTTTTTATAAAAACAGTCCCAACCTTTGCCAAGTTTTTTGCTTATAATTTGCAGAGTTCTTAATATAAAAAAAAAGTTTTTTTCAGGAAATATGACAAAGAATATTGTACACAATTCCCTGTAATCAGAATGAAACAATAATAAAAATTGTATAAAAAATGAGCAGGTTTACTAAATAATGATTCACTGCGCATGCGCGAATGAAATTAAAATATAATGTGCATAATTTATTAGCTAAATGTATACAGCAACTTTTGTGGAAGTCCCAACAACATAGTTTGAAAAGTCTGATAACAATCGTTTATAGAATAAGCTCAAATTCCGTTGTTCCGAAAATGAAGCAAAAAGATGAGGGGCTATATCCATATATCCATTGATTAGTGCCAATATAGCATGCACAATATTGCACGTACTAAATTATTGTCGGTCCCCTATGGGGTTTCGGAAAAAATCTTCGCGGAAATGTATGACCTGTACTGTACTGTTTACATACCTGTAGTTTGAGGTTAATTTCTCATTTATTTTTCTAGATATTTAACAAAACGTCTAAAATGGCAAGTGAACGGTCACCATTGACCATATACTGTATGTGCATAAAATTTTTAGTTTTTATATCCTGTTTAATTATTAATCCTGCTAGTAGTAAGCAAATTAAAACTTATTGTTTAAGCTTTTTTATTTAAAACTGACGTTATAATTTAATTTACGAAACGTGGAATTTAATTATTCTAAATTGTGAGTTATTCCTCTATCTGTTATCACAATGACATAAAAAATTTTTATATTCTTATATTCATATAAGACCAAATCTTTTAGTTAGCATTAATGTGTTTGTTATTTTGAGTTATAAAGGAACAAATAACCTGGGCTGTAAAATCCGAAAAGATGAATTTACATCAATGAAATAATAAACAAAAATAATATTAATAATAATAATTACCACATCTAACTTTAGGACAGTTTTCACATTTAATTAAAAATTAATAACATTTATTCTTCTCAAGTGATTTAAAAGAATTAAACGTTATAGGAAGAGGAAGCGGAACTAAGACTTTTTCGTCAGATGGCTCTTGAACTGGTCGTGGAAGGAAATTTTTAACTTTTTCTTTTTATATTCAAATGGTAAAAAAATATTCTAATTAGGGGTGGAGTACACCTATCGAAAAAATACTATACTGTTTCAATCACTCATTTTGAACAAAAAATGGTAAAAGCTTGTTTTTTGGATTTTTAATAATACAGGAAAATTTCCCTAAAGCGACCACGTTCCGTTCCAATAAAAATTGGCCGCTCCGAGAATTGGTCTCTTAATGGAGGTCATGTTTAAATTTAGATTTAAATTGTTTAAAAAGGTAACAGTTAATGTTGCTAAAATTTATTTTTCATATTTGGAAAAATACATTGACGTTAACTTTGATTTTGAGGTTTTATCTTTTTATAAGTTTTATTTCCAAGTCCTTTGGAAGTTCAGCAAATAAATGCAATTTTCTTTAGACGGGAACAAATAATGACGATTTCATTAATTTATCTATTTCTTTAAGAGTTTCCTGACAGAATAGGGCAGGGGAGTTTATTGACCGCCATACTTAATTTGTCGTCAGAGTTAAATTCATTGCCTAAAAAGGTACAAAGGGGTTTAAGCACTTAAAAGTTACCAGAATAAATAATAATTCTAAACTTAGTTTAGAAGTTTGATGAATAATGCGTTCTCTGAAATTATTTTTCTAATAAAACCTTCATCAAGCGACAAGGAAAAAACGGAATTTGTTTCATTTTCTTCAAAGAAATTGGCCGCTCGTGGAGGGAGTTCAATTGGCATAGTCTCTGAATAGAGGTAAAATTAGTATTGAGACTATGGGAATAAACTTCGTTCCATGAAAAAATGGTCGTTCAGGGAGGTCGTCGCACAGGGAAGTTTCACTGTATTTTATTTATGAAACTTGTTAAAACTTGTCTCGTATGAACGGTTCTAGCAAAAAGTTATTCTTAATTTAGAGTTTTTCATGTTTATAGTCTCCATTAGATTAGTTTTTAAATCCAAATTTGCTTCTTTCTAACACAATTTTTATTTAAGTTTTATTCACAAATGAATGAAATTGGCAAATTCTCTTATTTGGAAACTATATAAGTAAATTTCCAGACGTGAGAGAAAAAAAAAACTGCTGTTATGAGACAACAATTACTTAAAACTCAAGATTGAAATCATGTAAAGAAAAAAGAAAAAAAAAAGCTGTTCGATTACAAATCATTTTGATGATGATGACTGGAACTGTCATACTTTTATACTTCAAAAAGAGAAAAAAATTTCGCGTCATTAAATGAGAAAAAAATATATTTTCCATTTAAAAAAAAATCTATTTTTTCCCCTTCCTTCATCATTACATATATATAGAAAAAACAGCTTAGGCAGAAGACTACTGCCACATTTGTTCCAAAATGTTCTCTCTCGATTTTGTTCTCCGGGTACCCATGGAGCAATGTAAAAAAAAAAAAAAATGGTAACGTTCCATGTAAAATCTAGAACGTTTCGCCTTTTCTCAGGTTTTCAGAATAATTTAGCTCTTTCCTGTGAAATTCTGTTTTTCTTATCTGAAACGTTCCGGAACAAAAGTTGGAAACAGCAAAACGCTGCGGCCGCCATTTATTATTTTTTTTGCTATAATCCGTTGCTCGCGCGCGAGTGTCGAAAACGATTTCCTTAAATGAATGTAAAAAAATCAATATGGAATGCAAATAAATCAACAGACGACATAATCCTTTCAGTCTCTATTGACAAGACCATTCAGATGAAAATACAATACCTCTGTGACATCGCTAAGAGATTATCTCTCGTACTTGTCTGTGCAATGTTTAACGAGCAGACCGTGTAAAAAAAATACACGTATTATTTGGATCTCCATTAACCAGGTGACCATCAAACATGATTCTCACCGATTTTGATTAATTTAAAGTATGTTTTAGAGTTCTTATCTCTAATTATTCTTGTGAAAGGATTTCTTCAAATGGGCCTTAGATTTTCAGAAATTAGATGCCGAGGTTTAGCATACGTTTCAAATACCCATTAGTTTGCAGCTCTCAATGTGTCTTTGCCCCACCAGTGGCTGAGAGGTTCTGCTCTCGAATCTGGTAGACGGGATGTGCTGGGTTCGATCCCAATCGCGCCCGTCGGCCTAATCGTTCGGAGTTTTCGTGGTTTTCTTCGAACCTTGGATTTTCCAGCGTTAATACGGGTTAGGTGCCCTTAGAAAGACCCCCACGAAAGGCACTCCCCCTGGGCTTATATCCCTCGTGCAGATAATTGGCCGTCATAAATACAACCAACGTCAATGTGCCTTTCGTGATGTGGACGCAGAAGGCTCGCACGCGACCCGTATGGCCCGAGTTCGATGCTACCTCTTGACTTTTTTTTTCTTTTTTAATTAATTTTATATTTTAACACTTTAAAATTTGATTTAAATTTGATATATATTTGACACTTTGAATTGCTGCAAATTTGAATTTTTTTTTTTTCGGAAAAAATATACAATTACGTTTAGGATTTTTTTTTTCATGAAAATTTATATGTATTTTATCTAACTTGTAAACTAACATAATTACTGACGAAAATCGAAAATATTTTATGTCTAGATTTTTTTTCTAATTATTATTTACATTTATATATTTTTATATTTTAAGCTAAGTTCAGAAACAATATATCATATATATATTTACTTTATTGAATTTTAACTGAAAATTTATTTTTTCGTGTAAATTATATATAATAATTTTGATGTCAATTTCAAAATATTTTTTCATTCCAACAAATAATGATAATAAAGCGAAAATTGTCAACTGGAAATGTAAAAATCGTGTGCGGATCCCGCATGCTGTGAAATGTCAGAATGTTTTGCTGTCAACAGAAATATTCCTGGTATTTCGCAGGAAACTTACTGGCATTTCTGTAGAATGTTTTTAACATATACAGTAAAGTTCCAGTCATTTTCAAGAAATGTTTCTTGGAAATAATGGGCAACTCAGCTGCCCATTTTTTCCCAGGAATGTTGCGGAATTTTTTTACAGTGAGGCTTGCATGAAATTATTTCAACATGCTATTAGAAGCATCCAGGGAAGGGAAGAGGAGCTATGCGTGAGAAAATAGCACATACTTGATTTTTAGAACTCCTTGTCAAGAGTGCGCACAGGGCTTCTAAAAATCATTATTGTATTTTTGTAAAAAAAAAAAAAAAAAAAAAAAAAAAAAAAAAAAAAAAAAAAAAAAAAAAGTTTGATTTGGGGTTCAAAGATATCTGGTCCTGATGTCATGCTCTTTTGCATAAAATGTATTTTTGAATTTGTTTTAAAATTTCACTGAAATATTAAAAATAGATATACAACAAAAATTTAATATATATATATATATATATATCCATGAGTTCAAAATTCATTGTGTAATAAATGTACAGTTAAAAGGAAAAAAAAAAGATGTAGGTAGTACCAGAAATCAGGGTTGTCACTGGAGTTTCTTAATTGATTACCACTATTCTCAAACAATAAACGTTATATAGTAGAAATTTGCCGCGAAGTTTGTTTTAAAACAGTGATATGCAACATAATCACAAGAAAAACTTGTTGGATGTGCTAATCCCAAAACTTTATTTTGTCTCATACACCTTAATATTTCAAAAAAGTAGTTACATATGTTAATACTGCAATATTATTAGTTCAATACTATACCAACTTTGATTTTCATCTTAAATTCCTGCTTCAGTCAATGAAGCGTAGTAAAAATGAGTTTATCTCGATCATGATATACACTGCTCAAAACAATTAAAGGATATTTGAAGTTTTATATAAAATAAAGATATAAACGAAATTGTTTTAGCCGAAAATAGAAGAAGAGAATCACAAATGCAAATTTTTCTGGTTTTCAAACTGTGGAGTATGCAAATTTTGAGTTCGACGTCAAAAACGTCGCTTCAGCGGCAGCGAATGAAATTTGACTTTCAACTGGATAAAAGAGAATGAAGACAAGGATGATCGGCATTCAGTGATTGCTTTGTTTCGATGAGTACGATGTCTCAGCGAAGTCATTTGACAGATTCAGAAGCTTTGAGAATTGTTGGTAGGTTAGAAGGGGGCCAAACTCAAGCCGAAGTAGCGCAAGCCATTGGAGTGTCACAAAATGTCATTTCCAGGACCTGGAACCGTTTTTTGGAGAGTGGATGTGCAGGCCAAAGACCAGGGCAAGGTCGTAGAGGGGCAACAACGCCCAATGAAGATCGGTATTTAGCGTTAACAGCTCGGAGACACCGAACCATGAACGCTACTCTTCTCCAACAACACCTTCGCTCGGCTACAGGCACCACGATTTCAACTCAGACTGTCCGAAACTGGCTCCATGCTGTAGGTCTGTATGCTCGCCGACCGATGGTATGTGTTAGATTAACATCAAGGCATCGTCGCGACCGCAGAGAGTGGGCAACCGAGCATGACAACCGGAGGAGAAATGAATGGAGCAATATTCTGTTTTCTGACGAGTCCCGTTTTTCTGTGCATCCGGATAATAAGCGTATTTTCATCTGGAGGGACCATGGCAGTAGGAATAATCCTGCGTTCGTGCACGAAAGTGTCAGATTTGGCGGTGGAGGAGTGTTGGTGTATGGTGACATCTCCATTGACGGGCGCACTGACCTCTACATCATTCGAGATGGAGCTCTGACTGGTCGCCGATATAGGGATGAGATCCTCAGACCTTTTGTAGTCCCTTACGCTGCAGCAATCGGAGATAACTTCATTTTAATGGACGATAACTGCAGGCCACATCGTGCAAACCTGGTGGAGGATTTCCTTTTCGAGGAAGGAATCGTTCGAATGGAATGGCCAGCGTGTTCTCCAGACATGAATCTAATCGAGCACGTTTGGGACGCTCTAGGAAGACGAGTTTCTGGCCGCCAACAACCCCCACAAACTCTCCAAGAACTGGAAAGAGCTCTTCTGGAAGAGTGGGCAGAATACCCCAACTCGTCATTAATAGCCTCATTGAGTCCATGCCTCAAAGGTGTTCAACGTTGCTGGCCGCATGTGGAAACCATACCCCCCTACTGAAAATGATTTTCTTTGAAGAAAACACCTTTTCTTATTCTTTTTTTCTCATATGCACAAATTGTGTTTTTTTCCTTTAGTACACAAATGCACAATAAAATGCATTTTTTTCTGCCAAACATGTGTAATTTATTCTCATATAACCTACTATGTCTGTCGACCATGTATCAATCAGCTAAACAGTTTACCAGATACAAAATCCACCTAAAACTGCAATATCCTTTAATTGTTTTGAGCAGTGTATATTAAAATCTATAGTTTTTCGTTATTCTGTTGTACATCAGCTTTTTGAGAATAGCCGTCTTAGCAGAACGCGAGTTCCCGTCGCTGCACGAGCCGCCGATGCACCACAAAACCAAGAAAAATCGAGAAAATTATACAAAAATCGCTATCACAGTGCGCCCATTTCAGGCGGTATATATCCAAATTCAAGGAGGATTTTCTGGCCATAGCCAAACACATGCACAAAAAATTTGGTTCAATTCTATTCATAACCTTATACACTTTTCGATGGTAAAATAAAGAAAATGGCACAAAAATTATTATTACAGCAACCCCTTCCAGTAAAATGTTTTCAAATTCAAGGAGAAACTGCAGGCAACACCCTAATACATACAGAAAATATTTGGTTCAAGTCTATGCATAACTTCATGCACTAATTGATGGTACAACAACGAAAATGGCAAGGATATTGCTATTACAGCTACCCCTAGCAGCGAAATATTACCAAATTAAAGGAGGACCTATGGCCATAGCCAGAAACATACACAAAAATTTGGTTCAGTTCTATGCATAACTTCATACACTTTTCGATGGTACAATAATAAAAATGACACAGACATCTCTATTACATCGCCCCCTCCAGCAGATTTTTTTTAATTCAGGGAGGACCTACTGGCCATAGCCATAAACGTGCACAAAAAATTTGGTTTAATTCTATGCATAACTTCATATATTTTCGATGGTACAATAATGAAAATGGCACAGACATCGCTATTACAACGCTCCCTTTCGGCGGAATTTTTTCAAATTCAGGGAGGACTTATTGGCCATAGCCGAAAACATATACAAAAAATTTGGTTTGATTCTATGCATAACTTCGTACACTTTTCTATGGTACAATAATGAAAATGTCAAAAAAATTGCTATAGCAGCGCCCCCTTCCAGCAAAATATTTCTAAATTGAAGGAGGACCTGCTTTCCATAGCCAAATACATACACACAAAATGTGGTTCAATTCTATGCATAACTTTATACACTTTTCGATGGTACAGTCATGGAAAAAAAAGTAAACACTCCTTACTAACTCTGCAAAAATTATCGTAAAAGAAAGTTACTGGTACCACACGATTGTTAATAAAGTCTACTTTTAAATGATGTATAAAAAATTTGCTTAGAGGGCCATCTACATATTAAAATGAACCATAACTTTTTTTTTTCAATAGCATACAACTATGATAGCATAAATGAACTCTACACCCTTCAATTCGCCTAAAAACAAGTTTTTATGCAATTCGTACAAGTTTTCGAGAAATTAATTATTTTAAAATGAGGGTATTTTAGGGGCTATATCCAAATTGAAGTTCTGTTCTCGATTGTTGAGAGAGAGAGCCTTGTTCTTGATCCAGGAGTCTTAAGCGCCACCCAAACAGTCATTGAAGACTGCTAGATTACAGGATAGCATGAGAAATTTCAAAATATTTAGTCGCTTCTATCATAGACGGCCGCTTAAACCATCATTTTGTCGTTTTTAAAGCATAATTTGAAAACTTCTTGGAAGAAAAATATGAAATATTGGATTTCCATAAACCAAGACTTAATAAATCTAAAAAAAAAAAAAAGTAGGTTGCAATTCATAATTTTTTCGAATATTACTTTCATAATTCGTATCATAAAATTATAAAAATTGCAAATTCAACGTATTTATGTTTGGGAATTTTAGTATAATTGCTACACAAAACTAGTCGTTGGGGGCCACCGTAATACTTACCCCTCATGGATATACATAATATAAAATATGAAAATAAAACATGAGGTACATGCTAAGCATTGTATCATGTTACTTTACTCATAATTTAATTTACTTAGACTCCCTTAATTATAATTAATATAATCCCTTTAGCTAATATTTTATAATCTCAATTTGCTGATTTTCTGTAAGCAAGTAAACACAATGGAAGTTTACAATGGAAGTCTATGGGAATTTGGCGAAATATTAGAGATACCGCCAATTTGGCTTCACATTTGGTGACTAATTTTGGTCGTCAAATTTGGTGATATATCGCCAAGTTGGCGAAAAAACTTGGCAGTATTTGATGACAGCATAGGATCCCCCCTACGGTAACCCCCTTATAGGTATGGGGATGCATTAAATGCTTGACATTTACGATAAGCCATTATTGGCATCTAATCTTATAGTTTGGCGATAGTTTTTTGGTTGGCGGAATAACTGTGTAGAACAGGATTGCGTAAAAGAGACATCCTTATAACTCTAAAAATTATAATAATATTAACTAAAAGTTTACTGCGTCGGATTAAGCGTCTCATTTCCAATTAAAATATATCTTTGAATTGAAATTTGAATGAAATACAGGGTCATGAAAAATCGAAGAGTGTGAAAAATAGAATTACAAATATCTCGGCATCTAAGTATCAGATCGAGTTCATTCATGATGCAAAATTTATGTTTTTTTATTGCTTTTTATATTCACTCCTTCAAATAAACAATTTCGAAATTTTTTGTATACCTTTTAGCAGGACGAATATTTCGAGAGTCCGAAAAAAATAGTTCCGGATAATCGAGGTTACTGATATTCAATAGGCTTCTTTCCATTGTTACTTCCTAAGTACACACATAATTTCAAGTCTCTATCTCAATTTGTTCGGGAGATAGAGCGTTTACAGACACACACACACACATACAGACGGACTGCAAATTTTTTTTTTCTAAAAATATGTTTTTCCGAATCTTCAGTGTCCAAAACGTGTAAATCCGTTAAAATTCTTTTTTCGATTTTTAAAATGATTACAACACTTACCCTATACTACGTATGATGGGTAAGTAAAATTAGCATATTAGGAGTATAATTCCAGGAGATATTAATAAAAATATGAAAATGTAATTTAACATTAAAAGCATTCAAATTTGAATATTTATAATTCGAAAACGTGAAATTTGGTGTCTAAGCATAGTTTGAATCGAAGATTTGAAATAGCTTGTTAAAATTGGGTATTTCCATTTAAAAAATGAAGTTTGTGTTTAATTTAATATGTAGATGTCTCCTAAGCAAATTTCATATACATCATTTAAAAGTAGGCTTTATTTCCAATCGTTCGGTACCAGTAACTTTCTTCTACGATAATTGATTGAGGAGTTAGTAGGGGTGTTTACTTTTTTTTCCACGACTGTACAATGGCGACACACGGACAGACCGGACAGACGGACCCACGGACGGACAGAGAGAAATTTTGTATAAACATGATTTTGGGACCTGTGATCCCTAAAACGTGTAAATCACTCGAAAACCGGAAATCGAAAAAAATTTCGAATACAATACTTTCTTCTATAGAAGAAAGAAGAAAGTAAGAATGGCGTTTGCGACAGTTGAATTGTTTTAAATAAATTTATGCAGAGTAACAACATATCATACTTTTTTGAAAATATAATAGGCTCTCTCTAATCTGTACGTTGGTGCTTATTTAAAATTACTAGTTTTTTTATTTATTTTTTATCTATATAACTCTTCTTAAATGTGATATTAAAAAAGCTTTAACTAATATTTCACAATGAGGAGTTGTGTTTTCTGTTTGTTCAAAAGAAAGAAAGTAATGTAGTTGATTTTTTTTAATCCATCATTTAATGCAGGAAATAATGCTATTTTATTTCCATAAATAAAACAAAAATGAGAGATTGATAAAATATAATAAAGATCAAAGCAGAAATAAATTTAGCGGAAAAGAAAATTTTAAAATGCTTGCAAAACACAGGCCTAGTAACAAAACGCCGCTTGGTAACAAAATGTAAACATATGCATATCGTGAACAGTGACGTCAAAACCAATCACGAAGCGTTTTCTAGTCACACGATTTTCTGTTAACTTTAAACTTAATTCCTCATTAGGTGTTTCAGGAGGATTTTCATAAGACTTATTCAATATTATTCATATTTACTGTTTTTTTTTTTTTTTTTTTTATAAAATCGAATTTCTAGGATTAATCAAATATATGTATATATATCCCAATCTCTCCTTGTTATAGAATTTGAACAACTTTTTTATTTTTTGTTTGCATGTGGAAAACATATTTTATATTAGAGTTCTACAACTATTTTGCCTGAAAGACGTTTGCCGCTACAAATTCAGAAGAGTAATCTTCCGCTAATTAAATAAAAATGTTTTGATCATTAAATTAGGCAATTTTTTTCTGGTCTAAAACAGTGGTGCCTTGTTGGCCGCGGGCCGCAGATTAAAGACCCATAGTTAGCTTTAGGTGGTTTTCATATGGTTTCTATTCCGTTCATTCACATTCATATTTCTGTAAAAGTATGCAAAATTGCTTCCAAAACTCTATCTATTTTAATGGTCATCCATTTTTATTTTTAAAAATCATTACCATATTTGAAATAGATTTATTAGAACTGCTTTGAGAACGTCAGGTGTATTATAATCTACAGATTGTTATTGAGGAATTAATGCAGAGTCGTTGAAATCATTCTCAATCTGGTACTATGTTTATTACGAAATAAAAGACCAGGAAATTGTTATTCCATTTTGAGAAGAAAAATTTTATCTATCCCGAAGAATGACCGGCAGTTTTATTGTTCATCCGCCAATCATCTTTCAAAACAGGTTTTAAAAGGCCCTGATACACTTGTAGACTTTTGAAAGTCCGTTTGCTTTTCAAAACAAGTGTTGGAATAATTAACTCGAGAGTTATAATCGCAAATTTTATTAAGAAATATTTCTAAATCATTTTCTATTAAATAATATTTATCATTATCTACAGTTCATTTTTGTTGAAATACTCACAAAGCCAGTGCAAATATCCCTATTTTATACACATGAACAATGGTTTGGTTACCATTACTTAGAACGCATAGAAATCCTTCAATTTTGGAATAAAATTTTAATCTTTCCTGGCAAAGACTGACTGGTAAGGTGCTTAATTGGCATGAACCCTTTGAGCAATCGTGTAGAAGGCACATTTTGTTGTTACTATTTATCCGATAATCAATATTCTACAACGATTTTTTTTTTTTAGATAATTTAAGAAATTTCAAATCGATAAAAAATGAATCTGGGAAATTCTTGAAAGTTTGTAAAACAAAGGATACTTAAAGTTAAATGCTTCATTTTTTTCTGTCATAAATTATTATTTTGCGAAACATTTCTAACTTTAAATGCTTAAAAAGAAATTAAAAGTCGGATTTTAAATGATATTTTATATATTATTATTAAATTAAGTGTAGGAATACAGAGTATTAATGAAACATCTTTTACGTAAATGGTCTACACTGTAAAAAATTTTCGTAAAATTTCAGTAGATGTACCGTAAATTTTACGGTACTTGTACCGTTTTCACTCTTTACAGTATGAGTACTGTATTTCTAAGGTATATTAAGTGTAAAAAAACAGTATATATGCCATTTCGATTATAAACGGTATTTATACGGTAAAATGATTGTTTTTCAATAAAAGCTCGGTATTTATACCGTAAAATAACTATTTTTCAGTAAGGAAAAAGCTGGTAGCCCCGCCTCGGTGTGCGGCAATGCTGAAGTGATGCTTGTTACGTAATGCGTGCAGGCTTGAGGGGAGAGGGGGGGGGTGCAGCCGGTACATTATTTCGGGGCCCAAGGAGCTCGAAGGAGCACAGCTCTTACAATACACACTGTATATTATATTTCTTTTACATTTATTTTCTATGTGTACCATAATTTAAAAGAAGAAAAAAATGTCTGTAATTTACTTTACTTTTGTAAAACTGTATAAATGTCTAATTATTATACTTAAGTACAAGAAATTAAATAATATAATTTATGAGAGACGAACCAAGTGGTTGCCGAAGTCGGCTAGGTATTATTAAAGATTCACATGCTTTTTATGGTTCTCGAGAGTGTGTGAGGGGGGTGGGGGTGTAACACGTGGTTGATCCTGTGCCCGTCACGGTTCTCGGCGGATTTGAATGTGTATCGTCTTTCGAGTCGGAACTTCCAATCTAATATGTTGAATTATGTCAAACCGATCTTTAATCTTTATTGAAGAATTAGACGTTCATAGAACATTGAAACTCGAAGACTTTAAATTCGTTTAATTTTAATTAATGAGTTATTCAAAGTCATGTAATCGGAATTGTAATATTGTGTACCATTAAATATATACCTGCCATATACTTATGTGATGAAAGAATTTGTTCGCTTTTGTGTGCTCTTTGTGTTTTATTCAGTTAGATACTCGTACCGGAAGTGCGGGACAAAGAGGTACGTAACATTTTAATTATTTTTAACTGAAAGTAATCATTATCTGTTTTTAATACATTTTTAACTTGCATTAGTTCTTAAAGAAGTTTTTCTTTAATGTTACATATTTGCCTCATTAATTTATTTTAGGTTTAACCCTTTGAGTTTCAACATGATTTTTAGAGAATTAGCTACAAGTGCCACGCTGCTAGAGGAAAGTAGAAATTAAATATATATATATATATATATTAGTTAAATTCGGAACATTTTATTTACGAAAAGTATTTAAAAAACAAAAAATAGATGTTATAATTCCAATAAATATTATTATTTCAACATAAGCGACAATAAACAAGAATCGACAAGCATGAAATAGAGATCGTATTTTTTAGATTTTTTATAAATACACGTCCGGAAAAAAAAAACGATGAACAAGAATCGATAAGTATGAAATAGAGATCGTATTAGTTAATGCGTGAGCTAGGAGCGCGATCGCGTTCCTCGCATTTTCGGCCAGTGTATTGAGGAGCGCGATCACGCTTCTTGGCACTCAAAGGGTTAAAAAAACACCTTTTTTTAGGTATGACAAATAAGAAATTTTTTCTCCACCTAAAAATTACTTGAATTTAAAAATTCATTCAAAAAAGTTAATAATAGAATGTTAAAAATTTCCGTTCCAAGTTGAATCAATCCATGGAGTAAAATAAATAGAAGCACCAAAATATGGTGCTTCCTATTTTTCAAAAACTCCAGGCTCGGTACACACAATGTGTTTTACCGTATCTTTATAGGGTTTCGTTCATTTGACGAAACACTATTCGTCTCACTCCTCTGTCTGTCTGTCACAGAGCTCGTTCTCAGAAAGCCAGGCGCGGATCCACGGGGGGGGGGGGGGGGGGTGACCGGGGAAATCGCCCTCCTCCCCAAAAAAATAATATAAATCCAACTTTTTTGCGGCAGTTTTCGCGGGAAATACAAACAATCGGAAACATGTCCTGTCACCTACGGAGGGGGGGGGGGGGGATCGCCCAGATCACCCCCCCCCCAAAAAAAAATATATCTCCGAAAAACGCGAATTTCGCCAAAGGATCGCAGAAAAAAGTGAAATTTGTTAAACGATCGCGAAAAGACGCGAAATTCGCCAGAGAATTGCGAAATAACGTAAATTTGTCACAGGATCGCGGAAAAGGCGCGAATTTCGCCACAGAATCGAGGGTAAAACACTAATTTCGCCAAATGATTGTAAAAAAAACGCGAAATTCCCTAAACGATCACGAAATAAACGCGAATTTTGTCACAGGATCGCGGAAAAAACACTAATTTTGTCACAGGATTGCGGAAAAAGCGCGAATTTTGCCACAGAATCGCGGAAAAAAACACTAATTTTGTCACAGGATCGCGGAAAAAACACTAATTTTGTCACAGGATTGCGGAAAAAGCGCGAATTTTGCCACAGAATCGAGGAAAAAACACTAATTTTGTCACAGGATCGCGGAAAAAGCGCGAATTTTGCCACAGGATCGCGGATAAAACACTAATTACGCCAAAGGATCGCGAAAAAACGCAAATTTTATCATAGGATCGCAGAAAAACGGGAATTTCGTCAAAGGATTGGTTGTAAAACGTGAATTTCGTTAAAAGATTGGTTAAAAACGGGTAAAAAAGCAAATTTCGTTAAAGACCGTGAAAAAAGACTAATTTCATCAAAGGATTGGTTAAAAACGGGGAAAAAAGCAAATTTCGCCAAAGGCCGCGAAATAAATGCGAATTTCGTCAACGAATTTCGTCAACAACAAAAAGTGAATTTCTTTAAGGGATCGCGGAAAACGCTAATTTCGTCAGACAATTGCAAAAAAACGCGAATTTTGTTACAGGATCGCGCATGAAACACTAATTTCGTGAAAGGATCGTAAAAAAACGCGAATTCCGTCAAAGGATCACGAAATAAATGCGAATTTCGTCAAAGGATCTAAAAAAAGCGTGAATTTTGTTACAGGATCACAAAAGAAACGCGAATTTCGTCACAGGATCGCGGAAAAAACGCGAATTTCGTCATAGGATAGCAGAAAAAAATTAATTTTGTTAAAGGATCGTGGAAAATGCGAATTCCGCCAAAAAATACCGCAAAAAAGATCGTCAAAAAATCGCGAAAAAAACGCGAATTTCGTCAAAGGATCGCAGAAAAAAGTGAAATTTGTTAAACGATCGCGAAAAGACGCGAAATTCGCCAGAGAATTGCGAAATAACTTAAATTTGTCACAGGATTGCGGAAAAAGCGCGAATTTCGCCACAGAATCGAGGATAAAACACTAATTTCACCAAATGATTATAAAAAACGCGAAATTAACTAAACGATCACGAAATAAACGCGAATTTTGTCACAGGATCGCGGAAAAAACACTAATTTTGTCACAGGATTGCGGAAAAAGCGCGAATTTTGCCACAGGATCGCGAAAAAAACACTAATTTTGCCACAGGATCGCGGAAAAAGCGCGCATTTTGCCACAGGATCGCGGATAAAACACTAATTACGCCAAAGGATCGCGAAAAAACGCAATTTTTGTCATAGGATCGCAGAAAAAGCGGGAATTTCGTCAAAGGATTGGTTGTAAAACGTGAATTTCGTTAAAGGATTGGTTAAAAACGGGGAAAAAGCAAATTTCGCCAAAGGCCGCGAAATAAATGCGAATTTCGTCGACGGATTTCTTCAACAACAAAAAGTGAATTTCTTTAAGGGATCGCGGAAAACGCGAATTTCGTCAGGCAATTGCAAAAGAACGCGAATTTTGTTACAGGATCGCGCATGAAACACTAATTTCGTGAAAGGATCGTAAAAAAAAACGCGAATTTCGTCAAAGGATCTAAAAAAACCGTGAATTTTGTTACAGGATCACAAAAGAAACGCGCATTTTGCCACAGGATCGCGGATAAAACACTAATTTCGTCAAAGGATCGTAAAAAACGCCAATTTCGCCAAAGGATCGCGAAAAAGCGTGAATTTCATCACAAGATCGCAAAAAACGTAAATTTTGTCAAAGGTTCGCAGAAAAAACGGGAATTTCGTCAAAGGATTGTTTAAAAACGAGAATTGGTTATGGTTAGGATTGGTTAAAAAAGTGAAAAAACGCAAATTTCGCCATAGGCCGCGAAAAACCACATACTTAGAGTCGGTAGACGATCCCCCTCCCGGCCTCCCCTCTGTTGTAGCCTTTTAGAAAATATGCTGTGAACTTCAGTATTTTTTTTAAACTCAGAATCACCGTTGCTTTGATTATATGTCGCTAGGTATCGCCCCCCCCCCCCACCAAAAAAAACCGATTATCTGGATCCGTTCCTGTCAGAAACCATATATCTTGGAGACTTGAAATTTTGCATACTTATAGCTGAACACCTCACATCAAACGACAAATCATAAAATTTTGAAAAAAGTCTTATAATTACCCCACTAGACTCTAACTTGTGTATTTTAAGCATTTTTTTTTCCCTAACTGAGCTTCTAATTAAGTTGGAGACTTGAAATTTTGCATGCTTATAGCTGAACACCTCACATCAAACGACAAATCATAAAAATTTACAAAAGTCTTATATTATTAACCCCTCCGGACTCTAACTTGTATATTTTAAGCATTTTTTCTAACTCAGCCCTTAATAAAGTTGGAGACCAGAAATTTTGCATACTTATAGCTGAATACTTGCGATCACACGAGAAATCATAAAATTTTCAAAATGTCTTTTATTTACCCCTCTGGTCTCTAACTTGTGTCTCTAATATTTAAATATGTATTAGGAAAAAAATGGGGAGCGGGGGGAAGCTAAAAGTAGAAAATCGTAGCCCAATTTTTTTCTTTAGTGGCCCAAAAAGTAGCAAGTAGCCTAGTTAAAAAAATATTATCCTGGAGCAGGCGCGGATCTACAGGGGGGGGGGCGATCGTCCCCCCCCCCTTCGAAGCCATTATTATATTAAACCGGTAGACCGGTATAAGCGGTTTATTATAATAAACCGGTATACCAAATTTGAAGCAAATCGGATAAGAAAACACATTTTTCGTAATTAAGGGGGTATCCCCCGACGATCCCTCCTTTATACTTAAACAATGAACCTGCAAATCTAATCAGGGAAGCGCCTTATCAGAATTAGCCGATATCCAAAATTGAAGCAAATCTGATAATTCTGCCTGTAAAACACATTTATCTAACTTAAGGGGGGATTAGCCCGCCGTATCCCCACCTTACTTAACCAATGAACCCCCAAAACTAATCAGGGAAGCGCCTTATAATAAAACGGAATAGAAAACCCATTTTTCCAAATTAAGGGATATCCCCCCCTCGATCCCCCCTTTATACTTAAACAATCAACCCCCAAATCTAATCAGGGAAGCGCCTTATCAAAATTAACCGGTATACCAAAATTGAAGCACATCTGATAATTCTGCATGAAAAACACATTTATCTAAGTTAAGGTGGGGATCATACCCCCACCCCCCGTACCCGCCTTTATACTTAACCAATGAACCCCCAGAAGTAATCAGGGAAGTGCCTTATGAGAATGAACCTAGAAAAAAAATTGAAGCAAATCGGATATTTCTATCTAGAGTTATCGCGTTACGTACGTACATACAGAACCTGCGGGCACATTAGCTCTCAGGCTTTGATAGCCTGTGAGCTAAAAATGAAAAGACATTTAATAAATAAATTCTATGGTAACATTTTTTGAATTTTCGGCACAATAAGTAACAATAAGCCATATTTTGAGGAGAGGAGGCCTATATAATAAGACGGTTGGTTAACCGAGTATGTCGGTTAATTGAACGTCGGATAATCGAGAGTCTATAGCAATTTTAAATAGCATTAATTATTTCATATTCCTATAATAAGTAACTGCAAGGAATAATTTAACCAATAGAAACTATGTGTTGATTATGTATCATTCGGTATCGCCCCCTCTACCCCAAGAAAAAAAACAACTCTCTGGATCCGCCCCTGTTCGCCCGGAGTGTTGAAAAGTAATCCGATCTGGAAACACTGATACGCCGAGTCGCTACCTTATGTTCCATGGCTGCTCCAATTTCCTATCGAAGAAATGGCAACGCCAACGGTCGGTTTTGAAACGCGCGGACGCGCCATTTGTTTCCCATGTTTGTTTCCTGCCTTCTGACACGACGTCTGGGCTGTTATTCTCATCGAATGTCGTCATGTTGTACCACAGACTGCAGTTTATGTTCCAGGATTTATTTAGGTATGTAATTATTAGTTTTTTACTCTATATAATATTAATTTATTTAAGTAATGCGTAACCTTTCGAAGTTCGAAGTTCTTTGGAACTTCGTATTGTTGTCCTAATGTTGTTATAAGTTACATTCCCTTTACTAAATACTAAAGTGAAAATGCATTTTGAGTTCGCTGTAACATTTTTAATTGCCTGAACACGTTAAAAGATTTTAATGTAGCAGTATATGTGTCATTTTCAAAAAGTTTGCCAAAACAGCATTTAAAAAAAGGAAAATTCAAAAGTGCTTGAAATTAAATTTATTGTAGGGATCCAACGGATGTCAATTTGGCCGGATATACGACCATCCGGCCGCACTTTTCTACCCCTTCCTCCCAAATCAGATTAAACATTTTTTAAAAGTTATTACTTTTAGTTAAACAATTAAAAACTTATTATTTTAATTTCTTATTTTATAGAAAACATAAATATTAAATTTTTAATGATAATTAAATTCATTATCATTAGTTATTTAGTACTCGGGTGTCGATGCATGTTTTTATTTTGGGGGCCCATTTTGTGAAAAGTAGAAGTCATTTTTGTGAATTTTAATTATATTTTTGTGAAAAATAACATTTTGTAACGAAAGTTGAAATCCAGTTACTCAAATTCGAACGAACAATTTTTTTAACAATAACTTCTCCTTGCTAAAGTTCTTGTTTTTCATGACCTGGTTTTATTTACAAATTACACATTTTAAAACAGTTTTTATGAAAAAGAATGTTATGAATGAGGCCTATTTTATTAAAAAGAATTTTGTGAAGGGGCCTGTTTTGTTAAGTTCATTTTTGTGAAGGGACCCATTTTATTAAATTTATTTATGTGGGGCCTATTTTATTAAATAGATTTTTGTGAAAGGTCTCTAAATAGACCCCAAATTTTGCCTGGATCGACCCTAGTACTATTTTAATTAAATAGTAATAAATAACAATAATAATAGTAACAACAACAAAAAATGTAAATCATGTATAGTAGATTGTAACAGTAATAGATACCCTTCAATGTTTTTGGTTAAAAAAAAAAAAAAAAAATTAGCTTTTATTATTTTTTTCATAACTCCCCCTTGCATGTTTTATAATCTGTGTTATTGTTCACACATTTTTTATCAAGCCAATCAAAGCACAAGCAGTATATAATGTTTTAAATTCCACTGTTATTCAGGGAAAATCTTAATGAACATGGTAAGAGACATTTAATAAATTTTGTAATATTTTCTTGCAAAATTTGCATGTTTTTGTTCTGATAGTAATAAGTAATATAAAACATTGAATTTTGTATATTAATTTGATTAGTTACAAAATTTCATTTATTTTAAAGGTTTTAAGAGCCGTGTTCATTACTGGAATGCTTAATTAGTCGATTTCCAGTAATGGACATCCTCATGTAGACATTGTTAAAAATGCAATTTCAGTAATGTTCATAGTGCATAAAATCTTTTGACTTATCTGAATACTTAATTAATGAAATTTACTTTTTGGTACTACTTCCGGAGTCCGCCGTCTGTTGTTCTATTAAAGATGTTTAACTTTGAAAATGAATCATTGGGCTTCAAAGTAATGAGTGTTACTGGACAAAATGATTGAATTTCTTAGTTAAGTAAAAATGTTAATTTCCATAAAATGAAATTTTTTAATTACATATTGGTCTTTCAACAAGGTTGTATACAAAATGAGCAACTGCGATTAATTTTTATTAAAAACATTACTGTGTGCATTGTCATGAGTGTTACTTTTTTTTCCCTTTGAATATTGTTGTAAATGAAATTTATAAAAAGTAAATTTAGACGATATTTTTCAGGGTTGGAAAAAAACCGGGTTTTTTTGTAAAAAACCAAAAAAACCGGTTTATTTGGTTTAAACCAGGTTTTTTTGGTTTAAACCGGGTTTTTTTAAATATAATTTCCTATTGTATACAGATGCATATCTGTTGATAAAATAAACATTTTTGGATATTATGTAAGTAATATAACTTCAGAAAATATTTAAATTAAATAATTACAGTCAATTATATAGAAAATTGAAATCATTTCTAATTTAAACATTATTAGTAACACCTATGTCTTATGTTCAAAGTAAACTGCTCTACACAGTGAAACATTGATACCTTGAAAATCGTATGAAGAATCCTTTGATTAATAATATAATAATCAATCAATAAACATTTGATGCAGTTTCATGAATATAATATATTATTCTGTGGTGGTTGTTATTATTATATTTTTTTTAATATCCAAATACTTCTGGTTATTTTGTTTTCTGAGTGATAACTCCAAGTGTCCAAGTCAACATTTTTGGCCATTAGATTCAGCAACTAACAGAAAAGATTGATTGGTATTACTGAAATGCTATAAATAGCATTCAATTTTTGCAAGCTGTGTTATTCAATTTGATATCTTAAGTTACTCTTTTAAATTCTTTAAGGATAATCTTCCCCAATCCCAATCCAGAAAATTTTCTTTTACAACTTAACCAAAATCTTAAAGATCATTGTATTTTGTTATTAACTGCTGTAAATAATCTGCATTTTTTAAATGAAAATATTTTATGCTAAATATTGAATAATATTTATCTATTTTATCTTTTCTAATTTCACATGTTTTAAGGAAAATCTTTAGAGTACCAGATATGTTCATCAGCACATGCTAATTTTCATTCTACATGCATAGAAACATGACCTAGGCTCATTATGTCTCATGTTGACTGCTGAGATGAAGTGTTAAAAGTAGAAATTACTTCTATCTATAATTTAAAACAATTAAATTACAAAAAAGTGAAAATATTATATTAGACTTTTTCTAAAAAAACCAAATGGTTTTTTTGACAAAAAAACCAATTGGTTTAAACCATGGTTAAAACCACTTGGTTTAAACCGTGCCAACCCTGATATTTTTACTGATAAAATGTTATTTTAAGTATTTTATGAATTCCCATAAAAGTTATGATAAAAAAATATTTTTAAATGGTTAAAATTTAAAACATTTCTTGTAGTAACACTCATGACAAATAACACTCTTGATGAAAAGCAGCAATTTGTTTCATAGACGGGGGGGGGGGGGGGGGTTGAATTTTCAGAAAATATTACCAGCCAGCAATAAGCAACAGACAGTTTAAAATGGTACGTGATAGCACAAATAATTAATTAAGATTACTACAATGCATTTTCATAATTCTTTTTTCAACAAAATTACGAAATATATATACATCAGAGGAAAACTTAATATAGAACTTAGATACCATGTTTACATTGCAATAATTTGGAAAGTTACAATATCTAGGTTTAAAAAAATGTTTTTGATTGTATATCTCTATAGCCTATAGTTCTTCAAAAACTACCTAAAAATTCTCTCGCCTTGTCAGAAAATCCACTCGCCACTGGCGAGTAAAGTGATGTATTTCCCCAACCCTGTTCATAGACATCTATTGGAAATGGAAAATGATAATAGATTCTGTTGCCTTTCATAATTTATGGCTAAGTAAAGAAAGTTCTCATAGCTTGATTATATTCCACATGTGAAATATCCTCTTCTATTAGCCTAAACATTCGACTATTTTCATCAGTTACTCTGAAAAACACAACTTTCAACTCTTCATCTCATCATCATTATAATCTTGAATTACTCCAAAATATCGATAAGATGTTTTGTTTCTACAATAATACTAACAACTCTAATACATAAGTACCTGGTTGAAGATTATTTACACCCATAGGTTTAGCTTAGGAATGTCTTTGTGTGACTAGTGCAGCAGTCTCTTAATTCATACCACTGAGACTTCATATTTCTTAATTCATATCACTAACGCTTCAATTGTAATACTACAACTACCTTAAAATTTGTGAAAATGAAGTCTGTCAATAACGTAATCCCGTCTTTAATGAGAGAAAAATATATTTTCAAGAGAGAAGAATGTCAACAAATATATACCTACTAAGATAAAAACCTTTGACAAAGCTGATTATGTAGTTCAATATAACATATTTTATGATTACATATTATAAATTTAAAAATAAGTCGGCAGTTAGAAACTTTGTAGATTTTCTTTGCGGAGAAGACAAAATGCATGTTTGCCGTTTGCCCCATGTGCAAAAAAAGCTAGTTTCAGCCCTGTAACAATCAATTGAATAATGAGAAAATGTTTCACATTTTCTTTCTTTTAATTTAAAAAAAAATTGGTACTTTTTGCTTAGCTGAGCGCCAGTGTTATATACACATATTTATATACATATATATATACGTATATACATATTATATATAGGGTAGATGTGCCAGTAATGGACACCCTTAAGGAATTTCTGTAAAAATTATTTTTTTATTAATAGTTATAATTATTATATTCCAGTTTTTTCAATATTATATTAATCTATCAACAATATTTAACCATTCTTATAGCCTCATTTCCTCATATGAATAGCAATTTAATTTTAAATAACAGAAATATATCAAAACACCCAAAAGCCCAGTAATGGACACCTTCTGGCCCAGTAGTGGACACCCTCTGTTCCAGTAATGGACACCCCATAAAAAGTAATAAATATAATTGTTTTTATGACTGTATTTAGAACCAGAATTTAATGAATACATTCTAATGAAACAAAATAGTTATTTTTAAATAAATTTAACAATTAGGATACCAGTAATTAATAAAATATTTGTGATAATCATTTATTGGTTGCATCAATTATTGTAATTATCAGAAGACCGATGTTTTAATTATTTTAGATAGATAGTTTAAAATACTAAATATCAGACAATCACAGCTAACAAATTATTGAAACAGTGGTGGATTTAAAAGGTAATAATAATAAAAAAAAAGTTTTGGAATATTAATGTTTAGTTTTGTGTCACTATTTTTAACAATCTTCCAGAGATTACTTGATATATCATTTATAATAATTAATATTACAAATATAAAAGAAATGATATTGTGAGTTGAATATTTTAAATACTAAATAAAATAATTTCAAAATAAAACTGTAGAACTGATGTTCGAGGCCACTGATCTGCAGATTTACTAGTTTCATGAATATTACCTATAACTTTCATTAATAGTATCCATTACATTTTTTTAAAAAAAATAAGGTAACATTTAACACAGAAAATGGATTTTTAATAGCTTTTGCAACTTAATTGTTTTTATTTAAACGAAGAGGGGTTAAGCCCTATGAGCCCCTCTTTGACTGTGCTCTTAAACAGTATTTTCTGCTTCCTGGCTGGTTTGATTGCTAGATTATAAAATGTGAGGTATATATATGTACTACATAAAAAAAAAATAATAAATAAAATATCAAAATTTTATTAATCACATAAAATAACTTAAAAGCAGCTATTTATAAAAGTTTTGGTGTTATTACATTTTCGTAAGTATAATTTAAAAATTAAATTTGATTATTTAGGTTTGCAGTTAAGCCAAAGTATTTTATGCACTATAAACATTACTAAAATTGCATTTTTAGCAATGTCTACATGGGGTGTCCATTACTGGAAAATGACTAATTAACCATCCCAGTAATGGACACCCCCTCTTAAAACCTTAAAAAGAAATGAAATTTTGTAAATAGCCATTAGTATATAAAATTCAAAGTTTTCTATTGCTACTCAAACAAAAACATTCAAATTTTGTAAGAAAATAAATAATATATAAATTAATTAAACGAAGCCAGCTCTTAACCTCTTCATTAAGATTTTCACAGAAAAACAGCAAAACTTTGAAACATTATTTTCTGCTTCCTGATTGGTTTGATTAAAAGTGTCAACAATAACATAGTTTTATAAAACATACAAGGGGGAATTATTAAAAAAATAATTAAAGCTAAATATTTATTAGTTATTTTTTTATGAACCAAAAACATCAAGGGGTGTCCATTACTGGAAGGGTGTCCATTACTGGCACATCTACCCTATACACACAATGTATGTATGTATATATAACACTGGCACCTGGCTAATCGAAAAGTATCAAAAAGTGTATCGGCTTTACTTTCATATGTACACCATATACAAAGGTGTTATTTTAGCAGTACTTGCAGCGAACATAATTTTTTTGAGACAGGTCAATTTTACAATATAATAAAAGAAATGCCCTGTCTCCATAAATGAAGAATGATTGGTGTATTCACATCATAATTTGCAATATAAAAAATTTAATTTTTTTTTTTCATTGCATTTATTGTATTTTTTGTTTTTACAAACTACAGGCAAAGTTCTTTAATCCGCACAAGTTGAGATCAAAGGTTGTGCAGATTATGGAATACTGTGGATTATGGAGTATTATGGGTTACATGTCATTTTCTTATTTCTGGACGCTATTTTAATTTCATATTCAGTATAACATGAAAAGTAAAATATGAAATATAATAATTAGTTTAATATGCTATCTCAAAAAATAAATTTTTCAAATTCTTGTATTTAAAAATTTATTAGTATATTCACTTTTAGATATAATTTTTTCAGATATTTCTTTTAAAAAATCATTTTTGGATCTAGAATTTGTTTAATTGTTTACATTCATTATTCATTAAACAATGCGAATTATAGAAAATTGCAGATTATGGATCCTTGACTGTATTTCTTTATCCAAAATCAGTTTTTTTACAGATTTAAGTGACTTTTTTTTATTTCTATAAATATAAAATTTTAGATAATTTTTTTTTCTGTTTTCATTAATATATTGTAAACTTTATTGCTTAAGTTACTGATAGTTGACGTTTTTTATTCAGACAGGCATCTCAGATTTTTTTTTTTTTTTCTGAAATTCTAATGGGAACATTTTTCTATTTGTTTATTGGCATTATAGTTTGGCGATAGTTTTATATTTTATAGAAAGCAGTTGATGGGATAATAAAGAAGTACCGAGTGAATTTTAAAAAATTGTATGCTCAGAATAGTAGTGCAGAATTTTTGCATTTAGCCTATGTGTGTGGAGTCGGTTATGCATAAAATTATTTTACTGATCTTTCTTGTACATATGTAACATTTTTTATAAAACAGTAATAATATAAGCTTAAAAATTGATTATAAGATCCGTAACAAAATAATTTTAAATAACTGTGTTCATTTTTTTCGAGTATTCCACTTTCATGAAATATTCTTTCTAAATGTAAAATCAATGTGAAAAATAAAATAAGAATAAAAGGAATAGTTTAAAAATATTTCTTTTAAAAGCACTAAACTAAAATTCATTAGTTTTTTTAATTCTACTTTCTTGCGTTTCCTCATAATTTTTTGAATCCTTAAGACCACAAATGATGCACCTAAATTGTAAAATTTCAGTCTTCTATTTTTTGGGTCTTCCAAAACGGATATAAAACCAAAATTAAACATTTTATCCATATTTTGGTATAACATAAATTTATTGCCCTCATATTTGGCATAACATATTTTGGTTATTGTCTGGCATCCAAGCATAATATGTTACTTGGATTTGACTGTTATGTAATATATTTGTGTTATTCAAAGTAAATTTTGAGATTTATTAGATTTCAAATCTTGTTTTTATCTCACACCTTATAATTCAACTTTTTGATTACAATTTACATGCATATAAATATTTTACATACATATGCAGTTCTGTTTTTGTACAGTAATGATGTAATTAAAAATTTTACTGCATATAAAATAGTTTTGACTCTAGAAAAAAAGGGCCACCAGGCGGGAATTTTTCAAAAAGGGAACATTATTCTAAAAAAAGGGTGCATTTTTCAAAAAGGGAACACTATTCTACAAAAATGGCACACTTGTACTTTGTTCACAAAAAATATTTTGAACTGGTTTGTTTAGAGTCGCTAGAATTTGAGATATTTTCCCGGGATCAATTGAATTGCCACGGGCGCATAGGAAGTGTTAAAAGAGCAGCCGGACACATTGTATAGGTGAAAACTGGGAAATTGAGTTAGTAGCCAGTGGCCGGTAGACTCAGTTTCATTAGTGGCCACTTTTTAAAGTTAGTGGCCACTATAATGTTTCAAACTTTCTTGACATCTACATAAACTATAATCGTTGTATATATTCACATTTTTCTATAAGTCAGAGTTTTATACCAGCCAACTATCCATGAAAGAATAGGGAAGCAGTCAAAATTCAAGAAAATTACTTTAAAACCACAGAATCTGTTACATTAATTTTTTAGAAAATATTTTTAGATTATATGTATATGTTCATAAACACTATTATCAATTTAAATTACTATTACTTTCTTGATATAAAAAATAACTAAATCAAAATTCCAACAGTTAGGTGTATACAGTAAAAAAAAAAAATAATAATAATAAATTATTTGAAATGCATGTGGAATCAAAGCTGATGAATATATTTTGCAGAATAAAACTGCATTTCTTGAAAAAATAATCCAACTGAAGAGCAATGGCGAAAAGCTGAAATATTGAAAATAGAGCTAAATCATTGTAATCTGCTTGCATCCGGTAAGAAAAAGAATTAACCAGTTTGCTAATTAGATGTAATCAAAGTAGAGATGCATATTTCTATGAAAAAAGCTATATTTCACTTGGCGATCGATAACAGATTTTTTATCGCCACTTGACGAGTGGCGACTAGGGTGGCGATCGATGGCCGATTTTTTAATCGCCACTTTTACCAGTTTAATCGCCACGTGGCGAGTGGCGACCGCTAATTTTCACCTATAACACATTGGGAGAGTTAATAAGAGCCGCCGGGTGCTGCGCCCTGGTAAAGCGGCTTATAGTCAACACTATAAAATTAAATGTAGGGGAGCGTGGGGTACAGTGGACCTAAGTACACATAGTGAACCACCCCTTATATTTTATTTTTAAATTTTGCTTTTCTTTCCAGCTAGTTGATTTTACAGCACCAGATTGATTACTTATCTAGCCTTGAGAACAATAGTTAGCTCAGAATGAAACATTATAGCCTAACTGTTTACTTTGAGCTTCTAAAAGTAAAATTTTTCATGCTCATACTTTTCTTTATTCAGTAAATAAAGATTATAGATATGTAAATTAAAACAGCTTTTTTGTGAAGGTAAGATATGTGTTTTTATTTAATTTTAAAGTTAATATGCTTAAAAGAAAGCTTTAAATAACATTTTTATGAGAATGTAGAACTTCAACATGGGGCACAGTGGACCACTCACTGCTGGGGTACAGGGGTCCACAATCCACTCTGTAACTGTAATGCAGAATTTTCAAAATATTTAATAATTGCTCATTCTCTACAAAGAAATATTGCTTTAAAGTAATTATTTAACTGTAAAATAAAGTAAACAAAGGAAAATATCAATTTATTTAACATAGTAAGAAATATAATATTTTGTTTTATATTTACTGCTTTTAAAAAATAAAAAAGTATCCTATTGAAGTTAACATGTATTAATGAAAATATTTCTGGTAGATTCTGAAATATTACTCATTTTAGATGTAACATAAAACAAATTTGGAATCAAAACTTTATGGTTATTTATCTGTTTATATCAGTGTTATAAAATCGCCCTCAGCTCGCTCAGACCCAAAAGTATTTCAGAAAATTTCAGGCTCATATGTATTTTGGATTTTAATATGCAATGCCTTTACTTTATTTAATAACTTCACTTTATTTGGAATTTTTCCTGTATCGTAATCTGTTATTATTATAAATGTGTACCGTATATATATACTCGCGTATAAGTCGAGGAATTTCTGACAATTATCGGTAAGCAAATTTGCGGGTTCGACTTATACGCAAGTCAGTTAAAAAAGCAAAAACAAAAACTTTGAATACTGCAAAAATATGGCATTTTATGTGTATGAATAGAAAAATAATATATAAAATATACAAATAATAATAATTTATCATTTAAAAAAATTTCAATGATTTGTTTTTGTTAACTTACTACCTTTTTGCATTGTTAAGTGAAATCTTTGGTTTGATTTTGCGCAAAATTGAAGCAAAAAGTTAAAGGGTTGACTTATACGCAGGTGTTTGACTTTTTCGAGAATTTGCATTCAAAAGTTGGGGGTCGACTTATACGAGAGTATATACGGTAATAATTTTTTTTTTTACTTTTCTGTTTTGTTTGAAAATGTTACTTGCAAATTTGCATTATTATGTTATTTTGGAGGTAGGTAAAGGAAAAATAAAGAGGAATTAGATTCATAAAAAATAAATTGATATTTGTATTTCAAATAATACTTAGTATCCCGCTTCTGGGACATGGTCCACTTTATGGACATAAATATACACAGTAGCCTCCCTCTTAACCGGAACTCTGCTTTAACCGGTCAACTTTTTTCCCCAACATCAGGCAAAATTCAGGGATGACGACCTCGGAAACTCCGCTTTCAAGTTGAAGTGCAATCTTGAGGGAAGGATGTCGGTTCTAAGTGGATACGCATTGACCTTCATCGTTGTGGCCCTGGGGTGTGGGCATTCCCCCAAGAACAAGGAGAAATGAGATGTCCTCCCTGGAAAATTTGAGATTTTTCGTTTTTAATAGGCAAAAGTGCAATCCCCCACAGATACTTATTTAATTTTTTTTTTACTTCTCTGCTTTAACCAGTTTTTCTCTTAACCGACCAAACCTCGGTCCAGTTTAGGCCGGTTAAGCGGGAGGCTACTGTATTTTTTTTATGTATTTGAAATTATGTTCTGAAAAAATTCTGGGGCATGTAAAAATGTTTAAGAAAGGTTTTTCATGTGCGTATGGAAAATATTTTGTCTTGACCAGAGCCAATTAATGAAGGGCTGAAGTTCGACCGGTATTTTAAAAGAGTACTTTTGCCCTTTTAAAACAAAAATTATGCCTTTAAAAAAGGTGAAATGTTTTATACTAAAAATGCCCTGAGGTAACTGGGTCCCTGGTCTTGACAACCTATCACAACTTGCACCCATTTGTCAACCATAAAATGAAACGAAAACCTACATGCTTCAAGGTCAAACAGGAATGTGTCAGGTTGCAGTGTTGCCAGTTGGATATTTTTTAAAATTCAGATTACTTGATTGTTACGTTTTTTAAATAGTAATATTTCATTTATTTAATTACAAACTTAATAAAACGACTATTACTATTTCAAAACACATGGTACCGATGAAGCGATCTGAATAATAGGAACCCAACCATTTCTAGTACATTAGCCCCCCCCCCCCCCCCCAGAGTCAGTTGGTTTCTTTAAAATTTCAGGAGTCTGAGTTGGTCATTTTTCCCACCGACTCCACAACCCTAAGGGCAGCGGGTATATTTACATCTCAGGATCTGTTAGGTTCCAGAATCTTATTTTAGCCAAATTTGATTGTACGGAAACTTCCTCAAATCCACATATCATTGCAGTTGCAAACAGCAAAATTTACACTTAAGTTGAAAAAACAAAATTTAAAATGGCACTGAAATCAGTGACGATAGCAATTTTTTTTCCCTTTGCTGAATTCTTTGTTAATTGTGTTGCTTTGGGTTAATTGTATTGCTGCTTAATTACTAAATAAAATTTCATTACTTATGATTTTAATGTAAATTAGCGTGTATAAAACAAAAATTCACCATATCGTATCCTGCACAATATGTATACTGTAAAAGCACTTATTTTTGCAAGCCGAATTTTTCGAGAAAATGAAGATATCAGTGATTTCGTGAGCTGAAATTTTCGCGAATTTTATATGAACATAACCGAAAGTCGAAAAATCCCGAAATTACCTAAATAGAACCCCTTTTGATTAAGACATTTTAAGAAACTTCTTTTTTTCCGAAAAGTTCGTCCCCCTGCCCTTCCGCCAAGTATATTTACAAAGAGAATGTTACTAATTTTTTAATAGCCGGCTTATTTTAAAATTTAAAATATGTAATAACTGAACTACGTAATCTACAATGGCGGATCCAAGAGGGAGGTCACGGAGGTCATGACCAACACCAACAAAAATATTCTAAAGATCATTTTAAAAATGAAACATACAGTAGAGTTCGGATTATCAGAGTACCGCTTAACCGAGTTTCTGCTTTAAACAAGTTATTTTCTTCTGATGGACTGATGGTTTCCATTATTATGAAACAGTTATTATAAATGAAGTGTTAGGTGAAGATGAAAGAGCAGCCATAAAAAGTTAGAACTCTGATTTTCTGGTCAAAAAATGGCCATATTTAAAAAAAAAAAAAATATATATATGGCCTTTTTTTTTCTTCCCATTCTGACCAGAAAATCAGAGTTCTGACTTTTTACAGCTGTTCTTTCATCTTCACCTAACACTTCATTTATAATGGCTGTTTCATAATAATGGAAGCCATCAGTCCATCAGAAGAAAATGATCCATTCCAAAGGTATAATTCTTTATTTGATGCCCCTTTGTTCTGACGCATGGGGCACATGCCCCCTCTGCCCTGCCTCTCCCTATCGCTCTAATAAACACACGCAGTACTTATCAACTTTGATCTTGGCTTAACATTTAAGTAACTGTAATCATTAAATTTTGGATAAGTGAAAATTTTCTGATTTTTTTTATTATTTGAGGTGAAAAAAAAAATTTCGCGAGGTTTAAATTTTTGTGATTACGACAGGCTCGTGAAAATAAGTACTTTTATAGTATATTTTTTTAATGGAATGTGATTTCTGAAAGTAAACAATACTGCCAAAATTGAATATGTGATTTCTACTTGTGATTCTTTCAGAAAACGAATGGTAATCCAAGAGGTGATTAAGCGATGTAACTACTTAGCAAAATATTGAGATCGTTCATCATATGAGTATGAAGAAAGTAATGGAGCTAAAAGCAGCTATTGTTTCTACCCGCCCACCAAGCATCAAAAGATAGGTAATTATATTCTTTACACGTTTAAGTTGCATAGTGTAAATTACACAAGTATTTCCAAACAATTGGGCTAATGTCAGACGAATGTCTTTTTACACACTTTTTCCCTACGTATTATCACTACACATCCTACACAATGTTGAGCATTGTGTAGGGATGATACTTCGGGGGGAAAAGCGTGCAAAAAGACATTCGTCTGACGTTGCTTTTTTCCCTACGTATCATCCCTACACAATGCTAATGCTACTAGCATTGTGTAGGGATGATATGTAGGGGAAAAGCGTGCAAAAAGACGTTTGTCTGACAGTCTAAAACTTCATGGCATATTTTTGTAACATTTGCAATATAAATCTACTAAGAAGATTGTTTGGAAAAAATGGCGATAAAAATGTGTTCTAAGCAGGGTTGGCAAGTTTCTGCCAGAGTGGTTAAAACCGGCATGATACTAGTTTCTATAACTAGTTTCTGCCAGTGTAAGTGGCAGAAACTCAGAAATAATATTAATAAGAACTTTAATGTGCAATGATTCTTAATTCATACATGTATTTGATGTGTAAACAATTAAGTTAAAAATTAAAATTAAAGATTATGAATGTTATTCAAAGTTGTAAAAAAGTTTCAAAATTATCATATAAATATACTTTGTTTATATAATAATAGGTACTAATTTTTTTTCACTTGAAAAACAGAAATTTTCAATGGTAGTCTGATGCTGTACAAGTTTAACTATTTTATATTATTGTTTAGAGTTGAATTTTTATTTAAAAGTAAAAAAGAAAATTTACAAAAAAATCTGATATTTTAACAAATGTATTTTTCAGAGTATTTTTAAATAAATAATGCAATGCAATAACTTAAAGATTATGATTCTTGTGAAAATATATAAGTAAATAATTGAAGCACAATAAATAACAGAAAAAAAAATTAATGAAATATCTTGCACAATTATTTTAAAATATTGAAAGAACAAAATTGCCACTCAAATATACTATTATTACTTTTTCCACAGAACATTCCATAGCATAGGACAAAATTTTGCTAATTTTTCTGAACAGACTGTTTCTTTGTTTTGAATGAAAGAAAAGTTTGAAAATATTCTTTCATGACTATCATTACTTGCTGGCAATGTCATTATTGAGGATGCAAATTTGAAAAATCCTCATTTTCACCAGTATTCGTTTTTAAAGATGACCACCACATAGAAGGTAAGGGCAAGACATTTTCTAGGGCTTCCTTGGAGAAATATGTTTCTGAGGCAGGAGTCGATTTTGCTTCAAAGGATATTATATGTGGCACAAAATTGGGATTAATATCAGAAAGTAATTTCCTTGCCTTTTCTTTATGCTCGTATGTCAATTTTGATCCCATATACTTAGGATGAAGTAAATAAGTTAGCATATGGTAGTCGGTTATTACTGTATCAAATCTGCTTTGAACCTTTGTAGTTGTTTGTTTTGTAAGTGCGAAATGTGGTTGGAACATTTTCAACTAACAGTCTTAATAAAAAAGCTAAAATCTTTAACAACGATTTTATGCACAAATAACATACAGACACGACAAAAATATCCCATATAATCGTTTTTTGTCGTTTAGCTTTTTAGATTTTAGCTTTTTTACTAAAATTCGCACAAAGTTTGATCTATGCTTATAACAGTCTTAAACTGAAAAAAAAAAAAAAAGTCAGATTTGTTCTTTTGAATACTGTATTTAAATGAAATGTTTTTTAAATTCATGGAATTACAAGATCCGCATATAGCTATAACATTTCTATGAGAGATAATTTATAGTGTTGTTATTAAATTAATACGTTAAGTTACAGAAAATTATTTTGAGCAAGTATTGAATATTTTTCTTTTCTTTTCATTGTTTAATTTAAAATAAGTATTGGATATAGTTTTGTATTTGATTTTTAAGCTGAAATTTTAAAATACTCTAATAATTGTTTACATATAAAATTATATAACCATACTATAACACAAATTTTATCTGTTACATTACTCATTTTTTCTAATACAAATCTATTTATTTTTTAATTAAAACTACCCACAATATTTCATTTGCTATTTATACGGAATAAAATGTACTTAAGGAATTTAATACTAGTAAAAAAGTCTCATATTATGTCATGAAATATGTTTATGCCAGTTTCTGCCGGTTAAAACCGGTTATAACCAGTTTCTGCCACTGGCAAGGCAGAAACCTTTTTTTGCCGGCAAATAGCCAGCCCTGGTTCTAAGAGAATCTATAAACTGTATACAGTGAACTCTGTGAAATCTGCACACTGAGGGACCAAGGATTTTATAGATTATAATTTTTGCAGATTATAGATCATCCTTTTTGTTTACATTTTATTTTTATGTTACTCAAGGAAATTTAAATGTTTATATCCAATTTATATTTAAATATTTATTCATTGGAACATTGATAACTGAAAAAAATTAACAAATTTAGCTTTATGAGTTTATCTGTTAATGACAATTTCCGTTGTTTACATTTCAACATGTAGTGCGGATTATACATCAGCAAATTTCACAGAGTTGACTGTATTTTGAACTATTGAGGTATTTTGAACTGGTTTGTTTACAGTCCTCATTTATCAGTAAAATTATATTATATTTTCCCGTGACCAATCGAAAAATGTTGCTTTTTTTTCAAGTCTGGCTAGATTTCATAATTTTTTAGAACCGAATGATGAATTTTGCAATATTTTTGAGATTTTTCCCTTGATTGACTAACAAGTTTCCTGATTTTTTTTTTCTCTGGGTCAATCAAAGAATTTTGCATTTTTATCCTGTGACTGATTAAAAAATTTTGATTTTCTCCTGATTGATGATTTTTGCAATTTTACCCCGATTGAATAATGAATTTCTCAATTTTTCTCCATAATTGACTATTTAGCAATATTTTTTTAGATAGTTACCTCAATCTACTGAGGAATTTTGTGCAACTGATCGACAAACTCTTACCATGACTGACTGAAGAATTTCGCCCATTTTTTCGATCCACCGACGAATTTAACATTTTTTTTATCCACAACTGTTCGAATTTTGTGGCATTTTCTTTCTACTGACTAGTAAATTTTTCGGCTTTTCCTTGCGACTAATGGACGATGATTTTCTTTTCTCCATGATTGATCGACGAATTTCTATTTTTTTTCCGACGATTCAGTGACAACTTTCACTTTTTTTTTACACCGATCAACGGACGAATTTTGTGATATTTTCTTTCTATTGCTTTGCAAAAAGTGCAAGTTTTTGCTATTGACCGATTAGAGAAAATCTTAGATTATTTTCCACAACTGATAGACTATTTTCGTATTTTTCCTATAATCCACTGACAAATTTCTCCTTTTTTACGACTTGTTGCTGAATTTTGAGATTTTTTTCCCGACATTCCATTGACGAATTTTGCAATTTAAAAATCTGTGTTATCTTCCTTCTATGAATTGGCAAATTTTGACTTTTTCTTGAGACCGATTAGGGTTCTTTTTTTTTTTTTTTCGGGACTGATCAACGAATTTTGTGATTTTTTTTCCCGATGATCCATTGACAAATTTCAGATATTTTACTTGCGACCAATTGGCACATTTTGCAATATTTTCTTTCTACTGAAACTGATCAGCAAATTTTGCCTCTATCCCTTGCATTGGTAAAAATCGCATGGATTTTTCTGATGATCCACTTACGAATTTAATTTTTTTTTTTTTTTTTAATACTTGCGACCAATTGATGACTTTCATGGTATTTTCCGTGTACCGAATGGCAAATTTTGCTACTATTTTCTTGTGACCGATTGGTAAAAATCATGCATTTTTCCCTCGACTTGTTCAACGGATTTCGTATTTTCCACAACCTTCTGAAGAATTTTTTTTAACATGATTGACTTACGAATTGCACGAGATTTCCTCCGACCAATTGATGAATTTTTACATCTTTTTAAGTGAACGATTTTTTTTCCTCCCGATGATTGACTGACAAATTACAAGATTTTTCCAATGACTGAATAGCGAATTTCACTGAAAATGAGAATGAATTTGAATCTTCTGCAGAGAAATCTGTTGTTTTGCGACATACGGCATATTCTGATTTGAAGGGGGGGGGGGGGGGATTATGATTGTTATTCTTAGAGGGTGGAAAATTTTCAGAAAATCTTACCAGCCAGCAAGAAGGAATGTACATTTGAAAATTGTTATGACAGAAAGTACGCAACTGCAAAAATAATTCATGCTTTAAAGAAAAGACAGGATACAAAATGTTAATAATAAGTATGTTAAAGAAATTCATCTAGCTGCTATTGCAAAAGTGCCCCCCTTTCTGGTATTTTTAGACCCCTCCCCCCTTTATATCATACGTTATCATACCTCGAACACCCCCCCCCCCCCTCTTCAAGTAAAGAGTAATCAATAAAATATTACTTTGTATATGATACTTTATATCAAATAACTTAAAAGAAATAGTTACTATTTAAAAATATTTAATAACTAGTGTAAATGCCCGTCCTAGGACGGTAGGTAAAAATTGTTTTTCACTTAAAACTTGAAAAACTGATAAAAAAAATAATTGACAATATGGAAGCTTTTAGATGAGCAAAGTTCGGCTAGTTTATGTTCTAATAAACACTCAATTAGCATTTACAATATTTCCGGGTAAACCAGGTTTTCCGGCTAATATACTACTATAACAAAATTAAGATTTCTTAATAAAACAAAAATTTAATAAACATGCAATAAAAGTGCGTAATTAAAACAGTCTGCTGCAACTATTGAAATAATACTATTTTTTTAATAACACTTTGAAATTGTATTTTATCGTTTACCTCCCCCCCTCCAAATTTTTTTAAATATGTATATTGATTAATAAATAAGTATCTCGGGTTGAATCCCAACTGTCTAATCCCCATAGCTTCTGTCCTCCTGATGCAAAGCTATAAACCAAAAATTATTCATTTTACTTTTCGTATAAATATTTTGTACTTTTAAAATATGGGATATGTTTTTTTTTTTTTTTTTTTTTTTTTTTTTTTTAAGTTTAAATTTACATACACTTGTATATAGAAAAGGAAAATACAGTCAAACTCGTTTAAGATACGAATCAAGGGACCGAGAGCATTTCGTATCTTAAGCGGGATCGTATCTTATCCGTATTTCATAGATTCTCGAGTAATAATAATGCATACAAAGCCAGTGCACATTGTTATGAACGTATTTTAGTCATTTATAACTCTCATTCTATCCATTTCTAACAATTTTTAGATATTCTAGAAAATTTGAGTTTAAGATTTTGAAATAAAGAATAACTTTATTTTTCTCCAAAATTTTATTGAGTCACCGTTCGTTCAATAGCAAAATTAAAATGCCTTTATGCAGCACTCTCTGCCAAATTAAGAAAAGACAATAAAACGAAATTTTTGTTAATCTTTATAAAACAGAAACTAAAATACACTACATACTTAAAGAGGAAAAATAAAAAAAATTCATAATTATTTTTAAAAAGACAAATTATATGTATGGCAAGGAACAATAATTATTTGATACATTATCAAAATTAAAGTGCGTGAAGTAATTTTAGTTTGTTAAAAAAAGTCGTTTACCTTGGTTTGGTGCAACGTAGGGCGAGATTTCTGCCTTGTTGATGTGGCAGAAAAAAAAAATTCGACGGGGAGACCTGCATCCATCGAAGAGGCGTACAGTTGAAGTATGCAGAACGAGCTCATTACAAATGCTAATGATGGTATGGCTGGTACATCCGTTCCTTCATCCGCGTCATCCTCGTCTTCTGCTTCTTCTGAAGGCCTAGGTTCATCGAAAATTTTGACGTCCGCCATTATATCCGCGATAGAACGGACTTCACTTGTTACAACCTGATTGTCAATTTTGACAAATGAGGCAGATCACACACTGAACAGACAAGCTACAAAATAGCTTAAGTCAAGACATTTCACCCTGTTAACAAAGAAGAAACCGGTTTGAACGCTGCAATTTGTCTCCTGTCTCACGCTTTTGTCTGCTTGTCTGTTCAGTGTGTGATCTGCCTTAGTCCTAATCTTTGCATTGTTATTGATGCTGCTCCTCTTCTGCGATGCCATCGTTTTGCAAAGTGCCGTCGACGTCAAAGGCTTTACAGAAGCAGTTCTCAATGGTGCTTGATCTTACATCTACCCAAGACGCACTCAGGAAATGCATGGCGTCCAAAAGGTCAATAGGCTTACAGGTTAGGCAGGACAGATCCTTTTCGCGATGATCTATTTGGTGTAGATGACGTCGCGAATTTTGTATTTCCTTTTGAAAACATGAATTATGCCCTGATCCATGGGTTGAACCACGCTAGTCGCATTTGTTGGTAAAAAGACTAGTTCGATGATTTATATGCCGGGGAAATCCTTAGGATGGGCGTGACAGTTGTCGGCGAGATACAATACTTTCCTAAACTCCTTTTTCAGTCGTTCATCGAACTTGAGGTTTCACTTAACGAATATATTACTTGACATCCATGGTTTGCCTTGACTTTCATAATCGCAGGGCAGATTTCTAGCATTTTTAAAGCAGTGAGGATTCCGCGGCTTGCCGATGACGAGAGGTTTTAATTTATCCGTACAGCTCATATTTATTTGATCTAACGAGAACAGTGATACGTTCTTTGCTCAGTTTGCCTCCAGAACCCTTAAACGCCATTGTTTTATCAGGCATTAATTTAAAAAAAAAGGCCCATCTCGTCGACATTGTAAATATCGCCTCTTGGGTTCTTTTTCAATAGCGGCCGAGCACCTTATTTTCCCAACAATTGACATCATCTATATTCATAACTGTGGACTCTCCCCATACCTTCCTGTAAACTATACCGTAACTTTGTCTGAAGATGTCTAGCCAACCGTTACTAGGCGTGAAATCCCCTCCAAGACGTGTAGCAATTTCGCAGGCCTTTTTCATAATCAACGATCCGTTACTTCTGATGTTCGTCGATCGGGTTTGGGTGAACCACTCAAATAAAATCTTCTCCAATTCTTCAAATTTGCTCACCCTAATTTTCTTTCTGCCAGAGATTCAAGCTGATGCCCTGTTTTCCAGTTTCTGTCTATTTTTTAATAGAGCTAGAAGTGTTGACTCGTGTATTCCCACAGATTTGGCAAAGACGAATGCTTATCACATTCTCGGCCTCGTATTTCCTTAAGACATCCAATTTTTCAGTCAAAGAAAGTGCTTTTCTCTTTACTTTAAGTTGCTCATCTATTATTTGCTCCTATTACTATTCTGCGGATAAACAAAAGACTAGATTTACGTAATGTCCTTTCGATAGCGTTACTGGCACTGAGGTTTCGAAGGTACGGTATGGAGTTGCGCGTGTCACACGATTGTAACGTAAAAGAGAACTTCCCCGAACCTTCCGTAGGGACTCCGAACTACCGCTACTGCGTTCATAAGAATGAAAAACAGAAGGGGGGGGGGGATGGCGGCAACAGAAACTCGAGCGCAATTCAATTGCACGTATTCTGTCCTAAAAACACGTGATAAACGGATTACATGAGCATCATTTCGTATATTAAGCGGGTTTTTTGACATCAAGGGACAGATTTTCTTCGTATATTAAGCGGGATCGTATCTTATGCGTACGTATATTAAGAGGGTAATTTTACACAGGTTTAATAAGCATTTTTCAAGGGACCGAAGATAATTCGTATCTTAAGCGGGATCGTATCTTAAGCGGGCGTATCTTAAACGAGTTTCACTGTATAAGTAATATGTAATTTAAAAATAATTTACAAAATAATAACCCTAAAATATTTAAATTGATAACTTTTTTAAAAGAAAGTCAGTTTTATCAATTTTTTGCAGGAAAAAAGACATTTTTAAGAATACCATATCATTGTTTTCCGTGAATCACTTTATATGATAAATAAATTAAAATTCCTTACATGTCGCAAAGAAAATTTAATATGATTGCAACTTAATACTTGAAATAATCTCAAGTGACACTTGGCGATTTATTTTGGTGGTGTAATGCGATGTGCCTTGCACTGATTTGTTAAGAAGTGTCTACTACTGCTCAATTATGAGGACTTGTAACCTTGAGAAGTAATCGCGGGATTCTAGCTTCTTGTCAACCAATGGGAGAAATGGATCCTCTTCCTGGGAGACTGGAAGATTGATGGATTCGCCCTGCCCAGCGTTACACTGGCTTTTATTATATAGAGATAGCTTTCTGTTATATAATGCATTCAACAGTAATAATGCTTTCTTGCACTTGCCTCAGTATGAGTTTTTTTTTTTTTTTTTTTGTGGGGGGGGGGGAGAACTTCTTATCAACAAAACAAATGGACAACATTCTTTCTCATTCATTTACTACTAATAAACATAACAAGTATCATCAATTGGTTTCTCGAACCACAGATTATGTATGTATAACATATGACAGAAGATTAGGAATGCTAAACGGTGGGGTATTCCATATTTTGGAATTAAATATTTTTATAATCATTTGAGATTTTAATCATAAGTTTGTATTTCCATAAAAAACTGATAAGGCTTTTTTGATGTAAAAAAACAAGTTACAAATAAAAATATAAAATTTTGGTTGGATCTAAAATGATAACGGTATGATCCATGTCAATTCAGGCAGCCAAAGAAAAAATCTTACCTTCATAGTCTCAGAAGTTTTTGAATTGAACATATGTTAAAATTCAATAAAAAATAAGATACTTGTATATTTTGGTTTTGCCCAAAAAAATTCCTGGCCCGAGATACAGGCCGCCAAAGATGGCATCCCGGGCACCATTTCCGATTCGCCATTTTCGATAAAAATTTTAAAATTCTCTATTTCTAGAACGGTGCAAGATATTTTATTGCGGTTTTTTTTATTTTAAAGATAATATTCTTGTGTTTAAAATGATATACCCAATTTTGAAAAATGTATTCAACTTTTCTTGTGGCAACCTTTTGAAAAAAAAATTTTTTTTTCAAAAAAAATTTTTTTTTTCGAAAATGCCAATCCTAAAAATTTTGATTTTTTTGCTGTTGATCAATACCATTGGGAACTATCTTCACTGTAAAGGAGAACTTCCACTTTTGAGTTTAACAAATTTTAGAAACATTTAAAAAATTCAGAGAATTTTACAGGAACTGTATATATACAGTTCCAGTAAAAGTCAGTGAATTTTTACTTATTTGTATCATATTTGTAAGGATAAGCCTACTATATATCCTAAACAAGTTAGAAATTGCAATATCAAATGTGGCAAATGAGGTGCGTGCATAGTATTAACTAGTTTTATAAATATTCAGATCTTGGTGCAATAAGTGTTACACTCTTGGGCAAAAAGGCATGAATACAAAATTTACTGTAATTCCATATATTAAATTCAGTAATACGGAAGTAATATGAATCCATCTTAAAAGGCCTTAATCCCCATGGCAGCCTAGAATGTCTATCATGTTATATCATTGAATCAATTATGTATTATAGGATTTTTAAATAGAATGAAGAAAACTTTTATTAATGTCTTTTATGTTTTAATTTGATTTTCATAGCATTTGAAGTGATACATACTTTATTGCAGAGGTTTACAAAAAATTACTTCCTGTGTCATAGAAAGTGCATAGTGTTTACAGGGACACACAAAAGATTTCGGATACTTTACCTTATTGGAAATACTGTACATTAGCAATGATTGCTAGAGGTGCATTTTTAGTTGCGATATGAGTTTTTAAGTTTAATTAAATATTTCCATATTACGCTGTGTGTATAAAGGCTGTAGATCATATACAGGGCTACACAAAAGAAATCATAAGGGTATTGCTGGAAGTGCATTTTTAGTTGTGTTTGAGTTTTCAAGTTTAACTAAATTTTTCCATATTACGTTGTGTGCATAAATGCTGTAGATCATATCGTATACAGGGCTACACAAAAGAAATCTTAAGAGTTTACTGAGTATGAATGAAAGTAGCTTAAAGGTGATTTTTAAATGAGTTATGCATTTTTAAACTGAACTACATTTAGTATACTAAGATATGTTTGGAGAATATAGATAAAATGATATACAGGCCCACACAAAGAATTAGATACATGGCCGTCTATGGATGATAATCTCTGGAAGTGTGATTTCACTGGTTTTAAGGATGTTTTAATCTTAATTAAATATTAGCTAAATAGTGGCATGTATATAAAGATAGTAGGTAAAATACAGGGTTGTATGAAAGTATTCAAGTATGCTTCCGTCTATTGACATAAATTTCTAAAAGTCAAATTCCGACCTATTTATGTGCTTTTAACAATTTCCAACATAGTTGAAAGTCTATGGATTCGATTTGTCTGCCCATCTGTCTGAACTCTAACTTGTATTAATATAATTTGTAGGGATGTAACGAATAGTGATTTGGCCGAATACCGAATATTCGGCCAAGTTTTAGGCCGAATATTCGGCGGCCGAATACTGACTTTAATATAAATGACTTTTATTTTGTTTAATTTTTTTTTCAATTTTAAAATAAAAAATTAAGGACTAATTGGAATTAATTTTTTGTTTGAGTTTTCAAAAATCATAACAGCTGATTGTATTTTTTGTAATACTTTAAATGCTTAAGAAATATTTTAAAGATAACATATGACTTTTAAAAATGTAAATAATAATTTAATTCATAATTTTTTATTTAATCCATAGATAGTTCTAGTAATTTATATATATATATACTATCTAAAATAGAACTCATTACCTCTGTAAAAATGAAACTTTTTTTATTTTAGTAAAATCCTTTCACCCCCTAAAAATAAGAACTTGCATGTGTCCTCTGACTTTTTATATCCTTTTTCATGCAACTTAAACTTAGTAAATTTACATTCTGTATGTCAAAAAAAAAAAGGGTTATTTTCTTAAAAAATAATTATTCATTCCATTAAAATATTGTACAGTAGAAGATCTTTATAACGCAAAGCTCAAAATGCAAGGTTGTGCGTTATGTAGAATTTTGCGTTATATGGATCACATAATTAAATTCACCTTGTAAACATGGCCAAATATGTCTGAAATATATCAAAATACATTAGGATATCTTTATACTGCATTCCTTGTTACAAAGAGTTATACAAATTAGAAATTTTTGCATAATATAGGTCAGATATTGTTAAATTTACTTTATAAACATGATCCAAATATAACTGACACAACCATCCCTTATATTAGAAATTTTCAAAAATGTTTATTGTAATAATAGCATTTTTTTTCAGTAAAAAGGTCTTAAATTAGAAGATAAAGTTGAACTAATCTATCAAATTTAGTCCTCTAGAGAGAAGCAATATTTTACAATGTGAAAATGCAGGCGCTTTTTAACTGCAAAAATCATTGTTTATATCTGAGAAGTTGTGCGTTATATGGAGAATTGCGTTATAAAGATCTTTTACTGTATATTCTTTTCTGCTACCAAGATATACTTTTCTCTTTTCTTTCTCTCAAAATTAACAAGCCCCTCATAATACTTCCTCCACCCCATATTTCAGAATGCGATCTTTTTCTTATAATAATTAATGTATTTAGATATAATTTTTGAATATTGTTTGTTGAAAATATTTATAATCATATTTTGTTGATTTTCTGGAACATATTTAACCATATATCTTAAAATATTCAGCCAAATATGCCACTATTCGACTACAGGTATTCGGTCAAATGTCCCACTATTCGGCCACAGGTATTCGGCCGAATATCTGTTCAATATTCGGCCGGCCGAATAGGCCGAATACCGAATAGTGGCCGAATATTCGTTACATCCCTAATAATTTGTATTGCTGTGTAATTGATATGTTATTGAGATTGTTTTACTGTGTTCGGTATTGAAAATAAAGTATGTATCACTTCAAATGCTATGAAAATCAAATTAAAACATAAGACATTAATAAAAATTTTCTTCATTCTATTTAAAAATCCTATAATACATAATTGATTCAATGATATACCATGATAGGTAAGGATTCTAGGTTGCCATGGCGATTAAGTCCTTTTAAGATGAATTCATATTACTTCCGTATTACTGAATTTAATATGTAGAATCATAATAAATTTTGTATTCATGCCCTTTTTGCCCAAGAGTGTAACTTATTGCACCAAGATCTGAATATTTATAAAACTAGTTATAGTACGCACGCACCTCATTTGCCACATTTGATATTGCAATTTCTAACTTGTTTAGGATATATAGTAGGCTTATCCTTACAAATATGATACAAATTAAGCAAAAATTCAGTGACTTTTACTGGAACTGTATATATACAGTTCCTGTAAACTTCTCTGAATTTTTTAAACGTTTCTAAAATTTGTTAAACTCAAAAGTGGAAGTTCTCCTTTACAGTGAAGGTAGTTCCCAATGGTATTGATCAACAGCAAAAAAATCAATTTTTGGGATTGGCATTTCCAAAAAAAAAATTTGTTTTGAAATAATTTTTTTTTTTTTCAAAAGGCTGCCACAAGAAAAGTTGAATACATTTTTCAAAATTGGGTATATCATTTTAAACAGAGGAATGTTATCTTTAAAATAAAATAAATCGTAACAAAATATCTTGCACCGTTCTAGAGATAGAGCACTTTAAAATTTTTATCGAAAATCGCGAATGAGAAAGGATGCCGGGGATGTCATCTTTGGCGGCCTGTATTTCGGGCCAGGAATTTTTTTGGGCAAAATGAAAATATACAAGTATCTTACTTTTTCTTATATTTTAACATATGTTCAATTCAAAAACTTCTGAGACTATGAAGGTAACCCCCCTGCCTGAGTTGATATGGATTCAGCCTAACAATATTTAAAAGACAACCCTCTTCCCCTTAAACTGATAACGTTATATATGTACATCCCCTAAGGCAAGTTTGAACATTGATGATCACGAACGTAGTAGAGTTGAGATGTTACTTGGTATATTTTAAAAAGTTGGGCAGCATTCTGGAGAAAATCTGACACATTTAAAGAATTCCATGGTATATTTAAAATATCAAAGTCTAAAAGTTTAAATCTGAGGTGAACATAATTTGGAAAGTTTCTACAGGTATTTTGACTCATGATTCATGAATACACAAAAAAACTTTAACTAATTGTTTTTAAGCTTAATTCCTGACTATTATAAAAAGTTCAAGTATAGCAAGTTTGTAAAAAGTCTAGTTTTTATCAATTTTCTTTCAGTAATCAAAATATTCATTTTTTTATATAAAATAAGCGCAGCAAATATAATAAATTTCTCCAAGTAAAAGAATAAAATAGCAAGAATTTTATTTTCCCATTCTACTTTTGCAATAATAAATTTATATCAAATACTGGAGCTAAAGATGAACGAAAGAATGACATCAGCTAAACTGCTATTGTAAACCGCTATTAAAAAAGAATGTATAAGAGAAAAGGAACCAATTGGTATAAAATGTTAAGCAGAGAAAAATCTTCAGTAAATGTTGATTTTTTTTTTTTTTTTTTTTTTTTTTTTTTTTTTTTAAACTCGTATACACCAAATAAAAATTGTTAGGGATTAAAAACTCAGCAAAACTGTTTGAAACATAGAATGCTGAGATTTCGCACTGAGTGTTAATAATACTGCTGTTGAATGTTTTGGGGATTTCAGATATAACTGGCTATTCCTTATATTATGTGTATGAATAGGTTAAAGCATTTTCATATATATATATTTTATTTTATCCAGGGGGGGGGGGTTAGCATATGAATACATGTGTGTAAGTTTAGATTTAGGTGATTCACAGTACAAATGCAAACTGAGCTGCAAATAATGTTTGTTAGCTTTGTTGTTTGTGCTATTAACTAAGGAAATAACTTATTTGCAGTTGCAGTTTTTATAAATTCTATAATTACTGTTTCCTCTAGGTCATTTTTTTAGGTCACCACAACCTGCCCATTTGAAATTGGCAAAAAGCACCCTTACTTTTTGAAAAATAATGAAATTCACCTGTAGTTGTAGACTGAGATTTCATGTAAAAATTTTCGGAATTCCACAGTAGTATTTCTAAATGTATATGTGCATAAGACCTTGCAAAAATGATAGAACTTTATTTCTTTAGAAAAAAAAAATTAAAACATGTTATTTAATTGTATTTTTCAATTTGTAATTCATAAAATAAATGACATTTTATTTATTATACTGAGAAATTATATACTAATTTTTTTCTTGTATTACTACTGATGTGTTTAGTAATTATATATTTCCTCATGAAATAGTACCCTTTTTTGCAACTAGCATCCTGTCCTTTTTACTTTCTATAATGAATTGTAAATTATTAATTATCATATTATGAATTAATTCATAAAGATGTATGTTATCTCTCTAATTACAGAGTTAATTGTTTAATAATTATTAATTTTAAATAGTGTTAAACAATTTGATTAAATGCAGTTATTAATAATTTTAATAAATGTAAATCACTAGTATTTAATTTAGTTTTACATAATTATTACTAAATATAAATGTATATAACGTTATTGTATGCTACTAATAAAACTATTAATTTTCAGTTTTTATAATTTATGTAATTACTAACTAATAATTATAATTTTATTAAAGTGTAAAAACACAGGTTACATTTGCAATTAGAGGTTTGTTTTGGAAACCTAAAACTGTTGGTAGCTATTCTGTATTTGAACGATGGGGAAAAAAATCATAAAAATCTGATTTAAATAAAAAAGATCATTTTTTTTTTTAATGATTTTTTTACACCTTAATCAAATATCACAACTAAAGATTAAAAATTCTAAATTAAAATTAATCTCAGCTGATACATCATATTGTTACATTGTACACACTGAATACATTGTGAAACATATCAAGTGATTAATGCATATATTTACAAATTGGAAAATATTTAAATCTTATTTGATTTGTAGGTACTTTTCAGTTAGCCGGGCACCAGTGTTATGCATAGATGTATGTATATACATATACACCTGTATACACATATGTATATATACATATATTGTATATATACACACATATATGTATATCATATATTGTATATATATATAACACTGGCGCCCGTCTAACTGAAAAGTACTGATTTTTTTTAATGCAGAAAAAATGGAGATTTTCTGCAAGGATATGGGAAACTTTTAAATAATTAAGTGTATGTTATTCAAAAGTATTTTTATTCATATTATGTAGAGATCTCATTATGTCTTTGTGAACATGTAAATAACAAATTTTTATTATAATTTATTTATGGACAGATTTGGAAAATAAGATTTTTCAAAAGTTTCCTTAAATGTTAAAATATGTAGTTTTAAAACCTTGTAAACTTGAAAATTTTTTCAATTGTATAATTTTTTTTTTTTTTTTTTTTTTTTTTTAATCACTGAGGTATTAATCATTACTTGCTGCTGTTCTGTTTTTGTCCAATTAAATGTACATAATGACTAGCAATTAGTTCAGTAAAATTTGTTAATATTATTATTACAGGATAATACTGCTGTGGGCAACACCATTCTAGTTAAAAAGCAACCCTCCATGTCTAATAGCAAATGGAATGTGAAAAAGGATATGATGCTGTTCTTGTATATTAATGAGGTAGCAGTTGTTTTCAGAGAAATGTGTAACAAAGCTAGTTTTGTTGTTGCTAGCAACATGTATGTGGCTTGTTAAAACAATTTGACTTGTAGTTTTGTTTTAAATAAATGTTCTTTTGCTATATAATTGTTAGTTGATTTTTTTTTTTTTTTGTTCATTATTTTTAAACGGAACAAAAATACACAACTAAGTATTTATTATTTATATTTATTTTCACATTAGTTATGCTTAAAAAATCTGAATTTCAAATATGATGGTGAATATTATTAACGTCATAAACTGATTTTTAAAACTTAAAACCATTGATATTAAAAACATATGTAAGGAAAAGAGAGGTTGTACATTAACTCAGAGATCTTTTGAAAGGATACCTGTCACAAAAAATCACATGAAAATTATCACATTTGTGATCGTTAGATCTCAGGATTAATGAACATGTCATTCTTTTTTTTCTTTACATGTTTTTATCAATGATTTTGAGTTTTTAAGACCAGTTCATTTGTAATGGAATAGTAAATAAATTTTAAGCACCTTTTTTTTAGAAATTTGATGATTATTTTAGTTATATTAATGCAGGATGAATCTGGCATTCCGCTCTAAACTCTTTTTGAGTTTTTCTATTCTGTTATTAAGGTCTTCACTCAGTATTTGAGATCGGGTTGTTTTTGCTAACTTAAAAAAAATGCACATATGCATATTTACCAACTGGATTTTTTTTTTTTTTTTTTTATTGCATACTCTTATTTTTTAATTAAGTGACACAGCACAGGAATGAAAAAATTGTCAAAGATTACTTTCTTTGCGATTGATCCTGGAAAATTTTTGATTTTTAAATATATTTTTTTACCTGTATTTGGGTTCCAATTGTAACAAAGTGCTTATATTTCCTTATTTTGCTTTTCATTTTTAAGAATTTTTATAAGTACTCTTCACAAGTTCATATTTTCTTTTTAGATTAGAATGCAGTTTTCAAATAGTAAAATTTGCTTCTGATTGTTTAACTGATCCTGTGGTGTTAAAACTGCTTACTTGAATTTTAGTTAATGCAAGTAGATTTTGGGAAGAAAAAAAAATTACTACTTTTTTTCAGTAGTTGATAAATTTTACATTGTTTAAAATCTAAACTGTTCCATTGACAGTATCTGGTCATGTAGTCTGGAAATACATTTAAATATTTAAATCAATAATTAAAATTACCGTTCAACTTTAATCTCAATTTAAATTGAATAATTGCTCTATTTTTATAGCCTGAAAAATTTTAATAAAGATTTTCATTTAATTTCTGATAAAATAAAAATGCATTTTTAAAGGTTTTTTGTTACTTAATGTGCTGTCTGTGTTTTATCTGCGTTAAAAAAATTTCTTGTAAATTTTCAAATTGTTTGGTTTGTAAAAATTTGTTTTATCAAGATATTTATTATGATTAAGTTTGTTAAAAAAAGAAATGAGTAAAAAAAATATGGTGAACATAATTTTTTTTTTTTTTTTTTTTTTTTTTTTTTTTTTTTTTTTTTTTTTTTAACATGTAGATGTTCAGAAATATTTTTTATCCAATTATGGTAGTAGTTTTGTTTTAAAAAATGTGTAGATATGGTGTATTGTTTCTATATCAACCAGTACTATAAATATTCATTTAATTATTTTACTAAACTTAAAGGAAAATTTTATTATCCCTTATTTCTCATGTCAAAAACAAATTTTGCAAAGAAAGATCATGTTGAGTCTGACTAGACATAGCAGTGCTGCAAAGGGTTAAAAAAATTTTGAGATCGATAATAAATTTATATTGCAGAAGTTATGGGCATTTCCATTAAAGAATTATCAATGTTTCATTCTCACCAAAAATGAAGAAACAAAAATTAAATATATCTAAAACTGTTAGTTTTTTAAATGATTATTTAAAGTTGAAGTATCCGTACAAAATCCAAATTATTTATGATATACTCATTATATCTTTCATTTTCCTATAGAATAAATATTATCCAATACATTTTTGGCAGGTTTTTTTTACAAACTACTTTTTCTAAATATAAAGTAATAATATAAAACAAACAGGATAATATAAAACAAAAAGGATTGCAGAGAGAAACTTGTTTGTTTTAAAATATACAATGGGTATAACGAGTTTAAAATCACTGTTTTAGAAATGATGTTTGGTTAGCATTGTCCATTGCAAGCATATATACATTTGAAGACAAATCTGAAATATATCATCACCTGACATATTGTCTTCTGGAAGCTCCTACCTCCGCTTGAATTACTCTCGAGACATAAGACCTACGCTCTTTCTAACCCCAAGGGAATAATATTCAGGTGAAAGTAGCAGCTAATCCACAAGACGAGGCGTCGGTGGTGATAGATTTCAGACATCTTGAATTGTGTATTTCTCGCAATGGACAACGCTTACCAGACATTTCTGAAAGATAGTCATTTTAAACTCTTGTCATTCCTATTGTATGTTTTTGAACAAACAAGTTTCTCTGCAGTCCTTTTTGTTTTTTATCCTGTCAAATGTGGGAGCTTTTTGGGGGTCATCCTGTACTTTTACGATATGTATGCTGTAAAATATTTTTTACGGTACATATACTGTATATTTAACCTACGGTATATATGCTGTATAAATGTTTTTTATGGTACATATACTGTATATTTAACCTACGGTATATATGCTGTATAAATGTTTTTTATGGTACATATACTGTATATTTAACCTACGGTATATATGCTGTATAATTGTTTTTTACAGTATATATACTGTATATTTAACCTACAGTATATATGCTGTATAATTGTTTTTTACGGTACATATACTGTATATTTAACCTACGGTATATATGCTGTATAAATATTTTTTTACGGTGCATATACTTTAAATATTTTACGGTACATATACTGTCCAGTTAAATTACGGTACATGTACTGGTCACAAAGTTGCCAGTATATGTACCGTAATTTGTGACCAAAATTTTTTACTGTGTATGCTTTCTTTTCTTGATGTTGCTATATTTTATTGACGAAAATTTATATTATATACTACTTTTAAACACTATTTTTTAAACTGAGAAAATTTATATTATTGTTCGTAACAGGTTTTTATATCAATATCACTAACAATAATAATAATAATTGTATTATTATTATATTATTATTATTATTACTATTATTATAATTAATATTATTGCTTACTACTGATGAGAAATTTTAGTGCAAATGATATATGCAAAATTTACATAATAATTACGTGTCTAATTGAAAACATATTGGTATACTTTCCAATATACCAAACGTAATGATCAGGTTCGAAACTGACAGACATAACCAAATATTTATGTTCAAGCTACATGTACATTGGTCAAAAAACGAACTAGGAAAAATGATCTATTTCTGTTTAGAATGACATAATTTCTATTTATAAAAGTATGATCATGAAATCAGTTGGTTCAAGATACTAACCTCTAGAACTATTTAGACGTGTTTTAAGAAAATAATTTGAGAAAAATATGAAGTGCATCTAAAGAGTTGGGTGAATGCACAGCTCACAAACATTCATTTCTTTTTCAAGCTAAACGTAATGTGAACAAGACAAATGATTCAATAAAATGTTTTTCGTTTTATGGTAATTAGTTAATTTATTTTATTTAATAAAATTTAGCAGTTTAGGCTGAAAGATTTGCATCCATGTGAATGGTGTCAGAAAGCAAAAGAAACAGAAATATAAAATAAACAAGCGGTAATCACCTTCAAAGTAAGCCACAAAATTTTTCCAAAAAAGTTCGTACAGCAGGTCTAAACTTTCAGCAAAGGTTTCATTAGGAATCTGTTGAAGGTTTCATGTCAAAAGCGTTATGTACGCTGTTCTTACTAATTTTTTAATCATTCGATATGTTTCTTTGAGACAGTTTCCGACAGCGTACCGGCATCTGTCACACTTGCTGAATGTTGTCTTGTTTTTAGCTCACAGGCTATCAAAGCCTGAGAGCAAATGTGCCCGCCCGTTCTGTATGTATGTATGTATGTATGTACGTACGTACGTATGTACGTAACGCGATAACTCTTGATAGAAACATCCGATTTGCTTCAAAATTTTTTCCTAGGTTCACTGTGATAAGGCGCTTCCCTGATTAGTTTTTGGAGTTCATTGGTTAAGGATAAAGGGGGGAAAACGGGGTTAGTCCACACCCCACCCCCTTAATTCAGATAAATGGGTTTTTCATGCAGAATGATTCGATCTGCTCCGAATTTGGTATACCGGTTCATTATGTTAAGGAACTTCCCTGATTAGTTTTGGGAGTTCATTGGTTAAGGATAAAGGCGGGAAAACGGGGTTAGTCCAACCCCTTAATTCAGATAAATGTGTTTTTCATGCAGAATGATTCGATTTGCTCCCAATTTGGTATAGCGGTTTATTATGTTAAGGAACTTTCCTGATTAGTTTTGGGGGTTCATTGGTTAAGGGTAAAGGGGGGAAAACGGGGTTAGTCCACACCCCTTAATTCAGATAAATGGTTTTTTCATGCAGAATCATTCGATTTGCTCCGAATTTGGTATACCGGTTTATTATGTTAAGGAACTTCCCTGATTAGTTTTGGGGGTTCATTGGTTAAGGATAAAGGGGGAAAAACGGGGTTAGTCCACCCCCCTTAATTCAGATAAATGTGTTTTTCATGCAGAATGATTCGATTTGCACCGAATTTGGTATACCGGTTTATTATGTTAAGGAACTTCCCTGATTAGTTTTGTGGGTTCATTGGTTAAGGATAAAGGGGGAAAAACGGGGTTAGTCCACCCCCCTTAATTCAGATAAATGTGTTTTTCATGCAGGATGATTCGATTTGCTCCGAATTTGGTATACCGGTTTATTATGTTAAGGAACTTCCCTGATTAGTTTTGGGGGTTCATTGGTTAAGGATAAAGGGGGGAAAGGAGGGTTAGTCCACCCCCCTTAATTCAGATAAATGGGTTTTTCATGCAGAATCATTCGATTTGCTCCGAATTTGGTATACCGGTTTATTATGTTAAGGAACTTTCCTGATTAGATTTGGGGGTTCATTGGTTAAGGATAAAGGGGGAAAAACGGGATTAGTCCACCCCCCTTAATTCAGATAAATGTGTTTTTTATGCAGAATGATTCGATTTGCTCCGAATTTGGTATACCGGTTTATTATGTTAAGGAACTTCCCTGATTAGTTTTGGGGGTTCATTGGTTAAGGATAAAGGGGGAAAAACGGGATTAGTCCACCCCCCTTAATTCAGATAAATGTGTTTTTCATGCAGGATGATTCGATTTGCTCCGAATTTGGTATACCGGTTTATTATGTTAAGGAACTTCCCTGATTAGTTTTGGGGTTCATTGGTTAAGGGTAAAGGGGGAAAAGGGAGGTTAGCCCGCCCCTCTTAATTTAGATAAATGGGTTTTTCTTGCAGAATGATTCGATTTGCTGCGAAGTTGGTAGACCGGTTTATTATGTTAAGGAGCTTCCCTGATTCGTTTTGGCGATTAATTGGTTAAGGATAAAGGGGGGTTAGTCCACCCCCTTAATTTAGATAATTTTTTTTTTTTGCAAGGTTATTCGATTTGCTCCAAGTTTGGTATACCGGTTTATTATGATAAGGAGCTTCCCTGATTAGATATGGAGGTTCACTGGTTAAGTATAAAGGGGGAAACGGGGGCTAATTCCCCTTCACTTATTTTTTTGAGGGGCATTAATCTTTAAAATAAGAGTATAATATACAATTAGTGTGAATAGTCTGTGAGCTCAATGCCATCAGTTTAGCTGGGCACTTTTCTTTTTTATTTACTTGTTGACGGTCGACCCGAATGTGGTTCAGCTTCATCAATTTACTATTCTTTGCAAGAGAGTTTGAGCCATTCTTAAACACATTCTCTGTTCAAAGTTTCGGCTCCATTCAATTGCACCAGTATCTCATGACACACTGTCACAATTTTTTTATTTTTTTTTTTTAACATTAGTTTATACATTTGCTCAGTTTCAGTGTGACACGAGTACTCATACTTACTGTGTTCGAATGTTTGCTGTAGTGAAATATTTCTTTTTAGTGTGTCCAACGCAGTAGCGAGTTTGTGGATAATTCTTTCCATGCGCACGCATTCCTTTTTAACCCACGTTGTCATATTGCAATCGAACTATGTATCGAGGTTTTTAGATGTACCTTGTAAAATAAAACAGCTAAAATTTATTAAAATTTTTTGCGCTGTTTATTAGGTTCCGTATGTCGTAAACACATTAATAAAAACGCTAAGGAAACTAGTTTTTAAATAAAAATTGTCTCTAGCAAAGTTAATAAAAATAAATACGAATACTTGTTAATTTTACTTAATGCAGAAGTTTTAATGATTTGTGGAAAAGAAAGAATTTGAAATTATTATTATTTAGTTATTATTTAATAAATTTATAATTCCTAATATGTGATTTGTGTAAATCTGGGATGGCAGACATTATTTCCTGTTGTAATGTAGATCCTTACTTAGCACAGCGGTCATCTCCTGTCCTTTGTTTGCAGTCGGATTATGTTCCGAACCTGTATATGTCAGACAAACAATTCACCGCTGAATACGCTTTTCAGCATAATATTATCTGTTTGTGAAGCCTATGCTGTATATTGCGATCAATATACCTCCCATTATTGATTTATGATGCATTGAATACGTTAGTTAAAGCGGGATTTTCTGTATCAACTCTAAATGCAGTGTATAAATAATCAGTCGCATTTAGTAAAATTGATTTAAACAAACTGAGAAACTTTATTACATGCTAAAATGTCAAAAGATAATAAAGTATGTTTACTTATTTATATCAGATGTCGCATTCCAATATTTTTAATTAACAATTAATTTTAAATATGAAAAATCAAAATGATTTTTTCTAATAAAATTTTTCAAGTCTATGTGTAATGTAAGCCCACCTTTATGAAGTATGAAAAATAGTGTACTTTTTGTGGCGTTCTAATGGACAGGAATATAAGTTTGTACATAACTTATCCTTTGTAAGGCGTTGCGTGATTATGACAGAGATCTCTTTCGGTCGGCATTCCAAATTAATATTTGTTAAGAAATACAGGGTGTCCATAAAACAATGTCCCAGTAATAAATTTTAATAGTTTAAAGTGTAAGCGATGTAGATTATTGGTTGAAGGTCAGAAATAAAGTCTAACCCAAACAGTTTTAGATACGTGCATGTGCGAGTACTGCTTTGTTATTTACTCGCTTACAGTGCCAAATACGTGAATCCTGAGCGTGCAGGTTTATTAATGAGCTGAAGATGTAAAAACCGTTAGAACCATGCAAGTTTATCCTATAAAACGATATAAAAAACTTGTCTACGTTCCGCCGCTACCTAATGATTTGCCAGAGTTGAGACGCAGAATTGATGAGGATATTGCTTCCATTACTCCAGACTTGTTAAACGAAGTGTGTGAAGAATTGGATATTAGGTTGGATGTGTACCGTATAACTAATGATGCATTTATTGAACATTAGTAACAAAATCTAGGTTAGATTATCTTCAATTTCATGTATGATTCATTATAAATAGCCTAAATTAAAATATTTAAAAAACACTAGATACTCATCGGCGTACAAATATATAAAATCAACATTAAAATTTAAAAATCATTTAAAGTACACTCGATGTTTCGGACTCTGTCTGTAAAGCCATCTACAAGGGTATTGACTGCCTTGAATACAAATCACAATGCTGCAAACAAGGATAGGAATAAACAATTTGAAACCTTACAGAAAGATGTTCAAAGTTATTTGCGTATTTCAAAACTGTTCTATGTGAAATCCCCTTTCGATAGGGACAACGTCCAGACGGTAGTTTATTTTACGCCATACACCGTGAAGCAGGGTTCTCGATGTCTGTTAATCAACCTTAGCACTCTGTCTAATCAGTAAAAAGAAACAGTTGCCAAATGAAAAAAAAAATGTTTTTCAAAATTAATTCAAAAATTGTTCTTTAACCTCGAGTTATTTAACCCCCATTTTATAAATTCGGGTTGGCACCTAGTGCCGGGGTACCGCACGCAAAACAATTGCTGCTACTAAAGTGAAGAAATTTTTTTGAACAATGTATCTCTATACGTGGGTCGAAATAACCAAACTACAAGAAGGGGAATTTTTTTATCCCCCCCTTCCTAATTAATTCTTGTTGGGGTGTGAAGATATATTTCAGGTAGCGATTTACATGGCGATTATTTACTGTTGCTAGAATGTAACAAAAGGACACAAAAATTAAAAAATAAATTTTGTGTATTCCTAATATCCAAAAATATAGAGGCAAAAATTCTGCAGGAGGCGTAGAGTATTTAGATGACTGATTATTTTTTATTACACAAAAGTAAAAAATATAAAATGACTTTTTATAAGATTTTAGAACGTTAGAGCTGAGGCTGATGGGGAGAGGCAAACATGGAGGAGTAGAAATTTTGAAGGCATACGGTCATTTAGATAATTTATCTTTTTATATTGTTTATTTATTTTTGTTACTTCGGAGTAACAATGCTGAAAAAAATGTTAAAGTATAGAGTTTTAAAAAGTTTTAACTTTATGTTTAAAATGCTGGTGTTTAGAGGCAATTTCAGGAAAAAAAGTTATAAGGCAGGAAATGTTTGACAAAATTCTAAAATTTTAAAGCTTTTCATATTTGTTGGCCGCCGGACGGCAAAGGAGAAAAGGAAAATTTTTGGCGCGTGGAATATTTCGATAAAGTTTTAAAATGCAAAAATGTGGAAGATTCTCGTAAGAAATAAAATGTTGTAAACGGTACGGTACGACTGAACGAGATAAGAGCGTGAATGGGAGGGGACTGTAGACAGGATAAACAAACCGATCTCGCATTTTTGTGATTTTGACCGTTACTTTAGAATTTTGTTGCTATTTGACGCAATGACAATCGGCAAGCTGTGACCTAAGCCATATGTCTAGCATATCCAAATTACTTGCTACCTGTAGCACATGTCTCAGCGAAGGAAAAACGTACTATTTTGCTTTTCAAATCACACAAAACACGTGATTTTCATTGACAGAATAAAAAAAAGAGTTATAAAGTACGCATACAGAACGTTGTACAACTTTCTATATCGTTTTCAAATACAGTTTATTCATATAGTCGTTTAAAACAATGTTATATAGTCATTTGTAACCAGGACAATCACTTGACTCACGTCGTTACATTAAATTAGATAGATCCAGTCAGGACTATTACCCTTTAACTGTGGTTTGTTAGACTATTAAAAGTGTATTCATCTTAACAAAACCTGCATGCGTTGCTAAAAATATAATTAAAATTACTGGATAAAATTTAGCGAAAATATTATTAGTCGATTAACAACTGATTAAAATTTAAGTATAGCTTTTCATATAAATACCATTTGTAGCTGCGTCATTCCATTGGTAACTTACGTTATATTTAGAACAATTTACTTTAGTAATTTTAGTAATATAACACCAAGAAAATATTCAAAATGTAAAGTTGACATGATTTGTTAAGCAAATCTATTCAAAGCTCGATTTAGATGAAAAATACCTAATTTTAGTTTTATTTCTTGAACTCTGGCATTTATATTTATTATGGTAACTGACATTGCTGAAAAAGGAACGTAAGTTACCATAAAAATATATAATTTCATTCTCATTTTTTTGGCAATTTTCATCCATTTTTGACCTTTAGATAGGTTTAATTAACAAATCATGTCAACTTTACGCTTAAACATTTTTGATGTTATATTACTAAAATTTCTGCAGTAAATTGTTCTAAATCTAACGTAAGTTACCATGGAATGGCTCAGCTTCATATGTTTACATTAGTGAACATCTCAATGTACCCTATGTAGAAAATATCGAATACCTTTTAAAATGCTCCAAAAATACCGTCTTTTAAAAAGGTTTGCTGGGGTGATCAATATTTATTGATTCAGATGTAATGCGGAGAACAGATTTGTGAATAATTAAAAATGGAATAGAAAGAGAAAACTTTATGTCAATGTATTAAAATGCAACAAAACTGAACAAATTTTTCGTTAATAATATTAAAATATTTTAACACAATTTCAGCTGTTTTATCACAATGGATTGTAATATTTATAACGATTAAAAAGCAAATGTTTAAAATCACCACGCCAAACAGTTAAAATTATTTGAGAGTGATACACCTATAAAAATATGTATTTGCATCTTTCTTAAAAAAGAAAGATATACTAAAGGCGGCAAATAATGTCCGTATTGAAATTAACAGAAAATAAATAATAAAAATTTCGAGGAACTAAGTAATTTCAAAATACCAAATGTGTCTTTTTTACTTCATTGCCTTTTTAAATGGCTATAAATATAACAATTTGAAAATGGTTTCACATTTTCTAATACAAATTTTAGAAACGAACCGCTATTGTTATTGTGTTTAAAACATCGTCCTTTTTAACTCTTTCCAACAAAGATGAGACGTGTGCATGGAACAGGTTTGTCTGACCGTCTCTCCGTACTATATTGCTTCTAATTATTCTTTGTTTGCCATGTGATTTTCATATATTATTGAGGTTTACTGTGGTATGATGGATACTGAAAATACAGTGCATATAGCATTTATAGTTCGTTTATATGTACACACAAAATAATTGTGTTATATCATGTTCTATGACATACGATGTTTATTGATTGACTATACGATGTTTCATACATAATCAGATTGATATGCATCAGTGAGGTGGATTACAAAATGCTTTCTAATGATTATAGAATAAAGAGCTGTCATATTTCGTTTGCAGGGATGCACAATAAAAGTCCTTTACATTACTATCTATGAAGGAAAATCGTTTGTGGTACGCTCTATTGATAGATAGTATTAGTGAATGGCGATTTCGATTTTTTTAATCGATTTAATCGATACTATGGCCAACTCGATTTAATCGATACTATGAATTTTTTAATCGATGTCTCTAAGACAAAATAAGGTAATGTCATTTTCATTTTCCTTCAAAAATTGAATATAAAGTAGTTGGATGTGCCAATCCCAAAACTTTCATCTGCCTCATAAATGTTAAAACTTCAAAATTCGCTATCACAGTGTCAAATTTAAATGATAACCTATGCGCATCATGAGGATTCAAAAAGCATACGTTCGTTGATGTATGTGCATTTTAAAAGAAAATATAAGCATTGCCTTTTCCTAACAAATCATTGAATTTCGGCCCACACCCTCTTAGGCTAATGTCAGACGAACGTTTTTTTACACGCTTTTTTCGCTCTTACGCCATCCCTACACCTTCGCTAGCATGTGTAGGGACGGTGTAAGAGCGAAAAAAAAGCGTGCAAAAAGACGTTCGTCTGATATTAGCCTAGATGTCCGCAACGGAAAATCCTAATTCAAAATGCATAAAAGCGACAGCTGTTGGACAGTATACACCCAAGCCTAATAAGGATCTATTTATCTGAAAGTGTAACAGAATATGAAGTTTCATTAAATTCAGTGCATTAGTTTTGAGATATGGCTATCAAGAATATCATGCAAAAAAAAACAGTATAGCAGCGCAGCCTGTTACATGATTAACACGAAAATCTCAGGAACAACTTATGTCAATGACACATAATATTAATTTTGATGAAATTCCGGTCATTACTTCTTGAGATGCTATCGCTAATATCGTGTAAATTCTGAAAAACAGTGTTAAATTCAGGGGCTGGTACGGATGGTCACGCCCCCCCCCCCGCGACATTGAAATATCCCTCATGAAGATTTGAGATTTTATGCTTAATGGACAAAAGTCCAACACCCCCCCGAAACCCTAGAATGTCCCTCACCAGAAACATAGAAATCCATCCCGGAGAAAAATGCCTGAATTCAACACTGCTAAAAAAAGCATTATGGCAGCACAACCTGTAATATTATTCATACGAAAACCCAATCATGAACAACTTATGACAGAATATTAAGTTTGATGAAATTCCGTTCATTAGTTCTTGAGATATGATCCCTAAAATCGTTTAAATCCAGAAAAACGTGTTGAATTCCGGGGGTAGCCCGGAGGGACATCCCCCCCCCCCGTGCAACATTCAAATGTCCCCCTAGAAGGTTTGAGATTTTATGCTTAATGTACAAAAGTCCAATGCCCTTCCCCTCTGAACTGTCCCTCTCTGGATCGTCAGAAGTCCCTCCCGGAGAAAATTGTCTGAATTCAGCACTGCTGATAAAATCTGCATAACAACGCCCCCTGTTGGGCGATTTACACCGAAATCTAATATGCAACAATTTATGCCAACGTCTAACTGAATGTGAAGTTTGATGAAAATCCATGCATTAGTTCTTGAGATAGAGCTATTGCGAAAATCGGGAAAAATGCAGCATAGCAGCGCCACCTGCCGGTAGATTTACATCAAAAAGTAATCAGCACCAATTTATATGAAAGTCTAATTGAATCTAAAGTTTCGACAGATTCCATGCATTAGTTCTTGAAATAGACTGCCCACAATTTTTTTGTCAGAGACAAACAAATAGACAGACTGACAGACAGACAATGTACAAAAATAGTCAAATCGTATTCCAGACAAGATCTTCTAAAACTATAAATCCTTCGAAAACCGGAAGTCGAAATTTTTCACGAATCCAACGCTTTCTTTTTCTAAAGACAAAAGAAAGCAAGAAAAATTAACGCATCGATTCTGCCCGTAAATTAAGATCAGAAATGGCGAATCGATTCAGTTCAGATTCGATGCCGATGTCGATCTTTAGATGCGGGCAGAATCGCTATTTTTTGATTTACTTCAATTCTTTAGATTCATGCGAATCGATTCAGTTCAGATTCGATGCCGACTTTTAGATGCGGGTGAAATCGTTATTTTTTTATTTACTTCAATTCAAATCGCATAGTGCATGATCCACGATTCGGGTTGAATAGATTCCTCCAATTTTACTGTTTTAGTGGCAGAATTGCTGTAAAATTTTGTATAAGAGCTTTTTTTTCTTGGTAGGTTCAGTGTTGAATGGCGGGTTGGTTTCTTGGCTGCTCCGGTCGGGATGGGGGGGGGGGAGGAGATTTTAGAGTTCCGTAAGAGGGGATGCACATTTGTCCATTAAAAAGCATAAAATCTCAAAATTTTCGAGAGGGACATTCCAATGTTCCTTCGGGTCACCCCCTGAATTTAATACTAGGTTAAATCGTTATACTTTTGTTTAGAAGCCTAGTTATTCGGGTTATTAGTTTATTATGTTGTATTTTTCAAGTTCGTCCCTTCTAATCCTTTCCGCCCCCTTCCTCGCCAATCTTAATTTACATGGCTGTTCAAAATATGCATGCTATTTTTAAAATGCCCAATTATTGTTCTATTTTATCATAAATCCACATTTTGAACCCTTGACCAAAGATACATTTGAGGTCGCCTCTCCCACCGTTTGAGACTTACCTGTCCCCCGGGGGGCATATTTATTGTTTCTTCCAAACCATCTCGTGTAACATATTGCTGGAAATCTTTTAATGTCCTCTTTTATTTTCTGTCCCTCCTCTCCCCCCCCCCCCTAGTTACACGCTCTTGGCACTTTTTAGCTCACAGGCTATCAATGTGCTGTCAATGAGATCTAATGTGCCCGTCGGTTTTATATGTATGTATGTGTAACGCGATAACTCTTCATAGAAATATCCGATTTGCTTCAATTTTTTTTCTATGTTCATTCTGCTAAGGCGCTTCCCTGATTAGTTTTGGGGGTTCATTGGTTTAGTATAAAGGGGGGAACGGGGTCTAATCCCTCCCTTAACTTAGATAAATGAGTTTTACATGCAGAATTATCAGAATTTCTTCAAATTTTGGTATACCGGTTAATTTTGATAGCGAGTTTCTCTGATTATATTTGAAAGTTCATTGTTATAGTCTGAAGGGAGGGAGGGGGGGACGAGCGGATAATACCCTCCCTAATTTAGATAGATGGGTTTTGCTATCCGATTTACTTTAAATTTGTTATACCAGTTTATTCTGATAAGGCGCTTTCCTAATTAGATTTGGATGTTCATTGGTTAAATACAAAGGGGGGAACGGGGGCTAATACCCCTTAATTTAGATAAATGGGTTTTTCTATCCGATTTGCTTCAAATTTGGTATACCGATTTATTTCGATAAGGCGCTTCCCTGATGACATTTGGAGGATCATTGTTTAAGTATAAAGAGGGGAAACGGGGAAGGGCAATCCCCCCGCCCCTTAGTTTATTTTTCGCGGGGCATTATTCTTTGAAATAAGAGCATAATATACAGTTAGTGTGAATAACCTGTGAGCTCAATACCATCAGTTTAACTGGGCACTTTTCTTTTTAGCTCATAGGCTATCAAAGCCTGTGGGCAAATCAAAGCCTGTGGGCTATCAAAGCCTGTGTGTATCAAAGCCAAAGGGGGGCTGATCCCCGCTTAATTTATTTTTCGAAAGGTATTCTTTGAAGTAAGAGTATAAAATACAATTGTGTATAAAATACAATTAGTATGAACAGACTGTGAGCTCAATGCCATCAGTTTAACTCGTTACTCTTCTTTTTTATTTATTATTGTTTCAGTGAGTGCACTCTGCATGTCAGCGGATGAGTCAATACCTGTTTATAGTTTTTAGATTACTGCTGGGGGGGAAAAACATATAATAAAGGAATATACTTTTATTTATTTGTTAACCAGAGAAAATTATGTTATTTCATTGTTAATGGCTCTAGGGTCAGAACATTTTTTTTTTCTTAACAGCTGAAAATTTGGTAAACATTAAAAAGAAAGATATTTATAAACTGTAAATGAAATAAGGAGATATATATTTTAAAAAGGGAAAGAAATTTTAGTTAAATATATTATTAAAAGGAGAATTTTGATTATTAATTTGGGGATAATTAGTATGTGGTGATTGGTTAATTACATTCATCACAGCTATTTTAAAAGAAGATTTGCAATATTTGCATTTCCCCCACGCTTATAGAAGACCCTAAAAAGACTGGAAAAACCATTTAAATTTTTCAATAAATTTATAGCCTTCAAAATTTCGCTCATCTGCGCATTTTTAAGAAGAATGACGTTTATAGGAAGTAAGTCCCCATCTGTTTGGTTGAAGGAAATAAGAGTTCGAGTAGAAAGTACATCTTTTCCGGATGACAAAAAAAATTACTTCTTTCTTTTTTTTTTATCTGACCGAGATCTTTTTCAAAGATAAATTTAAATATAATATAAATTATTATCAAATTACTTCTTAAAAATAATAATTTTAAAAGTTAAAAAACCTTATTATTTGACTCAAAGTTCTGTAGTTGCTTACTTCTGTGCCGCTAACATTATCTAGGGCCCTCATAAATGGAGGTGAGGTGAGGGGTGAGAGATAGTCGTTACGGCCCTGTTGATTCGCTACGTTTTGGAATTACTATTTTTCAGCTTATCTGTGTGAATCTGTGAAGATCGAAATATCGATTGAATTATCGATTCTAGAATTTGGGAATCGATTTTTATTGCGATCGATTCTGTTTTATACGATGACGATTTTAATCGATTCTCAAATTTTCCAGAATCGCCCATCACTAGATATTATAATAATTCAAGCATAATGAAATTAAAAATGATTCCACACGTGCGCTAAAGTCTATTTCTTATATTATGGAGTACTTAACATTTGTTCATTCACAGAGAAGCATAAAAGAATTAAACAGTTACAGGACTGATTATGGTCGATTATTTGTGAAAGCGGATTTACCGCTGTGCTATGCATTTTTAAACTTATCTAATTTTTAATGTATTACGTAGTGCGTAAAACACTGTAAACCATGTAAAAGCACGAATTAGATCGCAAAAAACATCAGGTATGGACACCGATTGATTAAAATGGATTTTTACTGAATTGTGCTTTTTTATGTTTATTTACGCATTTCTTTTCATTTTGTGAAAAATTAATTTTCTTTAAAATATTCTGTTAATGTTCGAAACTGTATCATAATCTATGTACGATTTATGTTTTTTCGTTTTTGTTTTTGCTTGATAACGAAAAGTTTCTTTATAATAAATTACTCAATTAAAATCCATTAGTCGTTAGCAACAGATTTTTCTTTTCTCAATGTGTGCGTGCTATTATTTTTTTCAAAATAAAAATGTCAAATATTTTTTTCTATGTACTTGTTTTTTGGAGCAATAATGCCAAATGTTTTATTATACTGTCTGAGAAATAATTACGCAAAAAAAAAAGATGATGCTTCTGATACTATCTAAAAAATATTTCTGTTAGAAAGGTAAAGAAAAATATTAGAAGAATGATAGCAAAAATGCATTTGCAATTCCGAAAATCCCGGAAAATTTTAGTCATTAGATGCTTGATCTTATATTAATAAGGAAAGTCGACTATGTACCCATTTCATTATTTTTACCTCTGAACAGACATTTTTAATGCATTTATTGCATAAATCAATCTGAAATTAGAGGTGTTAATCTATGAGGTGTTTTACATTCCATGGCCTACTGAGTAGCGCAAGCAAAAGAGTACTTAAGACATTTTTGTTGGTGTAAGTGTATATTAGTAAATATTTGATAACTACGAAAATGGTCAAGAGAGATAAGGTTACACTTTTTATATAATTATATAATCTTACCCTTTTTTTAAAATTTCATCCTGAAAGTTAAGATTTAATTAATTTAAATAAACTTGGATTGGAAAGCGTCCAGAAATAAGAGCAATTTTAAAAATGGAGAACAAAGATATTCATGAAAGATGAAATGTCACGGCATTCCTATATGAGGTGATAAGACAAAATCGCAACCATTAAAGGATGCATCATGTATGTTAGCATCTAATGTATGGTCTAAGAAATTTCTTTTGACATGTCAAGGGAGATTTAAAATTCTAAGAAATTCTAAGAATCGCGTTTTAAGATTTAAGTCTTAAAACACAATATAAAAAGGTAGTAAGAATACTTTTGTCATTAAAAAAAAAAACTTCTGAAAATAAAATAAGGTTTTTTTTCTTTGAAATGCATCTTGCTATCATAGATTAACATTCAAGATGGGACATTTCCATAGAGCGTAATGTTAATGCGATTGCGATGGTAGCGCTTTTAGTGACAATAGGGAAGAAACTCCCCATCCTTGTAAATTTTCTATCATTGAGCATCTACCTTATTGTGATCTTTCTTTTTTTAATGTTTCATGTTTACGTTTTCAATAGAATCTTACACCGATACATGAACACAGAATAGATATTCTATTTTATATATCTAATATCTATTCTATGTTCATGCACGGATATATGTTTTATGAGTAAACGATATAAGTGCAACGAAAAACAGGGTATAAATTTCGTCTTGAATGCTATATATGAAGTAAATATGATATAATTGGATTTAAAGCTACATAAAGTAATGGTGTAATATAAAAATATACGACGTATTGCACTCTACAAATCCCAGAAAATATCATAAATATTCCCATTCGGTAGGAAAATTTTTATAGCCGATGTTTTATTAATTTATGAAGTTTAACGTATTAAACAATCGTTACAATAATCATTTAAAATTTAAGCATTTTCGCTTTCTTACAGATAAAATAAAAATATTGATTTTAATGTAAACAACGTATTATCAGTTCAATATTATTTATAATATTAACATATAAGAAATAATAATAAAAATACAGATGAGGAAATATTCATTTCGACAAATTTTTAGAATTATATAAATCTAACAGTTAAAAATAAATAGAGGTACTGACATTACACTCAATAAAGTTTTATTTGATATGAATAAATTAACACAATATCTGAAATTAATCACAATTTAATCTCATAAACTTACATATTTACGTTATTAACAGAATTTTCTAGGGTTTTCTTTTATATTATTACTCTAATTATCATCATTTTGTAAGTTAAAGTTGATCAATACAAGTACGGTAAAAAAAGCAGCTAAATAAATAAAGCAAGCATGAATAGAATATCGTCTGACGTCTGACACCTGCTTCGTTTTAGGAAAGAATAGATATTCAAAGTATAGAGGGTAAACATATTTCTTCAACGTAGGTAAATTTCGGAGGCTTGTTAATTCTTCCCCCTTGTCGGTAGTGACGCTAATACTGTTGCCATTACAAATTTTGCCGTAAATGTCCCATCTTGGTCCTTAATATATGCTTGCTATCAGTTATTAAAACAAAAACACTCAGATCTGAACTTTAATATTAACTAGCTGACCAACCCAACACGGCGCTTTCGGGAGAAAAATTATTACTGAAACTAGGATCTGTGTTTTTCCCGCTTCATAAAATGTTAAAAACAACAACAAAAACAAAATTACGGAAGCCCTAATTGTAAAGGGATCCTTTGACTGAAAAAAAATCCAGATTTCGCTCGGCATTACTTTAAACGCACCTGAAATATTCTTAAGTATAATATATAAATGAACATAGCAATCGCATCCAATGCCTTCAAAAACTTATTTCTATGATGCACGGAATCATAAAAATCGTGAAATTAAATATATATTAAAGAAAAAAAGAACACCTAGGAATGTCTTCCAAAAAAGAAAAAGTAAATAAATAAAATGTGTAATAAAAAAAAAAAAAAAACCTTAACACTAGAACGCCCAGCGAAGTTCTTTTGACTCCAAATGCCTTTAAAACACTCATATATCTATCACAAATTTTATTTCTTTCCTTCCGTTACTTTTAATATATTCATAATCTCTATTTATTCAGAAAATTATAAATGATTTGCACTTTTTGTAAATTAATTGTGAGGCATTTTCCCTAGAATGCCCAACGGAGTCGAATCGACTCAAATATAAGAAAAATTCTGTCATTATTTTCGCGTCTCATGACCTTGAAATTCAAAATATTTTTCTCTGTTATCTGGAAAATAATACTTTTTACCACTTTTTTTCTCTCCACCCCTTTTGTTGAGAAATAGTCTGTTCCGTGCACCTGCTGAAAGGATCGCCTGCTGCTTACAAATTTTTTTGTGTTATTCGACTGCCTTTCCGTTTTAAATTTTAGTAGCCTTTTTGCATTATAAATTAGCAACTCCGTTCTTCCCTTTTTAGGGAATAATTCCAAAATGTCGCGGAAAAACGCTTCATCACCAGATGAAATACCTGCTGTATTACGAGAACTTTCAGACAACGAATCTGAAGGTGGTGAGTTACACGACAATCAAGAAGAAATTGAAGAAATTACTATTCGAAATAATTCTTCATTGGACTCCGGTACAAATGCAGATGCGCTAAATACTGCATAAACATGGAATTCATATTTCTCTTGATGGTGCACAGTTTAAAATGTGCGTAAATATGAAAAGTCATGAAAGATAACCGAAGAAAAGTGTCATGTATCACTCCACTGTCCCAACTATTTATGCCGGGAAATTCGTGAGCACTGAAAGTGTTTTGAGTGAATCACTGTTATCTGTAAATTACAAAACGTTTCAACAAATAAAAAATGCACAGAAACATGCAGAAGTGTACTTAAAGCAGATAGCTGGACCATTAAGTTAGATAAGCTCTGTGACTTTATTGGAATTTTATGTACTCGAGGTGAATGTGGTGCAAATGGAATTGATATTCATTCTTTGTGATCAAACTTATGGGGTTTGAATTTTCGTATTCATACTATGGGAAGAAATAGGTTTTGAGAAATTCTATGGTTTCTGAGATCTGATTTGAAAACTACCAAATCCTTACAGTTAAAACCAGATAAATTTGGAATGATATCTGATATATGGAGTGGACTAACTGAAAAATTTATTGCCTGTTTTAAGTCTGGTGAAAATGTAACAGTAGATTAACAGTTATTTCCACGAAAACACATTGTACTTTTACTCAATTCATTCCTTTTAAACCGAGTAAATATGGACAAAAGTTTTGGCTAGTAGTAGATCTTAGAACGAAGCACTTGCTGACTGCTTTCTATTATTTAGGCAGAAGTGGAGAATGCCCGTAGGTCGAAAGTTTATTAGAATATGTAGCGATGCGATTGATGCTGCAGTTTAGAAACAGAGGAATAAATGTCACAGTTGATAATTATTTCACTTCACTGTGTTTACCTGAACAACTGAAAAAGAAAAGAACTAGTTTGGTAGGTACTGTGAGAAGGACTTAGAGATAAATTCCAAAATCTTTGAAATTTTTGAAAGGTAAATTATACGAGACAAACTTCTAAAACACGAAGAAACAGGTACTGATCTTACCGTGTACCTAAGAAAAGAAAGAAAAATCTTATTATACTTAGTACTCTTCACCCATACATTGATATTGAAAGCAACAAAAAGAAGACCCCAGAAACTGTTAGATCTTATAATACAACTAAATGTGGAGTTGATATCATTGATCAAATGGCTTGGAAATAATCGGGAAATGTGCCCTCAAGAAGAGGGCTTGGGCAAATTTTTTTACAATATCTTAGGTTTAGCTGCAACGAATGCGTGGATCATTTGTAAAGAAGTTAAAATTGAAGCAAAGACAAGCAGGCAAGCATTTATTCAGTTATTAGCAGACGGATTGCGTCATAATCATATATCTGCTAAAAATAAAACAACGCGAAAATCTTTCACGGATACGTCATCAGAAACAACATCACTAAAGAGAAGAAAATGCGACATAAAAAAAATGTAAAGGCAACATGACTTTCAAAGATAGCATAACATGCAAAAAATGGTTTGTTGAAATTGCTTGGCCAAAACTGATTACACTTGCAAAACCTGTATCTCAGACAATTACATTGATAAGTTTCGGTGATTATTTGCTTTGAAAATATTTTCCAACTTCTTAAAAATCTGCATATAAATACTATTTATGCATTTGTAAAAAAAAAATAATATGAATCTTAAATACAAATGTAAATGTTATATTATTCGCTTCTATTCATTTCTGTGCGTTTTGTCTATTTTCATCCCATGTGGGAAAAGTGGACAAATTGGTCATTCTGTGAGAACGAGCAAGGCTGGTGTCCAAAAACTCAATAAAAGGCAAGCGGGTAGCTCCTTGGCGTCAGAAGTTGCGTTGCCGAAGAAACGAAAATTTAATATTGCTACACTAGTTCCTACCCTTGTAGTGCTTTCAGGTGATCAAAAAAGCAAAGGAAATGCTAATTTGGCATCAACGTTGTTGCAGTCGGAACCCAGAAAACATAGTTCAACACACGCGCTCAATATAAACGTCAAAAAATGAACTTTAATTAAAACTTTACGGATTAAAAAGGAAGCGGAAAGCAGAGCGGAAGCTTGGCTTAAAATTTCATCCGATGCACGTATGACAAAATGGATTCCGGTAGTACCCAGTTCTATCGATGACTGTTCAGCGACGTCCGTAGCCTGAACATATCCACCGACGTGGTACTAGTCAAACGACACACGCTATGAACGTAAACGTGAATAATTGACTCAAACTGCGACTTTCTAGTGTCAAAAAGGAAGCAGACTTGAAGACGAAAGCGTGGCCTGCCTTGTTCAATTTCAATAAATGCGCGTAGTAAAAAAGAGTGTCCGGTAGTGCCCCATCCAGTTTTAGCGACGACTTTCAGCGATACCTGGAGCTTGAATCTGTCCATAGACCTTATCCTAGTCATCAAATCATTTTCATCATCTGGTCTTAATCATCGTGTTGAATCTGTTCATTGACCTGTTCCTAGACATCGAGTGGAGCTCTACACCTTTTCAACGACATCGATATTCTAGCTTGGAAGTCGACAATAACCTTTTCGTTAATTTCCATAGATGAGAGACTGTTTGTGCAGTTAGTTGGGGACAAGAGGAAAGAAGCTTAAATAAGAATGAGATCAGCAAGTGCGGAGACATCACGATAAACTAGGTGAAGATGATATTTTTTTTTTTTACTGTTTCAGTGCAAATATTATGTAACAATCTGCAAGAACAAAAGCAGATGGACTGGTTTTCTGCATTCAAGAATTATATAGATCAGTGGTTACCAACCTTTTATTGCCCCCCCCCCCCAACATATACACATTTTGCAACATATAACTCTTAAAAAGTGAACTGTACTCACATGGAAGAAAGTCAAAACAATAACTGTATATTTCACATTTTTTAACTTATCAAATGAGCAAAATTTCGGCCCTAAATGTGTTTTTAACCCAATTATATAAGTACAATGAGACTATTTTACATCTTCGCTTTTATTTCAAAAAGAGTTTGGCTACTCCTTTCCAACTTACCTCAGTGATAAAGAGAAGTGTTATGTAGTATGCACTTTTATCTTCACAAACGACATGAAAAAACTCTCACATTTAGCATTAAAATAGATAACATTGACACATTTTATAAATTGTTCCAGTAACTTATGAAGAGTGGTGAAAAATATTTGGACACTACATTTTCTTTAAGTATAACACGATACACAAGAATCATTTCAAGATTCTCATCTTCATCAACGTGAAGTGTAGACATTATTTCCCATCAAAACACATTTCTCTGTTTTCCCTTTCCATTTATTGTTAATTAACTGCAATATAATATCCGATTTTAAATTTTAAAATGTACATGTCATATTTACAGTTTTATAGGCTTGTACTAGTTATTTAATATGTACCCAGTCCCTTTCCTAATGTTATTTAAGATTTATAATCTACATTATATAAAAATAAACATATCCGTAAGTAACGCGGATATTTGAGGTTGGCAACACCAGACTCTTTCGCTTTTAATACAATTTTTAAACTTCTAATTATCTCACATTTTCCAGTTTTTGCACAGTCGAACAGGAGAAAACATATTCTTTGAAATACATCTATCACAATTGACTGATTTTTTTATAGTTTTAAAAATAATTTTCCAGAAGGATTTTGTTTTTAAATTTTGTTTATCTCTATCGCGTGCTGACGATTGTGAAAGATTAAACCACGTTGGGAACCACTGATATAGATAATCGAATTATATATAATTCCTGTAACGCAGAATTTGTGATTTTAATGTAATCGAAATTGTTACAAATTGTTCTCCGAATTCTGTCTGTACTTCTGTTTTTTTTCTTGTTTGTCTCCTGTAAAACCACAGATTCTCTATTATCAGATTGGCAAAACACATCTTCGTTTATTTTAAGCAGCCTTATCTGACGATTATTAATACATAGTATATGTGTTTTGTTAGTTTTTTAACAATATTTTTAAAATGTTTCAATAATTTATTCATGTTTAAAATTATTCCCAACTTAATAATTTTGCTTTCATTAACAGATCGATGATTTTTATGATTAAATCAATAGGTGACCAATCCTGCTCAATTTCGTTTAAAAAAATATAATATTAATGCAGATATAATTTAAGTAGCAGCTTCTGTAATATTTTACTTCCTTTGGCGTAGAGACTTTTACTTTATGTTGAACCATTCATTAATTTTGAGATTTCCGCAATGCCTGGAATGCATGTTTGTATCAAACACTGCTCCTTTCTTTTGTGATTAAAACTTTATTCTTCAGATACGCATCCTTCTCTTTGGCACCAAAAATCAAGAAATATGCAAGTATTTGCTGATTTCTTAAAAGCTAAGCTGCAATATATCAAACTGTTTCGGAATAATTTCTATCGTTACTTTTTCTTCTAATTCTGCTTTTTAATTCTTTAAATGAAAATTTTGTCCATTAAATGCATATAATCGATGATAGAATTTGCTTTTAAATAAACTTTCATGAGGTTTTCGAGTACAGCATTTTCTTCCCAAGTCAGATTGAAAACGTATAACTTTATCCAAGCTGTTTTCCGAAAGATTTATTACTTTTGTTACCATTTGGTTTTATAATGAGATGTATACAACATGATATAAGGGGGAGGGGATATTATCATTGTTTACAACAAATTAAATGATACGATTAAAAAATAAATAAATTATTTTAAAAGGCGTTAAAGTTTATACTTTGAGTGAATTATTTTAGTTGATTAAAAAAATTAAATGAAAGATCATTTAATTGCAAAAAAGAAATAGTTATTTTTTGTATTGAAAAATAAAGTTTTATCACAGTGCCATATTTTCGAATTTTGTTTAAAACAAACTATCGGATAATACCAGCGAAATGCACATTATGCATTAACCACTTCCCTTACCAATTAAAAAAAAATGAAAAAAAATCAAATTTTTTGCAGTCACATCATGGCATTTCATCATCATATTTCACATCACAAAACTTGAAAAACTGTCAATCAAATATTATATATAATGTATTATATTATATAAGAATATTTGTATTTCTTTCTAAGCTTCAGTCCGAGTAAAAATGTGATAAAACAAATCATAGTGACAAATTGTGCTCGCCCGAGATTTCTCGGGATAATAATTAATTGTAATATATACGAAACTGAGATAATTCGGGATAATCAGGGAAGCGGTTAAGCATTAATAATTAATGTGCATGTTTTGTTTGGATAACAGTAAATTGTTAATAGAAATGCCAGAACATATTACCTTTCAGAAACTATCCCTTATTTTCGAGAATTGGTAAACGAACTTGAACGATATAATCGATATATTGATTAATATTGATTGATTGAAAGATATATCTTTTCCTATGGACTAAATATTGCAATATAAATAACCTGGTTTATCGAATAGTAACTTTTCTCTTATTTAATCGCAGATTTTCTTTTATAAAATTTTTTAATATTTCTATTAAAGGAGTAAAATTCCCATATAAATTATAGGCTTCTATACATTAAAAAATAACAGCTGTTTAACGATTTTATTTCATTACATTGGAACTATTAAAATTGGCATTCTGTGATAAAAAACAACAAGTTTTTTCATATATTTTTTCAATTTACACAGAAAAATATGCCAATTTCTTTCTAATATTATGTGAAGTTTTTAAACAAATATTTCAATAAACATATGATTAGATAAGATTAGAACTCAAAATTGCTTATATGATGATAAGCAATTTAAAAGAAATAAAAGATTTTAAATAAAAGATCCTTTAATTTCCAATTACATATAGTTTGCCCAAAACTGTAAGAAATTTCTTAAATTCTGTAAATTTTCGTAAAACTGAGGAGAATAAGTATGTTTATGATAGTAAAAAATGCGTTTTAATATTTCTATATTTGTGTTCTTTTTGATGCATTGCAACCTCATAAAGGTTGTTTGAAAAACGACCTCCCCTCTCTGGCGAACTATTCACATATTATTTTATTCCAGCGTCGCATACAAACTTAATGTAAAGTTCAATAACGTTTGCGAAATACGGCAATGGATAACACAGCCGTTTCCTTTTCGGATGGAACATTCGAAAATGTGCTTTGACATGGTTTTTTTTTTGTTGTTGTGCACGGGAGAAGATTTTCTCAAACAATTTTTGTCAAATCTAAAAATAAACATGACCAAAACCCATTTTAAAAATTCTAATTATTAAATTAATTTCTTTAACGTTTGCATTTTTGTAATTTTGTTATAAATATGATTAAAAAATTACAACATTTGTTCTTAAGGATCCATTTAAAATCTACTTTAAGTGAAAAATATTCTTTTCATCCACTAAATGTAATTCATGCATGAGAGGGTTAAATTATATTACATACAGAATGCTTATAAAAATCACTAAAATATATAGATTTGTATTACCACTAAATCTTTATGTTTTCACACATACATACAGAAACGTCCCATTCATTTTATATCTCATTAGAAAAAAAATCTGCCTTCTGAGAAATTGATTTAAATTATTGGCGTAATTTGGGAAATCGATAAGTTGTGAAAAGTAAAATTTATGTGTACCAACCCAAGTGCTTTAATATCCGATGTGGCGATAACTTGATCGATAAAATATAATTGAAAGAAATGTCGCAAAGAGCGTATATCTCCAAAAATGTTGAAAAAAAAAATAAGGAATGTTCTCATGCATGTATAATTGTTTATACGTATATATAATAACTCTCCGGAATCTCAACTGTTCGTCCGTAAACAAATAATGAAAAATTCTTTATTTGGCGATTAATTGCTTATTGCAGACACGCTGAAATATAAAAAAAAAAATGGGAAACGTCAGGCATAGATTACAAAATACTTTCTAACACTCACAAAATATTATTAAGAAATTAAAATTTTTCCCAGAATGAAATGAATTAGCTAAATAAGCAACTTGAAAAAATAAACATAATTCAGTAAAATTCCATTTGCATCAATTGCTGTCCATATCTTATAATTCGTGTTAGTTATTTCGTTTAGCCCTTTATGATATTTGTAGAATATATGCATACCACACTGTTACACTCTGCACTTCCAGCAGTTATCTATTTTAGTCAGTAATAAAGAGGAATTGCCATATCATCAAATGGTGAAGCTTAAACTGTCACCGGTTCCACAGGGACTGATCATGGCCGGGACAAACTTACAACTGTAAATGTGAATAGAAATTTCGTCCTTATTTAAACATCGTATTCGTGCGAAATCATGCTGTGATAATTAAGGCAAAAATATCCATTTATAAATCCATTTATTAATGGAAAAAATATCCATTTAAGTATTCATTTACTAGTGGGAGTTTTCTCTGGAGGTAGTCAAGCCGTGTGGTTCCGCCATATTGTGACAACACAAACAATCCTTTTGTCAATGCCAGTGAATTTGATTACAGCCAAGACAAACTTCGAACAGTAAATTTTAATACAGATTTTAGCTTTATCAGTGATGGAACAGTGTAGCAGCAGAGAATCAACTGACACCGCAAAATTTTATTAGTATTCTTCATCCAACTTCAGGCCAGAATGTCTGAGATTTTTGAAGGCAAAGATTACTATAAAAATTTAGTGGTGACGATCGATCAACTGCTGCGCCACTGTTCCATCACTGCTTTATTTAAATTATTCGTGCCTTATAATTGCCATAATTTCCTTATTATAATTGCCTTATTCGTGCAGACGTTCTGTCATAAATAAAGGAAAATTTTCTATTAATTTTTACTGGTGGAAGTTTCTCTTGGAATTATTCAGGCCCTTATCAAATGCAAACTATCAACAGCCGCCATCTTGTGACTACATCCTCAGTTACTTCACTTGCAGCCAGTAGACACTACACTGTTTGACTCCTCCTCTTTCTGCATAGATCCATTAGTCAGTCAAGAGGTCGAATGCTTTTGTGAATTTGTGTAAATGAGTGATAAATGGTACACATTCCATAATCAATAGGAAACCTTTTATAATGCATTTCAGTGATTTCATTATGTTTCAATATCATGACATCATTAAAGGGCACCGCAAATGATTTACTTTCATATATTATGGTGTAGTCAAATTGTTTTTTGCGTTTTTGTATATGAACAATAAATGTTACTTATTCTACACTCTTGATAAAACAGGTTGCAGTCCATCTCAGTGTTGCAAATAACCTCGTGTTTAAAATATCGTAAACATCAATAAAATGCACCATAAATGATTTTCCTACACAGAATATAATGGAACGGAATTCTTTTTTGCGTCACCGTACGGAACTATAAATGTTATATACTTCATTTTAAATACAAAATAGTCTATAGTAAGCATCAATAACATCTAAAAAATTAATGGCAATCTGAGTATATATACGAGAGTTAGACAGGGAGACAACCGAATTCATAAACACTTTTGAAGTATGTTGATCGTGTGAAAAAATTCTGCTCTGCCCTTCCATTCGATGGGTTGAGTAAAATGTACCGAAGCCATTATTGTACACGTTTAATAATTTTAATTAGTTTTAATTGCATAAATGTGAGTTGTGGTTTTAGAGTTCCCAAAACACTATCCGCCTAGCAACAGGATACGGTCAGCACTTTCCATGAGAAACTTGTATCCTCAGAACAGCAGATGGAATTGAAATTGCTGATGTGCAATATGGCATCCTCTGAGCTTGGGAACAATAACAGCCGTTTTCGTTTTATTCCCCACCCCCCGCAGTTTCACTTAAAATTCTGTTTAATACTTTATTTATTTTAGTGCACTATAGTCACACAGTGCAAGCCCTAATTTAAATTTAAGATTTAAAAACTATATCGCTTGTGTTAATAGTCCCTCAAATTTAAATTAAACTATTTCTGTTACTCTTTTCCTTTAATAAAATAAATCCAGTTATTCTGTCTTCCAATTCTCCTTTGAGATAATTTCTCACATAAGATTTATCCTTGTAGAAAAACGTCACTGCTATGTGTTCATAACAAAAGCATTTAAACTTCTTTCGATCCTTATTTGGTCATGAATCTAGCACATCATTAAAAATCACTTAACATGTAATCTAATCATTAGATTTATTTTCGCACTGCATTTCAAAATCTAGACCGTTATATTCATACGTCTGTGAATGCTGCATACTTTTGTGGCAGCTGCACTCTGCATACAAGCTAAGCTTTGCCCTCACATCTGTTTTAGAAAATACATTCACATGCCCTTTTTCGCCTAACGACTCTGTCAGTTTCTCACCCTTTGTCTTTATTCAGAAACATTTTTCTGTTTTTACTTAACCGCATTCGTGTCGAAGTACAGTGTAGCTTTTCATTTCCCATGCTACAAGAATCTAATAACCCAGAATCTGGTACCCCTACACAATTCAAATATGTAATAATTTCACCGCATGTATTTGGCTGGTCCTTTACCAGCCAATGCTTTTTATCCCTTGTGCACGGCGCAAAATACTTGTAGATTGGCGATATTGTATTCCGCCAAGCACGTGAAATGTATCTTCGTAATCACAGCATTTCTGTTCTGACGCTTTCATCATGATGTTGCACTAAGAAGAGGCTAATTTTCGTTCCCTCATTGTACCTCTCCCCGCTGCTTTTCATGAGTGAATAAACTCAATTCTTCGTAAAATATATTGGAGTTTTTTTTACATCCAACTTGTACCTGGCTGATTATCATGGTTTTCCTTTTATGCGATCTGCAACGGCCTTAAAGGATAAACAACCTTCACAGAGCGGTTGAACATTCAAAAAGGTTCTTTCAGTATATAACATGGGTGAAATCGGAAATTAAATAAACTTAGTGGCTATGAATGTATTTATTTAACCGGTTAAAAATATGTTAAGATGTTTTGTTGTAAAAACATAGAGTATTCAAAACATGAAACGCAAAACAAAAGTAATTTTACAAGGCATATGTCTTGTAAAATTACTTTTGTTTTGCGGGAGTGACAAACGCCTTTAAGCGGGAATACGCTATTAAATTAAGAATAATGACAAAATAAAACAGATTTTTTTTTTATCTAAGTACATTTTAATGTTGAAAAAATGCTCTTTTGGGAACGTTAAGCACCCATTCTACGTGTTGCGTAATATTCACTTCAGAACCTTTTCTAACCAGTTTAAATAAGTTAAATAAGAAAATTTTCTATAACTTCCACTTTTGTCAAACATAATTTTTTATTTGTTATATTAAACAACTTAATTTTACAAGTTAGAACAAAATTGAAAATACTTAAAAAAAGTTAAAATTACTATATTTACATGGGTTAAATTTACCCAACCATGATACTTTTAAAATATCTTGAAATAGAAGGTTAAATAAGAATAGAATATAATCAAATCAGAAATAAAATAAACTTTGTGCCAAAGAAAAACTATTTATTTAATGTAATTTGTAATATATTTTTTTATTAAATTTGCTGTAAAAATATATAGAAATGAAAATATCAATGCTTCCCCCGTAAACTGGAGATTTTTCTAGAATAGAGAAGGGTGTGTATAGGGGGAGTCATAAATAATGAAAAAAATATATCAACAACACATATTGTTGTATAAAAATACAAAATAATATTGAAAAAATACTTCATCACGAAATGCGACACACCACCTTTCCCGTTACACTTTCATTGGTACTTTATAACAATGTTTGGATTCAGTAACATCGTCAAATAAACAAGATACAATATCAAAAACTTCGTCATATTCTTCATGCATATTAACATCGTTTGCACATTCATAGTGTTTATAAATTTCGGAAAATGGGTTTTAAATTCAGTTTCTACTTCTGTAAGTTTTGTCTTCCTCATACTGTTTCTGCATACTCTCTAAATTAAATCCGGATGATATTTCTGAAATCCGGGATAGCTCAGTTTGAAGAACGTTGCAGCTTCAGGTAAGAGAACCCTAGTTCGAATCCTGGTATGGACATTTCTCGTTCAGTTTGAAAATTATAACTCATAATAAAATATAGCATTGCTTAAATTTAAATTCAGTAATCATTACAAATTCTATTATGTGTCAATTGGCGAGCACCAGTTTTCATTGACCAATCGCTTTTGTGGTAAAACTCGATAGTTTTTTTTTTTTTTTTTTTTTTTTTTTTTTATCAGGTTATGCAGGAAAATTTCACTTACATTAAGTACAGTCGCCGCTAATAACTCTGCACCTAACTTAGAAAAAAAGGTACTAGTACCAAACGACTGGAAATAAAGTCTATTTTTTAATTATGCATATAAAATTTGCTTAGGGGGCCATCTACAAATCAGAAGCAGACTAAACTTTGTTTTTCAAATGGCAACATACAATTTCGACACTATATTTTAAATCTTCACTTCCAACTATGCCTAGAAACAAAATTTCAAGTCATCTGGATGATAAGTTTTTTAATTATAAACATTCAAAATTTAGAGCATCTAATCTTAAATTACATTTTCATATTTTTATTAATATCTCCTGAAAAGATAATCCTAATGTTATAATTTTGTGTGTAGTTATAATACAAAAAAAAAAAAAAAAAAAAAAAAAAAAAAAACGCCAAACATAAATTCATTGAATTTCTAATTTCAAAAATTTTATAATATGAATTATGAAATTAATATTCGAAAAGAATATGAATTGCAACCTACATTTTTTATAGGTTTATATTTATTATATGCTGCTTTATACGAATTCTCAATTTCAAATTTTTTTACCGAGTAGTTTTCGAATTATAATTAAAATATATCAAAATGATGGTATAAGGGGTCATCTATAATATGCAGAAAACCGTAATTTGAAAACTATATATTTTACTCATTTTATTGAAACATTTGATCTGGCAAAAGTCGAAATATATTAAAAGTGGGAAATGGTCATATTGGCAAGAAATAATTCATTAATTGAAGTAACTTTGTCATTCTGTAACATTACAACAATTGAGTGCCTAACTTCAATTTGGATACAGTCCCTAAAAAATTCTCATTTTAAAATAATTAATTTCTCTGAAACTAATCGTACGAAAATTTCGTGAAAATTTGTTTTTAAGCTAATTCAAAGGAGTGTAATAAATTACGGTTAATTTATGGTTCAAATTTGGGTATTGCTATTGAAATAAAAAACAAATTGTGGGTTCGTATTGATATGTAGATGGCCCCTTAAGTAATTTTTATATACATCATTTAAAAGTAGACTTTATTTCCAATCTTTCGGTACCAGTAACTTTCTTCTACAATAAATTATTGCAGAGTTAGCAGGGGGTGTTTCCTTTTTCCTTCCACGATTGTACATACGCAGAATCATGTTTTTTTTTTTTTTTTTTTTTTTTTTTTTTTTTTTTTTTTAACAAAATATTCTGAGTATGCGATTTAAGTAAGCCTTCCTTGTTAGAGAAACACGATTGTTCTTTTAAATTTACCAATTGGACACATTTTAGGCGAAAATTATTTTACATAAATTTTAAAAATAAAATAAATTATTACAATAAAAATAGATAATAAATTATCAGACTTAATTTTAAAACACTAAAACAACATTAAGATACATTAAAATTAAAATCAAGATAGACGTTTCGTGCTATAAACATAGCTCCTCATATGTAAGAATCATCAATATCATAAACAATTGCAAAAGAAACAGTCATTCAGAGTTAAAATTAAAATTACACATTAAACAAAACTGTATATTCCTCTGGAAAAGCGCATCCTGATTCATGGGTGATTTCTCTAATTTATTATGCCATCCTTCGAAAAATATTCTCCTTCCACATGTGTTGCAGTCTGATCTTAAAGCACTAGCACCCCTGAATGAGGCTTGCACCGTTTCAGAAGAATGTGCAGTTTTGCTTGATGTGTAACTCTGAATGACTGGTTCTTTTCAAATTGTTTATGATTTAGATGTTTTTTACTGATGAGGTGTTATGTTTATAGCACGAAACGTCTATTTTTAGTCTTATTTTAAGGTACCTTAATGTTATACTAATTTCAAATGCTAAAAGATGTAAATTGAAACTTTAAAAGCAGTAAAAATACGTTTATTTCGGCTGTTTACCTTTTAGAATTTGAAATTAGTATATTATTAAAAGTGTTAATTTGCTATATATTTATATTAATGTTATTTTTGTGTTTTTAAATTAAGTCGAATTATTTATTTTTATTCTGATATTTAAGATTTCAGACGTTAGAATATTTATCTATTTAAAAATTAATTACTGTTTGAAGATATAATTTAACTTATATGTTTCCAGTGTATCATTAAAATAAACTGAAAACTATTAACATAACATTTCTTTTTTTGGAACAGGATATTCCATTGATTTTTTGTATCATGTAATAGGAAAATACTGATGAAAGTTATGTACCTTTTAATTTCATTTATGAATGTGTCTTTTCACATCGTTGTTCAAAAGCTAATTCCTAATACATGAGATTCAGAGGTATAAGCAACCAATAAAAAAAAAAAAAAAAAAAAAAAAAAATTCAAATGTCGTTCTTAATCATATGAAAATCCATTTACACAAACAAGTTATGAGTTTTCAGTGTATTGCGGCACTTATAGCGCGCTTTTCCATTTTTAGTGCTCCGTTTTAAAATTTTTGAAATTCAAAGTATCATAAAGAACGACAGAAACTTAGAAACTCTCTTATTTTCTGAAGTAGAAGTCTTTTTAAACTTTCCAACACAGTTGAAAAGTGTTTATGAATTCGGTTTATATGTCCGCCTGTCTGTCTGTCCGTCTGTACGCTGATATATGTTATTGGGGTTTATTATGGTATTTTCAGGATTGAAAATTAAGTGTGTAACATTTTCGGTTCATTTACAGGGGCACTCAAAAAATTCCATTACATTACGGTCTATCGGAAAAATCGTTTGCCGTGTGTTTTAACGATATTTCATTATTTTAAACATATTGAAATCGATATACATCACTGAGGTGTACTAAAAGGTCCTTACTATAGAATAGGTGCGCATAGAAGTTATAGTTTAGCTACAAGGACACACAAAAGAATTTGGATATAGAAGAAAATGAGCAATAGTTGGACTATTGAAGGCCTACGAACAATAATTGCTGGAAGTGCGTTTTCAGTTGTTGTATGCGTTTTTAAAGTTAACAATTTTTTAAATATTACTCGGTGTGTATAAATTCTATAGATGCTATATAGGATCGCACAAAAGTTCTCAACAACATCCGTTTATTGGCGGAAATTGCTAAGTGGAAATTTTCAAATCAACATGCGTTTAACTTTAGCATAATATGTAGTATGCATAGATATCTCTAGATCATAAACTTGGTTGCAAAGAAATCGTATATTTTAACGACTATTCATAATAATATCAGAAATCGGGTTTTCAAATGCGTTATGTGTTTTCCAAATTGTTCATTTAGACGTCATCTTTCACCTTTGTAAAGTGTGAAGTGTTGTTATAGTATTCTGAATGTGTTGGAAAGTGTTTCATAATCTATGCTGTACGCGTGATTTTTCGTTCTTGTTTACATGTAGCATTTGTAATGAATGTGCAGTGAATATGTATACAAAACTGCCTAATAATTATTTTCAAGAGAAGCTGGAATATACGAAGATTTTTCATATTTTAAGTTAAAGCCGTATAAATTTTTGAAATATTATTACAAAAAAATTACTTAAACGTTTTTAAAAATGTTTAGATTTCCATCTACTTTGTTATTTTTTTTCTGTCTTAAGTTTTGGAGTAACAAATGTCCAATATAACTGCAAATTCAAAATACTAGTTTAGAAGTACAATGTTCTTATTTTGGGGAATATTATTTTGGTTAATAATAATTAATAAACATGATTAAACATAATTAATAATAAACTCTAATTAATAAACATAATTATTAAATATATAAAAATAATTTTTAATATAACTATCCGGGGTAATACACCAAGAGAACACCTTTTTAATTTAAAATATAATAATAATTTATTTTAATTCATTAACTTGTATGTAATCGTTAGAATGTATGAAGTAAACAAGAACAATCAAAAAGCAAACATTTAACGGAAAGATCCTGAAATTTATGGGTAAATCATACAGACTTAAATTGAAGGTTTTTGTTCCTCGAATCTTATATCTTTGTATGGACCGTTTAATTTTTTGGCGTAAAATAAGAATTTTTCTTAATATATTAAAGATAGTATCATATGAAAAAATACCTTTAATACCTTATGCTTTTGCAAACATTTTATCCAAGAATAAGGCAGCACATTTTTTTTAAATATTTGCAAATCTAGCATAAATTATCCGCAGCATAAACATTTGTATTAATTAGCTGAGAGCAGCACGTCTCAGGATAATGATTTTTGATTAAGAAATCTTATCTACAACAGAAGGAACTGTGTAAACTATAATGTTTGTAAGTTTTAAAGTATTAATACTACTCTAAATATTCGCAGTTTTGTGTTAGATATCCTCTTTTAAGGAAAATATATTTTGTGGCATAATTGGATTAAACTAATATGTAAGATAATTAATATGCATATATTATGATAAATACTACCTCTATTAGGATCAAAAGCAATTTCGTATTTTCGAAGTTTAATACTATTTCTACCAAGAGGTGTCGAAAGACACCTTTTAGATCTTTAACTTAAAATTACTATCTAAGTTTAACCATTTCTCCACAATTAATTTTTTGATTTTTCGTACAATAGATGTTATATTAATTCAGCGGTATCATATTCCTTCAGCTCATCCTGGGTATAAAAATATGCATATGATATACCTATTTCTACCATGAGGTGTCTTTTGACACCTAAAAGTTTTTATAATTTCGAATTTCTAAGGATTTCATAATTTCTAATTTTAAACAATTTTACACATATATACGAACACCATTTTACAGAATCCTATCAATTATAATCAGATTAGATACTCTTGGTTTCCGTTGTAACGGAAAATGCAAGAGTTGCTGCATAACTCTGATATTCCCTTGTTTTCCGCCATGTTGCATTTTAGTGTAGATCCGTAGACTAGTTCTAAAAATTTAATAACATGTTTTGTTCTCCAATTCCGGTAATGAGTTCAATACATATGAATTTTGTCTTCATTCGTATAAAAACTGCGGTGTTGAATAAGGAAAGAATTTTATTACACTGCTGTCTTTATGATTACTGTTGTTGTTGTTACAAAGATTGAATTTTTATACATGGGACTGAAGTTTTGTTAAGTTAGTAATATTAAAATTTTTAATTTTCTAATAAAAATAAAAAACAATGAAGAAGATAATATTTTGTAATTGTGATCTTTGTTGACGTAAAACATGTTTCATTACATTTATGTATATTTGTATTTTGTAAAGTATTGAATTAAGCTAGAATTTATAGCCTGCAATAAATTTAAAATTAAATATTAATTAAATAATCTCTAATAAATACGCGTCAATGAATAAATATTTTGTTCAAATTATCTATATTTAGCTGATAATCTGAAATCCGAAAAGTTTTAGCATTTATTTGCATCGAAACAAAAAAGGTGTCAAAATACACCTTTTGGTAGATACACAAAATCGTGGTAGAAATAGTGTTAATTTTTTTAATCCAGAAATGTGATTTAAAATTGGTATGTTGATTTTGAAAGTGTGGCAACACCCTTTTTGAAAAGAAAAAATAGTTAAAGCTAAACCTTTTGGAATTGAGGCCAGTTTTCTTTGTATAGAATTATTTTTTATGTTCCATAATAAAGGGTGTCCACATGAAACCTCCCTGTTTTCAAATGTTAATTGTACAGAAACTTCTAGTCCTAGAGATTCGCGGATTGCGGTATCATGAATAGCAACACAGTTTATTTTACTGCAACATTTTTTTCCCCGAAATAGTTAATTTTGCGGGTAATTAAGGAAGCCATTGATTCAGTCACACTTGACAGGCTGAACAACATGTGGATTGAGATTGAATAACGATTAACGATGAACATTCTTAGAGCTACGAACGGAGCCCTTATCGAAGTGCATAAATAGACAAAAATGTAACTTTTTCAGACAAATAAACTCTTGCAGCAGAATAAACTTGTCACGACATATCAATAATGTATGCAACAAAAATTAACTGTTTCCAAAAAAAAATGCAGCAAAATGTACTTGTTGTGTAGCAATTTATGTTACCGCAAACCACAAATTTGTTTTCCGCAAACTCCAGCTTCCATACAATTGGCATTTGAAATAGTGGAGATTTCAAGTGGACGCCCTATATTAACAAGCATAAATAGAATTTAGCAGTTTTACTAGAACTGTGCTGAACTGGCAACATTGGTAAAGCATTTTCCTATAATAATTTATAATTATATGCATAATATTTTCCCTTATGTTTTTTCTTATAAAATTCAATTTATTTTTTTGTTTCATTCAAACGTTCTAAGGAAGAGTGAAATAATGAAATAAAATAAATAAATACATAAAATGTTAAATTTTTTGTTATTATAATTATATTCGCTTAAAAATAATCAACATTTTCAAAAAAAATAATTACTTTTGAAGGGTGCATACCAAAACCACGATTCTTTACTGCTAAAACGGATAACAATTAATGCACATTAAATTTAAATAAATAATAGCAGAGAAATTATAAAACAAGTCTGATGGGTATAAACATATTTGTAAAATATTTTTACGATTATTTTTATACATATTAAAATGCAAACCATTTAATATGTAGCAAGAATAAAAATAGACTTGCCCCACTTTAAAAAAACAACGGCTCAATTGTAATTTATTTTTAACTTTTCATTCAACAAAGTGCGTTATTTTTTTTTTTTTTAATAATACTAATAATTTTCTGCGTATAACCTTCACTATAAAAATTCAAAAATTTTGCAGAAATATTACATAAATTTGAGAACTATTAAAAAAGAAAGGCAGTTGTGTGTGATTTCCAGGAGGCTTTACGAGAGCTTACATTATTTCAAGGTGGAATAAAACATGTTTACTAATAAAAGGAATAGATAAAATGTGCTAAAATTTGTCCGATTATATAATTTATTGCATGGTCAAAGATTTAATTTTTGTTTAAACCGTAGTAAAGATAGGAATACTTTACTACGTTTTTATAGGGTAACGTGAGGTGAGATGTCACGTTGTACAAGATGTCGTGTCACGTATTTTTCATATGCGCAGGCGATGCACAGTGGGGCAAAATCTCAAAAATCTGGCCAAAAATCGAAAAATAAAGTTACTATTTAGGATATTTTGACTAGACAGATGGCTAGAATAATGTGTGGAGGGTCAGAATCTACATTTATAAAAAGGTTTTCGTTTTGATTTGGCAACCTGTATCATTTCAAAAGTGACGCTTGGAGGATTATCATCCCAGAAGAACAAAATAGGAAAACAATTGTTCTTCTAAACACGTTCTAAATTTTTCCATATCATCCGATTTTAATGCTTTAAAATGGATTCACACGATGATAGTGTGTACTTTTCTTGCGCATGTTACAAAAATTATATTAAGTATATAAAAAATTAATAATTTCATGATTATTTTTGATAAAAAATTATAAAAAATATATTATTTTTTGCTTTCAAACATCAAAAAGTTTATAAGTTTCACGGTGTTCCGCAACGACATATAATGTGAACAATAGCTTGAACTATTATCTAATGAATCATTCTGCATTTCGTGCAGGTTTTTGCAACCACAAGCAAAAATATCGTTTTTTTTAATTGCTTCAAAAGTTATGACACTTATTACTTTTCACAATAATTTAGCCGGCAAACATTTTTGAAATTTTTAGATTATTCAGTTTTGCGATAGATTATTATGTATTATATTGCAAATAAGTATTATAATCATAAGTATAAATGAATTTTTGATAAGCAAGATTAGTAACAAATAAATGAAAAGAATTCTCTACCATCGATACAATAGAAACACATTTCTTATCTTTATAGCAAATAATTTTGTGTATTCTACCGTAATTAGAAGAATTATCTCAACAATTGCAATCTTTGCTAGATCATACTACTGAACGTATTTTATTAATGCAAACGGAAATTATTAAGAATCTGACTTCCGAGAACATTAGCAATCTGAATTTGATTTGCAAGTGGGGATGTGATAGTACATCTGGTCAAAGTACTTTTAAACAAAAATTTAGCGTAGATGATGGTAGAAATTAGGTTCAAATAGCTTTTTCACTTTTCTAGTGCCACTAGAGCTCGTAAGTGTTGCGAATAATTCAGGAATCGTTATCTGGAAAAGTTCGAGATCTTCATCTCCTCAATTTTTTAGGCCCATCAAAATCCATTTTTTGCACGAAAATACGGAAGCTACTGTCAATTAAATAGATTAAATTATAGATCAGGAGAGTAAACTTATTCCTTTTAAAACAATCATTGATAGAAAATAAGTAGGCGTTAATTATGAACTAGCTTTAAGGATTATTGATTGTAAAATATTCTATTACTAGTAATTTGTCAACTCAACGTTGATACCTCTATGAGGCAACTTCAAAACATTTTAATAATGTTGATGACATTTTCAAACTAAAAGTGAATGAAGATCATGTACAATTCGGGATGTCCACGTTACATGCCTATATAAGATGTTTTGAATGTAGCTTGTATTTGGCATACAAACAGAATATAAAGGAATGGCAAGTGTGCACTCCTGACAAGAAGAAACAAATTAAAATTACAAAACAATATTTAGAAAAAAGATTTCGTTTACAATTAGGACTTCTCTTCGATAAATCATAGCTCAGATTTGGAAGCACAAATTATTGCAATACAGCTCGCCGATTTTTTTGAAAACGCAAATATTTCTGCTTCAATAAGGAGCGTAGACGAAGATTTGATCAAACGATTCCACGTCATATTACAAGTAATTTCTTAACATTCATTTGATCAATTTCGTGGATTATTGCTCACAAATAGCTTGTAAATTCGTCGAATTGTATTCCTAGTTCTATATGCCAACATCAGTGCACAAACTACTTATCCATGCCACAGAAGTAATAGCTTCTCCATTATTGCCTGTTGGGCAAATGTCGGGAGACGCTCAAGAATCGTGCAACAAATTGATGAAAAGGTATCGAGCAGATTTCTCCCTAAAATGCAGTATTACGTAAACAATGGAAGATTTTTTTGCTGCTTTTAATGTTATCAGAACCTTTCATTTCAAGCTTACGAAAATTACCATTAAAGAAATTAATATCCTTTCGCCAAAAGGCACAGAAATGTCTTTGAAATATTTCGACACCCTCCCTTCTGAAGAGTCTACTCAGTATACTACAGATGATTCAGAAGATGAATTTTACAATATCTTTTCGTTTTATTTTAATAATATATATAAATTAAACCTTGTAGTATTTTATTTTTCATTAATGTACTTGATTGTATTTCAGAAATAAATATCCATCCAAAATTTCGATTAAATATATCATAGTTCCTTGAAAACACCTCGTAGTGTTTAGCCTCGAAACTTTTTAATTTCGAAACTCGAAATATTTTATTTAAATCTAATTGTTTTTATTTTAATTCGCCATTTTTTAAAATTTAATTTTTGAATCGTACTTAGCAACCTCAAAAGCACCTGTATACGAAATTCATAGAAATTGATAACTTTCAAAGCATTTTAATTTTAATTCCGCCATATTGGATCCGCCATTTTGTCTTTGGAATTTTAATTTTAGAATCGAGATCAGCATACTGAAAAACACCTGTGTACGAAATTTCGTGGTATTTAAATAACATTTTCATATTTTGACCAGCTTTTCGGGATTTTGCCCCACTGTGCGATGTAGGGAAACGCTGGTCAGTTGTAAGGAAGAGGGCTCCCTAGTGATACTTTAATTTAAATTTGCGTTCTTTTTTAAAATTTTTTGTAGTACTTTTTTTATTGCTATTTCGTCCTAAAGCTTCTGGTAAGTGTACAAAAACTTTTACGTGACTTCTTTATTTGCCTATATAAGTCTTAGTTAAAACACCAGAAAAATAAATCTGATGTTTTTAGCGAGTACTGGTACCTGCAAAGTATAAATAGTGGCCGGGTACCACTTCTTCAAGTCAGTGGTGGGGAGGGGGGGGGCACCGGCGTCTTGACCAACACTTTGGGGTGAGTCGACGAAAATTTTTGGGGGTAAGATGCCCGTTATTTTTCATTACGGTGAAATGCCTGGTTGTTTCTTCATTATTTAAATTACTCTTAGCTATTAACTAACTTGTCAACAATTTTAATCAGTGATTAAATCGTGATTTTAATCAACTGATTTAACAAAAATCATTGATTAAAATTATAAATTTTTAAAATGTTTAGAATGACATAAAGAAATATTAAAATCTAAGGTGAACATAATTCGAAAGGTTTCTATATGTATTCTGCCTTATAAATAAACTTTATTGGCCTTATGAATAATTGTTTAATAATTATTAATTTTCATCATTGTTAAAATTTTTATATTAAATGCAGTTTTAAATAATTTTAATAAATGTAAATATCGGTAGTATATAATATAGTTTTAGATAACCAGGGGTTTCTGCCCCTTACGAGCTAACCCCAACCTCCATCCAGACACCGCAGACTCTAAAAACACGCTAATTTCATCTGCTTTGAAAGGATTACGGAAGATTAAATCGTAATTAAACGACTAGTGGCGACCTCCTGTAATCAGGTTTCAATTAATTTCCCTTTGGCTGAGGTATTTTAAGACAGAACGAATTGCTGTCGAGACAGCTATCTATTACTTTCGTGATTTATTAAATAAGATCAACCCAACAATTTAAATTTAGCTTGTATAAAATGGCTAAGTAAACAGTGTTATAAAGACGCTATAAGAAATTTATTTTAAATTAGACTTTTTAAATGCATCGTTTTAAATATAACGTAGTTTTCACAGAAGGTTTTTTTTTTTCATATTAATACTCTAGTAAAATTAATTTTAAAGGCCTATAAAAGCCAAAATAAATCGGTGTGAAAATAGCAACTGCTAATTTCGAGGTGTCTTAAGCCTTTCTAAAAATTAGTCAAAGGATAGAAAGACAGAATTTTCAACTGACAATGATATGGATGATGATTAAATCCTCTCCCATAAATTCAGAACACGAGGATTTTTTTAAGTAAATGATAATGATTGTTCAGAGTGTCTAGAAGAGTGCAATGAAACCTCGGGAAGTTGTGATGAGATCAAGTTTATTCAGTGAACCTGTTGTTTATATAAAAACTGCTCAATGTTCCTAAACAAACGTGCGGTTTGTGGCAGACCTGAGGTATTGCTAAAAAAACAAAAGGACATATGAAAAACATTAAGAAAAAACTTGACTCTAAAGCACTTTATACAGTGGCTTTACCGAAGTTAAACTTGTTACAATGTTTAAAAATAGGCATGCTTAAGAGCCATAATTCTTTTAAATATTAAGTAGAACATAATAAATTAAATAAATATTACACCACCAAATATAGTAACATAACATAAATAATTGTATAACAAATAAATATTAGTTTGTTCTGCTAACGTTTGTTACATTCATATTTTTTTTTAATTTCCTAAAATTAAGTAAGTTAACATCTTTAGTATGTCTAAAATATTAAAGTTACATTTATTCGTCCCACTATGTTTTATACTGCATTACAAAAATTAGTGTTTACACTGAAACTCCATAAGGAATCTTACCCTTAGATTGTTAGTTGGTCATCTTACCTGTGCGTAAGATGCCGAAATGCAAGTGTTTGCAAAAACAAAATTTTCGATGCTTTCTATAATATCTGTAAAATGAAATAAGTTTTTAAACCATACATAAGAGTCTAAACTTTAACAAGAAATCAATTAATAACAAATATAAACACCAGGCGATTTTTAAAACAATTAAGTCAAAAACTACTGCATATTCACTCAATCTACCCTACTACGGTTATACTAGGTAATTTATTTTAATGTATGAATTGCCATGATCTAATATGAAATTATTATAAAAGATTTTTTTTTTACATTTGGAAAAATCTGGGAAAATCTAATACAAAGAAAATAGCTTCCTTTAGTGTCTAATATGTCTAGTAGTTTCTTAATATGGAGCAGTGCTGATAATATGAATAAAATGCAGTCATTGTTTTTGTACACCTTTCCTCCTAGTAGTTAGTAACCAGCCTGCCATGACATTAATTATGCACACATTTTGCACCCATATGTACGTAAAAGACTATTTCTCATAAATAGTTCTTCTAATTCTTAATCTCATGATCTAGATACAAATATTAATAATTCAGCGGATTATATAAATAGAAATTAATTATCATAAAAATCTTTCGGTATTTAAAACAATTTTGCAACTTAGAGAATAAAACATTCACAGACTTACCTAGTGACACTTGTAAAAAAAAATTAAATTAAAACGCCTTTCAAATGCATGCAGCTAGCATATGGGTTTTTTTTTTTTTTTTTTTTTTTTTTTTTTTTTTTTTTTTTTTTTTTTTTTTAATGACATATATGAATTGATGTAAAACAAATAATTTATATGTTTAGAAGCTCTTAACAAAATGAAGGGTAGCCATAAAAGAAATGACCCAATTTTAAGCTATCTACCGCAAATTCTAACATTTCTATATTGCTATGAAACTTTTTGTATGACATTGACGCTATTTTTATGTTAAGAAACTATATGAGGATCCCCACAAGTCAAGGGTTATAAGTGACAAAATTGAAAAAATTGAACTAAGTGCACAGACGACCTGAAAACATGTTTTTTTCTTTTCAGGTAAAGAAATATAAGTGATTTTCTAATTATGTGTTGTATTTTAGAGATCAACCACTTTTGCCGAATAATGATCAATATTGACTAATTATAAATTTAAAGAATATTGCACTCTACTTTTTTTACACTTATTGAAATATGAGTTCAAAGACCACTGTGAAACAAGCAGTAGTTTCCTATTTCAATTCAGTCAATTATTATTGATGTTCAACTTTAACGTCAATTATCTTTGAACTCAATTTACTCCAAATCAAAATTTTGTCACTTCTATCCCTTGGCTTCTGATTTCCTCATATAAAATTTCGACCAGCTGGTTAGAATTTGATAATTAATAAAACGTGGACACAAATTCCCAATAACAGGCGTTTAGTAACCATTTAACTGTCGCAGATTCAGTAATTGATCCATGCGCCATTTTCATATAGCTAAATTAATCGAAACTAACGAAAGAAATATCTACCGCTCCAAAATATAATTCTTTTGTAAAATAACTAATTAAATTTCAAAGGCCATTTTATGCGCATTCCAGGCTTTCCTACAAAATATTAACCTAGAATATATACTAATTCGTCATCAATAGGGCTACTTTAGAGCTACAAATATAAAATTAAGTTTTTTTTCGTTTCTTTAACATTATAGCTATCTGAATGAAAATAATCATAAATTCGATGAGCAATAAAAATACACCTATAAAACTACTTTCATCAAAAACCGCATTTTATGAGAATGACACTGATAATTTTTCATTATATTGAATTTGAAACTTGTGCTTAGATAAATTCCCACTCGCACCTCCCCTAACATAATTTCACTTGTGCATGATATCTAAGATACATTGAATTAATATTTATTAATAAGTTGTGAATGAAATATATTGGCTGTGCCGTATTTCAAAGACATTTTTCACTTTCATTTCATATCTAAAATTTCTCGTAAGTGGGAAAAGGGAACAGATAGACAGTCGAATTTTGCATTACAAGTTAAAACTGCAGTAAAAGAAGTGATTAGCAACGCTGAGATATAATAGCCATATTATAAGATCATATATTACAAATATAAATACATATAAGTTTATAATTATAAATTTTAGCTAGGTGACATTGAATATACAGGGTGAAAAATATTGGTGTCCCATCCATCCCTATTGATGTCCCATTCATCCCTGCTATAGGGTTGATTGGGACAGAGAGTAACGTTTTTTTTTAAATTTTATAATATTTTACTGTATAATAATAATCTAATATAAATATGGTGCATAGATGTAGTCAAATACTTTATGCATGAAATGTCATACAAAATATTGATAATAACTTTAAAAAAGTATTAAAAATAAATATTTTTGTAAAAATGCCCTATTCATCCCCCACCTCCCCTACACGAAAAATTGAATGATAGAATAATAAAATCCTTGCATCATAGATCCTGCATTTTTGAAATACCTTTATTTATTTGTTTTAAAAATGACTTGGGTATAGCCGAAACATGTAAATAGTAGAATAAATTAATTTTTAGTTTTTCTTTCGTTTGTTTGTTTTAAGTTTTTTTTTAAAGTTTTCATCTTACACCTTTTAGAAATTAAAAGTTATATATTATTACAAGCTGTTAATTTGTTATAAAATTAAAATCATACATTTCAAACTGTTTAAAAAATACAAATGGTCAAAACGCTTGTAAGGACTTCCTTAAATCCCTGTGAAAGTGTCACAAATGGTTACAATTCGCAATCTGGGAGTATAAAAATAATTATTTGATAAAACAGTGTAAAATGCGGTATGTACTTAAATATAAAGATTTATAAATAACATGCAAACTATTTTAAATAATTTTAGTTGCATACTTCGGATGAAAGCGGTACAACATCATAAATGTTTGTATATCAAATGTTCTTTCGTTTTTTCTTTTTTACTGGTACTGACATTACAAAACATAAAAATATAGTTACGAACAGTAAAATGTTTAAGCTGTTATATTATAATAGTATTTATGTTTTATGCCTAGTTAGTTTAATGAGTTCCATACAACACCCTACTTTAAAAACTGAATCCACTTTATGTTGAAATTAAAATTTTCTGTTTTTTTAATTATTGATATCAGGGCCATTTTATGAGTAATTTTTTGGATTTAATTAATTCAGAAACTTCTAAATTAAAAGAATAAGTTTTTACATAGCTTATCACAATTCGTTTCCATACAGACTGCAGCTTTAAAATTAGGTACTTCTCATTGCATATGTTCTTGAATCTATAATGCATTCGGAAGTAATGTTTTATACTGCATATTAGGGTGGGCCGAAAAAAACATTTTTTCGATTTTCGATGATCTGTAGTGCGGAAAAGTTGCCCTGGTGGTACTAAGTTCACACAAAAAATTGATATTTTTTTGACAATTCCTTCATTTGCCGCAAATGGCTTGAAGTTTTGCTCAAATCCTGATTTTTGAACTTTTTACCAAAAATTTTTAAATGTTAAATTAAATTTTTTTTTGCTGATTTTACTTGAAATGTCATGTTTAGGTACGAAATGTTTAAATAAGCTCTGATTATGTATTATTTAATAGTTATGTGTATTTTGAATTAGCCGATTTTTATATCCTTTTCGCGTGTAAGTGAGCAGAAATTGTAAGTATTGTTTGGTTCTTTCTTCGTTTTTTCTCTTTTGTTGTTATTATGTTATTCGCTCTTCCTTCTGTTTCTCGATGCTTTCAGAGTCGCATATTTGGATAACGGACCACAGCATGTCTTGACAGCAATTCTGGAAGGAGAGGAGAATGTGGAGCTGAAACCAATGAAAACGCAATCAGTCATGATGAGGAAGAGGGAGGAAATATAAGATGGGAGAAACTAAGAAATGGGATATTATTTATTTTTCTGCTCTAAAATACAGATATTGTCAGAAGATTTAGATAGTGGAAACTTTGAAGCAGACAGTTCGTCTGAATCAGAATTTGAACCAGGGTATTCAAAAGTGGACTCGAAAACGCACATTCCTTTCTCACACAGTGTTCGCCGTATTTAGAACTGGTATATCATATAGATAAATTGCGTTAAGAGCTTCATCTGTGCTTCAGGATGCAGGAATTGGGACAGCAGGGAATAAGGATCTCGTTATCGATAAAGACAACGTCAGGAGACCGAAAAAGAAACTTGGAAAGAAGATACAGGGGAAGGAAGATCTTAGAGGAAAAAAAATTACGAGCATATTTTTTTTGATAATAGGAAAAATAAAACGAACTTCATAGAAAAAAAGGGGACAAGCAGTACCGTCGAGAGAAAGACAAAACAAATATCCCCATATTGTCTGAACGTGGTTCGGAATATTTGGGTCACTTGACACCCCCTTCTGGTCACTGTGGAGAAATAGCAAAATCATCATATAATTTTCTAAGCAAGAATAATGCCTGTTTGGAAAAATTTAAGAAGATAACTGCAGCATTTGATATGTATTCTTCATACAAACGATCTTCCCCTCCGACACTGACATCAACTGTCTAAACTAGATGGTAGAAACATTTGACCTAAGACCTTTGCTAACCCATTCGGAGATAGATTACTAGAGTACACAAATTTTCAGCCTTTTGCATTTCTGATGTCCATGAAACAGAATAGGCTCATAGAAAGCGATTTGTACATTTTCGCACGCCATTAATATGTGCTTCGTCTTTCTCTCGACGGTGCCGCTTGACCCTTTTTTCTATGAAGATCGTTTTTCTGTTCTACCATCAATGACTACCGTTGTAATTTTTCATCCTCTAAGATATTCCTCCTCTTGTGTCTTCTTTCAAAGTTTCTTTTTCTGTCACCCAACCATGTATTTTATCCATGACCATATTCTTCTCCTCTGCTGTCACAATTCCTGCATCTTGAAGCACGGATGAAGATCTTAACGCAATTTCCTTATCTGATATACCAGTTCTAAATGAGGCGAATGCTGTGTGAGAAAGGAATATGCGTTTGGGAGTGTCTTCTTTTGAAGCCCCTTGTTCAAATTGTGATTCACATGAACTGCCTGCTTCAAAGTTCCCACTATTTGAATCTTCTGAGAATATCTGTATTTTAGAGCAGAAAAATATCCCATTTCGAAGTTTCTCCCATGTCCTATTTCAACATTCTCCTTTCCTTGCTGAATTGCTGTCAAGCCATGCTGTGGTACGTCATCCAAATATGTGACTCAGAACACATCGAAAATCAGAAGGAGGAGCAAGAAAAATAATAAAGAGAAAAAAGAGAAATCGACGAACGAACCAAACAATACTTACAATTTTTGCTTACTTATACGCGAAAAAGCTATAGAAATCGCCTAATTCAAAATACACATAATTATTAAATAATGCATAATTAGAGCGTATTTAAACATTTCGTGCACTAAACATGACATTTCAAGTAAATTCAGCTAAAATAAATTTAATTTAAAACTTTTAAAATTTTTACTAAAAAAAGTTCAAAAAACAGCTTTTGAGCAAAACTTCAAGTCATTTGCGGCAAATCAAGGAATTGTCCAAAAGAACCTCAAATTTTTTGTGCGAACTTAGTGCCAGCAGTGGCAAAATTTCCGCACTACCCATCATCGGAAATCGAAAAAAAGTTTTTTTCGGCCCACCCTACTGCATTCTTTCATATGACAACAAAAGCTGTATTACAAATTTGAATGTTAGTAACATATGAAAGAATAATATCTAAATGTATGTGATTGTAAGTTTAAAAAAATAAAAATCATGCGTCAAGTATAGATTATGATGCTTTTTCAAGCGCATTTATCATGGTGTAACAAATCGTTACCTTTTTATAATGTGAAACATGATGTCTTAGTAAACAATTAAGGAAAAGCATAACACATTTTAAAACACAATTTCAGTAATTACCACCAACAGTCGGAAAAATATCCGACTTTTTAGTTCATACCTGTATGATCTATATATTTTTAAATATACCACACAGTATCAACATTTAATTCAGTTAAGAAACACAGAACACAGCTGAAAATTCACCTTCTGCAATTTCCGCCAATAAGCGGAAATGTACTCGAACTATTTTTTTTGAGTCCTATATATGATCCTTAGAATATATGCAAACCAAGTAATGTGCAAAAATGTAGCAATATTTAAAAACACATACTGCGATTTAAAACGAATTTCCAGCAATTATTCTTCATAGACAGTTCTATAACCATTTTTTTTTTGTGTGTCCCTATAAATAAACGATATGTGCTGTGATTAATTATTCCTTGAGAGGCCGAAGTTGATCAGATGTGATCCTCCCTCTGTTCTGGTCCACAAACTATCAGCACTTCAGTGACTAATTTCACTCATCTTTCTACTATTGAGTGGGACAAGGAAAGTTATAATAGCTGGTATCTTTAATCGCACATTCTAAACTCACCAAAGCTGTTAGAGCGTCAGTCGATAGAGAAACCATAACAGGTGGTTCCGTTAGTTTACAGTTTTAACCGCGGAATAAATCAATACAAGTTTAAACTTGAAAGTTCAAGTCTGGAATTGCGGATGACAATATTCACAGAACTTCGTGCTTTGACAGTTTCCTTTATGACTGAGGTCCTGATGTTCTCCCCTTCATAGCTATCATTCCAATGAGGCTATTTTCATGATCTGTGAAATAGACCATTCGTGAAATTACAGAAACTATAATCTTTTGCCAAGACCTGCCAAGTAACGGGGGCTACTAACTATAGTGCAAAGATTCTAGAGAACATGATGTATTTATTTAAATTTTGAACCAACTTATACACTACACATTGAGGATGTACTCAGACAGTATGACAAGTCAAGAAGAGGGTTTCTCTGTTCCAACGCACAGTTTCAAAATTCGATTAGCAGTAGTGATCTACTTTGGGTGAAATATTGGTCTAGGGACTCGGCAAATATTGTCAATTGAACACACGCCTGTTAAAAGACTTATAATATTTGAGACATATGCTTGTTGTCAGTTGACAAATCATCTTAGACAACAGCTATGTGATCAGATGAAATTGGCTTAAACTTTTCAATTGGTAATGATACGCAAATTGCAAGATATGAACAAATTGGGCCACTATATGACAGAGGACATATCGTTTGTCATCAAAATATATTATTATAACTTTCCTTGTCCCGCTAAATAGTAGAAAGATATGTGAAATTAGTCACTGAAGTGCTGATAAAGTTTATCGACTAGAACAGAGGGAGGATCATTCTGATCAATTTCGGCCTCTCGAGGAATAATAGCTTCATTTGAAAGCAAGTCATATTATAAAATTCATTTACGTTAAATATTTCTTCACTTTAAGTTTATTTAACCCGTTTCGGTTAAACATCTCTATATTTTAATTAATAAAACACTAAAATATTTTATTCATTTTATATCATTTTTGTGATTCGTGGTGCATGGACTACTGATATGCAGTAAAATAGCAGCAGATAAAGAAATCGTCAATAAAAATGAATACCTTTTTTTATTTTCCAGTCTATTACAAATAGTTAACAAAATTTATGACATATTAATAGATATAAAGTAATCTTATTTACTTCTAGACATATCATAGAAATTATAAAAATTTAGAAATAATGAAAAATTGAAAATTTTTCGATTTTTTTTAAAAATATGGTCTTTTTGCGGCAGTAAACGATTTTATTTCATCATAATGAACATTTACCGGAACATTTCTCATATCTTCATGTAGCTATTGCGTACTATTACAAAATTGTATTAGTATGTTTGGATAATTTAAAAAAAAATTGAAAAAAACATGTTTTTTCAGATTTTTTTTAAACGTTTGCCCTCATGCGGCGGTAAAAGATATTAACAGATCGGTTTAATATTTTACGATTTTATTCTCTATTACAAAAAGGCAAAATTTCCGTGGTATTACATTTCGATTATAAAAATTTCGGTTTTTTCTACCCACCCTAATGAATATATCCTAAATCGTTACAATAACATTCCAATTTCGGGTTGAAATAGTGAGAAAATACCAAACACCTGAACTAAACATGCTAAATTAAATTAAGCAGAAAAACTATTTGAAAGACAGTCTGCCAGATAATATATCAGACATAAAATTGAAATTTGCAGTTGAATACAATGTAAAAGTTTTATTTGAATCCCCATGAATCCCAAATTGTTAAACACAAACTGCTTTGAAATTTAGGAATAAATGTATTAATGGGAAGTAAAGTAGTTATTCTCAAATTAAAGAATTACTAATAAAATTTTAAAACATGTTAATTTGTTAGACATTAGAATCAGGGGGTATCCAAGAAATAAAGTGTGTAAATTACTCATATTACGAAGGAATGGATGTAAACGAAATCATGAATCTAAACATGTTACATTATTAAAGTATTCAAATATGTGAAACGTTCTGTATAATATATAAAACATTAATATAAAATATTTATATTGTTTTAGAAAATGTCACGCAATAACATATTTTATACAGTCTTCAAGCTTATTTAAGGATTTGGAATTAGATCATTGTTTATATTCTTGTAAAAATTAATGATGCCATAAGAACATGCAATGTAAATGATTGAGGTCAGTAAATTGTAAAGAAAATTCATTTAAAAGGTAAGTATTTCTCAGTGCGTTTGCATTTATTTGCCCATTAACATTTATAAAGAAATTATGGGAAAATTTCAAGAAGTGATCATTTAAAAAGGTATGACAAAAAAAAGATATCGCACAAAGTGCATAAATTTACTTGCAAAAACCTTTTATCAAATAGAAATTTCAAGGATTCACGTATGACTAAAAACAAAATGTTTTATTTCATAATTAAAAAACATTTCTATTTCATTAAAAAAACAAATAATCGGGAAAACAGTTTAGATTTCAACCAAGTTTGTTTTACATTACCCAGCTGATAAAATAATATGCATTTCAAAATTCTCTTTTATGTTTCTATTAACAGACGACTTTAATAATGTTTTCCAGTGAAATCCAGAGTGCCCAAAACGGAGAAAAAGAATTTCTTCCCTAAAAGTAATATTTTCCCCTTTTATTATAGATATCATTTATACAACCATGATTTTACACAATCATGCTTAAAACAACTTATGTAAGGCTAGATAATATTGTCTGAAGGAACTAGTCCATTTCCTAGACCGACTCATATTCAAAATGAATTCAGTTGCTTAAAGGAATGTAAATGATAACGCTTCTAAAGATTTTAAAACTTTAAAAGTTACAGATATCCAAAATATTCTACTTGGTGTATCGAAACTTTTGACGTTAACTATGTTTTTTGAAAAAATTTAAACACTATTCTTAAATTTATTTCTGATTATTGGAACGTTTACAAATTAAGCTGACTTTTAAATTATCAATTTCATTACGTGAATTTTTATTCACTGTGCTAACAAGGCGTAAAAACAGAGTGAAAAAGTATCCAGGCCAGGGTTCGAACCTGGGTCTTTGGATACTTTTCACTCTGTTAGTTTTACCCCTTGTTAGTATTGTGGATAAAAATTCGCGTAATTGAATTTAGATTTCAGGGGCGTAAACCATCGTTTAGAAATTATTATGTTTTAAATAGATTTTTATATCTGTGTAATTGTAATTCACATGTTTTCAAACCAAGCTCTATAACAAAGGGATATCTCCATGAAAATTTTCAGAATTTCCTTCAAGATTTATTGAAAGACATATTGTCAAACTTCTAATACTAGATATAAATTAATACGAAAATAATTTCGGAATCTAGTGTACACTTACACATGCTAATAAATTTTTAAATGAATTGTAACGAATTATTTAATAATTAATCATTTTTTGTTAGACTTGTAAATTAAATTTGTTAGAATGTATTAGTAGTTTTCCAAGGTTCGACCTCAGTTGAACAAATCCTTCACCGATAATGCAACTAATGAGAAAACTAGCCATATACAGTGTGATTCATAAGTATCGAAACAATAGGTTACTTCCTTAAATATATTCCCTAGACCCATACTTCAAATTGAAAATTTTCATAAAAAAAGGTGCAAAATATGATGACATAAGTTGCAACTCCATGGAGTGTCTATTTGAAAAAATACGAAAATTAATTTTTATACGGCCCCGGTAGATTAAAAATTCCAATTAGGAAAACTTTCCTTATCCATTCCTGAATTAAACACAAAAAATTGCATCTTGATATCTGCAAAACTCGCAGAGTTATGATCGTTTAAATAAATCATCAGGTTTTAAGTGATTAGACACAAATTGAAATGAATGAAATTCAAGAAACAATATTACTTTAAGAGTTCTAGGAAACATATTAAAATTTATTTATTGAGTTAGAATTTTGATTTTCTTCTTTCTTGTGATGGCTAACCATCTAATTTGTAAAAAAAAAAAAATCATATCCTAAAATTTCTCATAAAGTTTAAGAAAATTTTAAATGATTAGAATATTTTTAAGTGGGGTTATTCAAAATCGTTATACTCGAAACATCATTCAACGGATTTCAATTTTTTTTTCATTTAATTAGAAAGGAAACTATAAATTTAGTTTTGCTTCAGAATTTTTTTAAATAGTAATTTTAAAAATATTTAAAATCTTTATTTAAAATCTTTATTTGATGTAACTTATTTTTTAAATCATATTTTCGAAAGTAAATATTTTCTCAAATTTACCGAAATGTAAAATAATCAAAAAAGACATGTTCCAAGTTTGCACTTTTTTATTTAACCATTCTTGACTTATAATAATTTAAAGGCGAAAAATGATTAAAGAAATCATCATGCAGAAAAACGCATTTAAAGTTTTAAACAAACATTGACTCCTAATAAAATGCTTAAATTGTTCTTAAAAAATTGAAAAAGGAAACAACCCCTTTCTGTAACTTAAACTTCCAATTCAGTTTAACTTTTGCCCTTTTCACCTCCTTTCTGTACTATTTAAATGTCCGTAAATAAATGTTAAATGTGTAATTTAAAACAATGCTTTTCCTAACATGCCGATTAAGAGTTTTTTTCATAATTTTAGTCCTCACAACTTCAGGCTTTTTATCGTCCCGGTGAGGCCGTTAAAAAAGTCTGTATTCTGGGGCCGGGACGGGCCAGGCCCGGGACTGGCGACTTCTTTCTAAAGACTCAGCCAGGCCGCGCCTAACGCATTTTTTTCATACCGAAGAGAACAAGGACTAGCTTCCTTCTTCCTAGGTCTCCACGGGCGAAATTTTCAGTCCCAGTGTCGACACAACCCGTATTAAAATCATTGTCTCTGACTGACCTAAGCCGTGCAAAATTATGTAAAATTTGGCTCAGACCAAGAACTTTTACAAAAAATGCGTATATTTTTAAATGGCCATTATTTTACAATAAAACTTTAAAATTCATTTTTTTTAAAGAATAGTAGATTTTAAGGCAAAAAAAAAAAATTAAAATTCAGTAAAACTAGTAAAAAAGAACCTGCCTATTACGGAATCTTAACTGAAAAATCTGCTTATCTATGCAAAATGATTATAATAATTCCTAAGAAAAAATAGACTACATTTACAACTCGTAAGAAGGGAACTTGTCTATAATGCATTTTTTTTTTCTTTCTTATGTGATTCCGTCTAAAAAGATTTTACTGTAGAGCATTTTTCAAAGTCTCCAATACATGGAAAATGGATAAACGATATTAAAGGATAAGTGAAACATTTACGTATAAATAGAGATTCATTAATAAAACAAATAATCACAGCTTTTGGCGCTTCTTTAAAAAGAATTATTATATCATGAAAAAAGAAAAGTTATAATAAGTGCAGCTCATATTGAAAATATTAGAATAATTACCTTTTTTTTTACAAATTGAAAATATCGTTTTGGTAATTTAATGCTTTTAACGCAAATATGCAAACGATATTTTTATTAAGAACTTATTGTTGATTAAACTTATTTATTATCATAGAATTAATATTATTCTTGAAAAGATTAGTTGAAAAAAAAAATATTTTGAAAAGCCAAAATATTAGAATATTTATTCAAGTTGTTCAAAATATTAGAATATTTCACATTAGTTCTCCTTTAATTTTCACCAATTCATAATTCGTGGCATCGTTGATTAAATTCAGACGATTTTATTTAAAATCAGTATTCATTTTGCAGTTTGTTTGCTTTTTCGTCTTAAAATGGGTCGTGTGAGTGATATTCCTGAATCTATTAAACTTCGTATGGTTGATTTGTACCGGCACGGTAAAAATCAATGTTATGAAGCGAATTATTTACATTGTTCGCAATCACGCGTTAGTAAAATACTAACACAATGTTAAAAAAAAAAATGGATAATTTCAAAATAATTGCCGAAATGGCGGCCGAAAACCAAAAACATCTGCTATAGATGACAGGAAACTGAAGCGCATGGTTAAGAAAAACCGTTTTAAAAGTGTGCGATTCTTGCTCCGAAAATGGAAAGAAGAATGAGTTGAAGTTTTTTGCGAGCGAGTTCGTTGTCCAGCTTCATTCGCCATCTTGTTTCAAAATGGCGGCCATTTGAATTTTGCGGACACTTTTGGAAAATTTTTAGGTTTCCTAACTTTCTCTTTAAAATGACCTATATTGTTAACTTACACTGTGTGACTCTTTAAAATTTCTTTTAAAGTTTCTAACATTTTGTTTAAAATGATACATAAGAGTTTGCATTTTGTGAAACGTAACTTTTTTTTATAAGTATTCAATGTTAGAAAATATAAAAAAAATTAAAAAATGCAAATGTTCGCCATTTTGAAACAAAATGGCGGATGAAGCTGGCCAACGCACACGCTCGATAGAAACGTCAACTCCTTCTTCTTTCCATTTTCGGTGCAAGAACCGAACACTTTTGACAACGTTTTTTTTAACTATACACTTCAGTTTCTTGTCATCTCTAGCAGATGTTTTTGGTTTTCGGCCGCCATTTCGGCAATTACATTTTGAAATTTTCCATTTTTTGAATATTGTGTTAGTATTTTACTAACGCTTGATTGCGAACAATGTAAATAATTCGCTTTATAACATTGATTTTTACCGAGCCGATAAAAATCAACCATACGAAGTTTAATAGATTCAGGAATACCACTCACCCGACCCATTTTAAGACGAAAAAGCGAAGAAACTGCAGAAAGATTTTAAATAAAATGTCTGAATTTAATCAGTGATGCCACCAGTTTTGAATTTGCGATAATTAAAGGAGAATTAATGTGAAATATTCTAATATTTTGAACCACTTGAATAAATATTCTAATATTTTGACTTTTCAAAATAATTTTTTTTCAATTAATCTTATCAAAAATTATGTTAATTTTAAGATAATAAATAAGTTTAATCAACAATAAGATTTTAATAAAAATATCGTTTGCATATTTGCATTACAAGACATTAAATTACCAAATGATATTTTTAATTTGTAAAAAAAAAAGTAATTATTCTAATATTTTGAATATGAGCTGTATTTTTGGTCAGAACTCCTCCATATGTAACAATTTTTAACCATATAAATGTAAAAAAATCTATAGAAATTCAGCCAGGCCGAGCCTAGATTGCAGCCGGGCCTAGATATTTCGACCCGTGCAGACCTCTAGTGCAGACCACCAGCTTATTTTGAAGGCAGGTTTAATGTAAAATCTATACGCTGCTATTTTATGTCCAAAGGAGAGGCACTGTCTGAAATCGACTTTTTATAATGTACAATTTGTGGATGATCCCTATCTTGCATTCAAAATGAGTCAAAAATTAGTCGCTCAGGGGCATGGATAAATGGTGTAAGTCACGAATGTTGGATTTTAATATCTCTGCGAATTTTGAAGATATCGAGATGAAATTTTTGTGTTTAATTCAGGATTGGTTAAGGAAAAATTTCCTAATTGGGAATTTTAGTCTACAAGGACCGTATAAAAATTTAGTTTTTGTATTTTCTCAAATAGATTACCCATGGGGTTGCAACTTATGTCATTAAATTTTGCACCTTTATTTTATGAAACTTTGCAAGTGGATGTATGTGCCTAGAAGCAATATTTAAGGAAATAGCCTAGTCCCTAGTAGCAAAATGTATATGGCCCTTGAATGGCCTCTTATCGAAGTCCGATGACACGATAAGTGGCCGATTATCGCATTCTCATCGGAGAGGGATGAATTTCATCGGCAATTACTCAGAAATGTCTCATTGGCCTGAGATCTATGGATGATCGCAATCTGATGAATTTTAGAAAAATTTGTGATGAAACACCGAGGAGTACGATTTGATAACGATGAAAATGCGATGACTTTTAGATGAGTTATCAAGCAAATTTTGATTAGAAAGCGATGAATTATAGATTGGTTGGTTGGGTGTATAAATGAAAGCGATTTCAGAATATTTATTTTCGAAATATACATACATTAAAATTTTAAGCGTCAAAAATGTAAATACATTCTTTTAATTTCTATTAGCTTTACTACAATCGTTTGAAACAAAATATTTAAACAAAAATATCCAAATTTTATTTTTATTTTTTGAAGGAGGGGGAGGGGTGAGCTGAGTTAGAAAGAGTTCCATATTTATTTTTATTTCTGAACGAATACTACTCCTTCATTTAAATAATCCTATTAAATTCTATTATTTATCCTCTTCCTAAAGCCTTTTATTTTAAATCAATTAAGTTTGCTTGTTTTCAACAAACTGATTTAAAAAAAAAAATCAAATGCATTTTTTAAGTATTAATATTCGACTAGCAATTACCACTCTTATTGTTTATCATTATGTTTGATAGAAATATTTTAAAAGAATTTTATTAATTCTAAATTATTGTTCTGCTTTGATAAGTTTTTGCCCCTTAAATTTTTCATTATAAAATATGAAAGGTTATTTCTTTCATTTTATTAGACTTTAAAAGACGAAAAATGCAATTGGGCCTTTTTCTACCAAGGTACATGAATAATTCAGTAAGTTATACTGTTGTATAAACACTCATAACTCAAAAGAGTATATATTTTTAATTAAGCATATTTACTGGAAAGGGGGGGGGGGGATTGGTGGGATTCAGGTGTCTAAATAGGTAGAATTTCGGTCTGTTCAGATATCCTTGACAAGAGGCATACAAAAGCAAAGGGCATCACACCCTCCTCGTTTAAATAAAGACCATTTTTTATCACACGAACTGTCCAAACACATACCCATATTTGGCAATAAACCGTTTTTCCCAAAAATAAATACTTTGAACCAGAAAATTTAATTAAATGTGCCTTGCTTCTATTTAGTAGTGATTTGAAATATACTTTATTTCATTAAATAAATTTCTGGTTTAAAGTTTTTTTCTTCTTTCACTACGTGGGAAGGTGGTAATAAGTATACTTATTACAATTTCTTTGTTAAATATTTGATAATTCATATCTGTAAAGTGCAAAAAAATAACTCTTGAAGAAGCACACTGTAATAACAGATTATATTTCTAAAACAAATGTATGAATTAGGTTCAGCTTTGCAAGTTCCATTTTTAAGTCAAATCAATTTCATTTAACCCCTTGAGAGGCAAGTGATTGCGTTCCTGTAATGTTAAATTCACACCGGGATCTTTGAAAAATTCCGTTTCAAAATAAAGAAAAGCAATTTTACAAGTTTTTTCCATCAAAGTTACAAAAATAAAATTTATTTAAAAGTTTCCGGTGCAAATCTCGATTAAACTTAGGTGGGATAAAATATATCCCATCGTCCCTCAAGGGGTTAATATTCACAACTTTCACACCTACGGTTAATTTCTTTTCTATTAGTCTTATGTCATGCTGATACTTCACAATTGTATTGTCTGTGAAAACCCTAACTGTAGGGAAGGTAGGGGATTTCCCCCTCTGAAATATTTGTATCTTAATATGATTTAAGAAAAATTGACAGAAAAACTAAATTAATATATTACTAATTATTGATCAATCTAATTGTCAAATGTATTTGAAAATAACTTTTTGAGACTTTCTGATAATTTTTTTCCCACAACACTGCTGTTATGATTTTTTTCATTCAAAACATTTACATAAATTTATATTTATTATGGAATTGGGCTTCATTAAGCAGCACAGGATCAACATTCTCTGGAAGTGTAGGAAAAAATATTTTCAACACCTAGACTTATGCATCCAGATGCATAGGTCACAATAGTTGAATGCGAACAAATCCACACAAAGTGGAATAAGCAAAGGCTTTAATGCTCGTGATATTTAAAATGTTTAACATTTAACTGATTTTGTTTATTAATCCATAAATTTCTGATTGAAACAAAATTTAAAATACTATTGTAGTAGTTATACAGTCAAACCTCGTTAACATAAATCTCAAGGCAAATTAAAAGTTTTTTCCTGATGTTATCATCAGTTTATATTATTATTAATAAAACCGTTGTATTAATTTTGACAGGCATTGTAGGAAAAATTTATATTAAAAGTACACCAGGTTAATTCTGTACATGTTAATGAGGTTTGAATGTACTTTTTGTTGTTTAATAGCAACAGCCATCTCCTGTTACTTTCTGTTTAGATATTAGGGCAGATAACTGAAAAAATACATTATCTTAATTAGATTTTTTTTCAGTTTTATATCTCTATGCCTATATAAAATATCACATTAATGTTAGCTATTTTATCTTATTGTTTCTAAACTTGAAGTGTTGTTTTAAGAATCTACATATACTATCTGCATTTTTTAATTACTAAATGAATAAAATACCCTAATTTCTAGTGCATAATCTGCTGAGAAATTTTAATAAATAAGATTTATGTTATTTCTATTTTTTACATATTATGCAACATATTTAAATAAACTTTATTGGTCTAAAACTTATTTGATTGGCTGCAAACTATGTACATCTGAAATTAGCGTACACAAAAAGTACTTAAATTCTGTTCAATTAACTTACTCATTTAATATAAATGTATTATTTGAAAGTTTTATTAAGGTTAAACAATGACAGAAAAAAAAAAAAAAAAAAAAAATGTTGCTTCTTCCTGTAACCCTTCGTATAAATCGAAACAAAAATCTTCTACGTTAAAAAAGTTTCTGAAGCAATTAATTGTCACAGATAATTCAAATGTTGCTTTGTACATTCACATCCCATAAAAAGTAGAAATAATAAAATATTTATTGAATATTCATGCATAAGAATTTAATGAGGACACCAGTTTCAAAACTCCTTATCTAAAAGTTAAAAAATAGAGTTTTCTCTGTCATTCCATTCTACTGGTACCGGTGGACATGAATCTGGAAAACAATACCATCTGCAAAACACTAGCTTTATTGCGTATTTCTGGCATTGTAAAATCTTGGTTTACAATGAAAACCAATGGCCACGATCAGAGGTTTTTCACGATTTCCCAAAATTTGATTTACTGGATAAGGCAAATTTTGAAACTCACATACTCAAATATAGCTAATAATTTCCAAATCAAACTTTAATTAACTCATTTGATATAAATTTAAGATTTATTTATTTTTAAATAACACATAACATACACAACAAAAGAAATTCAAAGTAAGTTTAAATATATAAGTGCATCAATTACACTGTTTTTATTTATAAATAATGTTCCAACAGGAACAAACAAAAGCTAATGCGTTTAAAATAACTTTGGAAAAAAAATTCTCAAGAGAAATTGATCTTTATTTTGTATCTGGAGAATTACATGAAGTATCTTGTTTTAGAAGTGTTCTGGTCAAAGAATCAAGCAGGACGGAATGCCACCTTTTCTTAAGCGTAGGTAACATATTCCATTTTCTGCAGTGTAGAGGGGGAACTCATGAATGTCAGCAGATGTAAAATGCAGTTCACAAAGCTAGACAAAAAGAGAACAAAACAGTAAATTTTTATGCATAATCATGTGTATGTATATACATATAAAAGCGTGGTTTATTTCAGTTAGCTTTATTAAGTACACTTGTAGTATTTTATTTCCATGGGAGAGATATGGGGTCATTCTAAAAAAAAAAAAAAAAAAAAAAGTCCATTTTGAAATTTTTAAGAAAGAAAAAATATCTTTTGAGATGGTTGAATACTAATTCAAAAATAGAAACTGAATGTGGATTTATGATTTTGGCCCCATTTTTTTTTAATTTATTTATCTTGGATTTTTTGGGTTTGCACAATTTGAAATAATTGTAAAAATTTTGGTCTGTGCAGACCTTTAATGCCTACTGTTATTTAACATCTGTTAATTTTTCTATATACAAGCTAAAATTAACAAAGATAAAACTTTCCAATAGCAACCTGCAAATTTACAAAGAAAAAAAAAATTAAGACTTCATATACAAAATTACACTTTGTTTCTACAAACAGTTTCAGCGTTATTAACCATTTTACAAAGAAGCAATTTTGGAGATTTTCTCCATATTGAAACCTGGCACTTATATCAATATACCCTACAGATTTCACCCAAAATATTATTTCAAACAACAACAACAAAAAAAACCAGCTTTTTGCTATGAAGAAAAGGTGGTTTTATGATTTTATTGGATTTTCTATAATTTTCTTTAAAGGCAGTATACCATTCATTGTGTCGAAAAGTAATCCAATTTCTTTTCTTTTTTTACATAGAAAGAATAAAGTAACATAAAAACTGAATTTACCCAGTTATTATTCATAGTTTGTAGTATAACAGATATTTTTATTATACAACAACAACTCTTAAAACTGATAGAGATATTGTCAGTTGCATATACAACATTTTTAGCTTGACATGTAAAATATACAGTTTAAATGGATCAACCAATCACGTTTTTTCTTTTTGGAAATAGCAGAATATTTTGTTGTAATAATAATATATTCTTTGAGCTACACTGCAGTTAGAGAAAAAAGGTTGGAAAAGATGACACTTTTTTCTAAAAACAATTCCCCCCCCCCAAAAAAAAAAAAAAATTAAATTTCAATGAGCTCCTGTAAAATTTGTAAAAAGTTTACACCACCATCGTTATTTTATGTCACACAGACCTTTCGATTCGAGACAGATTGCAGACAGTTTGAAGCGAAAATTTTACATTTTTGGCTTTATTTTCAGTCACACAGATTAAAATTTTACAATATCTGTTTTATTTCAGGCCCCATGTGCAGAAACCAAACAAACAAAAAAAATCTACAATTTTGTATAATTTTATTCTTGCAAACCCGAGGAGAAAAAAAAAAAAAAAGCCAAATTTTCACAATTTGTGTTATAAAATTTAAAATATATTTCAAAATCAATATTTCTAAGTGGAAATAATGCCCTTCAGAGAAACACTTGAAAAAGCTAGCCGCCCACTCCACCCCCAAATTGGCATTTATCTTTGCATTTTCTAAAACTTTAATTCAATCAAGAATTGATTAATTAAAAATATTCTTTAATTAATTAAAAATCAAATAAATTACTTTTAATAAACTCTTGTTAAAATTATGTTCATTATTTTACTTAGATTAAATAATGATACAGCTGTGAAAGCATGAGAGAATTTGAAAAAAAAAACGACAGTGATTTTTTCAAGTGGGCCTGCTCGCAAACCTTCCAATTGATAAGAATAAGTGATTTAAGATAATACTATGTCCAGTAATACTATTATGTAGAAAAGTATTACTCATCCTTGTTGAAATTATGACTTTAAAAGGGATAAAATATATTGAAGGGTTTCGGTAATTTTTGCTTTTTACAATTCTCCCTGAAAATTTAATAATGAATTTTTCATATCTGTACCATGTTTGAAAATTGTCCGACCAATGTTGTAAACCGCATTTCAAAATTTCCAACTCATTTTTCATCAACTCATTTCCAACTCAACCAAAATTAGGTGTCCTTTTTTAATGACACCACCCTCGAAAGGGTTAAACACTATATATGAAAACATAAGTTTTGGCCACTCCCCTTTCACCAATTTTTCTGTAGCTGTCATATTAGCATCTTTTTGTTTTCTATGGACTCTTAAAATATTATTTTTCATGTTTTCTCCAATGCTGAAGCTGGCATTACTTGCAACAAATCCATTTTTCTATACTAACTGCTTTAAACAATGCTTTCACATTTTTTCCAATACCGAAGTTAGTCGTCACTAGCAACAAATCTACTTTTTCCTATTTTCTACTAAGCCATCTGCTTTAATCTATGTTTTCTCTTTCTGCCAATGCTGAAACCAGCCATCAACTGCAACAAATCCACTTTTCTCCCATTTCTCTCTGCTAAATCATCTGCTTTTTGTCACATGAGTAGACCACTGACTCTTGCATCTTTTTTGCCGATTGTTTGAAAACAAAAATGTCAGCATCTTTTCCACTTCAGTTTGTAATATTCTGTATTACCATTCTTTTCTTTTTTTATTAAAAATCTTTCGATTTTTAAAGATTTTGCACATAAGAGGTTGAATAATTTTTAATTGAACTGCAGCATTGTGTTGGCTCATTTGAGGTAAAATATAACGATGTAAAATCTAATTTTTTTTAAATACTTAAATCCATTTGCTTTTCATTCATAGTAGCCATTGCCATTGACTTTCAAAGATAATTGAACAATATACAACTTACCACAACTGGTTGTCTGATATAGGTCAAAATTGGGAAATTTCATTAGCGGCCACTGGCCGGTAGAACTAGTTTTTTAAGTGGCCACTTTTTTATTTAAAAATACTAAACAGTAAAATTTCTATAAATATTCATCTAAAACTGAACAGCCCAAATAAATATGTTAATGTACATATATTGGAACCCAAAAAAAGCAGAATCCTTGATGAAATGCAAGAAAATTTTATTCTCTCCTTGTAAAAAAGTGGCCGCTGATAGACAATTTTTCACTGGCCACTTTTTCTCATTTACTGGCCCTGTGGCCGGTGGCTAGTGCTAATTTTAACCTTTATTGTCTGACTAGAACTTTATTTGATAACGAAATAAATGGTTACGTGACGCTGCTAGCAGGTATATAATTTTTGTTCCCATTCCGAGGTTTACTGAAGCTTTACCCTTGCAGCAGCTGTTGCGAGCTACTCACCTACATTCCTTAATTGACTGCATATTCCCATGTCATGCATGCATCTGCAACGTGATCACAAAAAATTCATAGGGATAAATTGCTACATTTTTTCTTATTTAGAATTCATGCCTTGAAAGGGCTTTTTAACAGAACTTCGCTTGTAACGGCTGCTGAAAAGGCAATACCATTAAACAAAGTATTTATCACACAGAGCGATGCTTTTAGCATGAATTGTTAGGTCGGGACATGATGATTTTGATAACACTAACAGGCTGATATTACACATAATCACATTAAGCAGCATCTGCTGCAAAAAGTAGTTTCTTTAGCATAAACATAATTATAATTACCCTTAGATTTCTCTTTAAAATCACGATGCAAGGAAACACTGTTTGCCTTCTCAGAGAGTGGTCTCATAGGAATTTCAAGAACATCCTAAGGATAAAAAAAAAATTAATATAAAAAAAATAAAATGTATTGCATTTCATTAAAGTACCGAGACACAAAAAAAAGCAATTGCATAAAATTTCTGGATTTCTTGATGTTTTTCAGGTGCAATGCTAAAAGTTAAGAATCATAAAATAGAATTCTTTTTTTAAAGATAAGGAATTTTAATGTACAAATAGTATCGACTCTAGGCTAATTTGGAAGGGCGTAAAGCACGGTGGACCTTTTCAAACTACATTATGCACCCAGTGGTCCTTACTGCTCTTTTGGATGCACCCTTTTTATTTAATTTTATTGCAAAATATGTCAATCGGCTGCAATAAAAAAATTTGAATTTCACTAATTGGCTGAGGGGAAAAAAATAGCAAAATTCATCGAATATGGGAAGGGAATGCGAAATTTGTCAATTGGTCATAGAGAAGGGGAAAAATCGAGAAATTTGCCAACTCCATGCAAGAATATAACTGCAAAATCAATTAATTGTGATCGATTGATGGAGAAAAAATATCAAATTGTCTATCCACCTCAGAATAAAAAAATCATGCAATTTTTCAATGCAACAGAGGAAAAACAGAGTAATTTTGTGAATCAGTCAGAAGACGAAATGGCAGGATTTGTAAATCGGTCGAAAAATTTGATAATTGGTCAAGACAGGGCTTGAAATTAAATTTTTCTTAGGAAGAGAGTCTCCCTCCTAACATTTATAAATGGAGGTGGAGTTGAGCTGTTTAAGGGAGGAGAGGGGGAGGGAAAAAATCTTTAAAATTCACTGTTATTTTACATGCTATTTAAAGTAATACATTAACACGGACATGACAAAATACCATTGAAGCAATTTAAATCAACAATTCAGAATAATTAGTATGCAAAATTTTTTCAATAAGGAAGAAAATCAAGCTGTTATACAGTCTATTATTCAACTTTCAATCAAATGTCATGAGTTCTTACAATGGGGTTGTTAAATGTAGTTCAGAAATTAGTTTTTATTCGATTTTGTGCCCTGAATTTCCTTTCAGAAGGTAAAATTGTGACAGACAGCACAAGCTCAACATTTATAACTTTGGAAATTATTGAAAATGTATGATTATGCTCGCTTTAAAAAATTTCAGGAAACTTTGCAATATTTAACATGCCTCCATTTTTAACTACTTGCATGAACAATGTATATTTGCTGATGGCATCATAAATATCCATTTCAGAATGAAATTGTTTTATTATATCCTTAACGAAATTATAGTCAAAACAGGACTCCCTGGCATTTTCTTTGATTAACAAACTGACTGTTGAAAAAACAGAATTTCGTCCAATCTATGGCAAAAAGTAAACGTTAAATTTGCAGTTGATTCAGAATAAAAAAAAAAAATCAAAATCTGAAATTTACAACAAATTTTCTGAAAGGTTACAGCAGATAGGTGAGGGGGGGGGGGAGGAAGGGAGAACAATCAATTTTCTTCTGGAGCTAATTATTTTTGTTGCAAGTTGAGTAAACTTTGTTTTTGGTTCGGGTCGATTTCAGGCTGAGCGTACATTCCTGCAAGTTGGGTTCAGGTTAAAATCAATTTTTCAAAAGTTAGTTCAGTCTATTATTTCAGATTAACCCCTAGGGGACAAGCGATCGGTATATGTGCCACTTAAGGTACTCAGAATCCTTCATTATTCTCACCAGTTATTTTTTAATGTAAAATTTACCTTATTTAATCAGAGGATTTTCGCGATTCAACTAAAGAAAATTTTCTGTTTTTAAAAACCGGTGGTAAAAGATTAAAATTAAGCCTCAAAGGGCTCTCATCACCAAGGGGTGAAAAACTATACCTATAATAATAAACAAATATTTGTATGTGTGTGTGTGTGCTGTTTTCCAAAGAAACCGCAACTTTTTTCTGCGAACCATTCACAAAATTTGCGTTTTTTCCCCTATGACCTTTGATGAAATTTGCATTTTTTAAGAGGACCTTTGACTACTAAATTCAAGTTTTTGGCATCCTACGAAGAAATTTGAGTTTTTGGCATCCTTCGAAGAAATTTGAGTTTTCGACAACCTTCGAAGAAATTTGAGTTTTCGACATCCTTCGAAGAAATTTGAGTTTCCGACATCCTTCGAAGAAATTTGAGTTTCCGACATCCTTCGAAGAAATTTGAGTTTTCGACATCCTTCGAAGAAATTTGAGTTTTCGACATCCTTCGAAGAAATTTGAGTTTTCGACATCCTTCGAAGAAATTTGAGTTTTCGACCTCCTTCGAAGAAATTTGAGTTTTCGACATCCTTCGAAGAAATTTGAGTTTTCGACATCCTTCGAAGAAATTTGAGTTTTCGACATCCTTCGAAGAAATTTGAGTTTTCGACATCCTTCGAAGAAATTTGAGTTTTCGACATCCTTCGAAGAAATTTGAGTTTTCGACATCCTTCGAAGAAATTTGAGTTTTCGACATCCTTCGAAGAAATTTGAGTTTTCGACATCCTTCGAAGAAATTTGAGTTTTCGACATCCTTCGAAGAAATTTGAGTTTTCGACATCCTTCGAAGAAATTTGAGTTTTCGACATCCTTCGAAGAAATTTGAGTTTTCGACATCCTTCGAAGAAATTTGAGTTTTCGACATCCTTCGAAGAAATTTGAGTTTTCGACATCCTTCGAAGAGATTTGAGTTTTCAGCATACTTCGAAGAGATTTGAGTTTTCAGCATACTTCGAAGAGATTTGAGTTTCTGCGATCCTTCGAAGAAATTTGAGTTTCCGTGATCCTTCGAAGAAATTTGAGTTTCTGTGATCCTTCGAAGAAATTTGAGTTGAAAAGTGAGAAGGTTAATGAGATTCATGTTTTTTCTGTGATTCTTTGATGAAATTTGCGTTTTATTCATGATGCTTTGATTAAAATGTTTTTTCTGCGAACAACTGACAAAATCAATTTTTTTGGTGACCATTTGTCGCTTTTTCAGTTATATATTTTTTATGTCTGAATTTCCAGACTGATGACTGATTTTTCATAATTTTTTGAACTTAATGCCTTAAATTTTCTGAAAATTCGGATAAGAATCACCCCCCCCCCCCACCCGAATTCATTAATTGGCCATGAAAAATAACACAAAACTTGTCAATCGATCTTGGGGGAAAACCCCCACAAAATTTGTTGATCAGTCAAGGGAAAAAAAATTTAATTTCAACAACCTTTCATAGTAAAAAACTCGCAAACGTATGAATCGGTTGTGCAAAAATATCACTAATTTGCACTCATTTTTTAAATAATTTTTAGCATTTTTCTGTTGTTCAGAGGGGGGGGGGGGGGTCATTATCCACCTTCTTGGATCAGGGCTGAAACTAGCCTTTTTTGCACCCGGGGCAAACATGGATTTTGACGCACCTTCCCCCCTCTTCTGCAACGTATATTTATGAAGAGAATTTTACTAATTTTCTACTATCCGACTTATTTTAAAATTTAAAATATGAAATCATAAAATATGTAATACTGAACTACGTAATCTACAATGGCAGATCCCAGGGTGGGGCGATGGCCAACAAAAATATTCTAAATAAACTTTGATCTCCTTCTTGGTGCGCTTCCAAACAAAAATCACCAAATTGGCACGTTTTAGCGTTTTGTCTCCCAGATTTCCAAACTCTTGGAGACACCACGCAAAAGTGTGCCTTTTAAGATGGCGACAATCAAAATAAAGCAAAAATACATATTTTAAAACACAGAAAATACACAAACTTTGAAAAAGAAAATCATACATTAACCGCTCGTTAATAATTTTACTACCTGTACAAGAAAAATGTAGTACACACACCTAATTTTAAATACAAAACCACCCTTTTTCAGTTTAAAAAGTATATATAATATTAAGCTTTGACAGAAATTAATCATTTTTTCCCTTTAATACATAATTAAATAACATTAAAATTCAAAAAGAATTTAAAATTATTTCATTTTTTAAATAATGTTTAGCATTATTCTGTTGTTCAGGTGATAGGGGGGGGGGGGGGGGTCATGCTCATGACCCACCTCTTGGATCCACCATTGTTTACCACGCATAAAAAAAAAAAAAATGCAGCACCTGCTACCGTTCTGCTACTGAGTGGCAGAGTACCCAAATGAAACTGCACTTTGATCCCCTTCTCGGTGCGTTTCCAAAAAAATCGCCAAATTGGCCCGTTTTTGCGTTTTGTCTCTTAGAATCCCAAACTCTAGGAGACATCATGCAAAAGCATGCATTTAAAGATGGCAACAATAAAAATAAAGCAAAAATACATATTTTAAAACACAGAAAATACACAAATTTTGAAAAAAAAAAAAAAAATCCCACATTATCCGCCTGGTAATCATTTTATTTTCTGTACAAGAAAAATGTGTACTCACCTACTTTTAAATACAAAACAACACTTTTTTAGTTAAAAAATATATACAGTAGACTCCCTCAAATCCGCACAGCTTGGGACCAGAGGTTGTGCGGATTTTATAATTTTGCAGATTTCTGGTTATTGTTTTGTTTACATTTTTTAAACAGTAATTTGAATGTAGCTAATGATGTAATCGAAATTATATGAATGCTTGCAATATAGCAAAATATTAAAATAGTAAAGTATTAAACTAAAATAATAAACAGTAAGATAATTTTAAAAATGATTAATATTTTTAAATAAAAATAAAGTTAAATTTTTAAAAATTAAATAATTAATGTATAATTAAATATGCATAATAAAGATGAATTATTGAATGAAACTTTCCTCTTAAAGGTACCATGTTAATAATTTCACATAAAAATCATAAAGTAAGGAAGTTGTATTTAAGGTTTAGTCAGATTTAATATGCAAAAAAGTTTGATTGATACATATATATATTTAGTAAAAAGATTGTGATTATTACCAATGATATTGGCAATATCTTGATTTTTAACAGAAATAAATTTATACTTATTTCATGAAAAACCATGAGTTCAGTCATATTATCTATAATTACATATTAGAATACATGCAGAATAATTATATAAAACTAAAAAATTCTGTAATTGTGTTCTGGCATCTGAACTAAAACTTTCATTGTTTACATCTGTAATGATGTGTGGATTTTAGGTTTGCAGATTTGAGGGAGTCTACTGTATATATTAAGCTTTGACTGCAATTAATCTTTTTTTTTCCCTTTAATACATAGTAATTAAATAACATTAAAATTCAGAAAGAATATAAAATATATTTCATTTTTTAAATAATTTTTAGCATTTTTCTATTGTTCAGGGGGGGATTACCCCCCCCCTACTGGATCAGGGCCGAAACTAGCCTTTTTTGCACCCGGGGCAAACATGGATTTTGCACACCCCCCCCCCCCCTTCTGCAAAGTATATTTAGAAAGGGAATTTTACTAATTTTCTAATATTAGATTTACTTTAAAATTTAAAATATGTAATCATAAAATATGTAATACTGAACTACGTAATCTACAATGGCAGATACAAGGGAGAGATGACTGGCGTCAGAGGGGGGGGGGGGGGTCATGAACACCAACAAAAATATTCTACTTTAATCCCCTTCTTGGTGTGTTTAAAAAAAAAAAAAAAAATCCCCAAATTGGCATGTTTTTGCGTTTTGTCTCCCAGATTTTCAAACTCTAGGAGACACCACACAAAAGTATGCATTTTAAGATGGCGACAATCAAAATAAAGCAAAAATACATATTTTAAAACACAGAAAATACACAAATTTTGAAAAAAAAAAATCATTATCCGCCCTGTAATAATTTTATTTTCTGTACAAGAAAAATGTACAGTTTGTACTACAAACACCTACTTTTAAATACAAAACAACCCTTTTTCAGTTAAAAAAAAATATATATATATTAAGCTTTGACTTGACAGCAATTAATCCTTTTTTTCTTTTAATACATAATTAAATAACATTAAAATTCAAAACTAGTTAAAAATATATTTCATTTTTTAAATAATTTTTTGCATTTCTCTGTTGTTCAGGGGGGTGTCATTATCCCCCCCTCTTGGATCCACCATTGTTTACCAGGCATAAAAAAATGCAGTGCCTGGTGCCGTTCTGCTACTGAGTTAGAGTACCCAAATTAAACTGCACTTTGATCCCCTTCTTGGTGTTTTCCCAAAAAAATCACCAAATCGGCACGTTTTTGCGTTTTGACTCCCAGAATTTCCAAACTCTAGGAGACATCACGCAAAAACGTTCACTTTAAGATGGCGACAATAAAAATAAAGCAAAAATACATATTCTAAAACACAGGAAATACACAAATTTTTTTTAAAAATCACACGTTATGAGTCTTGTAATAATTTTACTTTCTGTACAAGAAAAATGTACACACGCCTACTTTTAACAATTTCGAGGGCGGCGTCCTTAAAAAAGGACACCTAAATTTAATTCCAAAACTGACAAATGGCACCAAGAATATTTAATTAAAATTTTCCTATTATAATGTACGTGAAAATAAGCAAGTTCGTATTTTCTAATAAATTTGTTTATAAATTCCGGTGTCAGTCCATTATTGCATCGGTTTATGAACAGAATTACTCTGCACCGGTAAAGGTTATATACTACAAAACAACCATTTTTTAGTTTAAAAAGTATATAGATATTAAGCTTTGACAGCAATTAATCATTTTTTTCCTTTAATACTTAATTAAATAACATTAAAATTTAAAAAAAATTAAAAATTATTTCATTTTTTAAATAAATTTTAGCATTTTTATGTTGTTCAGGGGGAGGGGGGTTATCACCCCCTCTTGGATCAGGAACGAAACTAGACTTTTTTGCACCGGGTGCAAACATGGAACGGGCGGGGCAACCCCCCCCCCCCCTCTTCTGCAAAGTATATTTAGAAAGATAATTTTACTAATTTTCTAATATCTGACTTATTTTAAAATTAAAAATATGAAATCATAAAATATGTAATACTGAACTACGTAATCCAGAATGGCGGATCCAAGGGGGAGGTAACAGAGGTCATGACACCCCCGCCTTGAAAACCAACAAAAATATTTCAACTAAACTTTGATCCCCCCCTTCTTGGTGCATTTCCAAACCAAATCACAAAATCGGCATGTTTTTGCGTTTTGTCTCCCAGATTACCAAACTCTAGGAGACAACACGCAAAAGTGTGCATTTTAAAATGGCGACAATCAAAATAAAGCAAAAATACACATTTTAAAACACAGAAAATACACAAGTTTTGAAAAAAAAAAAATCATACATTATCCGCTTGTTAATAATTTTACTACCTGTACAAGAAAAATGTAGTACACACACCTACTTTTAAATACAAAACAACCCTTTTTCAGTTTAAAAAGTATATATAATATTAAGCTTTGACAGAAATTAATCATTTTTTCCCTTTAATACATAATTAAATAACATTAAAATTCAAAAAGAATTTAAAATTATTTCATTTTTTAAATAATGTTTAGCATTATTCTGTTGTTCAGGTGATAGGGGGGCGGTGGGGGGTCATGCTCATGACTCACCTCTTGGATCCACCATGGTTTACCAGGCATTAAAAAAATGCAGTACCTGCTACCGTTCTGCTACTGAGTTGCAGAGTACCCAAATGAAAGTGCACTTTGATCCCCTTCTCGGTGCATTTCCAAAAAAAATCGCCAAATTGGCCCGTTTTTGCGTTTTGTCTCCTAGAATCAAAAACTCTAGGAGACATCATGCAAAAGCATGCTTTTAAAGATGGCAACAATAAAAATAAAGCAAAAATACATATTTTAAAACACAGAAAATACACAAATTTTGAAAAAAAAAATCATACATTATCCGCTCGGTAATAATTTTACTACCTGTACAAGAAAAATATAGTACACACACCTACTTTTAAATACAAAACAACCCTTTTTCAGTTTAAAAAGTATATATAATATTAAGCTTTGACAGAAATTAATCAATTTTTCCCTTTAATACATAATTAAATAACATTAAAATTCAAAAAGAATTTAAAATTTCATTTTTTAAATAATGTTTAGCATTATTCTGTTGTTCAGGTGATGGTGGTGGTGGGGGGGGGGGTCATGCTCATGACCCACCTCTTGGATCCACCATTGTTTACCAGGCATAAAAAAAAAAAAAAAAATGCAGCACCTGCTACCGTTCTGCTACTGAGTGGCAGAGTACCCAAATGAAACTGCACTTTGATCCCCTTCTCGGTGCGTTTCCAAAAAAATCACCAAATTGGCCCGTTTTTGCGTTTTGTCTCTTAGAATCCCAAACTCTAGGAGACATCATGCAAAAGCATGCATTTAAAGATGGCAACAATAAAAATAAAGCAAAAATACATATTTTAAAACACAGAAAATACACAAATTTTGAAAAAAAAATCCTACATTATCCGCCTGGTAATCATTTTATTTTCTGTTCAAGAAAAATGTATACACACCTACTTTTAAATACAAAACAACACATTTTTAGTTAAAAAATATATACAGTAGACTCCCTCAAATCCGCACAGCTTGGGACCAGAGGTTGTGCTGATTTTAAAATTTTGCAGATTTCTGGTTATTGTTTTGTTTACATTTTTTAAACAGTAATTTGAATGTAGCTAATGATGTAATCGAAATTATATGAATGCTTGCAGTATAGCAAAATATTAAAATAGTAAAGTATTAAACTAAAATAATAAACAGTAAGATAATTTTAAAAATGATTAATATTTTTAAATAAAAATAAAGTTAAATTATTAAAAATTAAATAATTAATGTATAATTAAATATGCATAATAAAGATGAATTATTGAATGAAACTTTCCTCTTAAAGGTACCATGTTAATAATTTCACATAAAAATCATAAAGTAAGGAAGTTGTATTTAAGGTTTAGTCAGATTTAATATGCAAAAAAGTTTGATTGATACATATATATATTTAGTAAAAAGATTGTGATTATTACCAATGATATTGGCAATATCTTGATTTTTAACAGAAATAAATTTATACTTATTTCATGAAAAACCATGAGTTCAGTCATATTATCTATAATTACATATTAGAATACATGCAGAATAATTATATAAAACTAAAAAATTCTGTAATTGTGTTCTGGCATCTGAACTAAAACTTTCATTGTTTACATCTGTAATGATGTGTGGATTTTAGGTTTGCAGATTTGAGGGAGTCTACTGTATATATTAAGCTTTGACTGCAATTAATCTTTTTTTTTCCCTTTAATACATAGTAATTAAATAACATTAAAATTCAGAAAGAATATAAAATATATTTCATTTTTTAAATAATTTTTAGCATTTTTCTATTGTTCAGGGGGGATTACCCCCCCCCTACTGGATCAGGGCCGAAACTAGCCTTTTTTGCACCCGGGGCAAACATGGATTTTGCACACCCCCCCCCCCTCTTCTGCAAAGTATATTTAGAAAGGGAATTTTACTAATTTTCTAATATTAGATTTACTTTAAAATTTAAAATATGTAATCATAAAATATGTAATACTGAACTACGTAATCTACAATGGCAGATACAAGGGGGAGATGACTGGCGTATGAGGGGGGGGGTCATGAACACCAACAAAAATATTCTACTTTAATCCCCTTCCTGGTGTGTTTCAAAAAAAAAAAAATCCCCAAATTGGCATGTTTTTGCGTTTTGTCTCCCAGATTTTCAAACTCTGGGAGACACCACACAAAAGTATGCATTTTAAGATGGCGACAATCAAAATAAAGCAAAAATACATATTTTAAAACACAGAAAATACACAAATTTTGAAAAAAAATCATTATCCGCCCTGTAATAATTTTATTTTCTGTACAAGAAAAATGTACAGTTTGTACTACAAACACCTACTTTTAAATACAAAACAACCCTTTTTCAGTTAAAAAAATATATATATATATTAAGCTTTGACTTGACAGCAATTAATCCTTTTTTTCTTTTAATACATAATTAAATAACATTAGAATTCAAAACTAGTTAAAAATATATTTCATTTTTTAAATAATTTTTTGCATTTTTCTGTTGTTCAGGGGGGTGTCATTATCCTCCCCTCTTGGATCCGCCATTGTTTACCAGGCATAAAAAAATGCAGTGCCTGGTGCCGTTCTGCTACTGAGTTAGAGTACCCAAATTAAACTGCACTTTGATCCCCTTCTTGGTGTTTTCCCAAAAAAAAATCACCAAATCGGCACGTTTTTGCGTTTTGTCTCCCAGAATTTCCAAACTGTAGGAGGCATCACGCAAAAACGTTCACTTTAAGATGGCGACAATAAAAATAAAGCAAAAATACATATTTTAAAACACAGGAAATACAAAAATTTTTTAAAAAAATCACACATTATGAGTCTTGTAATAATTTTACTTTCTGTACAAGAAAAATGTACACACGCCTACTTTTAACAATTTCGAGGGCGGCGTCCTTAAAAAAAGGACACCTAAATTTAATTCCAAAACTGACAAATGGCACCAAGAATATTTAATTAAAATTTTCCTATTATAATGTACGTGAAAATAAGGAAGTTCGTATTTTCTAATAAATTTGTTTATAAATTCCGGTGTCAGTCCATTATTGCATCGGTTTATGAACAGAATTACTCTGCACCGGTAAAGGTTATATACTACAAAACAACCATTTTTTAGTTTAAAAAGTATACATATATATATTAAGCTTTGACAGCAATTAATCATTTTTTTCCTTTAATACTTAATTAAATAACATTAAAATTTAAAAAAAATTAAAAATTATTTCATTTTTTAAATAAATTTTAGCATTTTTATGTTGTTCAGGGGGAGGGGGGTCATCACCCCCTCTTGGATCAGGAACGAAACTAGACTTTTTTGCACCGGGTGCAAACATGGAACGGGCGGGGCAAACCCCCCCCCCCCTCTTCTGCAAAGTATATTTAGAAAGATAATTTTACTAATTTTCTAATATCCGACTTATTTTAAAATTAAAAATATGAAATCATAAAATATGTAATACTGAACTACGTAATTTAGAATGGCGGATCCAAGGGGGAGGTGACAGAGGTCATCAGGGCCGAAACTAAGGGGGGGCTGAGGGGGCATGTGCCCCGGGCACCAGAACGAAGGGGCGCCAAATGAAGGATTATACCTTTGGAATGGATCATTTTCTTCTGATGGACTGATGGCTTCTATTATTATGAAAAAGCCATTATAAATAAAGTGTTAGATGAAGATAAAAAAAAAAAAAAAAAAAAAAAATATGGCCATTTTTTTTCCTTATTCTGACCAGAAAATCAGAGTTCTAACTTTTTACGGCTGCTCTTTTATCTTCAGCTAACACTTCATTTATAATGGCTGTTTCATAATAATGGAAGCCATCAGTCCATCAGAAAAAAGTAACTCGGTGAAAGCGGAAACTCGGTTAGGCGGGACTCGAATAATCGGGACTCTACTGAATATGTCATTTTAAAAATGATCTGTACAATATTTTTGTTGATGTTCAGAGGGACCTCCCCCTTGGATCCGCCAGTGTAAATTGTTCAGTATTACATATTTTATGATTATATATTTTAAATTTTAAAATAAGTCGTCTATTATAAAGTTAGTAAAATTCTCTTTGTAAATATACTTTGCGGAAGAGGGGGGGGCGCCAAAATCCATGTTTGCCCCGGGTGCAAGAAAGGCTAGTTTCGGTCCTGGAGGTCATGACCCCCCCCCCCTTGAAAACCAACAAAAATATTTTAACTAAACTTTGATCCCCCCCTTCTTGGTGCATTTCCAAACCAAATCACAAAATCGGCATGTTTTTGCGTTTTGTCTCCCAGATTACCAAACTCTAGGAGACAACACGCAAAAGTGTGCATTTTAAAATGGCGACAATCAAAATAAAGCAAAAATACACATTTTAAAACACAGAAAATAGACAAATTAAAAAAAAAAATCATACATTATCTGCACTGTAATAATTTTACTTTCTGTATAAGAAAAATGTACACACACCTACTTTTAAGTATACAAAATAACCCTTTTTCAGTTTTAAAAATATATATATATATATATTAAGCTTTGACAGCAATTAATCATTTCTTTCCTTTAACACAAAAATCTTAAAATATTTATAATCAGCACTAAGTATTTGACTATTTTGATATTTGCGAACCCTGCCAAAATTTTTTTTATCTTAAGTGACAGAGTATTTTATGAACTTTTTTGGATTTTAATATCATCCCTCCCTCCCTCCTCTGCCTGTTTCTTTTTGAAAATCGCAGCTGTAGGGGTTATTTCGGGTGTTATTGAAAAAAAGGTGTTAAAAGGGGGGTTTTATTTTTCTTAAATCCTGACTTAATAATATTAAAGCATTTTGGTTGCCAGAATGATTGGTACTTTTTTTTTTTTGCTTATTTTAAAATATTTTTTCTCTTTATTCGATCAGAAAATGTAAAAGGATTTATACATACAGCAACCAGAAACAACATATACATACAGACTTGCCAATCTCCGAGACCCAAAAATCGGATTTTATTTCAGAATTCGGGTTTTTATTTTTTCCCGTAAAAACATTATTTTAAAAATGTAATCACGTTCTGTACCAGTTTAATTACAAAACAATAATGAAGAACTTCATTATTATTCGAGACAAATTACCGATATGATAATAAAAATTTCAAGCTATTAAAAAATGTGTATGAAACTCAAGGGTACAGGAAAACGTGGAAAATCAGAAATATTGTCAAGTCTGTATAGTATTTTCACAACATTTATTTGTGAAAAAAGTAATAACATCAGAAAGAATGAAATAGGTACTTACATATTTCCGAGAAAAGGTATTTTTTCAACTTCCAAGGAGCTCACGCTGTCGCTGAAGCAATGGCGTCCGCTTCCTCCTTCCTCGCTGGAGAGTTCATCAAAACAACAACACCGACTTCATCCGGGACTTCGCGCAGCCTTCGTCTTTCAACCAATCAGATTTGCGCTTCCAGAAAAACTGCGATTTCGCCCTTATTTCACAGTGATTCGATATTGGGCAGTTATCTGTTGTTGGTGAGTTACCAATCAGCACGATTTCATCGGCAAATGAGCTCATAGTGTTAGCTTTAGTTGATGAAATATAGCCTCATCAAAACCGGTTCTCATATGTTGCTCGCAATGATATAAGTGTATTATTTCTCGAGCAACTTTCGAGGAATTGATGAAAGGCCTAGCAAAATGCGACCAGTCGCTGCTACTAGGGGTGTTTCGATAGTTATGAATCCCACTGTATACCCTGCAGAGCAAGCCCAGATTACTGAGAAGTGAAACCCTATTGCCAAATTATAATTTAACTGCAGGAATTGAGATTCGAAATCAATACATTCAAATACCCCGAAAAAACTATCATTTATTATCATCTGACAAAAAATGTTTGGAGTTAATTTTGTGATATATTGAAAAACTTGCATTTCATTCTTTAAAATTTGACAACAAGTAAAACGGCATTAATAGTCCAAGCAATAGAGACCGTATAGGGGCTCTACCTAGCAAAATCGATGTTAGTTCTGAAAAAAAGCTTTCTATATGTTCTTTGGATTGCTGAATCCGAATTTTTAACTTCCCACCAAAATTTCCTCTGGCAACCCCCCCCCCCCCCCAAATTTTCGGAAAAAGGTTTTTATTAAACATATCTTTTTTTTTATTTTAGAGAAAAAGTATCTAAAGAAATCAGAAAGTAGACAAAATTTGCAACAAATAAGATATATGACATTATGACGTAGGATGAATAGGGAGGGGGGTTATCTGCCTCGGAACATGCGCCGCTGTGCTGCGTGGACTAAGTTGCTCAATTCCACTTCACCACTCACATCGTTTACGTTCGCTCTGCCGTCTCCCCTCGGAACTTTCCCTATAAGGTTTACTTTAAGTTTTTCGGTTCTCTGAATCGAATTTTTAAATTCCAACCAGATTCTTCCCCCTGCCACCCCCTCAAAAAATAGTTGTTTTTTAATTAAATTTTTCATTGTTTTAGGGTAAAACAATCAAGAAATTCAGAAAGTAGACAAAATATGCAACAAATAGGATACATGACATTATGACATAGGATAAACGGGGAGGGGGAGGACTGCCTCGGAACATGCACTGCGGAGCTGCATGCACTAAGTTATGCAAGACCAGGCAATAGGGGAATTTACATGCCAAAATTAATGCTAGTTCTGGATGTCGACTCAATTTGTGTTTTTTTTTTTTTTTTGGTCGCTGAATCTGAATTTGTAACTTCCTACCAAAATTTCCGCCGGCAACCCCTCCCCCCAAAAAATTGATTTTTTGAAAATTTTGGTTTTTGAGAACAGCGCTCTGGGAGTGTTCCGAGGCATCCTACCCTCTCCCCGTTTATCCTACGTCATAATGACATATATCTTATTTGTTGCAAATTTTGCCCACTTTCTGATTTTCTAGATACTTTTCCCCTAAAACAAAACAAAAAAAAATTATTTAAAAACAACTATTTTGGAGGGGGTAGGGTTTGCTGGGAGGGCTTTTGATGGAAAGTTGAAAATTCGGACTCAGCGACCTAAAAAACTTAAAGTAAATCTTGTAGGGAAATTTCAGAGGAGAGACGGAAGGGCGAATGTAAACGATGTGTGCGGTGAAGTGGAATTGCGCAACTTAGTCCACGCAGTACCGCGTCGCATGTTCCGAGGCAGATTCCCCCTCCTCCCCTTTCATCCTACGTCATAATGTCATATATCTTATTTGTTTCAAATTTTGTCTTATTTCTGAATTTCTGGATACTTTTTCCCTAAAACAATAAAAAAAATTGATTTTTTAAATAAAAACATTTTTGGGGGTATTTTACCAAAATTTTACGGGGGGTGGGGGGGGGGTGCTGCCGGGGAAAATTTTTGATGGAAGCTACAAATTCGGAATCAGCGACCCTAAAACATATAGTACTTCAATTTCCAGAACTACCATTAATTTTGCCAGGTAAAATCCCCTATTGTCTGGACGATATGCTCATTTTTATTTTTGTAGGAGGAGTATATTCTTAATACTATTTAATCCAGTTATTTTATCAATGCATTCTAGGTGAATGACATAATGTAAATTTCAAGGGAATATTTTTCAGTGTTCAGTTGAATCTTTTTAAAAATTTAAACCACACAGTAATGTTGCAACAGTAAGGTAGTCATTATATAAGGAAAGAAATGTTGAAGATATTATTTGAAAGTGAAAAATAATTGAATGGGGTATGATGTATTTTAATGTCTTGGAAATAAAAGTAATGTTTTACGCATTGAAACAAAATACAAAAACATTGTTAAAAGAAAATTGAGAGTAGTAATATCGTAATTATTTTATAATAAAATCTTTTCGAATGCTATTAATAATTTTGTTTTAGTTTCTGCACATTTACTCCTATAACTGCATTTAAATTTGAATAAAAATACATCAGTTTTATTTATGCAAAAGAAAAAATTTAAACCTTAAAAAAGTTTAGCCCTTTTAATTAAAATATTAAAATTTTGCTTTCAATATTTCTGGTAAAATTCGCTATTCTAGTGTAATTCGACGGTATGAAAATTTCTTTTAATATATTGTATCCCCTATTTTATTTTTCAAATTAAATATTATATTTTTAACCTTAAATTGCTTAATGCATATTCTTTCAAATCGTTTTTCTACGTTTCGCTGCAGCAAACTTTATTGTATGTAAATTATTGAGCTAGATATTATTTAGAAAATTTATGTATTTAATAAATCTTGTGGTAAAAGAATTTCATGTTTGTTATACATTTATCTTCCTTAACAAAACGTTCAATGAATTAATGAACGCTGTTCATCAATCGTTTATTTTCAATAATGAAGGATGTATTTTGAGAATCAACAGATTTTTATTATTTTATTTTCGAAGAAGAATCTAGAGTTTAACAGGCATAATATGCATGCAAAGTAATGTTTGCTTTTATTTATTAGGGACGACGCATTCTAAATGTTCGTGCAGAAGTAATTCAACGAATAACTCACTAATGAAATATATTTCTGGGTTTTGATGCTCGGAATAAGTAATATTTAAAGAATGATATATGTTCATTTGTTGCATTGCTCAATTATAAACACTCTTTATGCTTACATGTTTCATGCATTCATTAGGAAAAGCATATTAGTTCTATTTCAATATACATCATTTATTGAATGTGTTTATCGGAATTATCTATTGTCATTATTCTAATTTTAAACGCGCTCATAATTTGCTCATTGTCAAGTTTGAAGATTTACGGACATCATATAATCCAAACTATTTGACTTCATGTTCATTGCAATTTTTAATTAGAAATTTACGCCTATTATTAAAGCACCACAAAATAATAGGATCATAACAACTAATATTTCAACAACGGAGCACAATTCTTGCTACGTTTGATTTGAACTTGAAGGGTTGAATTTAACTAATAATAAGAAAAAACAAATAATAAGAGTCAATTTACGAATTTTAATAAAGTAATGATTTTTTTTGTAGAAATCGAGACAATATTGATTTTTCAGATCACTTTCTTAGGAAAAAATAAAACCTATATCTACAGGGTGAGCCATAAGTCCTCATACAAATGGTTAAAGCGGTCACTAATTTCTTTTCCGATTTCAAAAAAGGAAACCGATTGAAAATAGATGCCACTAATGAAGTAAGAACGAATTAAGATTAGTCTGTTGGCTGAGAGTAGAACCAACCGTAATGCAACCCGTACCTTCATTACAACGCAGAGTGGGACGTTTTGATGATCCATGTGGAAACAATTCATTTATCCGATTATCTTGGAATTTTACAAAACCACTTGTACTGGTAGCTGAATATCTGTATTTTCGAGATTCGTACGAGTTTTGCCGAAAAAATCAGAGGTGTCGATTAATTATGAATGTAAAGAAGCCATTTGCGCAGTCGGTTTGAGGGAGTTTCAAAAGTTGCATTAGCTTCCTCTAAGTTTGAAAGCACGTCGTGACTATTCTGTTTTATTTCAAAGCGCGAGTTTGCTGAAAATATGTCACAGGTTTTCAAGGTCAGATTTAACCCATTTTTGTTTGAAAATAAGGGATATTAAACACGCTTGATCTCTTTTTTCAAAGGTTGTAATTCTGGATAAGCCTTGATGTTGTTTACAAATTTCATCTTGACTTTTAACATATTATTCAGTATTATTCAGCAATATTCATTTTTTAAAATCAAAGTGCCATCGTAAGGTATTGTAAAATTAACCCTTTAAGCGTCCTGGGAAATTTTTCATTTATGTTTAAGGATTCATAAAATGATAGCTATTTAAAATATGTGTATGTGGATTTGTTTATGATTACCTTATATATTTATTTATCTTATGCCCTGCAAAAAAATAACATTAATATCAATTTTGTGGCAAATCTGCCATTGAATTCAAAGATTACGTGACTCAAAAACATGGTTAGGACTTTTAAAGTGTTTAAAAAAACGCCTGCAGATGTCTGCAGATCTTTAAATTTTTATTAATAAACAAGCATCATATTAACTTGCAGTGCATGCATGCATGTTTAGTTCAAATCTTGCTAGTCAAATTTAAATAACTTTAATCATCGAATTGAGCGTAAACAATGAAAACTTGTGTAACTTGAATGGCAATATAATATTATTATTATTCAAAGAACGTAGAAGTTTGTTTAGAATACTGTTTATACAGGGCTTCACAAAAACTTAGATTAAAATTTGCAAGGTAATTTTAAACCAATTTGAATAATCTGATAGAACTGAAACTTTGCTCAAGATATATCGCTCAGATGGCAATGCAATATTCTTATAATTTATGGAACATAGTAGCTACGCTTTTTTTACAGGGCCCCATAAAATATTAGTTCAAATCTCTCAAGACAATTTTAAACTACTTTCAATTATCTGATTGAGTTGAAACTTTGCCTACATATGTTTTCCGATGATAATTCTATTAAATTATAATTTGACGAACATAGAAATTATGCATTTGTTACAGGGCCACACAAAAGATGGCGGAAAGATTGTTGCTAAAAAGTGGTAATTTTAATTAAATTTCAACAAAATTACTATAGGTTATAGAGATACACAACAGAATTTTTTAAATGGAAAACAAAGTGCGTAGTAGTTGTATTTGTTTTACACGGACACATAAAATTTCGGATACAACACCGTCTATATGCAGAAAATTTATTTCAAATTGAATAAAATTTATATAGGTTATTTATTCACACAACAGCATTTTTCAACCGAAAATCATTTTGGTAGCATTTATATATTTTATAGGGCACAACAAAACATTAAAGTTTTATTTAATATGATTTTATTTTAAAAAAATTGTTTTTCAGGATGACTACACAGATTTTTCGAGCAATTCTGTGTAGACAAAAATACAACAAAAGAAATGATTGTTAACTTACATGTCTGCATTAAATTGATTTTTACTTAGCTGTAAAATAAGTATGTTTAACGCATTATTTGTAATGCATTATACAGGGTGCGCACTAAAGGCCTTCCCACGATCATTGCCGAACGATTGAAGCTATAGTCATAAAAGTGGTCTCTAGGTATAGTAAAATAGCTATGCGCTACCAGATGAGACCGCTTCCAGCACCACTTGGTGCAAAACAACTGAATTACTATCCCTATGTCGAAAACGAGATGCATACTCAGAACGAGATTCATTTAGCATTCATGTTCACAAGGTGTCGTCATTCACTTTTATCCCATATTTCGAACCGTTTTCGTGATTGGAACGTTAATGCCATCATTTTGTACCAGGTGGCACTGTAAGAGGTCTCATCTAGTAGCGCATAGCCTTTTTACTATACCTAGACACCACGTTTATGAATATAGATGCAGTTGTTCGGCAGTTAAGCCGTTAAGAGGGTAGGAACGAACATTAGTGGGCACCCTGTATTTTTATTATAAGACATTGTTGTTAAATAACCAAATATTTATCACTGGTTCAGCATTTTATTAGCGATGCATTAAAAAAAAACAGCAAAAACTAATTAAATTTCAACGAAATAATTTCGTCCACCTAGATCGTCAAAACGTCCCACTGTGCAACGCACAGAACGCAGATAACCCATCACAGCGTGGAAAACCTATCAAGAAATTTAAAAGGACAAATTCTGTCGCCGATGCAAGCAGATCTTGAAGACACAAGACGACAACAGGTGAAGATATGTCAATACAGGTGCTATCAGCTATGGCTAGAAGTTGGACGGAAAGGACCCGACATCGCTCTGCGAAAATGGGAATAAGGCACAACAGTATCATGCGCATTTTGCGGCCTCTAAGGAGTGGCACCTATAAGTGCCTTGATACCATTTATACGCCTAAAATAAAAATTATTCATCGCTTTCACCACTTGTAAGGAAACTTATGATTCACCATTGTATAACGCATTGCTCTTCATGAACGTGTTTTGGAAGAGTTAAAGTGTTCCAAATTCGCACTCTCAATTAAATGCGTTCACGGCTCTATTAACTGTTGTGGATATTGCTACTTTATCTTGATAAGCTAACGTAACACTTCTCTCCTTTCCAATCGAACATTGGCAACCAAATGATAAAGGGATATTGTCATTTATCGCAGTATTTCCAAATAATATTTTTAGGAAAAGCTCGTTATAGTTATTATTACAATTCAAAGGTACGAATTTCAGCATTGCATAACTAATATTTATGAATTAGAGCATCTTTAGCACATTCAAACATTCCATGAGATTAATAGTTAGGACACGAACGACCATCGTCCTTTGGTACATCTCGTAAATTCATCGGTCTCAAAACCTAAAATCTAATGATCAAACAAAAGTGATCAGTCCAAACAAAGTCTGAAATGTTCACTTTTCAATTCAATCATCAGCACTTCTAGATCTTATACTTACTCAAGAGCACAAGAAAAATATTACTAAATTTTGAAGAAAATAAACTTTGTTGTGAAATTTACCTTGCACTTTTACAAATGTTGCCCATTTCAAATAAAATATGAATTGAAAACTAATTTGGGGAAAGGAATTATGAAACCTTCTTCAATTAAGAAAAACTGGGTTATTTTCGTTTTTACTTACTTAAAGCTGATAACAATTAAATCTACTCTATTACCATACTAGCTAAGTACAGCTGCTTAAATTATTATTTTGGGTATTTTTAGCCATACCTTAGTTTTCATATGATACAATCGGGTGTAAATTATAAATAGTTTCTTTATTTCTCCCTGGGGGCGCTATAAGTGTAAAAGAAAATGAAGTTGAGTCTATTCTATTTAATTTTAGCCCAGGTTCGAATACCTATCAAGAAAACATAAAAATAACTAGTAATACAATTTATTATGCTATTTCACACCAAGGAATACTAGAGTGTAGAAGAAGGTTTAGCCAAGTCTATCCTAAATAATTTTAACTCTGGTCCAGTTTGAAATTAGGAAAATACAAAAATGAATTTTAATTAAATAAATTTATTTCTTCCATCCAAGGGATGGTAACAGCGTAAAAGAAAGATATATTGGTTCTTTCATACTAATTTCCATCTGCAGTGAGGCTATCATGTGCAGCATAAAAAATTAATTTTAGTTACACTGTTTTCCACTAAGAGTGGTACCGATATAAAAGAACGTTGGGTGTCTAACCCAAGTGTCTATCCTAACTATCTACTTTTAAATTAGGTATATTATTTGTTACTTTAGAAATTAAAAAAATTGAACGTATTGTTTGGTGTCCCGCTGGAAGTCAAAAGACATTTGAGTCGAATCCGTAATAACTGTTCTTAACATGGGCCCGATTGCCATTTGAAAAAATATATAAATAAAATTTTATGAAATTTAGTTACTATATTTTCCCAGAGGAGGCAATATCAGTTATAAAGAATGTTATGATGAAGCAGTTCTACCGACTTTAAATTCATATATTTTTGCCGCATAAAAAAAGCATGAAAAACAATTTTCAAATATTTTAATTATTTTACTCTACGTGGAGCTAGCAGGGTAAAAGAAAGTTCAATTTAATCTGTCCTACTTAATTTAATTTGGATATGATTCCCATATGAGGAAACATAAAATAATATATTTTTATTATTTTATTTAGTCTCATTCCCGCCAGGTGACATTGAAACCGTAAAAGGAAATTGAGTTAGATCTGTCCTAACTATTTTTGAGTTGGATTGCCATTCGAGGAAAAATAAAAGTCAATTTTTCAAAATTTTGTTACTATTATTTGCCACTAGGAGGATGTACGAAGGTAAGAAAAGTTGGGTAGAAACTGCCCTACCATTTTTTTCTAATTTGGCCATAGTTTCTGCATGAGAAAAGGTAAAAATATATTTTTTATTATTTTAGTTACTCGGTTTCACACTACATGGTGCTAGTAGTGTAAATGAAATTTGAGTTTAATCTGTTCTACTTATTTTAATTTGTCATATTATGAAACATTATAAAACAAAATTCAAATAATTTAGTTTATCTTATTCCCTCTAGCTGGTGCTAACAATGTAAAAGAAGTTGACTTGAATCTGTCTTAACAATTTCTGTTTTGGATCCTATTTCCATTTGAAAAAACAGAAAAATCACTTTTGTTAAACTTTTTTTGTCTATAGTAAGCACAGGGTTCGCACGATTCCTTGAATTTCCTGACTAAACCTGACTATTCTTCGGTACCAGTATTTTTTATGGGAAATCTTTCCTTAAATAAGACGAAATTTCGTCGGTTTAAACTACACTGTTAAAAATTTTGCAGCATTCTGGAAGGTCATTCAACCGTTTTTTGAAGAAACGGTTTCATAACCATATTTTAACTATATTCTGACCATAAAATGGCCAATAATATGGTCACAATAGTGTTAAAATTACGGTTGTGTAACCGTTTTCGGAAAAATCAGTCAATTGACCTGCCAGAATGCTGCAAATTTTTAACAGTGTAGATTTATTTTTCTATAAAAAAATACTGATATTTGGCCTTGAAAATAACGGTACCCGTACGAACCCTATAAGCGCTACCAGAGTAAAAGGAAGTTGGGTAGAATATGTCCTATTTTTTTATACAAAAAAAAAAACCGCTGAAAGATTTTTTTGCATATTTTTATACTGACAGGAGCCAATTTAGTAATTTGGATATCCTGGATACATTTGCTTTTGTAGGGGAGTGGAGAGGTATTTGGACACAATTTAATTCCGTTTGTAGACATATTTAGTTTTTTCAGTATTCCTTTTTTAGAATTCTTGAGTATCCTAGAGTGATCTAAGATTGCATGGCATATGCCCCAACTGCGCTGCCTTAAATCAAATAAATTTTTTTTTAACAATATTAGTTTTGTGTAGTGAAAGTGTTTTAATACTTAACCCCTTAACGATTGCATTAAATTACGGTTTAAACATTCAAATTGCTTATTGGCAGCACTTTTTTGAAAAAGAAATATTCACCTTATTTAATGAAAGGTAAAAGGATACCATAATAAAACCAATTACACTATTTTATAAAACTGGCGGGAATCAAACAATCTGAATAAAAGACTCAGCCCGTGAATATTATCACGGGTGAAAGAATTAAGGGGTTAAGTCGGTTGTTCAGTCAGATCACAAAATCCTCCTTTGAACATTAATTTTATGGACTTGGAACGCATGCTCTTATTTTAACATTTCTCATCATAAAATGAATATTTTAAACTTCTTTTTGCTATATGCCCTACTTAAAGGATGTATCTTTCTTTTTTAGTTAATAAAATTCTCTTAAAATATATGTTTAGAATTATTGAAGTATTAAAGTATTATTCACAGTTGTTTTAGCTTCCCACATGTTTTATTCATTATTTAATACATACAAAATTAAGCATATATTTAAGAAATATTTTACCAACTAAAAAAGAAAGAGACATCCTTTAAGAAGAGTATACAAAAATCATCAATTAAAAATTTTAAGTTTCAGATGAGAAATTTTGAAAATAGCAATGCATTCCAAGCCCATATGAGCCCATAACATTGAGATTTCACTAATCTGCCTTTTGTGAATTGCAACATTTTTAGATTTTCAAATTATTGAATAAAATATTTTGAGTGATATATCTAATAATTTCTTCTTATATATATAAAAAGAATCTGAATCATGTAAATGATACAGTTAATAAAGTAGTCATTGTCAGATGAATAAATTTTTCATATTCATTTGAAAAATTCAATAGTCTAGAAAAATATTTGCGGCATTTCTATATCTAATTTGAAGGTATATTAATTTTAATAAAATCGTACAATGATTTATTTTAACCAGTGCTTTTTATTAAATATTTAAGAAGAAAAGAATAGCAGGTAAGGTTAGATAGAAAGTTTTTTTTATTCTTTTAATGTTTCTGCTTTTAAATATAATAATCGTTCCAAATATGCAAAAAAAGTGAGAAATAAAAATAAATAGAAAGAATACTGATACTAATGTGTATAGCAAAATCGGAGAGAAAGGAAATAGTCGTATTTGTAATATTGTACTTACACCGAAGAAAAACAAATAATATTGATCCTTTATTAGGATCCTTCGCCAGACCACTCAATCACTGAATAATTCAAAAAAAGATATCTTCACTTAGAACCAGAAAAACGCGTTGCGATAAAAAGAAGGCTAACTGGATAGTAAAAAGGTTAGGAGCAAATCAATTGGGGGTGATGTCCGAGTATTAATTCCATGTGTCTATGAAATGGTTACAAATCAAAACCGAAAACTTGCTTAACATTGCAGTTCAGAAATAATTTACAGTATGTTCATATGTTGATTAGCGATACCATTTCTGCTTCTTCCTAAAGTCAAATTGCATAAAATGGCCAGTCTAATATTTTACAGGCATGTGATTTCCGCATTTTTGGACACCGGCATTTTGTTAGAGAAAATGTCATTTTATTTAATCGGAACATTTGTGGATTTAAGAGAACAATATTTTCTCTAAGAATATACTGGTGTGCAAAAAAGCGGAAATCACATGCCTGATTTTAGTAATATTAAAGTAAAATATTATTATATCAGTCCTTTTCTTTGCATTGGCTTTTATTAAAATAATAAAACTTTGTAAAAAATCACCATAAAATTAAAACAAAACACAGGACGCGTTTCGAGCTAAAAACATAACAGCTCGTCATCAGCTAAGCATACACGTGTATGACGAGCTGTTATGTTTTTAGCTCGAAACGCGTCCTGTGTTTTGTTTTAATTTTATGGTGATTTTTTACAAAGTTTTATTATTTTAATTGCTTCATATCGCCAGTTTTCGGTGCTGTTTCGCTGTATTCATTGGCTTTTATTACTCATGTATTCACTAAAGAATATTTTATACACAAATAAAAAAAAGACGACTTTGTTTACTATTTTTATTTTATTGTAGAAGTAATATTGTCGTAAATTTGATCATCTTATAGTTGAATTAGTTTATTATCCAATTTGTGCGCTGTTTTATATTTTAATATTAATTAATAAAAATGTGATACTTTTTGAAGCAATTTGATTTAGTACGCACGAATATAGCATTGAAAGATGAAAATGAACCAATAAACTTCATATTGTCAACTCTTTAACTCCTATACAGCGCCTGATATCCAAATTAGCAGAAATCTTGAAGAGATTAGCTGTGGTGCCACTGAGCACTAAGATAGGACACCGTTGCACGACCAAAAAGAGCGTTTTGGGGAGAACAAATTTATTTAAAAAAATAAATAAATAAAATAAGTCATTTTTTTTCATTTCATTTGCGGACATTTCGGGGGTACTCTTCCCACCAGCCCAAAGAGCCTTCTACCCCCCCCCCCACCCCCTCGTCTTCACCCTTGTTTGGAAGCAACCATTAAATACAAGAAATGAATTACTTGGATTCTGTATTCTTTATCTTGATCAGTATTTTCATAAACACATTAATCTTTATAAATAAGTACTCAAATATATTTAAATCTGAAAAATAAACATGATGTATTTTAAATTTATATAAGCAGTTTTAGAATTATAGTGTACTTTATATTTCAACTTAAGTTTAAAAAGGTCTAATTTTGTGAATTCTTTTGGAAGTTTGTTAAAAGCATAACGAATTCTATATAATAAGGTTTCGTTATATGGTATAAATACCTGTATCATTATTTAATGCTGTATGCCATTAATATATTATATTGAATATCTGATATATAGGTAGTTTTTGAAACATTTTTAGTTTCCTCCTTTTTCTATTTACTCGGAATAAGGGCATGCTTCATTTTTTTAAATTTAAAAAAAGTAGATATTTTTTTTATTGATATATATATATATATATTATATACGAACAAATGCTTTTCAGCTGTAAAATACAAATATCCTTTCTGTCATTAAAATGGAAGTTTAAAGATATTCTCACTGGTAAAAACTTTAGTAAATTTCCATTATAAAAAATAATAAGATTAAACAAAATGAAACTTATACCAGTTTCTTTATATTATATTCTATCATAATTTTTCCTTTCTAGAAATCTTTCATTATTTTTTCTCGTAAAAAAATTATTCAAGTATCTTAAATGAGGATATTTCAAAAGATTAAAATAATTCCCATTCTTTTAAGATGTTGTCGAGTTAGAAAATATGTCTAATCTAAGTTAATAGGCTAAAGGTTCAGAAATTGAATTACGTTTAAATAATATTAACGGGCTGTAAAAAAGGGGAAGAAAAAAAATATAATTTTAACACATCTTCAGTGGCTAGTATTCATCTTTTAAACTGAAAGATTCACCTGTGGGCGTTACTCTAGCATGTTTCATTATATAGGAAAAGTATTTTCTCTCTTCGTGTTTATATTATAAATGAATGTATGTAATAATGGTATTATGTCTAATCAAATTGTTTGTATGCATAGCACTCTAATTGAAAAATACGAATATTGTGTATGTTTTTGAGAAATAATGTAACACATAAAATAAAACAGTACCGCAGTGGGCGGGAATTACATATTTCCAAAAGACGTTTTTTCATGTTTTCTGAGTAAAATGTGTTAAAATATTAAATGATAAACTTATAAAAAAAACTTTTTGCCATAACACTGAATGAAAGTTATAATATATTAAATACTGCGAATGAAACATATAACCTCTTATTTTATAAACTCCTTTTCTTTACTTCAAGCGACACATTCAACATATAAGTTATTAACAATAATTACACAATACATCGCATGACATTTCCAGTTATGGAACAGTGGCGTACCAGAGAATCAATTGACACCACTAAATTTAAATAGTATTATTCGTCTTATTTATGGAGATAATTTGTGATATTCTTTAAGGCGAGGTTTGTTATTAAAATTAAGTGGTAGCAAGCGTCCAACCGCTGCGCCACTGTTCTATTACTGCATTTTAATTGTTTCAATAATTTCATAAAAACTTCCAAGAAAAAATACAGTATTAATTTTGGAACATTTTCTGCTGTGAATGTTAATATCGTAGAAAAAGTTGAATAAAAGACAAGTAAAAAAAATCAATTAATTTACCAGCTTCAGCTTCTGTATGTACTTTTAATATTGTCCACAATATAAAGATTTGCTGATAAGATTTAAGATATTTTCAAATTTATAAAATAATAATTACTTACCTGTGATGCAGCAAAAACGTGTTGGAATTTTAGAAAATTACCCTTCAATGTTTTTACTGCATTATTTGATTTCTCTTCTCTACTTGAGATTGTCTGGATAACTTACCTGTATTACAAGTCCTATGCTCATGTAAACTATAATAAAACTACTTACTTGATTTTAGAGGATGTACTAAGTCAATCTGTAAAAATAACTATTTATTTAAGTAAAACATGAAAAGAAAACATGAATCAGGTTTCGTACTTTTTCATACAACAGAAAAAAAAACTGTTTTATAAAAAGTTAAAGTAAGTTGAATTATTGTTTTGTTGTGTTCCAAGTTTTGGAAGAAATACAGCAAGCTTACAAATAAGGCAGGCTGAAAATAAATTCGATCAGGCGTGGAAATCAGCCATGTTGATCACGTGACAGCCAGTATGGGTGAAAGTGTAGATACCAGTCCCTTGCATTGGTTGAGAAAAACTTTATAAGATAAATGTCATCTAATTAAATGGAGCCAAAGTGTTTAAATTGAAAAAAAGAGCATCAACACAGCTTATTCTATAAAAATCTATAAATGCATTCTAGTCTAAGGAAAAAATCTAAAAATATGTCAATCTCTTTTTAAATATTAATAAAATAATTTAATGTTTAAAAATAGAAATAAAGGAATTTAAAAATAGAAATATAGGAATATTTTCCTAAATACTTTTCTCCGCAAATAATTCTTTATCTTTAAATTTTTTGCTGTATTTCAAATAAAATTAGCATTTTCATTTATGTTTTTTATTTGTACATACATTTTATTTCTTGACCAAAAAATAACATCATTCATAACATTGCTAGATAAAGTGAAAAACAACATTGTAAAAAGTCTCACAGCATTGAATATTTTACGGAGCTTGTAATAATCATACTATTAATCATCTCAATTGTCGTTTTAAAAGATTAATTAAGATATTAATTCTACTGTAAAAAAATTTTTGTGTTATTGACATAACATAAACAAGATTTGAGAAGAAAATAGAGGCCTTAATAAGACTCTTATTAAAAATACTTTTAGAGTTGGAACTTTTATGAGAATATGAACGTCATTTTTATGCTAACTGTTAGTTTCAGAAAATTTCTTTAAAATTTTAGAGGTTTATAGAAGACCGTAGATATTGATAGAGGTAGTCAATAACTTCGATGCGCTAATGTGAAAATTTCAAGATAGAAATAGAGAGATACAAATAAGATAGTGTGTTTAGATTTTTGCGGTAGTTATAGTTATTATTTACATATGTTTGACTTTATCAGCTCTCTAGGGACCGAGTGTAGGGTTGCCATGACAATACTGTCTTATTATTTTCAAAAGCACCATTATCGTATTGTATTATTCGTCAGATATGATAGCAAAATTTTTGTAACTACAAATGGGGATATTTTCTCTGGGAAAATAGTGATATTGAAAATGAAATTTTAGTATTTATCTGGCAAGCATGACCTGGCTCATATACTTGAGGAATCAATTTTTGTTTGCCCTGATGAAATCGAAATCAAATTCGCGTTTTTATTTTTAGTAATATTTTATTTAGTATGTTTATAGATATGCTTTTGCTTCTGAAACGAATATCATTATTAAAGTTAACTTTTCAGAATTAACATCGCTTATGACATACATTTTAAATATTAAAAATGAAATTTTAATTTCTATTTCGAATTTAATGCCGTTAAAATTCAATAGGACATATATTATGTTACAGCATTTATTAATATTTAGGTTCATTGGATAATAATATACTTCCTTTTGCTTTTGAATGTTATTAAAAAATAGATAATTTTAAATATATAGGTGAAGGGTGTTGGGTAAGCTGTGTTGCTCCAGGTGGCTTAGTTGGCAGAGAGTTTGTGCGCTGAACCAAAGGCCCATGTTCGAACCCTGGCTTGGATACTTTTTCACTTTGTTGTTTTTACGTCTTGTTAGCAATGTTAATAAAAAATTCACGTAATTAAAAATTCAGATTTAGGTGTTTTTTTTTTTTTTGAAAAATAAATAATTGTCAGAATGGTAAAATTTATTTTTACGGCATATATTTTCAATTTTATGTTAAACTTTGCGATAAACATTAAATAAAAAAATATTTTTGAATGTGCAAAATATCTGGTGTGTTTTTAATTTTGAATATTTTTATTTTTGAAGGTTTTACTACATGTAAAATTTACAGCCATTTCCCCCAAGGCATATCAGCCCTTATTCATTTAAAATTGATAAATACCTGCGGTTTGATTTCAGGACGACTAATATAGTTAAAGCTGTTTCAATGTTAATAAAAAAGTCCTAAATAAACACTGTGTTAAATAAGCAGTACAAGCGTTTAATGCACATGCATTTAATATATAAGACGGTGCCGTATTGATTTATGTGTATTACTCTCCATTGTATGCTTTATTTAGAAAGCTTAATTAATTTTAATAAAAATTAATTTAAGATTTGAAATATCAATTTTCATTATTAAATATATTTTTAAAATTACATTTTCAATTTAGCATTTAGATTTTTATTGCTAATAAAAAAAAAAAAATCAATTTTGCAAATAATATTCAATTCACAATTTAAAAACATTATATGAATCATTAAATACAGATATATCATTAAAAATAGAAAATAAAATTGAAGCTAAGAAGATAAATTAACTTTCTATATATATAATAGAATATATATATATATATATATATATAGAATTATATATATATAAGCAATGTGTCAAAGTATAACCTAACCGACCTTTATTTTCGCAACTGTTGTTCCTAGAAATACAAAAATGATTTAAATAAGCTAAAGAATTTTTTATTTTATTTTTTTTTTTAAAGCGATTTGGGTCAAGAAAAACAATTCTTAAAAAATTACGAAATTTAAATTTTTATACGGTCGCCCGGTCGATAGTTATATTTAGTAAAATTTTCCTATTACACTGACAAGTAAGACAATAAAAGTCCCGTTCATATAACCTAAAATAGACCGAGTTATGAAACTTTAAAAATGCATGACTTATACCACTTTACTGCATTTGAACACAGATGAGTTCCGCCGTGCTTTGAGAGGTCATACATCAAGTGCTTAAAGCATTCAAAGAACTTATTTCACTAGTATCTGCACTTTGAAAAAAATCGTACAAGCATTACGATTGAGTTAACTTTTATTAAGTTTCACATTGACTAAAATAATTGTATTTTAACATATGTTTTATTGTTTAAGGATTTGAGACAGTTTCTTTTCATGAATCTTTTAACAAAATTTATGTTATTTTTATAAGTTTTTATTTAACTTCAACGATTTTATGTATTATTTCCAGTTCAAAATTTGTACTCGAACTTTAACTCACTTTCAAATATCCGATCGAGATTAAATTTTACATACTGACATAAATCCAATGACAATCTAATATTATGATTTTCGGTGGTTACCATTTATACTTATTTTACAGGATAACACAAGAAATTTCGGATAAATTACCGCCAAGAAGTTTAAGAAAAGTTTTAGATTAGATAATACAAGATTGCAATGCTTGTGTCTTTTAACTTTTATGTATTTTTTAGCACTGAATCCGAAACTTTCCTTAATTTTTAACCATCATGTCAGGATTTTTCTCAAATCATAAATTGTGAAAGTTAAAAAAGAACAGAAATCTGATACTATAGAATAGAGGAGATGACTGTAATTTTAACTTTTAATAATTGATTTTTTATGCACTTTTTAGCACTGAATCTGAAAATGACCTTCATTTTTAACCATCACGTTAGAGATTTTTTGCAAATCGTAAATATGAAAGTTAAAATATAGCGAAAATTTGATACCGTAAAACAGATATAAAACTTTTTTTATTTAATTTAATTTTATTTAATGCAATAATTTATTAATTTTTTTAGCTTATGCTGGGATTCTTACAGCTAAACATCTGAAGGGTCCGATGACGTGGGGGAGGAGGTTCACTTTTAACTTTGAATTTTTTAACTTTGAAATTTACAATTGGCGATAAATCTTGACGTGATGGTTAAAAATGAAGGTTATTTACGGTTCAGCGGTAAAAAATACATAAAATAAATAACAAAATAACAACAAAAATTAAAAACACAACAATGACATCTATTTCATAGTATGAAATTTCCGCTATTTATTCTTTTTTTTTTTTTAACTTTAAAATATACGATTTTCAAAAAATCTTTACGTGATGGTATAAAATGAAGGTCAATTTCGGATTCAGTGACACAGAACACATAAGAATTATTATCAAACGCTAAAACTGTCAATTTTCATCATTTTATTTAACAAAAGTTCTGTTTTTTTTCTTCTTATCTGTTTATTACAAATTGTATATTTTGCATTAATATGTCACAATGATTAAAGATTTCAAATTTATATTGCAATTTATTTTTACTCTCAATCTTTTTTTTATATGTCTGACGAAATTATATTTCTACTAAATTTGTGAATGACCCTAATTTGCAGCAAAAAATACGCTCCAACTTTAAACAGTTATTACTCTGCCAATTCTAATCGTAGAATGACGGGTCATTTTTTGTCTTACTTGTCAGTGTAACAGGAAAATTTTACTAAACATAACTGATCGGACCGGAGGACCGTACAAAATTTAAACTTCGTAATTTTTTCATAAATGTTTTTCTTGACCCGAACCGCTTTTAAAATAATTCTTTACCTCATGTAAACCATTTTTGTAATTGGAAGTATGCATCTTGGATGAACGGTTGCGAAAATAAAGGTCGGTCAGTTTATACGTAGACACACTGTAAATACATACATATATATATATAATAAAATAATAACTAATAAAAATGATAAATATTCAAAAGATATATTCATTTTAAGATTCTTAATGCATGTACACACATACTGACATATAAATTTATAGTCATTTATAGCCGCATGTAAAACGACATTTATAAATTTTTATACTTACCGAAATGATGATGAAGAAGGAAAATATAGTTCGGTTAACTTCTCAAATTTTTTTGATTCAAGGCCCCTAAAATTAAATAAATAAATATTTTCATACTAAAAAAGTACATATTCGTAACTATGAAGAATATTTATGATATAGTTAAGTATTGTTTTTTGATATATAATATCAAATGGTGTAGTTTTATAAAGCTGTAAAAATTAAGATAAAAGGCTGTATAGTTTTTCTTATAAAAGATCAATTAAAATTGACTACAAATCTTAAAATTTTAAAATACAGTGTCACGTTATCATAAATTTTTTAATCAATACAGCTTTTCAAAACAAGTATAATATTTTAGAAAGATTTGATCTTTATAATGTGATTCAAATGAACAGTTATTACCTTTGTATTTCATTAAATCTAGTAGTCATAAAGCAAATGAGAGAAAAGTAGGGAAAAACAGTAAAGTCATTTGAAAACGAATATCTCTGTTTTGACAGGATTTTAGCAGTCATCAACCGGGTAATGACTGAAACACTTCGTCCTGAGAAAGAAGAAGAAGAAACCTTTATGGTAAACTTCTACGGACATTTGTGTAGTTTCTGTGTTAGAAAATGTGTTTTATAAACTTTTATGCTTTTGCATTTCCTGATTTTCAAAATTTATAGGTATAAACATATTTAATATTATTGTAAATTTTTATATTATTGTGTGTAGCATATTTAACAAAGATTTATTTTCAAGAAGCAACCGTTGTTAGCAATTATAAAATCCGTTTTTACTGCTTGCTTACCGTGATTCATTTTCCAGCCGTAAATTGGATATGCTACATAAAATAACATTGGGTACTGGAAAGCGATGTCTCCAAATCTGATAAAAAATGCTTGAAGAAAAAGCAGTCAAAACTACAAAGAGAAGATTGATTGATTCTTCTAAAGCTGATAACGATTTCTGCAGTTTCTCAAACTGTAATATAATATTGTTTGTCTTTAAATATTATATAATTAGATATATAATTGATATACATGAATCAGTTAAGTTCCTTTATTGAAGTACTTTTTTTAAAAGAAATTCCAAACTCTTTAATTTTCTTTAAGATAAAAATATCCATATGGTTTTACCCCACTAGCGCGGAAAGACCGAATGATGAATTTATAAGAAAAGCATTTATGGGCTCGTGATTATAATCTGAAATGTACCTAAAAATCACTGTTAGCAGAAATATTTCCAAACGAACCTAATGTTCAGTACCCCACTTCCGTTGACGGCATATACCCACGAATGTGTGTGATTTTTTACATTTTATTGAAATTCTATCCAAAGAAACCTACAGTTGGGGACTCTTCGACAGAGTGCACAGGCGTGGGCTCTGGTCTGTTCGGATTTAATATTTTTTAAACAAAATCCGGCTCCATTTTGTTATGATAACCTTAAATATACCTAAAATCAGTGTTCAGTGATTTATATATTTAAACGAAAGTCTTTCTAATTGAACCTAACGCTAGGGGACACACTGCATTGGCCATCGTACGCTTTCGAATTTGCATAATTTTTATATTTTTAAATGAAATTCTATCCAAACAAACTAAAATGCACCAATTATAAAGATTGCCGATTTAATTTCTGACATTTAGCTACAGTAAACCTTCAATAGTGACCAAAGGTTCCTGAAAAATACAAGGAAAATTAATACGCCCTCAAAACTTGTAACTACCTTGAAAATCACTGAGATAGAGAAAGAAGCGTAAGCACCCTTCAAAGAAGCGTAGCTGCCGAATTACATGAAAAAAAAAAACTTTTTTTTAGTAGAAACTTTTGGAAATTTTTAGTAGATATAAATATAACGTATCCAAAAGCTGTATATAATTTTCTTACAAAAATATTGATATTTAAGTATAAAACGTGAGCAAATTCCATTCGCGTTTTGAGCTAATATCGAGCAGATTATTATTATTTTTTTAACATTTCTTTCAAATCGTCCGAAAGTTTTATGATTTTAATAAGTGATATAAACTAAGTGTAAAATATTTGCGTTAAAATAATAAAATTCAATAATTTTTAGCTTAAAAAAAAGAGTCTCGAGGAATCAAGAAGATTCTTCTAGTCACGAATTTTTTTCTAAGTGTTAATATTCATACTTTTTAAAACCGAAGACATTATTTTAAAGATACGTTTGTTACAGGTTTCAATTTGTTTTTCTTATTTAGAAACAGAAACCAAATTCAGAATTTTAACCTTCTAATTGGTTTGCCCGCATTTTTCAGTTTCCCTAAAACAACTTAAATCAGTTGTAGAAAAAATAATTTTAACATAATATTATTTTAAGAGGAATATCAAATAAGGGGCATGAAGTGTATATTAGAAACAAACAGTGAAAGAAAATTTAAATTAACAATAGTTTTATAATCATTTTTATGAAAATGCAAGAAAGTCCTCAAAACTCTCAGAGGGTTTTAAAATATGCATAAAAAGCGAAAGTCGGAAAAAGGAATTTCGGAAAGGAATTTTTTAGAGATAGTTAATATTTATATATTTTATAAATTGAATAAGTCGTTTGAAAGTAAGAAAGGCGCTCTAAATGTGGATGTTATCTGATTATCCATATTTCGAAGTAAAACAGCGGATTCAAAATTTTAATGTATGAGGAAAAGACGAAGAAATTTTTTAGAGTAATTTTTGGAAAGGAATATTTTTCAAAGGCTTAATTTTCCTATTCTTAACAAGAAATTGCATCATTGGGAAGATAAATGAGCTTAAGCGTTTTTTTAATCCCGATCCAATGTAGATTTCTAAACTTTGCAATCAGTTAACATAGCAAAATGTCGTACGAAAACCTTTTACTTTACGAGTTAGTATTCGTATTTCTCGATGCGAATTGCACCGTTGTCATCGTAGAGAAGAAAGTACTCTGATTAAGTGGATATTCCTTATTTATTCATATTTGGAATAGTTATGTCAATGTCGGCTTCAAAGGACGTAGGAAAAAAAGAACGTCGTAAAGAATTTTGTTAAAGGGTTAAAATTCGCATTTTTTAAGCTGATTGTGGCGTTCGAAACTAAAAACTACATTTTCAACTAAGTTCTTTGTCTTACTTTATTTCGAACGATTTCGAAGATGAGTGACTTCGAAAGACACGACAAAGAAAGAGCACTTTTCGAATTTCGGTTATTTGTTCCGCGCTTCAGAGCGAGTTTCTCGCACGAACTGGCACGAATTTTATTTGGTCAAATGTTTTATTTGCGGGATTTAATTAATATCTCGACAAATTATTAAAAATGAAAAATCTGAGAATCAGGTGCATTAGGCCGTGCCTTGGACTACCTTCATCCAAATTTTCAGAACTCTATGTCCGATAGACATCCCTAATTGCGCCCTGACAAACAGACACATACATGGACAAAATCTTTCTTTTGTTAGTATAGATATATGATAAATAAATAATAAATTTATAATCATTTTATTATACAATGGTATACGAGGAATATTGACGGAAAAAAAATTAATTTGTGTTGGAAATTTGGTTTTCAAGAAGCAACTAAATGTAACGCATCCAATTTTACCATACTTTCTCTTAAGTTTAAAAAAAATAAAAAGTTGATAATAATCTGGCTATTAATCACATTTTTGAGTCATCAATCTTAATGACATCCCGGAATTCTTGTATCAGGATCAAACGCTTACGAAGAAAAATGGTACGCGTTTTTTAATTTAAAAAAAAAAAAAAAAAAAAAAAAAAAAAAATCGGCCGCCATTTTGAAACAAAGGGAGCAGATGAAACTGGCTAACGAACTCGGTCGAGACCTTGGAATGCCGTGCACACATGCTCAGTAACATCCAAATCGGTTCACAAATACGAGAGTTATAGCATGACAAAAATTTGTAAAATACCGTTTCACTGACTATTTCCTTAATTTTACAGATTTTATTCCGAGCTGGGTCGGAAATTATTCCGGAACGATAAGGGCAACTATTTTTCCGATCCCTACCGGAAAACTGGCAGTATTTGTTTTTTACAGTGCATAAAAAGTAAAAAAAAAAAAATAAAGTTATAAGCAAAAGAAAATTATATATTTTTTTATAATATTTTTTCATACTTTCGGTCAATAACAAGCAACTGAATAGCAGAGTGCGACGGAGATGGCTGTCTCTAATCCCATTTTATTTTTTATCGCGGATAAAGCATTTTCATTCAATCAGAAAATATATTGATTCAACTATATGTATAAGTGTGGCATCGTGAAACAATTAGGATTTAAATCTCTGAGTCGAAAGTTTCATTAAAGGATTGCGCATATTTTTTTTTTTCACAAAATTAACGAAGCACTTCTGTAGAACTGTTTTCCACCCTTTTGAATAATTCAAAGCTGTTTCTAGTTTAAATTTTCTGATGATATGTATACAAATTGGATACTTTTTAAAAAATTAATTCATATGCAAGCATTTTTGTAAATTCTTAGATAAAAATCTTGAGCTTTTCAGAAATTAGTAGCTATTTTCCCAGCTGCTGCTACATTTCTACTTTAATTAATTTATGCAAATCACTCGATGTAAATTTACTTAATTTTCAGATGGTGTTATGAGTTTTAATTTTTGCCCTTTTTATCTCTTTGTCAAAAAAAAAATGTATAAAATTTTAATTTAAAATTGAATTTAAATTAAATTCTATGAAATCATATAATTAAAAATTACAAGTAAAACATTATAAAAAATATAATTCTATATAGCTATGCATTAGTTTCTAACAAATACTTATCTTCAGGGATCCTACAATTTTATCTAGTTTTTATTGACTTTTTATTTAGAAAGAGTTACTGGATATTTCTTTTTCAGGGGTGTTGTGATTTGTTCGGAATCAAGTTTAAGGTGTAAGTTTCCAAACAGTAAGCAAAAGTTAAAGTAGAGCAAGCAAATTTAATTTTAAAAAATCTTCAAAGAATTTATCCTATACTTTTCCCCATAATAATAATAACAAAGCTACCCCTTGCAAATATTTTTATTTATTTTTTTTTTTTTTTTTACCACTATATCTATGCAAAAGTGATCTACCTAGAAGGTTAGTTGAAATCCAACACAAATATTTTTCTCTGGAAACCGTGGTAGAAAAATAATAAAAAATAGTCGCAAGTGGCAATCCTATAATAAACCATTTCCAATTCAAAGAACCCAAATGGATACAGGAGACATTAAACAAGTTTAGCAGTTTCGATGACTTAGTGATGGGCATACTGAGTGATTTTGAATTCGAGTGAATCATTGGGGCATGCACAAAAGCATAGTAGACAACTTTCGTACTTTTAAATAAATTATGTCCATAAATTTCGGGAAAAAAAGAACTTCCTTAATTTGTGACTTTTAATTTAAATCTAATTAAAAAAAGAAACTTTTATTTTTTTAACAAGATTTCTAATAGTTGATTTAAAAACATGCGAATGTTGGCAGCTGTTCTTTTCTCATGCCCTAATTATTTATTCGAATATCAAAATCCTTCATTCTGCCTATCACTAGAACGACTGTTTATTTTTCATGTTTCCATTGCACTACGATTATTATTTGCGTAGGAACAACGAAATTGAAGATAATCCTTTATAACGAAATCCATGATGCGTTATTGAGAAAATAAAGAAAATAATCGTTTTTAAATTATTTTGTAGATTTTCAGGATCAATAATTTCAAGAGAAATTAAACCTAAGATCTTTAAATTTTTTAGACACACCTTTTGGACTTTAATGAACATTTTGCCTGATATATTGATTTTTTATATCATAAATTTTAATTTATGCAAAAATTATACTCATACTTCATAACAGCATCCATTTAACTGGACAGTAAATAGCTGATATTTTGTGACTGCATTCTTTAACTTTATTTTTAATCTGTGAGTGACTTCCTTCAGCAAAAGAAGTTGCATTTTGTAGCTTGCTATGTTTTTCTTAAACAGGTTTTTAAAACGAAATTGATTGCGTTTTGAAGTAGAATTTAAATTTTATTTTAAACACTCATACAATTATATAATACATTTCAGTTATTCATTCACAAAAACTGATTTATAACTCTCTTAGGGAAAAAAGTTAATACTGAAGAATATGTAATGTAAAAGATAAGCATTACACCCAGCATTTACTGTGCAGTTTCAAAAATTTATAAAGTTTTGAAAAGAGTAAACAAATCCTTGATAATGTGGACATCCATACACTGTGAAAAAATATTTATATTTCACAAATTTGCTTAAGAAGATTATGAAAATCAAGTTATTATTCTTTTTTATTCAGAATACTCTGGACATTTGATTTTAGATTAATTTTAATAATTGCTATTTTGTATATTTTTTTTCAAAAGTTACCAGAATATAAATATCTCTAAAACAATATAAATCTAATAATATAATTTTAGTTTAATGCGTAATAAGGAGCATATTGTTTGTATTTGTCAAAAAAATTAAATTGTACAGGAAATTAAACTTTAACACTAGCTCTATATAATATACTTGCAAAACCACCTGGCTTTGCCTATGTTAACCACGAGGACCTTACAGGTAAAATAAACAAAAATTAAATAATACTATGGTGATCACAATAACAGAACTATGTACATTTCCGCAAATAAATCATTAAAAAACTCTGAGGAAAAGTTACACTTTGGATTGAAACGATTATAGAAAAACTCCTAAACTTCATAAATAAGAATGTGCCTTATCTTTGGTGCATGTAACAGAAAAATATACGGTTTCCCTGACAATACGAAAAAAACAACAACAACCAAATGCCACAGCATTTAGTCAAACTTTATTTCGTATGGCATCATGTATTATGGAAAAAAAAATCCTTGAGAAATTGTCTTACGCAAAATATTTAATAAAAAATCAGCACTAATTGCCTTATTCGTCTAATTTTTTATAATAAGGTTCATAGCCGATGTTAGCTATGAAATAACTAAAATAGATTTAAAACAGTTGAAATACGTGTTTAATTATTTTTTTAGCAGATTGGTAACTAGCTGTATTTTATGCTCCTAGCTAAAACTGCAATTGAGATATGGCAAAATGACTAAAAACTTTCGACGCAATTTAACTCCTTTTGTTGCTGAATCTCTAAAATCGCTGAAATACGCTTTAAATATGTTTTAAGTAGATTTGCTATGCAGAATTTTACGCTCCTATCTAAACTGCTGCTGAGATGTGGCAAAATGACCTAAAACTTTCGAACACCCAATTAACCACCTTAGGGAGTGAATTTTCAAAAATCCTTATTGCTTAAGTAAGTCATAACAGCAATCTACTGTCCAAATTTCGTGATATTCGGTATAATCGTTTCAGCTCTGCATTGATGAGTCAGTCAGTGAGGAGTTCTCTTTTTATTATAGTAGTATATATAAGAAACCGTGAGTCATCAAATACACCAATATACAAAAATACAGAGACTTTTTTTGGTTATTTTCCATCCACACATATACTGCTTTGGCTGATCTTATCCTCTCTTTATTATTAGAAAATATAAGAAACTGCGAGTCCTCAAATACACCAATATGCAATAATAGAGCGATTTTGTGTTTATTTTCCATACATACCTATACTGCTTTTGCTGATCCATATTATCTTCATTTTGTTTTGTTCGAAAAAAATACAGTGATTTTGTTTCAGAAAAATTTTATCATTTTCTGAAATTGATCTTTGATAAAAGAGAAAATGTCATGCAAATAGTGTATATGGAATGATTAACGCATTTTTTTTCAACATTCATTTACTAACTGTTATATTTAAAAGCGTATTTTGAAGAGAAACTGACTAAAGATAAATGGAATCTATTCTCTTGAAATGAGAACAACTACTTTTTCAATTAACGTTTGGATGAAATGAAGGGCATAAACAAAAAAATTTAAAGGATCTTATAATAGCAACCACATGCAAGAATTTATCATTAATAAAATTACATAAAATTATGAAATAAACTGTATAGTAACAAAAGCATAATTGCGATTACGAGGGGTGCTGGTGGGTGTAGCGAACAGGGGTATATTTAATAATGTTAACGGTTAACTTATGTTTAAATTTGAGCCTACTCAGGAAAATATCATATTAATTTCTAATACAATAAACACTATCTTAAATAAGAATAAAATGCATGTTTAATAATTTTGTTATTTGTTCTTCCCTCTCCTCTTAAAATAGAATGTATTTAATCTTTAACAAAGTTTGTAGACACATTAACTGTAACTAATTAATTTCAATTTAATTATTATTAATATTAATTCCTTAGCATCTTAATTTTAATATTTTTTTTAATTTAATTATTTATTAATTTAAGTGATGATGCAATGTTGTCACAGTAATTTAAATTGTGGTATGATATAGCCAGGTACAAATAGTTATGTGGAACCTCAATAATCACCAATTTCACCATTTTACATATAATTTTGATTTAATATATCAATTACCAATTTTTCTAATACAATTGTGTATATTTATTAACATATTTTTAATTATTATTTAATTATCATATCATATCTCTAAACAGTATTTGCTTTAAAACTTAATCGATTAATAATTATAAATAGTCTTTATTCTATAATAGCTTTTATGTAACTAATAAGTTAATAGATGGAAGCACCAAAACTGATTCATTTTAATACTTGGAACAGTTCATTCTCACTTCTAAAGCATCTACAGAGGGCGCTGGTTATATATAATGGGAGTGCGCTTAACTATGCTCTATATTGTTATCCTTGGTCCACCATCATATAAAAAACTTTTTTTGGCAACATTTGCTGGTGATCTCCAATGATTGTATTATATTATGCTCAGGGCTCCGAAATGGTCCGCCAACTGAATACAAATATTATTTTAGAAAAATTTTCTTTTTAGATTTTTCTTACAAACCGCCCCGGAACAACCTTTTAAAGTTAATTCTAGCACAAAACTACCATACAATTTTCTGTTAAAATTTATATGTATTCAGTTGGCGGACCATTTCGGAGCCCTGTATGCCTCATGCTAAAATAGTATGGATTTCGATTTGGTAATTTTTTTCTTTATTTTTCCTCTATCTTAATTAATCTTGTTTTATTTTGAAATTAATTGGTGTTCAATAATTTATTTCTCTGTTTTTTGTGTGTGGTAGTCCCAAATTCATATTCTTTAGCTAATTTATGGCTGATATGAAGATGAAACCACACATTTATTTGTGGAACTTTAGGCATTTGGGATTCTGTCTAAGTTCTAAAAATTTCCATTATTCTATTTTTGTTATTCAATTTCTGCTGTTTCTTTCTATGTTTTTGGAATCTATGTTATGTGTGTTAGGAGGAATTGTACCTTCGTCAATTTATTAATGTCATTTCCTTCATAATTTCACAGTTTTTGTTGGTGGTCGGTAATGTTTATTTAATGGTTATATATATATATATATATATATATATATAACTCTCTCCTTCTTTAAATTTAAATTCATGCTATTTACACGCATTCTAAAAATCAATGAACAAGAAATTTTCTGATGTATCAAAATCGTTTTCTTTTGGCGAGAAAAAGTCTGCTTTCCAAATCGCATGACGCTTTCGTCTTTTCGCGCCAAGATGTTGGGTCATCCGAAAAGATCTGCGGTTTTTCAAAATGAAGCTCGGTTTCATCTAATTATTTTGCTACGACTAATAAGGTGTGACTTTGAATGACTCAGAGATGTACATTCAGTCTTTTATTTTTGTGCTACATAATTCTTGCTTATATTGTCGCATAATTTTTGTTTCACTGCAGTGCTAAGAAAGGAGAACTAAAAAGTTCGTTTTCGTCATATTATGTTATTTTATTTCAGAAAGGATAAAAATACTACTCGAATTCCTCATAAAATTTGTGCTGTATATGGTTTAAGTCAGATGAAACAGTTCGAAGGTCGTTTGAGAAGTTTAAATGCGGAAATTTTAACCTCAAAGATGACGCCCGCTCTGAACGACCATCATCTGTGAAGGAGTACCTCTTAAAAGAAGCTATCGCTGAAAATCAACGTTACACAGTTCAAGAGCTATCACATAGATTAAATATTCCAAAAAGTACAGTGCATGATCATTTGAAGAAGATTAGATATGTAAGCCGCTCTGGTGTGTAGGTACTGCATACTTTAACACCGCAGAATAAGCTTGCTTAAGGGGTCTCAGGACTGTTCAAATTGGAAAAAAGGGAAAAAAAAGGAACATTTTCAACATTTAATATCTTAAAATGTATTTGATATTAGAACAAAATTTTAAATGGGAATGAAAGATACAAGTATGTTCTTTCATTTCAAATATTTGAAAAATTGCAAGATGCAGAATTAGCATTTACTGGGGGCTCCAAACTGTCAGACATTTGGCGAGCGGAAAATCGGCATAACAGCTTATGCGCACGATTACAAAATAAATTTAGCAACTAGAATGAAAATTTTGGTACCTTCTTATACCCCAGATTATAGTAATTACACTGAACCTAAATAAATTTGCATTTAAAGCACTTTTATATTTTTAATACAAAGTTGTATTTAGTTAATGCAAAATTTAGAAAATTTCAACAATATAAACACCTAAAAAAATATTTTCTTTTTACAATAAAAAGGAAATTTTAGATTCAGTTAATACAGACTAACATGAAACATATGGTTTGAAAATTTCATGAAAAAATATTCAGACGTTTTTGAGATATCGTGCGCGTTATGCCCAAAAACGTCATTTGGAGAAAAATGACTTCAAAAATTTAGAAACACCACTTCAGCTATTGAGCGAGTATAATTCTAAATGCCATAACTTATGTTGTAATGGAAATTTCAAGATAATAATTATATCAAAATGTTTAGAAAACATATAAGTTTAACATCTAAAAAAATTAATTTTTCGAAACTTTTAGAGCTTTAAGAGTCCTGAGACCCCTTAAATTTTGGCAATGATTCTTTGCTGAAACGAAATGAAGAAGTTCCTTTGTTAAAACGGTATTGTAGTTTTATTGTAGATGAGAAATGGATACTATGCAATAATGTTATATTAAAAATATCATATAGTATGTGAAAAGAGCCTCCCAAAGTGTCATCGAGGGGAGAGCTGCATCACAAAAAAGTAATGCTTTGTGTATGGTAGGACTACATAAAAGTTATTTATTAAGAATTGTTACCACCAAATCAGAAAATAAATTCCTAAATATACTGTTCGCAAATGCAGTTTTGAAAAAAGTGAAAAAAAGCGAGCAAAATTAACTATTCGTCAAGGTGTTGCTCTCCAACATGACAATGCTCGACCCTACTTTGCGATGAATGTCAGGTAACGCCTTATTGTGTAAGGCTGGGAATTTTTTGTGTCACCCTTATATTCACCAAACATAGCTCCATCAGATATTCACCTTTTCAAGTCACTTCAATATTTTCTGAACAGCCAGAAGTTAACTTCCTTGGAGACTGTCAAACAGCACTTTGATAACTTCTTTACGAATAAACCTAATGACTTTTTTTAATGGAATTTTTCAGCTGCCAGAGCGATCGAAAAAGTCATAGAACAAAATGATACTTATGTGATTCAATGAAATATTCTTTTGTTTCTTTACTTATTTATTGAAATTTATCATAAAAAAACTGCAGAACTTTCCGGACGACCAAATATTTTATGTTTTTACAGACTTTCTACTGTAATTCCGCCGCTAAATTTGACTGTTACATACATTACTAGTTTAATTCATAGTTTTTTTTCTTCAAAATATGCTGAGTATGCCAGTATAAGAGACTTTCCTTGTGAGTAGAATCAAACATATTTCAGAGATTATAGATAGCTTTAAAAAAATGATAATCTTTATATGTTATTACTGTAAATCATTGATGAAGCTTAGGAGCAAGTACCCTACTCTTTAAAAAAAGTGAGAAAGGTTTCTTCAATAAAATTAAAAAAATTAATATAACATCGTAAACTGTTTCTCAGTTGAAATTGTTACTCACTGAAATTCAATTGTGTTACGCAGTTGAAAGTACTCACCGAAAAACCGGTATTTTATGTTGATACGTGGTTGAGAAAGTTGATTAATAGACTAACTACTTCTTAACGTTCTGGCTGCTTTTGTTTACGAAAATACTTCTTTAAGTCCGGAAATATATCAGTTTCTGAGGTTTTTAAAGATAATGGAAAGTTCTTCACAATTGTGGGCAAATCGGAAGTTTTATTATGTTATATATTATTTCGTAAATCTTTTTCAAGAAATAATTCCCTATTTTAACAATGTAGCATAAGGCGAATTTCTGCATCAGATATATAAATTTTTGCATATTCATGTAGCACAATAAATCTCGATAACATTATTTGAATTATGAACGTAACATATACTTCATCTATCATAAAAAAATATTATTATACAGTTCAGGGGAAAAAAATAGCGAAAACTCTTTTCATAGAGAAATTAATTTTTTTTTTTCATAAATATTCTAGCTACGATGTTTTCTCGCATTTTGATAACACTTAATAAGCAAAGTCAATAACGGCACATAATAAGATTATTTTCTTAATATACGTTTTTGTAAATATATAATTGCAATGAAAATGTTATGAAAATGGAAAACTGAAAGAGACTCCATATTTTTAGGTAGATTTCGTATGAAATACTACCTATTACATTCTCCCCTATGTTGGAATTTCTGAAAACTTTTTGCAGATCTACACCAGTCATGACCCCTAGAACCAAAAACCATCCTCAGTAAAAGACTATATATATATATCACTTTCTTCTGGACACGATAACTTTCCTAATTCTGCACAAGTCTCTTCCTAACTCATACATAAAATTAAGGGGCATAAAATCTCGGTCAAGTTCGTTAATGGGCAAAATCGGACCAAGGAGATTGAAATAGAGTGGAGTTTTGTGAAAGCCGAAAAACCCCCATAACTTCTTAATTTTTGTACATATCAAATCGGTTTAGAGTTTTTATTATTTCTAAAAATTGGACCAAAAATTTATGTATCACAGATTTTTGATAAAATTAAAAAATGGGCTCAAAGGGCGCAAAAAAGGGTTTTTGGGAGAAAAAAATTCACAACTTCGTCAAATCTTAAGATATCAAATCCAATTAAATTTATTATAAATCTTCTTAATATTATCTACAACTTTTATACTCACAGGTTTTTGATAAGATCAATTCGTACTAAAAAAATAAAAATAAATAAATAAAAACGAAAATAAAAAGGGAGAATTGAAGAAGAAAAAATCCATAACTTCGTCAATTCACAAGACATAAAATCCGCATCACCTTAATATTATCTACAACATTTACATTGACAAGTTTTTGATAGGACCAATTCTTACAGTAAAAACAAATTAAAAAGCGGTTGAAGAAAACAACCATCGTATTAAGGGTGTATTCAAGTCCAAACTGCTTATTTTCTGACTCATTTTCAAATTTATTTTTACAATTGGTAGATTCTCTTATTCAGAAACTATATAATGTATCGTAATCATCAATTTTTTGATAGAGGCAGAATAGATTTCAAAAAATTATGTCAAAGTGGGCATTTTGAACCGAATTTCCCGAAGCGATTGTGTTAGAAACGAAAATCATTGTCTTACTGAGAAAACAATTGTTTATATATCGAGTTTTAATTAATTGAACGAAAAATAAAAACACAGGTCGCTTATAAATCTCTTCAAAAATCACGTTAGCAAGTTTCATATTTTTTCTATTAAAAATGAATCTGAAAATGTGCCAGAAAATTTCGAGTTGTTGAGCATGGAAATTTTTTTGGAATACCGCCTTAACATGATTCTGATAAAAACAGCTCTTATTTAAAAATGAAATAAAAAGTCGTTAAAAGCGTCCAGATAAAATTGTTAAAGTGGGTTTATCTCTAATCATTATACTATTTTTTTGTTGGTGAAATTAGTATAGTTAACACCGAAATCTACCTCCAGCTGTAGGCCAGGCCGGCAGGGATTTCTTTGAGAATGAGATATTATTCGTAAAAAAGCTAATATGAGAAAAGGAATATCTCGTATTCCTTTAAAGTGTTTTTTGAAATTATACTTTAAATTACCATTTGATTCGTATTCCAGAAAACAATGATTAATCCTATACCAGCGGCACTTTTTTAGGATCAACGTTACTTGTTTAACCCTCTGATTGATCGATAGCATTAGTAGTTGTGAGAAGCAAAAAAAGATTGAGAATTTTTTTCCTGACAATGTGTTTCATTTTAGCTTCTGTATTTTTGCGTGATGTGTGTTAATAAGTTCCTGGTGTGAAGCAGCATTAATAGGTATGAAACTAGTAATAATTTTTCCAACTAAGTGAATATTGACCCCAGGCTAGTACTCGAATTAAGAACTATTGGCTTTAATTGCGAATGCTCTTATTTGGAAGAGCATTTTAAATTGGTTTAGATACCTTATTAAATAAATATATATATATATATGTGTGTGTGTGTGTGTGTGTATGTCATATTACATACTTCTACGATGTATCTTATCTTTTTGTTCATACGTTATTAAAATACGCAAACTTAACAAATAAAATAAAATAAAAAAGGCACAATAAAACAAAACATAATTTATTTAAAAGAAAAGGGAATTTACGTAAAAGAATCACTTTAAGAAAATCACATTTTAAAAGTCCATTCTGCTAATCAGACAATTATATGTTTCATCAATGCTATTATAAAAAAATACTATTTCATGAATTTTGAAAAAGTTGTCTTTAGTCACATTAATAATTATTTAATTTAATAATACAAACCACATTATCGATATTACATATTATAACTTTATTTATTTATCCGTATTCCATTTATCATGGTAATAATAAAAAATCTGATGAAATATTTTAAACAAATAATATAGAAAAGAAAAACCTGAATTAACAGGAGATCGCGAGTTTTGTGCCAGTACAGCCTTGGCACATACCCAACAATATAGTCACTCGTCCACTGCGCTTGCCTACATAAAAAATAAAACTAAGTAGTATATGTAACAGTATTTGTAAGATTTATAAATTCATTCTTCATTTTTAGTTCTGAGAGGTTGCGTCTATATATCTCAAAGACATATACTACCTTTCATCTTCTCCTAATCTACATTGTGTTAGGCAATTCGATGATCTGAATGTCTAGGCCTCCCTTTGTTAGACCAACATTACTATATTTCTTAGAAGTATGTTATATTGCGCTTCAATATTTAAGACCTTACATTGCTGTGTATCATGCTATTATACTGTTTTTTTTTTTTTTTTTTTTTTTTTTTTTTTTTTTAATTAGAATAATTTATTTCACATTAGAAATCAGTAACAATCACAGTCCAAAATTTCAAAACGGAGCTCCCTTAAAACGACTGCTGGTTACTTAGAGAAGTGTTGCGAAGAAATACGTTGAAAAAGCTTTATTTACGGTTAGACTATCTCTTACGAATATTCATTAATGATACTTGGTAAGGACATGTGAAGAACATAAAATATTTTTTAAAAGACTTACATTTGTATGGCTAGGAGACAGAGTAACAATTAGTCTTAAAAAGTATTCGACTACCAATTGGTCTTTTAAAAAATAAATAATCATTATTTATCCGTAGGGAATCTTAGTAGTAGACTATTTTTTTATGATTTTTAGTCTTCTTAAATTAAACTTTTTTAACTGTTGTTAAAAGATTTTCTTTTTTTATTATTATTTAAACGTTTGGTTTAAATATTCACTCCTAATACAACAATATTTACTCACAAAAACCTTACAACAATGTCGATTAAGTGTAATTATTATTGTTAACAATGAAATAACAATGGAAATGAAAAAAAAATGAAATCAAAATTATTCATGTAAAGTTTAGCAGAAAAATAATATTTAGATTTATTATTATTATTATTTTGAAATGTGCGCAGACTTGCCTAGCTATACCTTATTGGTATAAAAAGGTGATTCTGTGTGTAATAAAAAAATAGTGTGTCATATTCATCGAAACGTGATTGGCAAGTTCACGCAACCGATGCACATTGAAGGAATAACAGCAAAAATGCCTGAAGAGGATGAAAATCCCTGAAACATGATTAGTTAGTGTCTGGTCAATAATCAAACAATATACAGCAGAATGATTAACGAATGCAATATCACCACTAATAATCATATTTCGACGTTATAAATACTTGCGCGAAGGCGATTTATTTTCAAAACGGAATAAGTTTGCCAAATACCAATGTCTTCCAAGTCTATAAAAATAAGGACAAATAGCTCTTCGACCAGTGTTTAAAAGAATAGCGTTGTAGTCGAGGTATACGCCACATAATTTCTAGATTTTTTATAAAGATCGTTTACCCTTTGTTTCTAAAGTAGAGCTATAAAATATACTTTATTGTCTATATCCTGTGCAAACAGCTTAAACCCTCTGTTTTTTTTTTTACAACTACAGCACTGTTTCTTCAGGGCAGTTAGACTCAAAGCTGAGAAGTACACTCAACTCACGACTACTCTGGTACACATTGGAATCGGTTGATATATACAAGCGCTGTCGCAGGAAAAAAATTTGATTTTTCAAAGTGTCACCCACATTAGAAATTCAAAGTGCTATATTTCAAACATTTTTAAAGATAAAGACAAAACAAAAAATGCAACGGAATCCTTGTATAAAGGTCAAACACTTCAGAAAGACATCCTTTTCAGTTTCTAACTTTTTTGTACCTCATTTTAAATTTAAATTTAAAAAAGTTAATGGCCGCCATTTTTAAACAAGATGGCGGATGAAGCTGTCCAGCGAACTTGGTCGAGACATTGCTATATACTATGCACATGCCTTCTCATATCCAAATCGGTTAATAAATACGCGTGTTATCGCGTGAAAAAAGTCAAATCGTTTCAAAATGTCAGCCATTCTGGAAATTCAAAGTGCTATAGCTCAGCCATTTTTTAAGATATAGACAAAAATGCTCGGAAAGTTTTGTATCAAGGTCAAACACAAAGAAAAAAATCTTTTTCAATTTCTAATATTAGGTAGCTTTCATTATAAAAAGCTACCTATTGCAGCCACTCGGAGGAAAGCGATTTCGAAAAATTTTGGTATATTTTCACTGATCATGACTCCCAGACCCCGAAAGCACCCTCCATTCAAATGTTGATATAAATATATGTATATCCATATATATATATATATATATATATATATATATATATATATCTGATCTTTTTCACACTGTAACTCCTGTATTTATGAACCGATTTGGATGTAAATTGATGCGTACATAGTACATACCAATGTCTCGACCGAGTTCGTTGGCCAGCTTCATCCACCACCTTGTTTCAAAATGGCGGCCATTTAAATTTTTTTTAAATTTAAAATTTAAAATGAGGTACAAAAAAAATTGAAATTGAAAAAGATTTTTTTCGTATGTGTTTGACCATGGTACAATGATTCTGGAGCATTTGTTGTTTCGTCTATATCTTAAAAAATGGCTGAGTTATAGTACTTTGAATTTCTAGTGCGGCTGACATTTTGAAACGATTTCATTTTTGTCACACGATAACACGCGTCTTTATGAACCGATTTGGATGTAACTTGGTGTGTACATAATACATACCAATGTCTCGACAGAGTTCGTTGGTCAACTTCATCCGCTTTCTTATTTGAAAATGGCGGCCATTGAAAATTTTTTTTTTTTTAATTTAAATTTACAATCAGGTAAAAAAATATTAGAAATTGAAAAAGAATTTCTTCTTATGTGTTTTACTTTGATACAAAGATTCTTGAGCATTTTTTGTTTCGTCTGTATCTAAAAAAATGGCTGAAATATAGCACTTTGAATTTCTAGTGTGGCTTTGTTGAATTTCACTGCATTTTGAAACGATCTGATTTTTGTCACGCAATAACACGCGTATTTATTATCCGATTTGAATGTGGGAAGACATGTGCATAGTACATACCAATGTCTAGACCGAGTTCGTTGGCCAACTTCATCCGCCAACTTGTTTAAAAATGTCGGCCATTTAAAAATTTAAAAAAAAATACAGTAAAATGAGGTACAAAAAAAATTAGAAATTGAAAAAGATTTTTTTCTTCTGTGCGTGACCTTGACACAAAGAATTCGGAGCATCTTTTGTTTCGTCTGTATCTCAAAAAATAGCTGAATTATAGCTCTTTGAATTTGCAGCACGGCTGATATTTCGAAACAAACCGATTTTTGCCAAGCATAACACGCGTACGTATTAACCGATTTAGATGTGACATGGCATGAGCATAGTATGTACCCAGCTAAGAAAGAAATTGTGGGCCATCAGCTGGAAAAAAGATGGCAGCCAGCACTGCCATCAGCGGTAAAGTGCAATGGTGCCATTACTTAAACCAGTACAAAATTGTCCGTGCGGAATGCAGCTGACCCATCAGCGATGGCCAATAGCAGGCCAGCATTGGTATGCCATCACATTACTTCAAGTCGGCACTTTTCCTGCAGTGTTAGCACCTATCCTACTGCTATTCCTTTGCTGGCCTAGCACTTTCCCTAACAAAAATTTCTTATAGAATTCTATAAAAAACAGAAAAAGTATTATAGAATAATGACCCGTTTTTCTATGAGCTAGTTTCACCAAGAGCTATAGAAGTGTCTATAATAGAAACGTCTATAGAAATATTTGAACTTGCAGCTGTTTACATGTGGTCACCCTTCCAAGTACTAACCGCGCTCGGTGCTGTTTGGTTTTCGTGATCGTACATGAACAAGTACATTCAGCGTATTTTACGGCCGCTCGTTGTTTTCGAGCTCTCATTACACTACTTCAAGTTTGTTTCTTTTGTGATTTGCGTTCCCAATCATTAAACTTCTATAGAAATTATTGTATTGTATAGAAATCCTATATATTTTATGCGTTGATTGATTCTCAACTGTGTAAATTACGAAAACCGAAATCCTTTGTAACTTACTAAAACCAGATTTAAGAAGAAAAAAAATTGCGTTGGAGTAAAAAATTTATTTATTTATTCATTTACTTATTTATTTCGTTGGTGGCAGTGATGCTATATTATTTACAGTTTCAAAAAAAAAATGCTTCACAGCTTAAATTGTGTTAAGATATTCATTTCAGATTTGCGTTCAATTCATTAATTCGCCACGGGATGATAAAAATAACACTTATTTTAATATAGACTTGACAAAATATTTAAAAGTCTAATAAATTATTATTTGTTAACCTCGAAACGTAATTGTTTAAATATTTAACACTTCAGATTATAATATTTGAAAAAAATTACAATTAGTGATTTTTTTCAACTTAGATAAATTACGCCACCTAGCGTAAGGGTTCCCAGCAATAATACTGTAAAAGTTCGTGCCCTTCTATGATGTGGTGGGCCAGCGCAAGAGATAAAATGGAGGCCCATCAGAATTTTAACTGATGATTTCCAACAGCAAAGTTGACTGAAGCTGTCCAACAGTGGTCATGCAGTGAGAGACCATTAGCCAGCACTTCTCCATCATTGTCAGCACCTATCTTGCTGCTGGCCAGCAATTTCTTCTTTGCTGGGTAGCAATGTCTCGTTGAAGATTTTTAGCTAGTTTCATCAGCTATCTTCTTTCAAAATGGCGGCCATTTAATTTTTTTTAATTTAAATTTAAAATGAGGTACAATAAAATTAGAAATTGAAAAATATTTTTTTTCTTATGTGTTTGACCTTGATACAAAGATTCCGGAACATTTTTGTTTTGTCTTTCTCTTAAAAAAATGGCTGAGATATAGAAGCTTGAATTTGTAATCTGGGTGACATTTTGAAAAACCTGATTTTTGCCTGCAACAGCACTGGTATATATCAACCGATTTATATGTCTGTGAACATGTGCACAGGAATCACTGAGGTCACGACCAAGTTCATTGGTTAGCTTTGTTGAACCCTTTATGTTGTTTTAAAATGGCGGGTACTCCAAGATATCGTCAAATTTGGAGACCAAATATAAATCACTTTAAATAAAACCAACTTCAATAAAGCTGACTAATTTCGCGAAATTCTCATTCATACTCAGTACTGACAAAAATTAGTATTGAATTTTCGATAATCGGGTTCCACTAATTTGAGCTTCGTGTGTTTGAATAATATAAGCTGGCTTTTTGAAAATAAGGAATATGAAAGCTTCCACTTACTCCCGGCACTGGCCGGAAGGACTTATTGTACGTCATTTTAAATTTTAAACTTTTTAAAAATTTTTAAAAGGCCGCCATTTTCAAACAAGATGACGGATGAAGCTAGCCAACGAACTCGGTCGAGACATTGGTATGTACTATGTACAGACCAAATTAAATCCAGATCGGTTCATAAATACATTTGTTATCGCGTGACAAAATTCAGATCGTTTGAAAATGTCAGGAACACTAGAAATTCAAAGTGCTATAACCCAGTCATTTTAGGCATGTTTCATTACAAAAAGCTAATTATTGCAACCATTCGGAGAAAAACGATTCCGAAAAATTTTGGTATATTTTTACGATTATATATATATATGTCATGGTTAACCATGACGATAATATGTCATGGTAATATATATATATATATATATATATATATATATATATATATATATATATATATATATATATATATATAACCATGAAATAAACATTACCGACCACCAACAAAACCTGTGAAATTATGAATAAAATAATATTAACAAATACAGTTCCCCAACACACTTAACATAGATTCCAAAAACATAGTAAAAAACAACAGATATCAAATAACAGAAATCGAATGATGGAAAATCTGATCTTTGTCATACTGTAACTTTCGCATTTACGAACTGATTTAGATATAATTTGGTGTGTACCTAGTACAAACCAATGTCTCGACCGAGTTCGTTGGCTAGCATCATCCGCCATCTTGTTTCAAAATGTCGGCCATTTAATTTTTTTTTTAATTAAAATGTAAAATGAGGCACAAAAAAATTAGAAATTGAAAAGATTTTTTTCTTATGTGTTTGAGCTTCATACAAAAATTCAGGAGCATTTTTTGTTTCTACTACATCTTAAAAAATGGCTGAGTTATAGCACTTTGAATTTCTAGCATGGCTGACATTTTGAAACGATCTGAGTTTTGTCACGCGGTAATACACGTATTTATGAACCGATTTCGATGTGACAAGGCATGTGCATAGTACATAGCAATGTCTCGACTAAGTTCGATGGCTAGCTTCATCCGCCATCTGTTTCAAAATGCGGCCATTTAAAATTGTAAAAAAAAAAATAAATAATTCAAAATGAGGTACAAAATGATGAGAAATTGTAAAACATTTTTTTTATGTGTTTGAGCTTGATACAAAGATTGCGGAGCATTTTTTGTTTCGTCTATATCTTTAAAAAATGGTTGAGTCATAGCAATTTGAAATACTAGTGTGGCTGATATTTTGAAACGATCTGATATTTGTCACGCGATAAAACGCGGATATATGAACGGATTTGGATGTAACTTAGTGTGTACATAGTACATAACAATGTCTCGACCAAGTATGTTGGTCAGCTTCATCCGCCATCTTGTTTCAAAATGGCGGCCATTTAATTTTTTTTAATTTAAATTTAAAATGAGGTACAATAAAATTAGAAATTGAAAAATATTTTTTTTCTTAGGTGTTTGACCTTGATACAAAGATTCCGGAACATTTTTGTTTTGTCTTTCTCTTAAAAAAATGGCTGAGATATAGAAGCTTGAATTTGTAATCTGGGTGACATTTTGAAAAACCTTATTTTTGCCTGCATCAGCACTGGTATATATCAACCGATTTATATGTCTGTGAACATGTGCACAGGAATCACTGAGGTCACGACCAAGTTCATTGGTTAGCTTTGTTGAACCCTTTATGTTGTTTTAAAATGGCGGGTACTCCAAGATATCGTCAAATTTGGAGACCAAATATAAATCACTTTAAATAAAACCAACTTCAATAAAGCTGACTAATTTCGCGAAATTCTCATTCATACTCAGTACTGACAAAAATTAGTATTGAATTTTCGATAATCGGGTTCCACTAATTTGAGCTTCGTGTGTATGAATAATGTAAGCGGGCTTTTTGAAAATAAGGAATATGAAAGCTACCACTTACTCCCGGCACTGGCCGGAAGGACTTTTTGTACGTCATTTTAAATTTTAAATTTTTTAAAAAATTTTAAAAGGCCGCCATTTTTAAACAAGATGACGGATGAAGCTAGCCAACGAACTCGGTCGAGACATTGGTATGTACTATGTACAGACCAAATTAAATTCAGATCGGTTCATAAATACATTTGTTATCGCGTGACAAAATTCAGATCGTTTGAAAATGTCAGGAACACTAGAAATTCAAAGTGCTATAACCCAGTCATTTTAGGCATGTTTCATTACAAAAAGCTAATTATTGCAACCATTCGGAGAAAAACGTTTCCGAAAAATTTTGGTATATTTTTACGATTATATATATATATGCCATGGTTAACCATGACGATAATATGTCATCGTAATATATATATATATATATATATATATAACCATGAAATAAACATTACCGACCACCAACAAAACCTGTGAAATTATGAATAAAATAATATTAACAAATACAGTTCCCCAACACACTTAACATAGATTCCAAAAACATAGTAAAAAACAACAGATATCAAATAACAGAAATCGAATGATGGAAAATCTGATCTTTGTCATACTGTAACTTTCGCATTTACGAACTGATTTAGATATAATTTGGTGTGTACCTAGTACAAACCAATGTCTCGACCGAGTTCGTTGGCTAGCATCATCCGCCATCTTGTTTCAAAATGTCGGCCATTTAATTTTTTTTTTAATTAAAATGTAAAATGAGGCACAAAAAAATTAGAAATTGAAAAGATTTTTTTCTTATGTGTTTGAGCTTCATACAAAAATTCAGGAGCATTTTTTGTTTCTACTACATCTTAAAAAATGGCTGAGTTATAGCACTTTGAATTTCTAGCATGGCTGACATTTTGAAACGATCTGAGTTTTGTCACGCGGTAATACACGTATTTATGAACCGATTTCGATGTGACAAGGCATGTGCATAGTACATAGCAATGTCTCGACTAAGTTCGATGGCTAGCTTCATCCGCCATCTGTTTCAAAATGCGGCCATTTAAAATTGTAAAAAAAAAAATAAATAATTCAAAATGAGGTACAAAATGATGAGAAATTGTAAAACATTTTTTTTATGTGTTTGAGCTTGATACAAAGATTGCGGAGCATTTTTTGTTTCGTCTATATCTTTAAAAAATGGTTGAGTCATAGCAATTTGAAATACTAGTGTGGCTGATATTTTGAAACGATATGATATTTGTCACGCGATAAAACGCGGATATATGAACGGATTTGGATGTAACTTAGTGTGTACATAGTACATAACAATGTCTCGACCAAGTATGTTGGTCAGCTTCATCCGCCATCTTGTTTCAAAATGGCGGCCATTTAATTTTTTTTAATTTAAATTTAAAATGAGGTACAATAAAATTAGAAATTGAAAAATATTTTTTTTCTTTCCGGAAAGCATAAACATACAAAAGTCATATACGGAACAATATCCAAGACTTCCAGAATGACCTATTGAAAAACAGGACCCACTGCAAAGCCTACCGATAAGCCAATTGATTTCGGAATATGAAAGGATAGAAAGGAAAAGGGTGAAAGGAACTACAGAGGAAGCACAGAAACATATTGAAGAACAGAAATATCTTAATGCAATATTTACAAGAGCAAAAAATGATGAATCAAGAATAATAAGATATCATAAAAATACAACAACGATACAAAGAGACAGAAGAAAAATAAGCGAATTGGAAGAGGAAATTGATAAAATTGCAGCTCAGTTGGAAGAAAGCTCCAAGATGGAACAAAGACTAGAAGGAAAACTCATAGAAAAAGAAAAAGAAAATACCATTTTCAAACACAAAGAAGAGGAAATGAGAGAAAAAATAAAAAAAATAAAGAACTTAATCAAACAACAGCATTCAGAATCGGAAACAAAAGAAAAGGCAACACAAATACAAATAAAAACACAACAAAATTATACTCAGACAATCTTGACTTATACAGAAATGGATAAGCAACAACAACAAACAACAGAATCAACCAAAGAAATAATAGCCAAATTGGAGCAGGAAATAGCTACAAGAGAAGAACAATTAAAAGCACAAGACAAAATAATAGAAGAGTGCATGAACAAGCTTAGAGATATAGAAAATAATATAGATACAGACATACCACAATTATCAAGAAGGATTCACAAAATTGAAAAACTAATAATAGAAAATCTTATAGACAAAAATACAAAGAAATACGAAAGATCTCAAGATAACGAAGAACAAAAACAATTTAATTCTCAAGGAAAGTATTCAAACTCGGCAATAATTATAAAAAATAGCTCAAAGAAAATATCAACAAATAAATTGAAAGAACTGTTAAATACCGAATTGATTAAAGAAAATGATCTACCAATATTCTGTAAACAAACTAAACAAATCAATACACTGACAATTCAATCAGATACAGATAACAACACAGAGAAGTTATTGAAAAGAATTGAAAAAATCCCAAACATTTCAGAAATAGTAGAACTAACTTATAAACTGCAAAAACACTCAAGGATAATAATTACAGGAATACCATCGATGATACCTACTGATGACATAATTAACTACTTAAAAGATCGTTCAACAGACAAGAATTTAACAATATTAAAAATAATACAAAGAGAAAAATCCACAAGTTATCATATGGTACTGAATTTAGAAGTAAATGCAGCTAAAAAACTTCAGGCTCAGAAAAGTATCTCAATTGGCCTCAATAATTGCAGTATAAGAATATATCGACCCATACTTAGATGTGAGAACTGTCAACTTTACGGGCATACAAAGACTAACTGTAGAAGGAACTCCATATGTGCCAAATGTGCCATGGGTCATCAAACTCTCAACTGTCCTTATATCACCGATCCATCACAGCATCGCTGTACTAATTGCTATTATCAAGAAAACTATAGGAAGCATACAGCAGACTCTAGTTTGTGTCCTATATTTCAGTCTCAATTGGTGGACAGGAGGTTCAGATAAAGTATCTACATAAAAATATATATATATATATTCATTCATCTTGAAAATATCTACAGTAATATCTCTTACAAAATACTTCCATTAACTCATCAGCGAAAGATTTTAATATGAGTATCAAAGGCTAATATCTTCAAAAATGGTGTCCGCTTTTGTAAACTTGTATGTCGCTGTGATAACCAGTTGAACTTTTCGTGATATATAGCAACTTCAGATAAACTCTTTAAAACTTTAAATTCAGCTCTTAAAAACTTTAATCTTGCTCTAGTACGTTGTGGGTAACCGATAAACCTTCCCTATATGTTATTGTACTTATATATAGCTCACAGTAATTAATCTCAAATCTAGCTTAAAACTATATTTATATCGTTCAGAAGGTTTAATATGAACGGGGATCTCATAGATCAATATATCAGTTCAACGGTCCTCCTCCGAGTTATGGGCAGTGAGCAGGAGTGCTGGACATATAAATTCATTACTACAGCTATTGTTTTGGCCTTTAAGTTATCTATTATTGTAATTTTATCTTTAAATTTAGATTATTTTATCTTTAAATATTTTTAGTAATTTTTATCTCATATTTCTAGAGGGGCCAGCAGCTGACTGAAAAAAAAAAAAAAAAAAAAAAACTAATTTAATTTAATTTTTTCATTTTTTTTTCATTTGTATTGTATTCTATTAAGTGTCTTAAATACTAGAGGGTTTTACAGGTAATAGTACTTTTCCCTGCCCTGGGCTCGGGGTTCAAACCTAACCATAAGCCAAAAGCGGGTTCCCAGGGTGGGTGCTTACTTACTTACTTACTTGATACAAAGATTCCGGAACATTTTTGTTTTGTCTTTCTCTTAAAAAAATGGCTGAGATATAGAAGCTTGAATTTGTAATCTGGGTGACATTTTGAAAAACCTGATTTTTGCCTGCAACAGCACTGGTATATATCAACCGATTTATATGTCTGTGAACATGTGCACAGGAATCACTGAGGTCACGACCAAGTTCATTGGTTAGCTTTGTTGAACCCTTTATGTTGTTTTAAAATGGCGGGTACTCCAAGATATCGTCAAATTTGGAGACCAAATATAAATCACTTTAAATAAAACCAACTTCAATAAAGCTGATTAATTTCGCGAAATTCTCATTCATACTCAGTACTGACAAAAATTAGTATTGAATTTTCGATAATCGGGTTCCACTAATTTGAGCTTCGTGTGTTTGAATAATATAAGCTGGCTTTTTGAAAATAAGGAATATGAAAGCTTCCACTTACTCCCGGCACTGGCCGGAAGGACTTATTGTACGTCATTTTAAATTTTAAACTTTTTAAAAATTTTTAAAAGGCCGCCATTTTCAAACAAGATGACGGATGAAGCTAGCCAACGAACTCGGTCGAGACATTGGTATGTACTATGTACAGACCAAATTAAATCCAGATCGGTTCATAAATACATTTGTTATCGCGTGACAAAATTCAGATCATCTTCATATTAGCCATAAATTAGCTAAAGAATATGAATTAGGGACTACCACACACATAAAACAGAGAAATATCCCATTGAACACCAATTGGGTTCAAAGCAAAACAAGATTAAAAAGAATACAGAGAAAATAAAATTTAATTACCAAATTTAAATCCATACTGTCTTAGCAGTAGGCATAACAAATACACTCAAGAAACACCAACATATTTCCAAAAAATTTTTATATGATGGTGGACCTAGGTTCAACAATATAGAGCATAGCCAAGCAAACTCCCATTATATATAACCAGCGACCTCTGTAGCTAATTTAGAATTGAGAGTGAACTGCTCCATGTATTTAAGTGAATCAGTGTGGTGCTGCCATCTATTGATATATTAGTAAAATAAAAACTATTATATAATAAAAATTATTAATGGATTAAATTTTAAAGGAAATACTGTTTAGAGATAGCTATATGATAATTAAATTATAATTAAAAATATGTTAATAAATATATACAATTGTATTATAAAAGATTAGTAATTGAAATATTATGTCAAAATGATATGTAAAATGCTGAAAATGATGATTATTAATGTTTCACATAATATGCGTACCTCGCTATAACATATAACAATTTAAATTCCTGTGACAACATTGCATCATCACTTAAATTAATTTATAATTAAATATAAAAATTAAAATTCAGATGCTAAGGAATTAATATTAATAATAATTAAATTTTGAAAATAATAAATTACATTTAATGTGTCTATAAACTTTCTTAAAAATTAAATAAACATAATTTAAGGGGAGAGGGAAGAATAAATAATAAATTTATTAAAACGTGCATATTGTTCTCATTTAAGATAGTATACTTTTTATTAGAAATTAATATGATATTGCCCTGGGTAGGCTAAAATTTAAATACAAGTTAATCGTTAACATTATTAAATATTAATGAATATGAATAAATTTTAAATGAATTGATAAATATACAAATACAACTACACCATTTTACATATAAAAGTATCGAATCACTATCCATTATAAAATGTGCATTAGCAACGTGGTTATAAATCAAATGCCCCATTTTTAAAATAAATTAGCCATTGCGTATTATCCAGACAACACCACCTTCCTCCTTACTCTAACATCTACCCCCACAACCTTCCTATAATATATTTTTTTTACAATTTATAATTTTTTATAATTATTTCCTTATTTTATATATTTATTATATAATTTTTTTACGCATGTGTTAATTTTTTTAAGATCATTTAAGTACTAATTATATATTAAAAAATATATGAATTTTTTTTGGAAAATCATGATTTAATGCATCATAAATTAGTTTTTTAATATTATTGTTAATTAGATGAGAAGAACATAAACTCTTTATTCTATATAAATGATTAAGGATTATATTACGATATACACAATTATGAAGACAAGATTTAAAATTAGTAAATGTATTAACTTTGAATATAAATTCTTTACGTTTGTCATATAAAGTGACAGTGTTCCTTTTATAAAGGCCCCACCAGTGGCCGAGAGGTTCTGCTGGTAGACGGGAGGTGCTGGGTTCGATCCCAATCGCGCCCGTCGACCTAATCGTTCGGAGTTTTCGTGGTTTTCTTCGAGCTTTGGATTTCCAAGCGTTAATACGGGTTAGGTTCCCTTAGAAAGACCCCCACGAAGGGCCCTCGCCCTCCCCCCCTGGGCCTATATCCCTCGAGCAGATAATTGGCCGTCAAAAATCAACCAACCAACCTTTTATAAAATGTCAGTGTTTAGAGCGCCCTGTAGCGCGATCTAATAGCCGAAATGGCACCAAACTTGTATTTAGACTAATCAAGACATGGGAAAAAAAATTAGTTCCAAAAATCGCCGCTAGGCCATTTTGTGGCGCTTTGCAATGTATAAAATGTGAGAAAAGTAAAATACTAACGCATACAATCGTACAGTTAAATTATTAATGTTTATTTACTACATTAGCTTCCCCGGTGAGCAATTAGACCACCTGCAATGTGAGCACCGTTCTCAGAAATAACATCGTGCATTCTGTGCACAACGTTCTCCACAGCCGTACGTAACATATCACGAGGAATATTTCGCACTGTCTTTGTTATGTTGTCCTTTAGAATAGAGAAATTTGATACTCCATCAGCATAAACTTGAGATTTCAAATAACCCCAGAGCGAAAAATCGCATGACGTGAGGTCAGGGGAACGAGGCGGCCATGCAACTGGAAAACTCCGACTTATGACTCTATCATCAGTGAACTTTTGGCGCAACAGCTGCTTTACCTTATTACTAATGTGTGGCGGAGCACCATCCTGCATAAAGATTGTCTGTTGGAGACGGTTTCTTTGCTGAAGTTGTGGAATAACAAACGCTTGCAGCATTTCGTGGTACCTTTCTGCATTTATGGTGCACGTTTCAGGTCCTGTCGGATTGATGGTCTCAAAAATGAAAGGCCCAATTACAAATTATTCTTCGTCTGTGAAACCACACCAAACAGTGACTTTTGGGGAATATAATGGGATTTCATGCACGGTGTGGGGCTGCACAAATTCGGCTATTTTGTGTGTTTACGGACCCATTGAGATAAAAATGGCACTCATTTCCCAACAGAATGTACATCATCAATTTCTACCCTGACAAGAATTCAGTTCGGGAAAGCGGCTGATTTTGTAGGGGTAAAATCCAATTACGCGCCGCAAAACTCTCCATTCCGTGGAATAATTCATATCCAATTGTCGAGCTATACCCCGGGCGCTGCTAGTACCAGCAATGGTTCCCTGCAATCCTTCGACAATTGCAGTTGCCACATGAATTATTACATCTTCTGATACTTGTTTACGTCCTCTCCCAGCGCTTTCTTAATCATTTTCTTAAGACCATTCAGCGATAAAGGCCCCTTTCGTCATTTTTTTTCTGGTTCGAAATTCCCGAAGAGCTGCGGATGCATTACATTGATTCATATAATACAGCTTCACCAATAACGCACGTTCCGGTAACGTGAGAGGCATGTCCATTGGAGCTCGTTTACTTCAGCTGAGATTATTTGTCGGAGCTGTCTACTACATGCTTTTATAGCCCCTATTATTGGCGCTGGCATCGCACAACATTTGCATTTTTCTTTGATACCCGTGTTTTATGCTAATTCTCGTTATTGTAAGCTACAGCAGCGCCACAAAATGCCCTAGCGGCGATTTTTGGAACTAAATTTTTTTTTCACGGAATCCTTTTTTCCATGTCTTGATTAGTTCAAATACCAAGTTTGGTGCCATTTCGGCTATTAGATCGCGCTACAGGGCACTCCAAACAATGTCACTTTAAAAAATATCACCCTGTACATCAGTTATTGTTTTGTTTTCTTTTAATGTAATTTTAAGATCTAAAAAGTTAATTGTATTGTTAGATAGGAGTTAGATTGTTTTTCATTAATTCTAAATTAGCATGATAATCGACTGGAAATTGAGAAATATTAGTTTGGTCAGTTGCAATTAAAATTATGTCATCAATATAACAATATAAATGTAGATTACTATTAGTAAATGTACGTTCATAGTGATACAAGTATAAGTCAGATAATAAACTGGATGTACATCCACCTTGTGGTACACCGACGTTCTGTAAATATAATATGTTATTTTGCAAAATACAGTTATTATAGATAATGAAATTTGTTAGAGTTTTAAAATAAGGTATATCTATATTAAATGGTAAATTCGGTTTATGATGATATTTTACATATATATATATTGATTTCTATTTATGTAGTTACATGATACCTTTCTGTAAGGAATTTCATTTGATGCTGCAAGTTTATCATCTCTCATGGTCTCTATTAAACTTCATATTCAAAATGATCATATTACAGTACTGCTATTAAGTTACTTGTTCAATATTTTATTTATTTATTTATTTATTTATATTTAAGTTAATACTAATATATTATGTATAATGTCGGCGTAATGTAGTAATACTCGATTTATTAATTTTTAATATTTGAAAAAAGATGATGAATTGTGATATTGTATAATGGTTATATATATATATATTAACAATATTAAATTGACAGTACAGAGCACATTTCTATAACACTTTGTAGAATGATTAAACAAATCGGGGGATGAAGAATTCCTGAAACAATAGTTCAAAAACACCGCTAAGGGTATGCGTCGCTATGTATTAGAAAAGAGTTTAGAAAACGAAGTCAATACTGAAATAAAATTACGTGTTATTTAGCACATTCAAGTTCAATTCTGCCGCCTTTTTTGAGGACCACGTGTTGCATTTTTTGCAGAGTATTCACAACAGCCATAGGTAACATGTCTGCAGGAATATCAGTACAGCGCTTGATATTTTATCCTTCAACGTGGTTCGGGATATCTCGGAGATAGACTATGTACTTTAGGAAACCCCATAGCCAAAAGTCACATGGGGTAAGGTCAGGTACCGATTCGGCCATACAATTGGAAAGCAGTGACTAATGACTCTTCTTTTTAAGAACTTCTGTCGTAGCAGCTGCTGTCCTCACAAAGAAATGTATGAAGAAACGCCATCTTTCATGAAAGTGATCATCGGCAAACATTGTCTTTGCTGAAGTGACAGAATGGCAAAGTTGTTCAACATGATGCGATATCCCCCCCCCCCTAATAGAACTGGTTACTGGCTCTTTCGAGGATATTTTCGCAGAGAAGTATGAACCTATGATCATTTCTGCTGTGAAACTACACTAAACAGTTATTTTTGGAGATTATCAGAGAAATTCTTTGAATACATTTGGTCATATTCAGTCCCAAATTTGGAAGTTCTGTGTATTTAAACATCCATTCAGGTAAAGTTTGACCTCTTCTTCTCTTGAGATTTTCCACGACCGAGCCAGATCCATCTCCATACTGTGAAGAAAAGTGAGAGCAAAAGTCAATCGTTTATCATAACGGATGTCAGGTAACTCTTGCACATGCCTGCTCTTATACGGATAGATGTTGATAATCATTCGTAAGTTTTCCCTTATCATACAATGGGGCATATCCGAGATACCTCACGAGCGCTGGAAGGGTCAGAAATATTGTGCTGTGCACTGTCGACGATTGCCGTTACAACTTGTTTGATTGTTTCCTTTTGTACGCGTTTGTGCTCACTGCCTGATTGAACTTTCAGAGAACTTTTTTCAACCCACTCAATAATTGCTTTTAAGCCATTAACTGACTTTTAAGCAATTACTTGTTTCCTTTACGCATTTTGTACGTTGTAAAAGACTGAATAACGCCTGGCACATTGCACTAATCGAGGTAAAAAAAATTGACAAGTAAAACACGCTCAGCTATAGGAGTCATATGGCACGTCAAGTTCAACCAAATTGTTTCTAAAAGTACACTTTGCCTTTTAAAGCCTTACAAGCTGGTATTGTATCAAAGAATGTAACGTGAATTTTCAGTAAATATGCTTCTTCTTTATTTTGTATTCAGTTACTGAAATTGCAGATAAAGAGACTTTATGAAAGTATTTATGCAAATTTTCAGCTTCTTTAAAACTGTTGCCATATAGATTTTGCATGAAGTCGTTAAATGTTCTAATACCAGTAAGAACCGTTTCAGTATCAAGGGATCCCATATCGGCGGCTATCCAAGGCAACGGCAAATCCCACCAGCGGAGGAACCACCGCCGGGCACAGGCGCACCTCCACGGAGCAGCGCAACCGCGACCCGCGAAAGTTTTGGCCCGCCCCTGGACTAGCCTCATCAACAGAAAGGACTGAACTCGGTGACCGAAGCCACATCCAATACCCATACCGCAAAGCAGAAGCTGCCTTCAGAGAGGACTCTGAGAAGTGACACGAATTCTCGTTACGCTCATAGAAAACCCTTGAAAAACACTTTGCCCCTCAGAGCACACCCCTCTGAAGCACACCAAGACGATAGCCTCAGACTACTCATGTAGCTGTCGAAGTGATAAAACAGAGCACTTTGCTCCCGGTCATCTTTCACACTTAAGTGGCTGATTCGAGAAGACAGAGTAGGAATGAATCATCCCTCGACGACCGCATAGTGAATGATTGCGTTCGAGGTTTTGACGTCACCTTAATCCCTTTCGCTATATTTTGCCCAGCATTCCAGTCCAGGTACGAAAGCACCTATCCTGGACACTTCAACTCACCGTCACCTTCAACAAGAGCACCGAGGGAACCACTTTTAGAAATTATTGCTCCCGGCCACCTTCTGTGAGGCGGGTGACATCGAAATACGACTTCCCCCCCAGGCTCCCCGTCATTTTCTACACTTAAGTGGCCGAGTGCGGACTACCCTGTCGTAGACCAAACTCCAGGCAGTACAGCTCACGGCTGGTTCAAGAAAAGGATAATCTCCAATGGAGGCTCAACCTCACGTTAAATGTGCTAAGTGAAAGATAATTTTATTTCAATAATTTTTCTGTAATTTTTAAAATTCTCTTTTTAATAAGACAATACCACATATCCTTCTAGCGGTAACGTTTGGAAGTAATTTTTTTCGCGGAATTCTTCGTCCCGCTTCTTGTTTAGCCATCATACAAAATTTGACTTTATTCTTGCAATTAGATCGCACCAGTATATATATTAATTTATTTATTTACACATACTCTTATATATATATATATATAACCATTATATAACATTACAATTCATCATCTTTAAAAAAAAAATAAAAATTAATAAATTGAGTATCAATACATTATACTGACATTACACATAATAAATCTGGATCAACTAATGTTAATTTAACTAATAATATATATACACTAGTGGACAAAACTTAAGGACCACTTTTATTTTCAACGATTACAGTTAGAAATATATACGCAGTAGCACGTGTAAACTTGCATGAATGCGAGATGTACTCTGTTTTGTTAAACTTATGCAAATTTTGTACTTCCGCTTTTGTCGATCACGTGACAGCAGAGATAAGAGATTTTAGGCAATGGGCGGGTGCTGTGAGTTGTCATTAGATGTAAAAATTGACGGAGATGAAGAGAAGCTTGAACATTGAAATTTTGAACATGTCTTCGAGGTATCCTTTAGATAATATTACTCGTGGTAGAATAATCGGAAAGTTGGAAGAAGGACGCAAAATGAGAGATGTTGCCCGTTAATTTAACATCGCGCACAGCATTGATTCTAGGCTATGGGCGGCATTCCAAAACAGTGGAATATGTACCAGGCGCACGGGAGGAGGTCCTCCTAGAGTAGGACGGCCCAGGAAAATTGCTATATTGTTATTTCGGCAAAAAGTAACCGACGCAGCACAGCTGGTCAATAAGCAAATCAACTTTGTGCGGACACAGGAACTAAAATATCGTGTAAAACTGTTGCAAGACGTTTGAAAAAGGTTGGACTATACACCCAAACACCTGTTGTGTGTGTCCCACTCTCGAGACTCCAAAGTAGAGCACGTTTACATTGGAGCAGTATGCATCGCAATTGGGCTGATGACGACTGGTCTACCGTGCTCTTCTCAGATGAGTGTAGATTCAGTCTATCGTCTGACTGTAGAGGTTAACTGATATGGCGGGAGTTTGGTAGTGTTTACTGTCACGAAAATATTCTAGTGTATCGTGGTGCTGGCAGGCATCATGTTTAATGGCCGCACGGATCTCTATGTGCTTGACCAAGGGTCGATGGCCGGTAGACAGTACATTGAAAACGTCCTGCTTCCACATGTTCGACTTTTCGAGGTGCTGTCGGCAAAAAGTTTCGTTTTATGGACGATAACGCACCTTGTCATCACACACTGTCTGTACAAGATTGTCTTGAGGCCGATGATATCCATCGCATAGGCTGGCCAACACGTTCCCCTGACCTAAATCTCATTGAATATGCATGGGATGCTTTGGGGAGACGTATTGCTGCTCGACAATTTCCTCCCACAAACAAGGAAACCCTCTTCCGTACAGTGAAGGAGAAATGGGACAACTTACCCCAACAGCTACTGAATCATGTTGTTCTGGGTATACCACGCCGTGTTGGAAGTTGTCTCGCCTTACACGGTGGCCACATACCTTATTGATATGGCACTAACGATTGTTAATTGTGAGTATTTCGCTTTCTTTCTATTTGCATGTTTTCGGACAATATTCACGTTTTAGAAAAATAACCTCTGGTTATACCCTCTATGCATCCTTTCAACAAAATTTTTATATTAAATCCTGTGTAACGTTCTGTTAATACTATTCTTTGCTTCTTGACTCACAATCTCACGTTGATTCTCATTTACGCGTACATTTCTTCTTGGTCCTTAAGTTTTGTCCACCAGTATATATATATATATATATATATATATCAACACTAACTCCGCTTTTACGTTTTCTCAGTCACAGGGAAAATTTATTTCCTGATGAATGGTATGAGAAGTGGTCATGAAAGGGTATTATTACTTTCCTGAATTCACACTTCGTATTTTCCCCCTTTAAATGTGTAAATATGGCCTGATTGCTACAGGGAAAAATTTCCTCTTCATTTAAAGCAGAATATTTTTTATCTCAAATAAAGGGAAATTTCTTACGAAAAATACTGGTGTGTTGTTTGTGCCTACGGTGTAAATGCGAGTTCCTTCTTTTATTTAACCAATTTACACTTCTTCTTTAATCTCTCTTGAAAACTGTACAACTCACCCCGTATGACTCTGTATCTGTCTAACTACGTGCAAACCTATTTTCTCATTTGAAACATATTAGAAACATATCAAGACAACTTGTCAATTTAATTCTACACTATATTACTCAAAACTATATTCGAATTTACACTTTTCTTCTTTTTTAAAGATATATTTGAAAATTAGTTTCATGGCGTAAAAGCTAGAACTTTTTCAAAAGAAGAAATTTCTTTAAAAACTAATTATGACAAACTTCATGACAGTAAACAAAATCGAAGTATTGAATTATAAACAGCAAAATATCCCTATATACTCCAGATACTATTAAACTGATACGAGCAATATTTCGCTCATGAAATTACTCTTAACCAACCCACCTTACTCGTTTTACAAGAAAAATGATTTTGAAATAAATTATCTTAAACATTACTGAACCGCATTCTCAAAAAATTCTTAAACACTAGTTTTTAAATAAATTTTGATAATAAAATTTACAAATTCTCTTGAAATTCGTTTCTGGTGGTTTCAGCCGGAGGTGCAATCGTTTTAATGTATTTATTTATATTTTCAACAAATAAAAACCAACAAACACAGTAGGAATGTAACCGACGTCATAAAAAAACATGCTTTTATTCTCCAAACAAAGTATCACATTTTCACCTCTCAAAGTTCCTATTTTTTACTTACCACTCCGTTTATCGTAAACATACAGACCAAAAAAAAGCTGATCGCTGAAAAATTAGGAATTTATAACTAAATTTATTTTGCAGTTTTTTGGGATGGATTTTGCATTCGATATCAAACAAGACACTGTGTCACTTTTGCAGACACTGAAAATGCGTGATGCCTTAGAAACAGTTCAATTAACTCCTATAATGCTGTATACGTCAAAGCAACCACCAGCTGCGTTACATAACAGAATTTTATTTAAATCAGTAGTATTTGGTTGAAACCAATAGGGTTTACTGTTATTTAGAAAATACACATGGTACCAAGTGACCTCTGTAAGAAATTTGTCCCATTCGTTTATGGTAAATATTTGTATAAGAAGGTAAAAAACAACATCTCGAAGTCGGTTTTATTTTTTCTTAAAAATACTTGTTATTTACTTTTTACTATTTGTTTTTAATTTAAAAAAATTATTGCAAATATATTCATATATTTGAAAAGCAAATTTAAATTTATGTTTCACAAATAAATAAAAATTAAAAGGGTCCAATATACAATGTGGCCATAATTAAACTGATGGATACTCAGAGTGTTCTGTAGCGCGATCTAATTGCGAGAATGGTGCCAAATTTTGTAGGAAGATTAAACAAGACGGGGGACGAAGGATTCCGCGAAAAAAAAATTGTTCCAAAAATCACCTCCAGGGGAATATGTGGTGCTGTGTATTCGAAAAAGAGAGTTTCAAAAAAGAAGAATCAATACTGAAATAAAATTACCGTTTATTTAGCACATCCAACTCAGGTTTGATCTGGCTGCCGTTTTTGTGGACCACATGTTACATTCTGTGCACAGCATTTACAACAGCAGAGAATAACATGTCTGCAGGATTCTCCCGTACAGTTCACGATATGTTATCCTTCAACGTAGCCAGGTCCTGGACACCTCAGTGATAGACCTTGGACTTTAGGTAACCCCATAGCCAAAAGTTGTAGGGTGTAAGATCAGGGGACCGAGGTGGCCATGTAGTTGGAAAACAGTGGCTAATGACTCTTTTGTTGTGAATTTCTGTCGTAGCAGCTGCTGTAGCCGCAAAGCAATATGTGGAGGGGCTCCATCTTGCATGAAAAGGATTTTCTCCAGGCACTGTCTTTTCTGAAGTGCCGGAATAACAAAGTTGATTAGCATTTGGAGATACTTGTCTCTGGTAACAGAACAAGTTACAGGTCCTGTCGGAGTAATGTTCTCATAGGAAAATGATCCTATGATCATATCTGCTATGAAACCACACCAAACAGTTATCTTTGGTGTATGCAAAGGAATTTCATTGAATGCTCTTGGTGACTTGTTATCCCAAATTCGGCAGTTCTGGGTATTTACAGTTCCATTCAGGTAAAAGTGGGCCTCGTCTCCCCATAAAATGTTCCAGGGCCAAGCATCATCCAACTACATTCTTGCAAGAAAAGTGAGAGCAAAAGTCATGGTCGCTTATCATGGTCGGTGTGACGTAACTCTTGTACACGGCTGATCTTGTACGGATAGAAGTGGATAATCTTTCGTAGGATTTTTCATACCGTACAATAAGGCAAATCCAGATTCCGAGCTATCCCACGACCACTGGAAGTGATAGCAGTATTGGGCTTGTTCAGCGACGCAGATCGCGCGCGCCCGGGCGCAGGGGGATGACCCTCATGAAGTAGGTCCTAAAGAAGTAAGGGATTTCGAAATACTTTAATTATTTCATAATTTTATCGTTCAAAACAGGTGAAACCAATAACTAAATCTTCTTACCTTCACAATCAATGTCTCTCGTAATAGGAATACATGTCTATATGCACTCACACAAAATCCAAAACATTCATGAAAATTATCACGTGATCTGATAGAAATCCGATCAGCAGCACATTTTACGCCCGGTCTTCGCTCACTTGACCCACAAAAAATCTGTGGTCGTTATGATCACGTGCTTGGGCTTTTTTTGTTTATGTTTTCACTTGTTTTGGTAGGTTGACTGATTCGCTTGAACAGCTCTACAAAAAAACAAAAGTACACTATAAAAAAAAAAAACCCACAAAAATCAGTGGTGGGATTCAAATAAATAACAAGTATTTCTCTCCTTAATGACTTTTTCTCAAGTGTAAACAAGTTTCAAGAAAAATAATGTGTCACACATAGATTAAAAAAAATAATTTCCAACGTTATAAAATAATGATTAAAAAAGTTTTATCTTTAAATACAGTGAAAAAGAAAATATGTGCTTTAAGATGCAGTTTACTGCCAAAATGACATAATTTATTTAGCAAATATTCAACAATTACAAAGCACTCATCAAAATTTCTATCAGAAAATGCATCAAAATGAAAGTTATAATTGTATAAAACACTATTTTTCAAGTGAATTAAGAGACTAGGCTATCACCAAGCTCTGTAATAGGCTGCCATAGATTGGACAAAAACTTTGGAACTGAACATTCGTTCTGTGCCATACAAGAACGAGAAGGAAGACAAGGAAACGGATTAGCTCTGAAGCGCGCAGGGGCTGACGGGATTTAACGAGGACGAACTCCTTGCAACCCCCCTAACGTTAAGCGATAACTTCACCTTAATATCCAATGGGCTGTGTTACTATCACCCCATTTCTGGCCAGTGCTCATGGGGATTAACGAAGGAGGAAATATCCGGTGGCAAACAGCAGGCAGGGAAGATGCAATGCAAAGATATGCCTACCTTCCTTCTCGTTTTTTTTTGTAATTCTATGTTCTGTGCATATGTTGCTATTCTCTTTTAAAATCACTCTGCGGAACACTGCCTTATTTATCTAAATAAAATGTTGGGTAATACCACAGACTTGTCATATAATCTCTTATTATCGTTACTCTGGGGGTAATACAAAGCTGCTGAGTATTTAGCTCCCAAGTTCACCGTAACTGTATGTTTAAACTAAATCGCACTCCACATGCCTCAGCCTTCTTCGCACCCGGGCGAAGTGGTTGTGGTTGCTGAACAAGCTCATTGTCTAGTGCTCTGTTGACAATCGTCGTTGCAACTTCTTCGATTGTATCCTGTGATACGGGTTTTCGTCTCTACCCAACAAACACCTGACTTCGGGCCGCATGGAGTATTCGTTGCGGCCAGGGTGAGTTAAGGCCATTTGTAGCCAAACAATACTGTGGCGTAAGTGACGCGCCGCTAATTACGGTAGCTAACACCAAACAGATTACGGATCGGAAGCGAGAAAACAGTTGCGTTTATTTTACCGGTCAATCGTTGAGGGCAATTTCCGGCAAGCATTTAATGTACCCTCATCGTTTAGACAGTAGAGGGCTAATATTACCTAACCGGCATATTTATTTAAAGAGAGGAAATGTATTTTTTCTTCATTTCTATTAAATTAATCTTAAATACTTTAAATGTGGGTTTTAGTAAAAATATAAATACGTTATGAGATTTATATTTAAAGCAGCAAAATAGATTAGATATTTTTATTTAGTTTTAACATATTTTTACAAAATATAAAATAATATTTCCAAACTAATCTTCGATATCTTTGCATGGATACTTTTTTATCGTCATACTGAAAACAATGAATGTAAAACAAAATAATATAAGATTTAAAAATGTGAATTCAGTGTAAAGGTAAAAAAAAGATAAAATTCCTTGCCTCTATTAAATTCCTAATGATTTATGCATATTTATTTGCTTTATTATCATTATCTCACTAATAAAAGTTATAGTTAAAGCCATATATATTTTTTCATATGCATAAAAATAGTTAATTCAATGCCAGTTACATGAAAACTAATGCTAAGAAAAACGGAAGAATTACAGAACAAATTTAGATTTAAAAAAAAATAACAATAAATAAATAAAATGTCAGTTACAAGTGCTATTTGTTTAATAATAATAATAATAAATAAATAAATAATTTTGACTGTACATCTTTGAGAGAACGAAACACATATGTATATATGTATCTATGAAGTACAAAGAAAGTCGCAAGCCAATGTTAAACATATGGGTAGAGTTGAATTCAGGACGCTTTTCGACGGGAGGGATTTCTGCGGCTCTAGGGGGTGGGGTTGTTCATATTGACCATTAAAAACACAAAATCTTAAATCTTCCGGGGGAGAACATCTCATTGCTCCGGTCCGGCTGGAATATCACCCACCCCCCGCCACCTTCTGAATTCAACACTGCCTATGGTAGCGTTCTTTTCAAATTTGTAAAAGTGAAAATAACTTTATAAAACAAAAATTCTGCAACCAAAGTCAGAAAAGTAAAGACTAACCCGGTTAGAATTTAATCTCAGCTATTCAAAAATATATGATTTAAGAAATAAGTGAATTTTATTTATCATACATTTAAGGACTTCTCATAAAAATATCATCCATCCCTTCCCCCCAAAACAAATACCGCTTTCGTATTGCTAAGGTGGTAAAGCAAGGTCAAGGAGAATCTTTCCTAGAATTACTCTCCACCCCACCCAACTTTGGATTTTTTTTTGCCGCGTCATTCGTGCTATTTGTGTACGGTGATAGATAACAACTACTAACCGGTCACTCATTTCATTTCAATATATAGCATTGCATTGTATGTTTGCGTCCGTCCATCGGTATTGATTCGGTAAGTCTTTAAGTTATGTTTATTCATTGCAAATTTATTAATCGCATAATCTATCTTTTGCATCATTTGATTTCAATATTATTGTTTGATACTTATATTTTAGTTTTTATGAATACGCAAGAATTTTTTACTCATACATTTTGTATCTTTCGGTTAAATTACATTAAATAGTTTATTTTATTTTATAGTCTTTATGAATACGCAAGAATTTTATAAACATACATTTTGTAATCTTCGATAAAGTAGTGTAAAATTCTTATAAATAGTTATTTTTCTTTATTTAATTATTTTTATTAATTTTTAAGCGATTGCCTAAATAACTTTTAAACGTTATAATTATCGGTATTGCATTCTTTAAAATAGTTTGTATTAGTGCAAATATAAAAATGTGACTAAAAAGAAAGGTGTTTTAGTTTCTTCTACCAGGAGAAAATATTTAAGAATTTATACTCGAGAAAATTTGATTAACTAAAATTTTAATGAAATTTAGAAATATCAAGATTAATTTAATATATTTTTTAAATCGGTATTAAACTATTATTTACATTTCTAATGATTATAAATAATTTTCAAGGATTTTGAAAAAGTTGATAATATATTTTTTTCTAATGTTTGGCTATTAAACTGCAAGAGAAATATCTAAATATTATCTCATAAAAGCACAATTTAAAAATGTATGAGGAATATTATACTGTCATTCGTTTACTAAATAAAGAATTAAACTTATTTTTACATAATATTTGAATGAAAAATGATCAGAAATGATGCAAAAATTTAGATTATAATGATTTAATAAAACTTTGATGAATAAGCATAATCTAATAGATTTACCAACTAACCTGTGTAAAATATAGTGAAAATCTAAGTAAAAAGAATATCACAAACATGTCACATAATAAACTATGTTAAAATCATGTATATTATTTAAGCATAAATTCGAAATTTATTCTTTAAAATAAAATACTTTTAAAAAGGTTAATTGAATGATAAAATGTTTTGGCAGGTTAAAAAAAAAAATCTTATAATTGTTTAGATATACTTATCAAGAAAATCAAGTTAATTTAACTTGAACTTTTTCAAAAATGTTCAAAATACAATATTTGATAATGAATTAATTGATTAGTTATTTCTTCATTTATATACTTTATAAATTTTTATGAAATGCAACAATTTAAATATGCATTGCATATAAATTTTGCAAATATGTAAGTGAATAAATAAACAAATAAATAAATGCATTACGTGAAGTATTGTTTTGGAATTTTTTTTTGAAAAAGTTCAAAGTGAAATAATTTGATTTTCTTGAAAAGCGTACCTAAATAATTATAAGATTTTTTTAATCCTGCAAAAATATTTTATCATTTAATTAAGCCTGCTAAAAAGGTATTTTCTTTTATAGAATAAATTTCGATTTATACCTAAACAATCATTATGACACAACCGTGGCTAGTGATTACATTTTAAATAACCATAATAGGCTTTTTTGTGGGCAGGTTCGTGCTAAATTTAATTTATTACAACCACAAATGGTAGGACAAAGGCTAGCTTCTGGTTAGCTTTTATTTTTAAAGGCCATTAAAATAATATTTGTGGGCAATTTAAGGCTATCTAACACTTTTACTGAAAAGTTAGTGGCACGATTGTGGGCAACTTCTTCTACTTACGGCCAATTTTCTTGCGGCCTTATTGTGTCCAGCGTGACACTTTTTTACGGAGCCGTAACTTTCATTGATAACGGGCCCCCATCGAACACTTTCGGGCAAGGCTAACGAATCCATCAGTGTACCGAAAGTTCTGTGTTTGTTGGGTACCTGTTTTCTCAAACTTCTCAACCATTGCTGTTAAACCATTAACTGACAAAGGACCGTTACCTTTACGCATTTTTTTGTGGTTTCCAAAAGCACGAAAAAAAAAAGAGCCAAAGAGCGGCTGGCGCATTGCACTGGTTGAGGTAAAAGAATTTGACTAGTAGAGACTAAAGAAGGAGACATTATGAAAGATAACTTTCAATGAAATTGCTTCTAACAGTAGCAAATTATCTTTTAAAGCCGAACAAAAAGATATAACTTGAAACTTGAATAAAGAACTTCTTCTGCTGCTGTTGCTTTCTTTGGGGCTCTGTAAGTGAAATTGCAGATAAAGAAACTTTAGTAGTGTTTATGTAAATTTTTAGCTTTTTATAAACTGACCATTTTGAGCTTGGATTAAATTGTTAATTTGTAAAATTAAACGGTAATTTTATTTCAGTATTAATTCTTCATTTTTTGAAACTCTCTCTTTGGAATACACAGCGTCACATATTCCCCCGGCAGTGATTTTTGGAACTAATTTTTTTTTTTGCGGAATCCTTCGTCCCCCGTCTTGTTTAGTCTTCCTACGAAATTTGACGCCATTCTCGCAATTAGATCGCGCTACAGAACACTCTGAGTATCGTCAGTTTAATTATGACCACCTTCTATTATAACGAATATTTCAACATTAAAATTTTAGACGCAATTTTATTTCATTCATAAAATCTAACAAAGTACGAGTAATTGAGGACTACGAATGGAAAACGCTGAAAGTCCAAAACTAGATATTTTTCAAAAGAGCTAAAAAAGAAGGCGAAAGCACCTCATTTGGCACGTTTGATGTACAGTTTCCGACTTGTTTTAACTATTACTATTTGGGTCAGCACTTCAGCACTCTCTTGTTTGTTAAGCTTGGCAATTAGGACATTTTTTCTTAAAATAAAAGACTTTTGATCTTTTGGCACTTTCAGCGTTTTCCAATCTTAGTCCTCAATTCTTTCACAAATAATGTATTTCTGTGTAATATTAAATTTACATGTGCTAAACAAGAGTACGAAATGTTTAAAAATGTTTTTAAATATTAAAAACAACTTTTATTTAAGTCATATCATGTGGATCACGTAATTTTAGAAAACATGCGAGAATTAATAAATATAGTTCTAATTTGCAACTCATCATATTTTGCGCGATTCTCATATTCTTAACCCCCTGACAGCCGAGCAAAAGAGCAAAATCGTAATGTTTTTTTCTCTGTAATTTATTAAAAATGAAAAAAAATAAAGTTGTTTTTTCCAACTTGATATAAAATGTTTTATCACGTATACACATGTAAGACTTGAGAGTATTAATCATAAATTAATTTTTCAAAACTGAGTTTAATCGGTAGAGTTATATTAATTTAAAGAATGCCTCTGTTGCAGTGAAACCTATAGCTTATTGAACGGATATATCAGTTCGCGGCAGTGAGAAGGTTAAATCCAGAGAAACATTATTACTGTACGTCATTAACTCTTTTGTAAAATACTAATTTTAAATCACCGCCTTGTGTTATTATAATGATGCAACGAACACCGTTTAACGAATTTTTTTAATTATTATTTTACTCTAATGTTTATACTAAGTATCAGGTATTTCTTTAAAGTAACAAATTTGTTTGCCATAAACAGGTCCGCAAATTAATTTAAAAAGATTTTAAATATCTAAAAAGACAATTGTAAAGGAAATATTAAGCAAATCGCGGATGTTTATGAAACGTATATGAAATAATAAATATTGCTCAACTTTACAACTTTTCATATTTTGTACGCTTCGTTTTTTCTTTAGTGGAAATAAACTTAATGTATGTACTTCATTATAATTCTTTTGTAAAACAAGCCTTTTAAATGACTGTTTCGAGTTATAATAATGATGCATCGAGAAACACTAAAAGACAGGGTTTTCTCTTTTTCATTTGACTGTAAACTGAGTTTAATCAAAGGATGGCAATTAAATTGTTTGAATTAATCAAATAAATTAAAATAAACTTTATATAGAATTAAACTATAATACGAAAAGTCAGTTAATTTGTATTGTTCAATATATTTAACTCTATATATCGAATATTATTTAACGATTGACATAAGATTTCTACACAAAATGTCATGGATTAAATATAAAGTTAGTGTTTTTTATTTTTATATACTATATATTTTATGTTCATTAACTTTATGTTGGAAGTGTATTGAAATTTTTGAGCGAGGAATAATTCTTTAAAAATTTTTAATTTAATTTTTAAAGTACGAGAGGTTAGTACATTATTACTGAAATGACAGCATTTTTGTATGATAGAGAAGTGTTTTAGATTTTTGCCCTTAATAATCCATTTGATAACTTTGGAAATTAGTCTTTGGGTAACAAGTTGATGTCCACTCCTTTAAAAAATAAAAGCATTAACGTTCTTGAGTAATATGAAATTGACTGAAGTAAAATTGGTTATCCTGGAGCATTTTAACCATTGGTTACAAGTGATATTTTAAAACTCTGCTGAAATAAGTTAAAAACAAGATTGGAATGAAATCGTACTCGGACTTATTTAAGGGGAATATAGATAATTTAAAAAAAGAAAAAAAAATCAAACATGGATTTTTGTTAGCTTTTTATTTAATTGATTTTTTCTTTGTTCATTTTCGAAGTCTATCATTTACTCAATTTGTTTGATGCGTTAGAAAAATGTAATACATTTTCATTCATGTCATAATGCTTCTCTATGTGCATATGCACTGATGAACCAAAACATTATGACCACCTACCTAATAACGCTTTGGCCCACATTTGGCACGCAAAACCGCAGCTAACCACCTTAGTATGGATACCACAAGTTTTAGGTAGATAGCCGAAGACAAATTGTACAGATGTTCAAACAGGGATGTTCCGACATAATTGTTTCTGGGATGTTCCGACATAATTGTTTTTCAGCTCTAAGCTACCGTTTGATGACACCCCAAATTTATTCTATCGGATTGAGATCCGCTGAGTTAGGTAGCTAGGACCGTAAATGGAATTCAGTATTATATTCCTGGATCCACGTCAGCATAATTCGAGCACTGTGACATGGAGCGTTGTCTTTCACGAAGACTAAATCTCCATTTGAGAAGAGAGATACAATGTAAGGGTGCAACTTGTTTGCAGTGACGTTCTGATATACCGCAGACTTTATGGTCAGTTCTACCACAACAACAGGTTCAAGAGGCGTCCATGAGAGCCTTCTCCAAAGCATAATATCGCCATAACAGGCCTGCGTATGATCTGCTGTATAAGGGGGAGCAACAGCTCACTTGGAAAATGTCGCACCCTGACACGTCCATCGATGTGTTATAGGATGAATCGAGATTCTTCTGATCAGGAAACTCTCTGCCAATGATCCATGGCCCAGTCATGATGTTCCTGGGAGTAGTCTAAGAGTAGTTGGCGATAATGCTTGGTCAACAGAGGCACATGACTGGGACGTTTGCTGCATGGTGTCATATTCAAAAGTGTCATCTGAACTGTGTGCTCATAACCAATTCTACTATGACCTGTATTCTACTGGGAATTCAGTTATTCCAGTCATTGTCTTTGATTTTGCTTTATCAAGCGGGAGAGTCTCCGACATCCTTTTTCTTTGATAACCCCTGGATGTCCAACGCCATGGCGTCTGCTGATGGTTTCATTCATCCACTTTGCATAAGTAGTAATAACGATATGACACGAACAACACACAATTCGTACAGTTTCGTAGATACTCGCTCTGATTCGTCGGACCATTGAATTCTGCCCTCTATCAAAGTCGCTTAGAACAACCGTCTTTCTCATCACAGGCAGAAGTAAGCACAAAATAATACGTCAGATTCCCTAGCAACAGTTAAATACCATTCCCACCTACATGGTGACAATTATTTAACTATATGAAATTAAACCGTCATAACTTCTCAACGGTTTGCACGATGAAGTTCAAACTTCGTGGTTGGCCGCAGGGCATGATGGGAATTAGTATGCACATGCGCACGCAACTTATTGTTGCCGGCCATTTTGGCGCATTTGGGGGCATTTGGGGCACTGAGAATCCGCATTTCACAATCGAGAAGTCTCTCCACCCTCAACGGGTGACAGTGTGGTGTCCAATGTCCAGTCACAGAATAATTGGTCCGATATTCGTTGACGGCACGGTGACTTCTGAACGATACGTGAATGTTTTGGAAAATGGTTTCATCCCCCTTCTCCAAAGTGACCAGATTTCGACAAGATGTGGTTCATGCAAGACGGAGCTCAACCCCATCGGACAAAGAAAGTTTTTGATGTCCTGGAGGAGCACTTTGGGGACCGCATTCTGGCTCTGGGCTACCCAGAATCCACTCGAATGGGACTCGCTTGGCCGCCATATTCTCCGCATCTTAACGCATGTGACTCATTTTTGTAGGGCTACATTAAAGACAATGTGCACAGAAATATCCCCAAAGACATTTCTGAATTGAAAACTGCCATTCGGGAGGTCATCGACAGCATCGATGTTCCAACACTTCAGCGGGTCATGCAGAATTTTCCTATTCGTCTGCGCCTCATCACAGCCAATGATGGCATTCATATCGAACATGTCATAACCTAAATCCGAATATCTGTAGTGACGTTTACATGTTGAATAAAGTTTCTGCACTCAGTAGTTTTTGAATAATTTACGTTTTATTTCATATAGTTAAATAATTGTCACCCTGTAATTACTTGCCTCTCCCGTCATACAGGCGAGTTAATTGCAAAATGTGGGGATGGTCATAATGTTTTGGCTCTGCAGTGTATATATCTTTATATTTCACTGATAAGACAAAGCCATATGTGAATAATTCATTTAAATGTTAAATTGTGAAATAATAAATATTCACGATGCAGATTTTAATTAATCTGATGGGTGAGAATTTTTTTTTATTCATCTGCAACACATTCGAATGATGGGTTGTAACATTTGCTGGAATCTTGTGTGTCTATTTGTCAAATATAAAACATTATACTTTCTCACATTTTCGATTTTGCCATCTATTACAAATGTATGTAAATATTTATAATCAATTACAATACTGAGAAATCTAAAAATTTCAAAAGTGCTTTCTGGCTAAATTAATGCGAAAAGTAATTAATTTCAGAGTTTTTTAAGCGACTAAAAAATGGTGTTTCTATTTCTGTTCGAAAAACCTTCACAAAATGTGCAATAGCAGGTTTTAGGAGCTGTTTTTTCATCATTCATTAAATGATAGTTCATGCTATTATTTTCTTAAATTTCGTTGCTGAACCCTGCAAAATTTATAAACATTTCGATGTTTGACAAAAAAATTCTTTTAATTTTTTTTTTATCAAAAATTAGTATGAAATTACTAATGTATATATATTTGACTGTCTAAGGGAACTGCTCAGACGTCGGGACCACGTCTGTAGAGCATAGATGTTCCCCCCGGACACCTTTATTACGGTCTTGAAAAAAAAAAGGTTACATCAAGGAGTCTGTATACTCAAGTCGCCGGAAAATAAAACGCGAGCCATGGGCGACTCATAGAAGGATAACAAAAAGTAGAATATTACAGATTATGGTCGTGGACTAGATCGCCAAAAACGCAACAAGGGGCGATAAAAACGCGACAAGGGGCGATAAACGCGAGAACTGTTTAAGGTAAGAGAAAATAGAATTAATTGTTTGATAGATCCATTAAAAAGCTAAATATTTGTTTTAATTTTAAACGTAGTGCTGGACGACATAAAATATTACTTAGCCAATTTTTAGGTATGGATAAGGGGCGCCGAATATGCCAGCGTGAGGTAAGTGGACAAGTGTAGTAGTAGTGTGAGGCACTTGCTAAATCGCCACATTCGCATACAGAGGAGCTTGAGCAATGGAATTTATACAGGTACTCTCTAAATGGGCCATGTCCTGTAAGGAATGCGGTAACGGCAGGAGAGAGGGGAGGAAGCTCTAATGAGACCTTTGAAACCAGGTCATGAGCGAATCTACCCTTCTCCGAATAGTCCCAGTGATCCTACCACTGCTCCAACAGTTTTGCGTGCAAAATTCTCTTAACATATGAGTGCGGAGCTGGCAGAGAGTAGTCTACTACGGGTAAGTTGGTTGCGTTTTCAGCAAGTGTATCTGCATATTCGTTACCAAAGATCCCTTTGTGTGCTGAGACGTGACCAAATGAGGATACATGTAAAAGTTGTTTCAGCTGGATTTTAATTTCCAAAACTTGTGGGTTTGTTGAATTAGACGCGCTAATGGCCTGTAAACTGGAAAGGCTATCACTATAAATTTTAATTATATTTTTGGAAGAAACATTAGAGGTCCATTCCAAAGCTTTGTGAATGGCAAATAGTTCTGCTTGAAAAACTGAGTTGTTGTCATCCAGTTTACAGGACCATTCATGGGTCGCGACTCCTACTTCCGTTGAGCAGAAAGCTGCACCAAAACCAGTTTCAGTACGTGAACCATCAGTGAACACCGTAAGTAAATTAGAAGGTTTGAAAGAATTGAGGGAGGGATTTACTTGTATATGGGTAGTGTCTTCAGAAGGATGGAGTTGCCAGCTTGGAGTCTTTTGTTGAATGACTGCACATGGGAAATGTAAAGCAGTTATTTCATTGTTATTAAGGTGTAAAATTTGACTAATGTAATATTCATATTCTAAAGAGAGAGTGATGGGAGGAATGCCAGTAATGACGTGCAGGGCGTCACTGGAAATGTAAAACAGTTATTTAATTGTTATTAAGGTGTAAAATTTGACTAATGTAATATTCATATTCTAAAGTGAGAGTGATGGGAGGAATGCCAGTAATGACGTGCAGGGCGTCACTGGAAATGGTCCTGTACCCCCTTGACAATTGCAATAAAAACATTCTTTGGATTGAGATTAATTTTTCTTTTGCGGCTTTTATTAAATTACCTCCCCCAAATGCCCGCGCCATAAGTGATAATTTTTTCTGTGATAGTTAGGTACCAAATTTTTAACATTTTATTGTTAATGCCCCATGATTTAGTAGTTAGCTTAGTAGAGTTATGATAATATTTGATAAGTTTTAATTTTAAAAAGTTAATATGCGAAAACCAATTGAGGTGCTTATCTCTAACAATTCCAAGAAGCTGCAGACTGGGCACATGATGTACACTGGTTCCGTTTATTCTTATTGTTGGTTTCCTTTTTAAATTATGGGGTTTAGCGAATGTTCGAGCATTTGATTTTGAAGACGACAACTGTAGGTGAAAAGATTCCAAGCTCTGTGTAAAGATCGCAAGGGCTGAAGCTGCCTCCCGTTCCAGGTCTAGACGCCGACGACCAGAGAAGATTAAGTTGAAGTCATCCGCGAAGGCATAGAGTAAGTAACCTAAATTTTCTAGTTCCTTCAGTATAAAATTTGCAATCAGGAACCATAAAATAGGTCTCAGACAGGATCCCTGTGGACATCCTTTTTTCTGTTGGTGGCTAGAGAGACCAGCTCCCCAGTTAACTAGAATGGTTCTATTCGAAAGATAGGTGCGGATGACTCCAGCAATGTTACCAGGGCAATTAATAGATATGAGTTGTAGAAGGATATCCCGCCATTCGACATTATCAAAGGCTCCTTTAATGTCGAGTGAGACCAGGGAAGTGTGTAAACCTTTAGACCTTAGTAGAAATTTTAAGCGTGCAGGAAGACAAAATTTCAGACAAAACTTTGACACATGATCTGCCCTCTCTGAACCCAAATTGCCTATGATGTAGAAGATTCTTAGATTCCAGGAAGACAGTTAGACATTTAGCAATTAATTTCTCATATAATTTACCTAATGTTGGAAGCAGGCAGATCGGGCGATATGAACTGGGTTCAGAGGGAGTCTTCCCTTGTTTGAGGAAATACACTACTTCCCCTTGCCTCAGGACGAGAGGAAAATAATGGAATTGGAGACAGAGGTTAGCCCATCGGGTAAAGATCTCTGGTAATATATTAAAAGCTCGTTTAAGAATTTTAAAGTCTATACAATTCGCATCAGGCGCTTTGTTATCCTTAAATTTTGCAAAAGTGGCTCGAAGTTCTGATTTAGTGAAGGGTTTATCATTATTTGTTGAAAAGGTAAGATCTGAGTTATCATGATGATAATCAGACTCACCAAAGAGTTGCTGTGTTAGGAATTCAAGATTTCTTTGTCTATATGATTGACCGGAAGGCATTTCAAGTAGAATTTCGTCGGGAGTAAAGAATTTTCCAGTAAAAAGTTTTTGAGCAACACCAAAGGGATCTTTCTGGTTAGAGCAAAACAGGTCCATGTGGAACGCTTTGCCTCAAGAATGCCACGCTTGTAAAGGGCTGCTGTTTTGTTGTAGATAATTTGTTTCTGACTAATAATTTCAGGAGGGTAGTTATTGTGTTTAAGAAAACGCAATTTACGTCTCAGAGCTGTGAGATGATTCCTCTTGGTCCTAAGTTCTGGGGTCCAAAAAGAAAATGTTGGGGATTTCCTCAAGGTTTTGAGACGGAAGGAGATACGAGCTGCCGAGCGGATAGACTATATTAAAAAACTGTGAAGCTGTTAAGATCATTCGTATTAGAAATCTCTTTTAGTAAATTTTGAAGAATAGGTTTTTTGATTTTAATGGTCGTAGAAAATTTCTTAAAATTTCCATATTTAGTATTAAAGCGACGATGGGTAGAAAATAGAGGAGAAATTAGGAAATTGTAAACAATGTATTTGTGATCTGAAAAGTTGTGGTGATCAAGAACCCGCCAATCGCGAATGAAGGGAATGACTAACGAATTTACAAGTGTGTGATCTGGGAAGCCTTTCGCGATAATGCGACCAAGGCGATCCTTTTTAACAAATGTATGTTTCCTATTGTCTGCACTAAATATTGATAATTGGTTGATGACTAGGAATTCAATGAGATCCCCCCCCCCCCTCTGGGGTCCTCACGTGGACTTCCCCAGAGCGGAGAGTTTGCATTGAATTCCCCACCACAGACAAATGGTCTTTTATTAGTTATGAGATGTTACCATTCCTCAAGGGTAGAGTCAAAATCTTTCACTGATGGGGCTATATAATTAGAACCAAAAATAAATTCCCCTTCCGCCGCGGTAATTGTAATAAAAATACAGTGATCCCCTGTGAAGAGGTGGTTACTAATAAGGCTGGCATTACCGACAATCAGGTGAGCCGTACAAAGTTTAGATGAGAACATCCTACAGCCGGAGAAGCCTGTTGGTTTTCCTTCAATGTATATATAATTGTTGTAAGGCATGTAAATAATCTACTTACCATCATCGTTTTAATCAATTTTAAAAGATTAAAATCGGATTATATGGAAGAATGTAGCACATGTATAAAGGAACCGTTATCTTGCACTTTTTGTTGGACTCGAATTCCCCTCGACCGACGGTCACTTTTGAAATAATGCAAGTAATTAGGATAAATCTAAAACTTTTTTCTAAATCTAGATTCTGACCCTCCAAACATAATTCTAGTCAACATAAAATCAAAATTCCCTATATAGTAACTTTAGTTTTTGTACTTTACTCCAGCTTTTCGGGATTTTGCCTCACTCTGCATCGTACGTATTTCTTTTTTTTTTCTTTTCCGACGAACAGTTCCCTAGAAACTGTATTTTTTCAGGAATAAAAAAAACTATTTCGCTAATTTAACATATTTAACAAAATCTTAAACAACATGTTATTAACAAAGAAGGTGAAAGAAACACCGTGCACCTTGGATAGACATAAACTATTTCCGAATATTGCAAAACGTCATTTTATCATAAAATGAACGTAACTAACAAACATTTGATCAAACTTACGCCACAGTCGAAAAAGCATTTTCAGCACTTGTCGACTGTAGACTGTTATGTATTCTAAATTCAAACTGTATCGTTCACTGTAAATACAACAACACATGTGGTTAACTGATTTAAATGTTAAATTGTGGAATATCAAATATTCGCGATGCAGACTGTAAGTAAATCTGATAGTTATGGATTTTTGTAACTTCATGTGTTAGAAGTTTAAAAGCAGTCGAGAATAAATTTCGGTGAATTTTTGTGCATTTCTGTGTAAAATTTAAAAATTTTTACTCTCTCATGTTATACATTTTACCATCGTAGCTATTTCCTTTTCCCGCAAACAGCCCAACAGCAAACATATTTAATGCAATCTTAAACATTAACAATTTATTTAAAAAGGAAAAAGACAGTTCATGCATCGCGCGTTGACATCGACTCCGACCGAATATTATTAATTTGATTATTTCGTACAATGAAACGCAATATAAATAAACATTTTATAAAACGCATGATACAGTCGAAAGCCCATTTTCAACACTTATTGACAATGGACATTTACGTATTCGAATTCTATTGTGCAACCTGTATATAATTTGTAGATGAGGTTTGTGTATATAATGCACTAAATATTAAATCAGCTGCAAAACAGATACGTAATTGTAATCTTTTCATGGCAATCACTATTCATAAATGACGTTGTATCCATATCAATTTGTGTAGTCCACTATATAGCTTTATTTATATTATATTGATATCGCTTAATATAGTTGCATTTATTTCATCTAGAAAATGTGCCACACAGTTGTAGATAATATACAGAATTTTTAGATACAGTATAACGTACTAAAATTTAGTAAACTTGAAAACATATAATGCATCTCAAAGTATCCTGTAATTGTCGCTCATAGACGATAATACGTAATGTATCCGAAATCTTTTATATTGTATCTCTATAAAAAAAAAAAAAAACATTCAATATTTCAAGCTTTATTTACAAAATGGAAGGTGCTATATCCATCCTCAGTCACATACATTAGCTTCTAACAGCTCACTAATTATTGATAATTATTGCCTATCGACAATACTGTAATCAAATTCATTTGTGACTTCCTGTAAATGAACAATACATGATACCCAAGCCATTTTCTATAGGTAACATGCAATATGGCACATTAATAGTGCATAAATGTTTTTTAGTATTAGAAATAATGTAATATGATTAAAATATGCATCTAAGTACTCATCGACCATATTATATAGTAATTCTTTCGAATGGCTTAATAAAGGCTTGATTTACTTCCTTTTCAATACTGCGCACAGTAGAGTATTTGACCCAAAAACCTGGCCAAAAATGCAAAAATTAAAAATTCATCAACAATTGTAAAAATCATATTTTTTAAAGCTAAAAAATTGGCTCGTCGATCAATGTCTATTTCACGAACCTGAGCCCTATGCGGTGGCCCCAGGCCTCAATTGAACGGAAAACTTCTTTTAAAGATGACATGATTTTTGGTTGCTTTTTGGCATTGTTGTTACTTTTAAATGTATTTTTTTTTTGGCTGGATGAATTGTTGAACTGAAATTAAAGAACGTGTAATTGTTTATGAAAGGTCAGAGCTTAATGTTAAACTATGTGTTAAATTTAATAGTTTAGAATTTAATATAATAAAAAACATTAAATTTGTAAAAGTGGCATTTTTAAAGCATTTTTGACGTTAGTTTAAACATATGGAAAGCTTTTTAAAAGTGTGCCAGGCTTTGCCGGACCAGTTTTGAACTATAATCGTATTGGTTATAGTTCTGAATGCCAATTTCACAAAAAATGTTCCTCACATTGTTGCAATTTTTTTATGTAATTCTTTTTCGGTGGGACTACTTAAATCCCATTTTTTTGCGGCAACCGAATTGAAGAGATAAAAACTAAATTTTTCTCTCGTATGGCAGGTTTTTAGCTTACAGGATATTGGCTGAGAGCTTTTGCCCCTACAGATTCTGTATGTATGGATGCACGTACGTATGTAAATACGTATACACGTACGCAACTCGATATCTCTTAATACAAATATCAGATCGGCTTCAAATTGTAAACACTTATTTGGTGAAAAATGTTTATCCAATTATTTTCGGGGGATCATAAGTAGAAAATAATTGGAGAAAGTAGGGAATTAAAGAAGTCAGGAGTAGACGCAGAAATGATTAAAAGGTTGTAAGTAATATTAGAAACATAACAAGTGGGCATCGCATTGACGGAAAAAAAAGGTTCCAACCATCTGCTGATGAAACAGCAAGACTGTATGTGACCATTGCAATTGGTACCCCATGATTACAACAATGCACAAGGATTTGATTCATGGTGGCACTGTAATTATGAAAAGCAGTTGTACCCATTGGCCGACGCACAGAGGAGTATTTGTAGAAAAAGCTGAACAAAAGTAAAAAAATGAACTTTGTTAAAAATCGCAATACATTATTTGTTTGTAAAGCTTACTAGTCTGTGCTTCAGGTAAACAATATCTTAGGAATGTTCGGTAAGACTTCCCGTCGTGTTATCAGTCTGAACACAGCTGCCGTGCATCGCAGATTCTTCTTTTCTCAGCGCTGTGGTGAGAAGCGCATTATTTAATTGCATTTATTGTTGCATGCAGTGGAGATCTGAATAAAATCCTTTATGGACAAAGAAGTGAGAGGTATATAGCTTAAAATACTGTATTTAGTTTTAGTTATAAAAGAATATAATTGTGAATATAGGGCGCATTGTTTTATCTTTAAAAATAAGTGTAACTTTTACTAGTTCTTTTAATATGTTATTGATTTATAAATACGTTCCGTCCTTTGCCCGGCAAAACTTTTTATTGCAACATAAAACATAGATATTCCTTGTTATAATCATTAAAAAAAATCTTGCCCCAACTTGCTTGTTTTTTACCGTTTTATAAAAAAAAATGGTAACAGAAGAGGGCGATATTTTGAAAACGAAAAATCTTCATTTTTCTTTTAGAAACTTCATTGACAGCAAAGATGTTTAAAAAAAGCTGCTATTTGATCTTATTCAAGATTGTTCTAATTTGAAAATAGATGGAAAATTATGCTTCATGAAATGTAAAGTTATAAAAATTACGAAATGTGGTAGGTAAACAAGAATCATTAAAACTTTCGTTACGCCGCGCCGTTTCAAATCGGATTTTAAAGAAAAATTGGAGGCTGCCAATAGGACAAAAAGTCGCTTTCTTATGGTAAATGTACATTGGCTTAACAGTTGCATAAAATTAGCAGTACAAGATACTAGCTTTACAGTATCTAAAAAAGGTCGACGAATAAAAGATTTCGCCGAATTGTGTGACAGAAGCAATTGAAGAAAAACAAGAGATTTAAGGGAGAAAGTATCTCTTGATCAATTAACGTATGCAGCTAGTACAAATCAACGAGCTGCTCGTAATATTGATGCCTCGACATTCATAAAACATGTAACTCTAAGTCAACAAGAGGTACTAAAGACAAAATATATATATATATATATATATATATATATAAATTCAGCAAAAAAAAAAAAAAAAAAAAAAAAATCATTAAGAAGCATACACCATCAGAAGCCTTATCAATTTTTGTAGAAGCTCATCTAACGAGAAAGCAGTGGGAAATTATTCATAGTGGAAATAAGGATATTTATTTGTTATTCTCTGATTAAGAAAGCGAAGAAAGTTTGCTATATAAGTGAGGAGTCGATGAAAGTGACGGAAACAAGCGCTGAAGTTAACCTACAGGATCTTCTTCATCACACCTCTTTAAGAATGTAAATATTTAGAAGAAGTGACTCAGAATAATACAGAAGAAGAGAATCATAATTTAGAACAAATATCTAAATAGGATTGTGAAGGCTCCCAAAAACCTCAATTTAAACAGATATTTCAGAATATTTCTGATAGCGATGCAAATATATTTCAGAGGTATCTTGTTCCTTTACGTTTAGAGGCACTGTCTAGTGGACACAGAATTGATGTTAAGAATTTTGAAAATTACACTAAAAAAACTGCAATGTTTTATGTCGAATTATATGGATGGCACCCAATGTCACCAACAGTACATAAAGTTTTTGTAGATGGGGCTACAGTAATTAAATATGCAATATTACCTATCAGTCAACTTTCGGAGGAGGCTGCTAAAGCTAGATAAAACATTTCCGCCAATATTGGCAAAGGTTTTCCAAAAAAGTTGCTCGAGAGCAATGTAATAAAAATATTTTGAACAGTCGTTCACTAAATTCTGATCCTTTTATAAGTAGCTCAAGACCAAATTTTAAGAAAAAAATAAAGCTTTTTTTTCTAGCGGAACAACCAGAAACACAATACGAACAACATCCAAAAGAAGTGGAAGATGAAGATGAAGACGAAACAGATGAAGATGAATGTGATTAGAATCGTAAGTTACAGATAGAATTTTTTATAAATATGTAAAAAAACGGAATATTTCACTAAATATAACAAATATTTGTTTTAAACTGTTTTAAATAGTAGTTTACCTTTTAAAAAGCAAAGATTCGTAAATTCGTAAAAAAAAAATATATATGTTTTTTTAGAAAATTCTATATAATGACTCTAAATAGCTTTTTACAACATTTCAGTATGATATAGCTCACAAAATAATTTTTTCCACATTTTTCATACAATACTCCTCTGTGCGACGGCCAGAAGAAGCTACCGAGGCCATAAACAAACACTTTAGACAGTACCGTACAAAGTACTCAAGAAAGTGCAACAGAGTAGTTCACAATAGAGAAGTTTCCAATAGAGATGTTACAAATTGGCTTCTTTTAAGCAGTGACCATTTTATAAACTGCTCTAGACAAAGACCAAGAGAAAAGAGCAAGACATGCAGTAGCGAGACCCTACCACTTCTTCTTCCAGCTAGGTCTGATCGTAGTCCTGGTAAAAGCCAAGAAGTGTGTGATGTAGTAGATGAAAAACACAAACCTGAAGAATCATATTGAATCTTCTAATCAATTAAATACAGTGAAAAACCAGCATCTCTATACCGTAGAGATTCCACTTTATTAAATGTATTATTAAATGTAACTTATGAGATGTACAGTCGTGGAAAAAAAAGTAAACACCCCTACTAATTCCTCAACAAATTATCGTAGAAGAAAGTTACTGGTACCGAACGATTGGACAAAAAGTCTACTTTTAAATGATGTATATAAAATTTACTTAGGGGGCCATCCACATATTAAAATGAACCCAATCTTCATTTTTTTCAATGTCAATGCACAATTTTAACAAGATATTTCAAATCTTCGGTTCAAACTATTTTTAGTCACCAAATTTCAAGTCATTTGAATGATAAGTTTTGAATTATAAACTTTCAAAATTGAGTGCTTCTAATGTTAAATTACATTTTCATATGATTAATATCTCCTGAAATTATACTCTTAATGTGCTAATTTTTTGTGTAGCAATAATACTAAAATACCCAAACATAAATAAGTTGAATTTGCAATTTTTATAATTTTATGATATGAATTATGTATTGTGAAATTAATATTCGAAAAATTTATGAATTGCAATCTACAATTTTTTTTTTTTTTGATGGATTTAGATTTATTAAGTCATGCTTTATGGAAATCCAAAATTTCACATTTTTCTTCCAAGTAGTTTTCACATTATGCTTAAATAACGGCAAAATGATGGTTTAAGGGGCCGTCTATGACAGAAGTGACCAGATATTTTGAAATTTCTTATGCTATTCTGTAATCTAGCGCTCTTCAATGACTGCTTGAGTAGCGCTTAAGATGCCTTGATCAAGAAGGAAGCCCTCTCGGTCAACAATCGAGTATCGAAATTAAATTTGAATACAGCCCCTAAAATATGCTCGTTTCAAAATAATTAATTTCTCGGAAACTTATCGTACGAATTGTATACAAATTCGTTTTTAGGCTAATTGAATGGTGTAGAGTTTATTTAGGCTGTCAGAATTATGTATTTCTATTGAAAAAAACGAGTTATGGTTCGTTTTAAAATGTAGATGGCCCTCTAAGCAAATTTTATATACGTCATTTTAAAGTAGACTTTATTACCAATCATGTGGTACCAGTAACTTTCTTCTACGATACTTTTTGCAGAGATAGTAGGGGGTGTTTACTTTTTTTTTCCACGACTGTACATAATCTTTATAAAATGTAAATTAAATGCGATAATTATTATCAAAGTAAATTAAACGTAAATAATAAAATTTATAGATAGTACAATTAAATACATTTAATTAAACATTACTAGTAAATAAAACAATCTATCAACAATTACTTTTCTCTTATAAACAGAAAATATTTAAGGCTGCTAGTCACTCAACATCCAAACTCCCTTCGGTAATGTTAAGTCTTTAGGCATGTGATGTATTCGTATTATCAAAATATCTGCTCAGTAAATTAATATTTTAACTTCTTTTTCCTTTGTGCTCTTCTTAAATGGTGTCTCTTTTTTTTTTTTTTTTTTAGTTGTCAAAATATTTATAAAAGTGTTAAAATCTTACTTACACTTAGTCAGCTTTTATGATATAAGATATTAAACTGAGCTATGGATTTGTATGTATACTACATAGTATGCTACATAGTATGCTAACGGTAAGGATGGAACGGTAAGGAAAATTACCCCCTATTTTTAAGAAAATCATGTTAAGACTGATAGTCACAATGTTCATTGATTTTTAGAAACAGTTGTTAACATTGGATTAAATTAAAGCTTTTTTAAATTTACCTCGAAAAGTACAGGAATAAACCTTGGGGATTTTCAGGGACGGTGAGATTACCAATAAAGCCACGATGCTTGAAATTGATATTTAAATGCTGATTTAAATTCTACAGTAAATTTCTTGCCAAAGAATTTTAGACATTATTTCTTTAGCATACTTCTGCATGAGAAAAAACTTGAAAAAAATTCTGTGGCTGCATCTGAAATGATTTTCTGTTTATTTTAACTTCTTTTTCCTTTGTGCTCTTCTTAAATGATTATTGTTATGTGAAGTGTTAAAATCTTACTTGCACTTCGTCAGCTTTTAAGATATAAGATATTAAACTAAGCTATGGATTTTAGAAGAGGAAATTACAAATTTTAGAAGAGGGATGGTAAGGAATCTAAAACCCAGGGACAAAGTTTAAAAAATAATAACAACCCTAAAAATGTGTCGGGTTAATTTTTAGCTACATATTTATATAAAACAATAGTTCCAGTTTCAGGAAAAAAATACATCGAATTATTTTTATTGAAACAATTTTATTCAGACAGCTCCAAACTTAAAAATAAGCATTAGGGACACGGGACGGTATCAGAGTTTTCCAGGTGTTTGGACCCCCAACATCGTCCAAAACTTATTTATCTCCTTAATGTTGTTGTGCAATCATGCAATGGGATGTACCCCAGTATATGATATAAAAAAAACACAAAAAAGTGTATTAAAATAAAAAATATTATTCAGGGACATGAAAGTCAAATATTATGAGAATGTCCCATATTTCGATGCTGAATAAAGTGAAGAATAGGATAATTTAGGAAATAATATAACTGTCGAAGGCTGACATTGTTATTAATGCGGGATTGTCTAATGTTTCTAAGCTTATCCCTTTATAAAGTTCCTATTAAAAAAATAGTTAAGTTGTAATTGTATACACTCATATAGTATATAAGGTGTGTCCCACCGAAATAAAGCCACCGTGATTGTGTGCTGTAATTGCACGCGAAACAAACCAATAAGAACGAAAAAAATATATTAAGAAAGTCTATATACAAATACATATTTACAAGGAGTAACTTACTCCCTGCATTAACTGGACAAGAAAAAAAATTGTTAAATAAAAGGGGGGAAAGGTGTCCCGTCGAAATAAAGCCACTACTGTTAATAGACAATATATCTGCCATGGTTATATATGACTTGGAATATACGATGTGGCATATCACTTAACACTCCTTGAAGGACTGTAGCATCAAAGTTCTCCCACGCTTCAATGATGACGACCCTCAATTTTGCCACAGACTGAAACTGTCTGCCATTGGCATATACAGAGCTCTACTGAGGATATCTCACACATTTACTTGGGGACTGAGATCAGGGGAAAAGGGTAGGCCAATCCATGACATGCACCCGATTCTCCAAAAACCATTCCCTGGACGATTTTGTAGTGTGAATGGAGGTTTTTCTTGCTGGAAAATCCAACTTAGTCTACCAATTCTATTTAAAAATGGCAGTAAATAGTTTTCTAGCATTTCTTCGTAATCGGTAGCCTTCATGCGTCCTCACAGAACAGCCAGGTTATGTTTACCTCCATAGCCGAAGCCTTCCTACACCATTAATGAGTCTCCACCTTGCTGTCTTTTGAAGAAAATTTCCTCATGTCATACCAATAGAAAGCAAGGCCGTCTGGCCCATCCAGATTAATTTTTTTCTCATCTGGGACTATAACGCGATGTCACTGGTCCTTCCAGGTTTGATTATATTTGGCCCAGTGGACTCTCCTTTGCATGTGTATAGCTTTCAATATGTGCTGCTGTTTTCGTTTCTTATATCGCAAGTTGTTCGTACGTTTTTCAATTCGTGACAGGATTGATTTTGTCACAGGGATGTTATCCTCTTTGGCCAACGATTTTAGGGAAATACCACCTCCTGAAAGACGATGTAAAACTGCTCTTGCTTGCCTGGAAGTCATTTTTCTGCAGTTACACCTCCATTTTTTATACCTGTACGCATTGCCCTGATTTACAAAATTGTCTATTACGGTTTTAGATCGTTTGATTTGCTTAGATATTGGTCTATGTGAAAGACCTTGTTCCTTAAAAGCTGTTATTTGTCCTTTCTCGAACTTTGATAGCTGGATTTTCTTTCCCATTGCAATACAGTAGGAGAAAGAGAAAGTACAACCTTCTAAAGTCCGCACAAAGTTCGACTGGCACAGAACATGCACTTGACAACTTCATGACGTCATAAACATGTTGATCTCAGTAGCTCGAATGTCGGTATTTACGAATAAATACTAATATTGGCAGTGGCTTTATTTCGGCGGGACACTTTTCTCCCTCTTTTTTTACACATTCAACTTTTTCTCCTGCCCAGGTGGGGCAGGAAGTGAGTTACTCCTTGTAAATATGTATTTCTATATAGAGTTTCTTAATATATTTGTTTCAATCTTATTTGTTTATTTCGTGCCCAGTTACGACACACAATTACGGTGGCTTTATTTCGTTGGGACACACCTTAGTACTCTTGTAGTTAGCATAAAACTTTTTGAATATCCTAAACAAACAAGTTTATTCAAATGCGAAACTTGGATATATTTTATGCATATATATAAATATATATATATTAAGCTGCACATTTATCATCTCACAGTATCAATGAAAAATTCAAAACATAATTAATAATTATATCGAACTATAATTCTCTGCTACTATATTTATTAATTTAGCACTTTATTTATTTTTTTTACCGAACTCTTCTGATATTTTCCCAAATTTTCTATTTGTTCTTTAATATTTAATGATTTCAATTAATAACTCAGATATTGCTTTCAATATTTTGATGTTTGGACATTTTATTATTTTTCTGTTTCAAATGATTTTATAAAGGTTAATACGACATTTTTTAATTCGCATAAAAATTAATTTATAATTTGTATATTCACATTTGTTGATGATAATTTGTACTGGTTTTTAATGGTTTTGTATAGTGTATAGATACATATATTCAACTAATATTAAATTATCGCTTAAAAAATCTATAATATTTAAAATTATATATATATATATAGCCATAATATAATTACAAATCATCATCTATTTCCAATTACAATAATTAATTCAATAAATTAATAAATTTAGCAGCAAATTATAACTATAACATTATAAAAAATACAGATGGAAGCCTATACAAGTAATACTAATTAAGCAAAATCCATCAATTGACTAGCTCATTGCACACGATTAATCCATATTAACATATGAAAAACCACCAAATTTTGAAAAAAAATCTATTAAAGACATATGAAACAAAAACCAGCTAAATAATGTTGAACACTTAAAAGACATATTTTTAAAAAATAATAGATCAAAGGAATGGAAGGATGGAGCCGGAAACTTATATAGCATTTCACTTCATCAAGGGTACATGAAACACCAATATAAGAAAAGCATAGTCGATTTCTGTAAAAGAATCCAGCATAAGGTAAAAATTAGATTCTTTATGTACCCGATCGACAACACACCAGAAAAATCATAAATTTACCATGACAGGTAAATTGAATTAAATAAAAATATTAATCAATACAAGATCCGTAATAATGAACAATATTAATTTAAAGAAACAATTAAATTTGAAGACATACCAAGCAAGAGAATTGCAATGACCTTATTAAATCTTGAACAAGTAGCAATATTCTCACAGCAAAAGTCTCGTCAATTTACTGCTACAGTTAAAAATCGAATTCTCACGGTTGCAAAACAACACAGTGTGCAGAAAAAATACACAACTTCTAATAAAAATAATATATATCGTCTTTATTATAAAAATTATTATATGCATTAAAATGATCCTGTAATAAATTATTACTAAATGTATATAGAATTAAATTATTTAAATTTAAATGTGTAATAACATATAGAAATATTAAAATATAAATAAAAATAAAAATTATATGGCAACAATATTATTTAGAACTAAATAAATAATTATTTGATGCTGCCATCTAGTTGAACTTATTAAAAGAACACATACACCTTGAAATAAAATATTTTATAGTGCTGCCATGTGTTGTATATAATGTAAATACCTTATTTAACTATAGAAAAATTGCATCAAATTTTAAAACACAAAAAGAACATACTAAAAAAGCATATTTAATATCGATAATATTCACTTATCATATATATTAGAATGTTTATAATTATTTTTAATTATTTTATTGGATAGTCAGTAAATTAATAATAATATAAATTAAGTTACAATTATGATATAAAAGTAAGTTTTATTATGCCTTTTTAAATTTAATGTTTTAAATTTTAAATGTACTTTACAAAATGGGGGGGGGGGGGTATATATAAACATATTACAACATTTCTTCATACTGTTAATTACAATTAACACACTATAATAACGCCCACCATTATAAATTGATATTGAAGTAAATCAACAAAAGTAACTTAATTTTATATAAGTATAATATAAATATCTCATTACAGTGTCAAGAACAATAAATCTCATGAGGACCACCATAAACATACAAACCAACGAATTAACAACCCCCCTTTTTTTAAATGTATATATTAAATCAACATTTGCGTATAAATTATCCATACAACACCGCCCTCCTCCACAGTTTAACATCTTACCACACTGCCATCCTATATTTAAAATAAATTATATATTTTGTATTTTTAATTTTTTTGTTTATTTTTATTTTTGATACATTTTTTTATAAATATTTTTGATACGCAAAATGTTAATAGTAACATACAAGAAACCGCCCCACTAAACATTGTTTAGATCATTAATTAATTGTAGATTAATGAATATATGAATTTCTTAGGAAAACCATGATTTAATGCATCAAAAATTAATTGTTTAATGTTTTTATTTATAAGATGTGACGAACGTAAACCTTTGATTCTATATAAATGATTAATTAAAATATTACGCTAAACTGAAATATGTAGACAGGATTTAAAATGAGTATATGTGTTAACGTTGAATTGAAAGTCTTTACGTTTGTCATAAAGATCAGTAATAGTTTTGTATTGTGCGATTATTATTTTTAGATCTAAAAAGTTAATGGAATTATTTGTTAATAGGTTTTGTGTCAATTCTAAATTAGTGGGATAATCAACTGGAAATTGAGTAATATTTGATTGTTTAGCGTCAATCAAAATTATGTCATCAATATATCAATAAATTAATACATTATCATCACTGAAATTACATTCATATTGATATAAATATAAATCAGACATTAAACTGGATGTAGATCCGCCTTGTGGATTTTCCATCGATTTGTAGATAAATAATATTATCTTATAATATATAGTTACTGTAAATTATAAAATTAGTTAGAGTGTGAAAATATTTTAAATCCATATATGAAGGAAGAGTTAGTTTATTTTTATATGTTTTAAATAGTGTATTAATTATATTATGCAAGTCTTTAAGATTTATATTATTAAAAAGATCTTTGAAATCATATGTACGAATATTTTTAACACATTTAATGTTTTTAAGTACATTAACTAATTGATAACTGTTTTTATGCAATGTTTATTATCAATTTCTGTCGTTAGATTATAAATTTGAATGAGAATTTTTAATAATATATTGTTTGCATAATTATTATATGTATTACATCCAATTGTAACTGTTCTGAATTTAAGTGGTGTCTTATGAAATTTACGAATGAGTACTAAATATGGATAGTTAAAGTTAGTAGGAGTAAAATTTAGTAGTTTATAATAAGCACTAATCTTATAATTGTTAACAATAATGTCATCATTAGTTTTTTGGAAAGACTTATTTGATGAAATACAAGATGTAAGAAGATGGTGATAATAAGATTTGCATATGATTGCATAATTATTAGGGGATTTGTCAATATATGTGATTACATAGTCTTTTTGAATATTTTTAACCTGTTGGAAAATGTGCTTGGTATTGACTTTAACAAGGTTTGATACATTTGCCTGAAGAGCATCAGTTAGCTTTTCTATAACCAGTATTTTCCATTGATTAAAATATGCAATAGGTTTATTGTAATAAATAGAAATTTTATATATAAATAAATCAATATCATATGTAAATTGCTTTAGAATTGAATTTAAATTAAGTTTGGATGGAAGTCTATATTTAGTACCATATGCCATTAATTTTCTTACAGTAAAATCATTTACAATATCAAGATTACCCGTAATAATATGAACAATATCTTTATTAATGTATTGCTTTAGTGAGGGGTCGTTATATTTACAAGGGAAAGTACTTGTAGCAGATGTATTTTTTGAACAAGAATTATAATTAAAAATCTTTCTTCCTAAAGGAATTGGATATTTAAATGTTCTAGATATTTGAATGTTGTTAATAGGAAATTGACAGTGTTTGTCATTTATAATAGAATTAATATTAATTTTATTGTATATTTGATTTGTATAAGTAATTAGCATTTGTGTATTTGTATTTTTAAGTTTAGTTTTTTTTTTTTTTTTTTTTTTTTTTTTTTTTTTTTTTTTTGTAAATTAATGTTAAATTGATTGACTCTAGTCATAATAAGATCAAAAAATATATCTGAGAAGTGTATCGAGAAAGTTTTACTAAGAAGTATATTTTAATATTGTGCAAGCTTTTTCTTTTTATTGCAAATATATATTTACGAACTAAAATCCATTTGTAATCAATTAAATATTTATTATGAAGGTTATTTAACTGTTTAATTATATTATTTTTGGAAATATTAATTGATGAAGAACATCTACCTCGTTTGTTACTGCGATTTAAATTATGATTGAGTGTAGGATAAATTGAATTATACAGCCATAGCAGCTCATAACTGGACGTTTATCATCGTTTATAAAGCGTGAATTCGTATATTTTGAGGTAGGAGAAGTATTTTCGTAATTTCCAAAATGTTCGCTAGCTTCATTTTTGGTTACCTGATTTTTCCAGAATTCCTGACCATTTGAATTTTTTGACAAAATATGTTTCTGTGTTTCACGCGATTTTGAATTACTTTCTGATTTTTGAAAAGGGGGTCTAATATTTTCGTATATATCTAGCTTTTTGGCCAACACGACAGGATCATTTAGTTTGTCCCAACCATCTAAATAATGATTTAATACCATACTAAAATCTATCTCTAATTAAACATGAGCTCATGTAAATATTAATGCAAAAATATTATAATCAGTTAATATGCAAATTTTTTTTTTAATATAACTTACCGTATAAAACTGTCAGAAATATTTAAATCATAAAATTTTAAGTATATGAAATACCATGGATAATTTGATGCGAAAAAATTTTCCATTCACAAATAAATATGAAAGCAACAAAAATATCAAAATAAAGTACTTACTTACTTCTTTAAAATAAACATTCTAAATAATTATTGACGATTACTGAAATCACTTTTCTTTTCTAATATACTACGCTGTGCACAGTTAAAAGAAATAATCATAAAATTCACTTACTCAAATAATATTGAATTGAGAAAAAAAATTACCAAAAGAAATTATATAACTCTTTCCCTTTCAGAAAATTAATCTTTCATAATACTCTTAAAGAAGAACAAAACAAAACAAAAAAACACATACATAAAACAGCATTTAAAAATAAATAAACCACCAGCTGGCCAGCAATAAACAGAAGAAAAAAAATTTCAACTTTTTACCGGTAAGAAAACAAAATTTATCTTTAGATAATCATTCTTCGGTGGTCACGTGACAGTTTCAGATTTCTTTTAAACACACAGAATATCGGCGATAGCTGAACACTGAAAGCTATTCCGATAACATTTTAGAATTGCGTAACGAATATTCGATGATCACAAACAGCAATTATGTAACAAATTCAAAGATATTTTTATGATTTTAAACAGCACACTTTCACCTTGAGAACTTTGAAGCTTGAATCATACCCCACAAATAATTATTCCATAAGGATAGCACTAATTGATTTATTATCAAAAAAGAATGCACACATTAGAACCGAAGTGGTTCTTTTTTAAACTATTCTTGAAATGACGATTTCTCACAATTAAGAATCTAGGTGAACCTTTTTATTCACTTGCAGGGCGGCAATACACTATAGAACAAAAGCACTTTCTTGAAATTATGCTTGCACATTCACAGAATTGAGAATGATTTCTCAAACTTACTTTGTCAAGATGACAAATACACAATTATCCACTGTCATTATTGTCCGGATGACAATTTTGAACCTGGTATAGCGGTTCATTTTTATTTCGTTTTTGAAGAAGGAGATTTTTTTTTTCACGTTGGGTGTCATTTTGTGTCGATGTGGGATAGGATTAACTCGTTCGACACTTAAACAATCACATTTTAATAACAATCACACACAAAATATATACAATTCGCGTAAAAGCGCTATTATCTTTGAAACATACATATTTCCATGAAAAGATCTCTAGGGGAGATACATTTCGAACACACGCCGAAACTCTACTTAAACCCGAACAATCATAATTACATACATTCACTTCACTTCATGTTTGGCAAAATATCTCAGGATATTTGGCCAACAGTGGCAACAGCGCCATCTATATGCTATAAAAATAAGGGAAGGCAGTCATTTTGTTACAGTTATATTATTAATGGATGAAAAAAACTTTAATATTTCGATTGAATACTTCAGTATTTAGCCCGTATGGATAAATTATATTATAAAATTGCATGAATGAAGACTCCAAAAATAAACGTTCTGATATGTTTTTTTTTTAATTTTTAATATTTATGTGTTTGTATTTTTTAAATAAAGTTTGTAGAAATGGTGAATTTCAGCAGTAGATTGTTTATTCTTAGACTTATTTTTAATCGAATCTGAGCGATGTTGGTTAATACGTTTATGTAGTGGACGAGATGTTTGTCCAATATACTGCATATTACATATATTACATTTTATACTATATTCTACATTAAATGCTTTACAAAATGAAGATAAACAAGGATCCGAAATAATTTGTGATAGTGAAACATAGGGACATGTCTTGCATCTCTTATCCAAACATTTTCTAAATAATAGTGGTGGTGGAAGCGAATAAAATAGGTGACATATATATGCTTAAAAGTTGACGAATCTATGTCGCTTTGTTTTTATATATAGAGGGTGTCGCAAAAAGATTAAAACACTCTTTAAGTTCTTACGCGTTGAAGGTGCGTAAGAATGTTAATTGCAAAAGTGTTCAAAATAAGGTATGAATGAAGAATATGATGATGAAATAATACTAAGAGTAAGTTTTAAAAAGGTACACTCTTAAAAAATTTTAATTGGTCAGTAGTACATTTGGGTTTAATAAGTTATATAAATATTTTTTTAATTCTATGTTCTGAAAAATAAAACAATACAGGATACATTCATCTACGAACAAAACTCATCGACTTATGATACTTTTTAATCCATGAAATTTCGTAGCTTTTCGGCACTAAAAACAGGCAGATGATTTTTTATTGCCAGATACATCCAAAATTTCATAAAATTCAAAGTATCATAACTCAGTGAATTTTGATGGTATAGGAATGGAGGTTTTACTTCTGTTCTCTTCGGAGCATGATACATTTCTAAATTATTGAACAGTTGCACCGTTTAAAAGTTAATAAGTGTAACTTTTCGAAATTTAATGTCGTTTCTAAAGATAATATTAATTCGTAAATTATTTTGAACATTTTTGCAGTTTATATTGCGTACATATCTCCAAAAGGTATGAAATAAAATGGCGTTGCAATGTTTTTGGAATACTCTATATGCTAAAGGAACACAATAAATTTTATTCTGTAGTTTTACCGCAAGGCAAGACTCTCTACTGCATGAATGCTTCTTTGTCTTTTTTAAAATTTTCATTTAATGAGGATTGTACTTTGCAACCTGTAAACTGTAATATTCTTTTCATACTATCTATGCATTGAATTTTCCACAATCTTAAGATAATATACTTCACAATTTTGTTTTGTTCAATGAAATTTTTTTCTTGAGATTTTGTAAGTATTGTGTAGTAGTTTTATTAAATATAGATAAATAACTGCAGCATAATTTAATTGCAATTAAATTATTTCTTCATATCATTATTTTGTATGTAATATATGTTTAAGTGCAAGAAAAAATATTATGTGAAATATATTTTTAAATACATGCAATAAAAATAAATCTTAACATTCTAAATACGTAATCTGACATTTGCATGATTTGTATGAACAGAGAAGAACATTATAAATTGTAAAAAATAGATCTTTATGCATATTGCATCTGCTGACATATTTAGGGGGAAAAAATCCACAACTCTTATGAGATCTGTCGCAAATCCTTTTGGTTTAATGTTATTTAAATTAAAATTCCCACATTATCTACATTTTTCAAGGCATATTGCGTGGTGATTTTGGAAACGCTGCGTCACTAACTGTGCCCTCATTACCCTACTCAGAAAATGCTATATTGTAGTTTTATGGAGATAAAGAAGTACAACAGAGAGCAAGAAATTACTGAGAATGAGTTTTAAATACTGGAGGTAAGTCCTTTTATTTAATGAAATCATAAATTTTCTGATAACCAAAGAAAACTTTAGGGAATGTTTTCCCCGAAACATTTCAAATAATCATTTTGTTAAACATTTTTTTAACTCTTAAAATGTCTAGAATTTGTCCTCAAAATCGTTTCTACTTCCACTTAATATTTAAGTCCCGATAACAAGCTAAACGGACCATTGTCACGTTTGAGAAAACTAGAGATCAAAACATTAAAACATCTTCTTTGAAGCATGTTTTTTTTAATTGGTGCACCTATGCACACATAATCTGCTTAAGCTATTGGCGTTTTCTATTTTGCACATTAAACTGGGCTTTTATATTAGAGGACAAACCTTCAAACGATTAAAATTTTAATAATTGCGTTTTTTAAAAAGAGAAAAATAAAGAGAAAAATTTACCCCAAACATCAAACAGCCGCCGTTTTATGAAATTTAGATTTATCGTATCAATTTGACGTTTGGCATCAAACTAGTTTACTATATTTGAAGAATCCGTTTGACTTTTCTGTTTCAGATGATTATTAGGAACACAATCACTTACAGCGATTTATTGGGAACCCCGCATGTAATGAACTTTGGGGATATTTAGATCTATTAAGATATCAACATTTTAATATGACAATACTCGACGACATTTAGACGAAAACACAATAAATTCAAATCCAAAAACTGTTTTATTTCATATGCACTAATTAAACAAAAAAAAAAGTTTCCTAATACACCTGAAAATTCAAGCCGTATCGTGAGAACTTTCCTTTAAAACTTCAGAGAAACTTCAAAGTTACAAGAAAAATAATTCATTGCTTCCTTCTTAAGAGAAGGATTGTATAAATACATGCACCTGTAAAGCAGAAGTGCAGAAAGAATCGTGTCTGATATATTACAAAAGAATAAATGTACATATATATTTCTACTTAAAAATTACATTTGTTAGAAATTCTTATTAAATTTGTCTAAAAGCTTGCTGGAAAGCAATCATTGTGATAAAATCAGATAATAGAGGAGGAGTTTTATTAAACATCGGTCAGTTCTTACCATATTTCTACAGAATGGGTGCCTTCAGGAAGAACTTATGAAGGGACCGAATTATCATTCTTGTACTAGAAAATCGCAAAATCCTTGCACAGTCACTCCGCCCAGACCGCGCTGGTATCAAACTTGAGAACATCAGTCGAAGTTCCACATTTTGTGACCAGCATATTAACAATTGGTCTGAGTGGGTCCGTAAAAAAGGCAGAAGGATTCCAAAATTTATATTTCTAAGTAAAAATTTTATTTGATATATCATTATTTCAAGGATTGGAGCAATAGCGATTGTGTTTTTGTAAACACAATATGTGCATATGTACTTTAAATTATGTGCAATCTAATACTTGGAAACGTATTAAGAAAGCACGTTGATAAGGATTAATAAAAGGTATGTGAATATCTTTCAAATTTTAGGGATTCTATGAAATGAAACTTATGCGCTGCGAGTAGCACTATAAGTGAAAACAATAATTTCGCTTGTAGAATACGCTACGTTGAGTTTATAAAAACCATAGTAAATGCCTCTTTTCCATACTGAATTACTGCTAAGTGAGCGGCATACAACAATGATCGTCAATTCAACTGTAGAAATGCGAAGCAATCTCTCATTAAACAAACCTAGTCGATTTATAAATGATAAAATATATCACATTCTACCACTTAAGATTCGGTTATTTTTTTTTTCGTTGTAGCTTTGAGATTAAAAAGCGCAGATAAAACTATGACGTTACGCATTTACTATTTCTGCGTTTAGCCACATTCAATTAATTCAATAACTAATTTGCAACGGAATATCATTAAATAAAGTGCGAGTCGATTTATACCTGATTAAATACAGGGTGTTCATAAATTACTATTGGGGTTTAATTACCTCATAACTTTTGCTTCAAGAACATGACAACAAGCGTAAGCTACAACTCAAATGTGTTTTTAATATCATGAACAAAATTACACATGCATAAAGTTGTAACTCAAAACGTTATTAATCAAAAAACTATTGTATTAAAATAATAATTAACATTAAAATTTAATCAAATTTATCAAAAATGTAGTGACGAATTATGAGAGCAAGCATAGATAGTTAGACAAAACAACAATACGCACATTGATTTCTCCCGTGCACTTACCCTTTTGATTTCTCAAGTATCAGCCTTCAACACTGCGACGCTGCGCCAGTACGATTGCCGCATAATTTGGCGGGAAATCCTTACTTTTTTTGTGTTATTAAATAAAACTGTTTAAGTTATACTTCACGAATATGTAATGGTATTATCCGGCATATTCTTAAATCAAAAGTTATAAAGTAAAATAAATAAATAAACAATTTAAAGTATGTCGCATTACACTGCTCCGCATTTGTGGCATTGGGCTATGAACAATCTTTGATCAGTTGTCGTATATTTAGTGTAATAATATTAAAACCTTTTTGTACTATTTTAATATCTAGCTTTATTATTTATAAGCCCAGGTATGACCATGTTTATGCTAGCGTTTTTTAACATTTAGGGACGTACATCTGCGCTGCACATGACTCGAATTGTTGATACATATAACAATGCAGCCATACTTTGGCTCATTGTAATGAAAAGTTGCAAAAAAATTAAATTGTATAATTAAAAGTTTTGTACACTGTTAAAAATTTTCCTGCGAAATTACAGAGAATCTGCGGGTAATCCATTATCTTAAGTCTTATATAAAATTACAGAGATTCTGTTAAATAACAGAGACATTATTTGGTAAATTTACAGAAGACTCTGTAAATTAACATCGTTAAAAATACACAAGACTCTGTAAATCAATTTATTTTTTTTATTAAATAAATTTAATTGTTTTTTAAATTACTGAATTTTAGAGCTTCGAAGTATCAGAATTATTCGAGCAAATTTGAACTGCTGTACCATTTAATTTTTTACACAACTTGCTTTTGGCCGGCCTGGAGTTTGAACCCGAGACCTCTGGGCAGGAGGAAAACGTCTTACTGACTGAGCCAGAGGAGCTGTTGCTGATGTGTATAAAGGATGTCCTTTATAATAAAGCGGGGGGAAATCTATTTTACCTGAGCTTTTCAAAGATTTCGCTTGAAATATATTCGTTAGAAAATTTCTTAAACGGTTTATTTTAATTTAGTTTGGACCGATACATAATACCTATTGCTTTTTTTAATCAAATTTAATTTTTTAATCCTTTATTTACGGAATTATTTATCAAGAAATTGCTTCTTCTCAATAATTATCTTCTTTAATATCTGAAGATATACTGGAATTTTTAAATAATAATAATGTGCAATTTAGGTGTAGTTTTTCATTAAAACTAGTTAAATATATCGGCAATTATAACTTTTTTGTAAAATATTTACAAAAATAATCAGATTAATTAATCAAAAATACTTTTATTGTTATATCACAATTCTTATAAAAGCAATGCATTTAAATGTAGTATGATTCTAACTAAATAAATGAAAAAAAAATGAAACTAAATTTTCTTCTTTAATAATTCTAATAAAATTTCAAAAGAAATTTAAAAATGTGTATTTGAATTACAAGTTTTAATAAAGCTGAAAATATTTTTAAATAAAAACATGGAAATCCCTACAGCGAATTAGATAAAAGATAAGGGATATGTCCATAACACGATGGCCGGGAAACTCAATCGAATGCATTTAACTGCGAGAACTAGTGTAAATTTATAGAGTCTTGACCGAGAAACTCAATCGAATGCATTTAACCGAGAACTGGCGTAAGTTTACAGAGAGTCTTGACCGAGAATCTCAATCGAATGCATTTAACCGAGAACTGGAGTAAATTTACAGAGAGTCTTAACCGAGAAACTCAATTGAATGCATTAACCGAGAACTGGTGTAAATTTACAGAGAGTTTTGACCGAGAAACTCAATCGAATGCATTTAACCCAGAACTAGTGTAAACTTACAGCGAGTCTCGATTTTTTTTCTGTGTTTTTACAGAAGTTTTCAACAGTGTACCCAAACTTCATTCAAGCAAAAGAACATAGTAACTGTTACGTATTTCCAATATCATGTTATGTGGGCATCAAATATGCATTTATATCTGAAACTACTATTTGAAAAATAATATAAAATATGGAAAAATAATAACCCTGGAAATCTAATCGTCTATCCCTGGAAATATTTTTTGATGCATTTCAAAATAACTTTAATTCTGCTGAATTATTAAAAATGAATTAGCATAGGAGAAAGCAGTATTGGAGGTAACTTTCATTAAAATATGATATAAAAATCTTCAAGTTTTGCTGTATTTTTTATCATTTTTTAACACATTCCAACAGAGGGTGATACCGCCAGTAGTTGATCAAATAAAGTCATTGCTACGGGGTTTTCACTATATTCCTTCCTTTTAAGTTTTGGAAGTAAACTAACAGAAATGCTACAACCCTTAATGAATGTCCTATAATGAATGTCCTTAATGAATGTACAAAAACGAAATCCGATAAAAATTAAATAGCAGCAAAATTATAAATAAATAGTTTTATAATTGCCATTTTCAAAGTGATTGATCAGGCGAAATAAATCAATCGGAAATCTAAAAATTAATCTTTAAAATATCATCCCTATGTTGTGATTAACAATAATTTTTGTAAAAAGATTGGTTTAAATAAGCAAGATGGAAATGAATTATTTTAACTTACCTTAATTGTCTCCAAATGATCAAAAACTAAATGCTTACACTTTCTGATTTAAAAAAAAAAAAAAAAAAAATCATAAAATGGATTTTCCTACAGCAGACAGCTGACAACAATGTAATAGTATATTAAATTAAAAAAATCAAAAAACCCGAATGCGTAAAAAACGAACTAATTAATTATTTCTCATCAATATGAAACTATTTTTTATATTACTTAACTTTTTTCTTATTTACTTGTATTGATGACTTTTAAGTTGTATTTAATTATTAGTGCCTATTTACAAACACTCTTTTGATGAGGCCTATAGATGTCTATTTTGGAGGTTAGAGTTACAATAAAGTTAGCGATCCAAAGTACACAACTTCCAGGTTGTGTAATATTTAAACGGAGCTTCTGACTATAAAATGGTCAATGAAACATCGTCTTCATTTTGAAAGACCTATCCAATGATATGCCACTCAATAGGGTGCGTAAATTTTTTTTTCGTCTCTACCGCCATTTTTTATTTTACGGCCGCCAGTTTGAATTTATTTAAAAAAAACCTATCCTATAACCATCGGAAGATTAAGACGAATCGATAGGGACCTCATTCATAAAAATCCATCCAGCCGTTGGGATGTTTCGAGGATATAAAGAAATCCACATACACAGATACGCGTGAAACATATAACCCTTCTTTTCAGTCGGGTAATAAAAGGTGCACTAACATTTAAACAAAAATATTATGTCTAGTGCTACGTATAGACTACTTTCCGCCTGAAATGGTGCAATATTTCAAAAATTTGATTAGCTACTGGAAGAGTATCAACTAGTGGTGGTGTCACCCTAGTTGAAATGTGTTTATGACTCAGGTTTGTCAGTTCGTCAGTCCGTGCTCTAACTCTCCTTAATATACCCCGACTGTTTTGTAAATTTTGTATGACATTGATGCTTATTTTAACACGATTTGTATTGAAAATAAAATGTGTAACGATTATAGTTCGTTTACAGAGACAGTCAAAAGTGTCCTGTTATATTCAATTATAATGAAATTTTTATGCATTACTGAGGTGCATTATAAGTTGTTTACGCAGACTTATGTGCGCATTGAATTCATCATTCATTTACAGGGGCACAGAAAAGAATTCAGTTACAGTACTATCTATGAGCGATTATAACTGGAAGCATGTTTTCAACATTGATTTGCATTAAATTGTACATAGTAAGTGGTGTGTATAAATTCTGCTGATCATATACCGGTCTACACAAAGAGATTCGTAAGTATTACTGATTAAGAGATTGACGAGTTTTAGAGTAGTTTTAGGTAGCTTTTATTACAAAAAGCTACCCATTGCAGCTGTTCGGAGGAAAGCGATTTCAAAACATTTTGGCATATTTTCATCGATCATGACCCCCAGACCCCGAAACCACCCTCCGTTCAAAATTGATATATATATATATATCTGACCTATGTCACACTGAAACTCTCGTAATTATGAACCGATTTCGATGTAATTCTGTGTGTACATAGTACATACCAATGTCTCGACCGAGTTCGTTGGCCAGCTTCATCCGCCATTTTGTTTCAAAATGGCGGCCATTTAAAATTAAAAAAAAATTAAAATTTGAAATGTGGTACCAAAAAATTAAAAATGGAAAAATATATTTTTCTTATGTATTTGACCTTTATACAAAGATTTCGGAGCAGTTTTTGTTTCGTCTATATCTTTAAAAATGGCTGAGTTGCAGCATTTTGAATTTCTAGCGTGGCTGACATTTTGAACCGTACTGAATTTTGTCACACGATAAAAGGCGTATTTATGAACCGAATTGGATGTAACTTCGTTTATACATAGTACATACCAATGTCTCGACCGGGTTCGTTGGCCAGCTTCATCCGCCATCTTGTTTAAAAATGGCGGCCATTTAAATTTTTAAGAAAAATTTAAATTTGAAATGTGGTACCAAAAAATTGAAAATTGAAAAAAAAAATTTCTTCTTATGTGTTTGACCTTTATAAAAAGATTCGGGAGCAGTTTTTGTATCGTCTATATCTTAAGAAATGGCTGAGTAATAGCATTTTGAATTTCTATTGTGGCTGACATTTTAAAACGAACTGATATTTGTCACGCGATAACAGGCGTATTATGAACCGATTTGTATGTAACTTGGTCTGTACAAAGTACATAACAATGTCTTGACCGAGTTCGTTGGCTAGCTTCATTAGCCATCTTGTTTCAAAACGGTTGCCATTAAAAAAATTAAATTTAAAATTTAAAATGAGGTATTAAACAATTGGAAAATGAAAAAAGTTTTGTTTTATGTGTTTGGCCTTGATACAAAGATTCCGGAGCAGTTTTTGTTTCTGAAAATTTGTTCTTTTGTTTATATCTTAAAAAATGGTTGAATTATAGCACTTTGAATTTCTAGCATGGCTAACATTTTGAAACGATCTTGTATTTGTCCCGCGATAACACACGTATTCGCCTATTTAGATGTAAGAAGGCATGTGGATAGTATACATCAATACCTCGACCAATTTCGCTGGCCAGAATCATCAGCCATCTTGTTTCAAAATGGCGGCCATTAAATTAAAAAAAAAATACATATATTTAAAGTGAGGTGCAAAAAAATTAGAAATTGAAAAAGGTTTCTTTCTTAAGTATTTGACCTTGATATAAGGATTCAGGAGCATTTTTTGTTTGTCTTTACCTTAAAAAATGGCTCAGATATAGCATTTTCAATTTCTATTGTGGGTGACATTTTGAAAAATCTGATTTTTTGCATGCGACAGCACTCGTATATATCAACCGATTTCGATGTGAGTGAGCATGTGCACAGCAATTACTAAGGTCTCGACCAAGATCACTGGTTAGCCTCATCCACTATGTTGTCTTTAGATGGCAGGCACTTTAAGAAATCGTCGAATTTGGCAGCCAAATATAAGTTACTTTAAAGAAAAGCAGCTTGGATAAAGCTGACTAATTTCGCGAAATTCTCATTCATTATATTGATAAAAATTAGTATTGAATCTCCTATATTCGGTTTCCACTAAATTGAGCTTCGTGTGTTTGAATGATATAAGTTGGCTTTTTTAAAATAAGGAATATGAAAGCTACCTCTTCCTCCCGGCACTGGCCGGAAGGACTTTTTAATTATGTTATGCAATTTTTCTAACTATATTTAGTATACTAATACAAGTTTGTGGAATAAAAATAAATTTACATACAGGACTACGCAAAGGACAAGAGACATTGCCTTTTATGGGTGCTAATTGCTGGATGTGGGTTTTAAGTTGTTTCATACTATTTTTACCTGGATTAAATTTTACTTTAATATGTTGTGTAACAAAATATTTTAGATAATATATAGGGCTATACAAAAGAATTCGTGTTCATTTCCATCTATTGGTCAAAAAAGGCTGAAACTTGATTTTCTGACTGAAGTAAATTTTAGCATGTAATGAAGTGTAAATGCGAATCTATAAATCGTATATAAGGCTGGATAAATCAATTCTGCTACCATTTTGTCTATGAAAGGTAATTGCTTAAACTGTATTTTTAAAAGTGTTATATATTTTCTAAACTTTTTACTTACATATATTTTTTTTACTTTATTTAACGGTGAAGATTCGTTACAGATTGGACGTGTTGGACAGTTTTTCATAAGCCATGCTTGATGCATGATTTTTTGTTCTTGTTTAATTCTAAAACAGGATTTTTTATAACATGTTTCTTCGTTTACGTAACAAAATTATCTGTTTCTTATGCAAATTAAATTTTTAAATCCTTTTGTAAATTAAAATTTAAGCAAACATAAAATCAAATAATGAGAATTAGTGACACTAGAAAATTAAAACTCCTTTTGGCCTTAGTAGCAATTCAATATCGGTCAAATAATGTATATCGATACCTATAATACTGTACAGTGATATATCAATATCACACATTTTATAGAGTTAAGTTAGAAGTTTCATTAAATGAAATATTAGCACTCCAAATGCGTTACCATTATCTGAAGAGCATTTATTTTGAAAAATTAAAACCTCAATTAACGAAAAGTGCAATGTTGGAAGGTAACGATTTTTTTATTGTACGTTTTACAATCCTGCTTCAACCATTTCACTTTAACTCAGAAAAACCTATAATTCACACTCATATATCTACCTATCTACTATGTATGTACTACAAAAATATTATTGTGGCTATGAGAAATTTTAAAATGCTTATCCTGAGGTTTAATATATCTGTCCATGTACACTATAAAAAATCTATAAAGTTACTAAGAATTTTCTTGGAAACTGGGATTCCTAGAACTTTTTATGCAACGGCAATAACAAAAATTCATGTAACAGATACATTTTTACACCGTAAATCAAAAAACCTCGAAAGTTACTTAGATTTGTTTTAGGAAACTGGGATGCCCTGAAATTTTTATGTAACTTGAACCCGGGTTACAGATAACATTTTAGTAAGATTATTGCAATATTAATAGATTCTTTTCTAAAGCTACAGATTTCTGTTGATTTACAAAAATTTGTTTTGTAGATTTATATCTTTTTTGTAGAGTGTACAGATACAATTTTAGTAACCATATAGATTTCTGTAACTTTACTGCTGTAGAATTACAGAATTTTTTTTTTTACAATGTATATATTTATAAATAAGAAACAATGATTTTTACCCAAAGTAATTATTAAAGTAAAAAAAGAAAATAATAGCACTTTGTATGAAACCATGAAATACGGTTTGCATTTTGAAACAAGCCATCAATTAAGATTAACTTACTCTTTCCAAATTGCTCCATACGTTAATTATACGTAAATGCACAATAATTATACACAAGTGCATGGAAAAATAATTGAATTAATTTTATTTTGTATGTGCTAGAAAATTGATTTGCTTCTAAGGAAATGGATTTCGACAGTTTGTTTATGATGCTAGTTTTTAAAGTGCTTATGAAGTTTCCTTTTAAATATAATGAACGTATTAGCAACTAATATGATAAAATGGAAACCATTTAATATAATTTCATGAAATTGCACATAAATTTGGAAATATGGGAATTTAATTATTGAGATTTATTCAGATTAACGAAAAACATATTTTCTAATAAATAATATTTAAATATGAGTGTTAAACTAAAATTTATTAATGGAGATGCTTCAGTTTTGCGTTTTGGTGTCGGTTTATAATTTAACTCTTATATTCTGCATGAAAAATGTCCCTGCACAATTTATAATAAGTATTTTAATTTATTTTATTGCATGTAAATGGCATTCATTTTCCTCTGCATTATGTGCCTAAATTTAGTCACTGATACTTAACTCACTCCACATACCGACCAAAATTTCAAATGTCGTCCACCTTTTTTTGAAAACATGTATTCATTTATTTCCATTTTTCATTAATAAATAAAGTTTTTAACAAAAATAAATATCGCAGCTTACTTCTTCATTTAATTTATAGCAATTATCTTATAGCAATCATGTGTTATATTTCATCATCACTATATTGCTAACAAAGTTATTCGCAGTTCAAATTATGAAATACCAAATAACACTAGTGTGAAGGGCGCAGGTGCTGAACCGAAGTGTGGAGTCCCTTGCAGGTTAAATAGCTTATGTGCAAAAGAGAATGCCATTAAAATAAAATAGTTTTGAATTTTTTCTGGCACTTTTTAAAAGTATACGTAAATTAATATCTGTTTAAATAAAAATGTATGCAACATTTTTACAAATATCTTTTATTTGATTAAATCAATCTGCAAATAATGAAACATTTTAAATCACTTTTCTCACTTATCCTCTCAAAAAATCAGTAGGTTTTTACTGTAAAAGTGAAAAAATTAAGAGAAATTGAAAATTTTGATATTTTAATCTATATATTTGTGATTCATCTTAAAGCGCTTAAGACTAGTGTGCTAGCAACATTGAATATATAGTATTTTATATAGGGTGTCCCACTAAAAGGTAGGCCAAAAATGTTGGTTTTAGAAAAAAGTAAGTAGGGAATAAAACAAAATAATTATATGTCATTTTGTGTGTCTAAGAAATTAGTTTATCACAAGATGTCCTTAAAGAATCATCCCGAAATTTCAAAAAACAACCGAAAACATGCTCTTGTATGTTCTTCTAAAACTAACATTTTCCGGAACTACCTCCTACTGAAACACACTGTATTAAAACAATATAATATTATTCCAATCATCTAGCAATGTTTTAATTTTGTATAATAAATAGAACATGTATCTAGCTCCCACCGCTTGAATTAATATTTTTAAGGGTCGTTGTGCACATTTTGTAAAGCTTTTTTCTGCTAGATGACGGGTGTTTCTCTATAGAAATCTAAAGGAATACAGTCTCACTCAAAAGTTTAGTCACAGGACAAGAAAATGACGTTTATTAAATTTAAAAAAATATCAAAACATATTATTTACTGAAAGGATTCTGTAAATGTATTCAAATAAATCATATCAAAATGTATAAATTGGTATATTATCATAATTTTTATAAAAAATCACAAAAAAAGTCTTGCAACTTACAGTGTTCAGTAGATTAGGCAGAATGGAAAAATGCTTCATTTAACATTTTTACATGATGAAATTTTTTTATGTATTTTCCTTGTTACGGATAATACAAGGAAATTATAGGAGACGTTCCTATAGGAAAATGACAATCATGGGAACATGATTGTCAAACAATCGTGTTTCCATTGAATCAATTAGTTTTTGAAATATTATTGTTGGCAGAGAATACCAAGCTTTTTTCAATGGCCATTTTTAATTATTTAGTTTTGCCATATTCTGTTCTTGTATACCTCACATGCTAAGTTATCCCAAATGTTTTCAATTTAGTTTGAGTCTGGGCTTAATGTTGTTAACTCTAAACCTATTTAGGGCGGAAAGCCACAGTTTCTTTATGTATGAGTTGTGGGTTAAAATATTGATTTGCTGAAATGTCTACTCAGGACACTGTCAGATGTCAACAAGTGGAAGTAGATGTTGCTATAGTGAACTTGATATTTTTTTGAAATTCTTTGTTTTTGTTGCTTTCCATGGAGAAAGGATAGGCATGCTTGGCCAGTAAAGCAAATTTTGTCACCCTTCCTCCGTAGAAAACGAAACAAACGTTAGAGTCCTACCGTTTTTCGTCTAATGAAGAAAATATGTTGCTTTTTTCTGAGGTCATGCCAGTAATAATTCCATCAACCAGCCCTGATCAAGACCCTCCTATAAAATATAATAATTAACATATTAATATTTAATAATAATCAAGACCATACTGATTTCATTTCCTTCGGACAATAAATAATATGGTGAGCTAATTGTTCCCGTGTGGCATGCACTTTCAAGCTTAGCCCATTATGGCCAGTTTTTGGTGTGTTTTCAGGCGCGGTTTGCAAAACATTTTTTTATACAAAGTTCTTGAAGTCCATTATGTATCTATGTATTGCGTCTCTTGAAACATTAACGCCAAAATTATTTTTAATTTGCCTTATGGACATATTTTGCTTCGGCAACAAACTTACAACTTTTGATTAGTATGAGCAGTTGTTGCACGTGGCCTACCGCATCTTGGTTTTCATAAAAATCATTAATTTTAGCAACTCCTTTGTTTATCCGTCGTTTCTAACGAGTTAATATTTTAAAAATTAAAAAAATATATTCTTCGATTTCAAACTAAATTTCTTTAAAATTTCCCCTCTTCTGAATTCTGTAGCTTCCGGCATCTTAAATAACCTATGCAAATTGAATATTTTGCATTGTACTTCCCAGGAAAATGGTTGGTTTGTTGAAAGCAATCAAGTATTTATTAACGTTGCATAATATACCCCCAGGCACGTTTTATTTTAACAAAAATAAAAAAGTGAGATTTTTAAATAAATAATGCCGATGAAACTATTAGGTCATTAAGTATGAAACTTTCGCTTACAAAAAGGCCAGATTAACAAAGATGCAAACTTCCACCAGTAAAAGTGAATAGAAAATTTTGCCTTATTCATGACGGTAATTTTTCATGAATACGGATTTTATACAAAACGAGCTTTCTATCCTTTTTTACTTGCGGAAGTTTGCCTTGTTGTTAATCTGGCCCTTTTGTAATCGGACGTTTCATACTTAAAGACCTAATATTATGATATCATCACCAGTATACTAAGTTTCCTTTCAATTGCATTTAAAATATTTATTCTGAAATTATTCCATATATTTATCTTTCCAATTTTATTATTATATTTTTGTGTGCAACAATACTTTTGAGAAAAACTGTAAAAATATTTATTGAAGTTTTTATTTGTTTATAAATAAAGTTATCACACAAGTATAAATTTAGAATAACTACCTTCTTCATAAATTGATCTTTATTTTTACTTGTTGCATAATTTTTTAACCAGTAACATCTTTGAATATCCCTTAGGATGGCTACAGAGTTTAGCCAAAACTGTTGGAAGAATTTAACTTTTTTACTAAGTTTTTAATGTTCCCGTTCTACACTGCTTTGAGCGAACTACAAGTACAATTATTCACTGTTTATATTTTTAATTTGTATTTGTTTATAAATTGTCTTTCTAATCTAAACCTAAATTTTCTGAAAACTAACATTTTTTAGTAGTTAACCATCTAGTTTTGCCTTAACAACGTTCCGGTGTTTCTAAAGTGTATGTCTTTGATTTGCTAGAATGCCGTTCGTGCAATTTATATTTTTGATAAAACCACTGACTTCCTAGAATTTTTAATGAGTTTAGTTTGTGGTTTTTCTAACAGATGGCTCTGATAATGAAGGGATAACTAGATTGCAAACCGTGTTTACACGTTATCAAGAAAGAGCTTGGTTAAATATAATAGAAGCGTAAAAAATAACAACGCTAATTCACCAAAAATTTTTAATTTTAAGCATACCGGTTTCGGTAGCATATAGCATACCTTCCTCAGTGCTAAGGATTGCGGGAATTTGCTCACATATATAGGAGAGGTGGGGATTCAATTTAAAGGTTTATTGACCAATAGGAAAACAGAGGATTGACAGTAACTGCCAATAGGAATATAGATAGGAAATGGAACCGAAGTAGTGAGGAAAAATTGCTGAGAGATGAATCATACTTTTGACTTCATTTCGCTTAAAATAATCTCTAAACCTACTTCTATACACGAACTTAACTTCCTTGAAGCATTTCATATTTATAAAAATTAAAAAATATATTGTTAATTGTGAATTTGCTATTCCCGCATTATCAGATTGTTCGAAATATTACATAAAAACTTCTTTCTCTTATTTTTTTTCCTCACTACTTCGGTTACATTTCCTATCTATATTTCTATTGGCTGTTACCTGCAATCCCCTGTTTTCCTATTGGTCAATAAAATTTTATCTTGAATCCCCATCTCTCCTATATATGTGAGCAAATTTCCGCCATCCTTAACACTGAGGAAGGTATGCGATATGCTACCGAAACCGGTATGCTTAAAATTTTAAATTTTTGGTGATTTAACGTTGTAATTTTCCATGTTTACACGTGTTCCAATATGATGTTTTACTAATTTTCCCTTACGGGGGTAAAGGATAATTACTTTCCAACTGTAAAAATTTTAACTTAACAATAAATTAGTCATTTATAAAAATGTATTTTCTTTTCTAACATCTACCTTTAAAAAGTTTGTGCACCCATATGAGTTAGTTCCCCTTCCCCCACCCCACCCCCAAATACTAAAATGACATTTATATTTCCCGCTATAAATAAAAATTAGGATACGGTATTACACTCAATACTTGTAACAGCTTTTATCATTGATTTTAAGCTATATAATTGATTTTAACATAAAATTCTTTATCAAAATATTTACCTAATATTAGATATTAATACGGCAAAAATAAGAAACAATTGAGTATTTAATAGAATAAAAATAAAGTAAATGAATGTAAATATCTTTTTGGAAATATTTTTATACTAGCAAAGAAATACTTTTTGCTTTACATACGTTTCAGAATGAAAGGTTTGCTAGAAAATATTCACGCAAGAGTTTGTATCAGCATTGAAATAAAAGATATAGTATTTTTACATTTACTTCATTTCCCGCTCTCCTCAACAGTTAAAGGATATGTTGAAATACATTTCTAAAGAGTAGTTTCACAACGTTAAGTTTAAATTTCTGTATAGAACTATTTATGCAAATCTAATCTATTTCTTGTTTAAAAAAAATCGTCTTTTACAAATCCAGTTACAGGAAATGATTTCAATCCTTAGGTTTTTCATACATTCACTTCCTTATTCCATTGAATTCGATGTAGTTTGAAAATGTTCTTAAATAAAACATGATTCTGTTTAAATATTTCATTTTATTACAGTTATAAAAATCAAAAATAGCAACTTTATAATGCAACTTTACTTTGAATAGAAAATATTTATAAAATAATAAAAAATATTAAAATTAGTTATACTTGAATACGTTAATTTTCTTTAAAATTTAAAATTAGGTATTTATTTTACACCAACTGTATACAATTATACTTTTAGTTTTATTATTAATATTGAAAACGTTTTTGGGAGGAATATATTAATCATATGCTAAATGCCTTCCATTACTCCATTTTTTTTATAACGTGAAACAGGTAATTTTTTATATTGATTTTGTTTTACTGATTAGATTAAGCTCTGAAATCTTCACCATGAGAATAGGCATAATTTATTCATTTCAACAGAAACATAATAATCAAAGCTTTTTAAATTGTAAACCTCGGAACCTATTCATACCTATTCAAATAAAAAATTAAAACCTACATTTAACTTGCTTGCATAGAAATTTTGAAATAAGGTTAGCTAGGGTACATGGACCCACGAGGTAATTGAGCCATAGGCTATTTTATAAAAAACCGCTGATAGCAATAAATGGAAGTTAAAATTCTAGTGCTCAATTCACCTTGAGTTAAATAATTAAATTTATATAAACAGTAGAAATACCTGTACAGGAATTACTTTCAGGTGCATTTAAATCCCACTGACGACGAATGTTAAAAAACGTTCTGGTTTTTTTTTTCTAATGTATTTTAAGATATTTTGATGTATTTTAAATACTTATAAATTATATATATGTACCTGAAAGTAATTCTTGTACAGGTATTTGTACTGTTTATATGAATTTAATTACCGCTGATATCTTTTGAGTTTTGGCTTTTGACAACATTGCATCCCCATCTCTACTTCTTAAAACAACGCTGTCAAGTCAATCATAACTCAGTCTGTGCTGTAATAGGTTGCCGAAAAATTAGGTTTCTTTTTTTTACAAACAACCTCGATTTGGTTGAACTACCCCTTCTTTTTATTAAAATACGGTAATTACTTTTAATAAACAATCTTTTATTTTAAAGATTAAGCATATAAATAGGTACATTAATATTATTAGGTATTTATAAATATTTAATTCATGTTTCAAATGTAAGGCCGGTGTTCCAGTCACCCCATAATTTATTCATGAATGGTGAAACTGAGACATGTATCAGGGGTAACTCGACCATGTGGGATCCAGTTACTCCAATAGTTATAAAAAATGTGGAGTTTCTCTTATTACGGGTAAGTAATTTCTCCTTTTTTTTTTTTTTTTTTTTGCTTGAAATAAAGAAAATTATAAAACATTGTTAATAGCACATAATAAAATTTTTGAAAAGAATGTTGGAGGGTATCAAACAAAATTTCTTATGTGAGATAGCCAAACATCAAAATTTTACAATACAGTTGAAGAGACATATTTAAGACACAGTAACATTATTAAAAAATAAACATGGTTACATTCTCAGACTTATTAGGCTCTTCGGACTTTCACTGAAGTAAATAAAAAAGAGAATGAGGTACTTAAGTACTTACGTACCAATTTGTTTATACTTTTATCTAGTTTATTTTTTTCCTAAAATACCCATGTAAATTTTATACTTATTACCTATACTAAAGTTCATAAGTAAATACTTAATTGTTAGGATTTTTGTATAAATAAATCTAATAATTTTATATTTGAAGCTTTTTTTATATACACTTTTACAGCAAAGGTTTCCATTACAACGCTCTTTAGTTGATGTATAAATTACATGATCTGCCTGGTTTAATTTTTTTTTTAAGTTATTTAAACGTTTTCAAACTGGACCTAAAACCTCTTACAAAAAAAAAAAAAAAAAAAAAAAAAAGGTGTGTGGAACACATACGTTCCTCTCATTAAGAAACAAAGGTGAAATATATATATTTTTATTTTTAGATATTAAAATGTAATTTTAATAATTTTATATGTGAAGCTTTTTTTATAGACACCTTTAAAGCAAAGCTTTCCATTCCAACGCTCTTTAGTTGATGTATAATTTACATGATCTGCCTGGTTTAAAAGTTTTTATTTAAATTTTTTTCAAACTGGACCTGACACCTCGTACAAAAAAAAAGTGTGTGGAACACATACCTTCCTCTCATTAAGAAACAAAGATGAATTATATATATATATTTTATTTTTAGACATTAAAATGTAATTTTGAAAATTTCTGTCTGATAGAGTGAATCTAAATAAACACATTTACAAATGTTCAGACTTTAAGTCAAATGAGCATTAGCGTTTGGAAGCTAATTGCCAGAAACTCCAGAGTGACATTGTAAAATCATGGCCCAGTTGCCCACATAACCATTATGCTAATATAAAAAAAATAATAAAATTTACTCCTACCTTGAATAAATACAAATTTTAAGTACATCACAAGAACATCTTAATCATAATTTTATACAGGATTAGTTTTGAAATTTTCATATGAAATGCAGGACCGGATTAAGAAATCTAGGGTCCTTAGGCAATTCAATTCTCGATGCCCTCTCTTCTATCCCTGACATTCAAAAATCAGATTATAACATACAATGTGACATAAATATATTTTAATTTAATTTTGGCGTATCACGTTCCCTATTAAAATTATTTATACATACATACACACACAACGTATATATATATGATATATATAGAGATAGATAGATGCTTATAAGAAAACAGTATATCAGTATAAATTGGAAACATTTCATAGGTTGTATTCAGTAAGTTTTATAAATATTACACAAGATAAATCCTAATATAAAAAAATCCCTGCCGGCCCAGCCTACAGGCGGAGGTAGATTTCGAAGTTAAGTATACTAATTTCACAAACAAAAACCAAATCATGATTAGAGATAAACCCACTTTAACAATTTTATCTGGCCGCTTTTGACGAGTTTTTATTTCATTTTTATATAATAACTAGTTTTATCAGAATCATGTTAGGGCGGTATTAAAAAAAAATACTTTTCCATGCTCAACAACTCGAAATTTTCTGGCATAACTCCAGATTCATTTTTAATACGAAAAACATGAAAATTGTTGACGTGATTTTTGAAGAGATTTATAAGCGACCTGTGCTTTTAATTTCCGTTTAATTAATTAAAACTTGATACATAAACAATTGTTTTCTCAGTAAGACAATGATTTTCGTTTCTAACACAATCGCTTCGGGAAATTCCGTTCAAAATGCCCACTTTGACATCATTTTTTGAAATATATTCTGCCTCTGTCAAAAAATCGATCATTACGGTACATTATATAGTTTTTGAATAAGCGAATCTACCAATTGGATGCGTTTGAGAGCAAACATGAATTTAAAAATGAGTCAGAAAATAAGCAGTTTGGATTTGAATACTTCCTTTTCCAACACAATCCGCTTCGGGAAATTCGGTTCAAAAGGCCCACTTTGACAGCATGTTTTAAAATATATTCTGCCTCTATCAAAAAATTGATCATTACAGTACATTATATAGTTTCTGAGTAAGAAAAGGTACCAATTGGAAGCCTTTGAGAGTAAAAATGAATTGTAAAATGAGTCAGAGATTTGTTTTTGCTGTAAGAATTGGTCCTATCCAAAACTTGTCTATATAGTTGTTGTAGACAATATTAAGAAGATATATGATAAATTCATGGGGATTTTATATCTTTTGAATTGACGGAGTTACGGATTTTTTTCTTCTTCAAACGCCCTTTTTGTTTTTGTTTTTAATTTTTTGCGGTACGAATTGGTCCTATCAAAAACTTGTGAATATAAAAGTTGTAGATAATATTAAGGAGATTCAAGATAAAATTAATTGGATTTGACATCTTGATAATGGACGAAGTTATGAATTTTTTTCTCCCAAAAACCCTATTTTTTGCGCCCCTTGAGCCCATTTTTAACTTTATCAAAAATCTGTGATACATCAATTTTTGGCCCTATTTTTAGAAGTAAAAAAAAACTTTAAACTGATTCGATGTGTACAAAATTTAAGAAGTTATAGGGTTTTTCGGTTTTCACAAAACCCCTCCCTATTTCATCCCCTTGGTCCGATTTTGCCCATTAACGAACTCGACCGAGATTTTATGCTCCTTGATTTTATGTATCAGTTTGGAAGAGATTGGTGCAGAATTGTGGAAGTTATCGTGTCCAGAAGAAATTGATATATATATATAGATAGATACATACATATATATATATATATATATATATATAGTTTTTTTACTGAGGTTTTGGGCTCTAGGGGTCATGATCGGTGTAGATCTGCAAAAATGTTTCAGAAATTCCAACATAGGAACGACGCCAATAGGGAGTATTTCATAAGAAATCTACCTAATATGGTATAAAAATTACTAAGAGTTATCAATTGAAATCGTACGCCGGCTCAAAGCAGTGCGTTCCATAGTACATAATAATAATGATGATGATAATAATGATAATAATACTTTAATGAGTCAATTGAAATCAGGCATGTTTGAAATTATCAGGAGACCGAGCACCTAGGCAATTGCGTACTCATCCTATTTGTTAATTCGTTATTGACGAAATTCTAAAAAAAGTTCACTTTTCGTAGTATCATAGGATGAAATCCGATCATGGATGAATATCACATATGTCATATTTTGTGAACCATTTGTTTTTGTTGCTTTCGGTGATAAATATATTTTCTTTGAAAATAAAAGTACACATTACAGAAATTTAAGCCATTTAATGTAAAATTGATCATATGAAATCGAAAAATGAAGATACATGCATGCATACATACTGAAATAAACAAGATTTGGCAGTCCTGTATGCATGAAGTTATGCGCCCGGAAGCTAGTTTTGGTATTTTTGATAATTAGCAAAGATATTAATTAAATATCCTAATGAGGATCGCAGAATGCCGGGCTTTCTTCATTATGCTGATTGTGCCTGTTCTTCTCTCGACCGACGACCCTCGGAACTTCAAGCAGATGAAAGTGACGAGATAGGCTGTTTCTACCTTTTGAAATCAAGATCGCCGTATCCCGTTTAGAGTCACAAGAAAAAGAAAAACGCGGAAATATTCGCTATACTTTCCTGGTTGTAATAATATCTTTCGTTTTATATATATTAATATTTATATATATATTTATTATTTTATATATATTGTTTAATATTTACTACGTCAAAATACATTTTTACTGGACGTCTATACGCGTCAATTTTAAAGTTTTCAGTCATTCTAAAATTTTAAAATGTCTCAACTGGTTCTACTACGAGAATACAAAAACAGAAAGAATACTCACTTTATTGGGGTATCTCTTTCTAAAGATGTGTGTGTGTGTGTGTGTGTGTGTTTAATGTATCGATAGTTACTGTGTCAAAAGCATTTTCTGAAGTTCTATTCCTGTTTTTCCATTACAAAATTTCTGGGGTTTTCTGTACATTTTAAATATGACACATCCGATTATAAAGCAGAAAAAACGCGACTTATTTCTGTTACTTTCCGGACATGTAATTTTTAGGGTCTAAAGATATATTTGATATAAAAAATATTAATATTTACTATTTCAAAAAAGTCTTTTCTTGGAGTCTTTTCAAAGATTCTTTCCGTCACTTCGATTTAAAAGAGTGAAAGGATTTTCGCGTTTTATATTATTTATGCTTTCGCAGTACCTTTTTGTAAAAATTTAAATTTTAATATATTTAAATGTCAGAAATTAAATTGGCAAGAAATTCGTTCAATAAATATAAAATCATAAGAATAAAAGTTTGTTTTCAAACAGAGTTCAAACTGTGCGTATCTCGCGTGGTGTACGCTGCCGAAGGCATTTGCACCCCAAAATCTAGATTCAATCTAGATCTAGATTCGTTTCAATAGATTTTATGTTGAAAATATAAAATCATAGAAATTCTAGGTTTACGCTGCCTAAGGCTATGGGACTAGAAACATTAGGTTCGTTTGGAAAGATTTTCGTTTAAAAATATAAAATCAAAACTTCAGATGGTGCGTAGAACGCCCGATGTTTGCTGCCAAGGCAGTTCGATAAATCCATTTCGATGAATTTTCGTTTAAAATATAAAATTATACACATTTGTGGGTGTGATTGGCTGAAAGCTGTAGAGCTCCCAAAATTATGTTCGTTAGAAAACATTTTTGTTTAAAAATATAAAATCATTGAACACTGATTTTAGATACACTGTTAAAAAAATTTCTGTGAAATTACGGAGAATCTACGGGTAATCCATTAATTCAAGTCTTATTTAGAATTGCAGAGATTCTGTTAAATAACAGAGAAGTTATACGGCAAATTTACATTTGACTCTATAAATTAACATCGTTAAAAGTACACAAGACTCTGTAAATTTACTGTTAATGATAATAATTTAATTTAGTTTTCAAAATTAGTGAATCATTCAATTTTTGGTGAGCTTCAAAGGAGTTGAATTTTTCGAATAAATTTGAACTGCTGTATCATTTGTTTAATTTGATTTAATATTTACGCAATTTGTTTCTAGCTGTCCTGGGGTTTGAGCCCGACCCTTCCATGTAGAAGAAGAACACCTTACTGACTAAGCTATAGAGCTGTTATTATTCAGCACAAGCTATGCCTTTTATCATTAAGCGGGGGAAAAATCTATTGTAATTGGGTTTTTCAAAGATTTTGCTTCAAATATATTCGTTAGATAATTCATAAACGGTTTATTTTAGACCGATACATAATACCTATTATTTTTTAATCAATTTTAATTTTTTAACTAGTTTAAGTAATAAATAAAAAAAAATTGAATCCAATTCATTTTTTACAACAATAATATTTTAGAGAATTTTTCGAAATTGTCGCACGTTATTTATTTTTGTGAATGCGCTAATATTTTTTTAAAGATTTTTTAGTAAGAAATAAGTGAGAATAAACAGAATAAATGTAATTTATTATTTAAGTTATTTTTTACGTTTTCATTATTTTATTCATTTTGTGTAATATGTTTCTAGAAGATTAAGATATTTTTTATGACGCATTTACAAACGAAATAATAATAATAGCATTGTAATAATAATAATATCTTTGAAATTATACTACGCAATTTACTTTTAATATTGCCAAGCTTCTAATATGAAGGGAACAACTGCGAATTAATTGTCGATAAAAATCCCCACTAACTCCGAGGATATGATTTTTCCCTTTCTAAATAATTCTAGGTTTAAAAAAAAAACAATTTTCAAACTAAATTTTCTTCTTTAAAAATTCTAATAAAATTGGAAAGGAATTTTAACAGTGTGTATTTTGAATTATAAGTTTTAACAAAGATAAAAATATCTTTAAATAAAGACATGGAAATCCCTACAAGGAATCAAATATAAGATAAGGGAAATGTCCAAAATATGGTGAACGAGAAACTCAATGGAAAGCATTTAACCGAGAACTAGTGTAAATTTAATGAGAGTCTCGCTTTTTTTCTGTGTTTTTACAGAAATTTTTAACAGTGTATATTTAAAGATATTATCCCTTGTCCGGACTACACCGGGACTGTGAAACTAAATTTCACATCGATTAGTTCTTCAACCGTTTGACGACAAACATACTTCCAATTGCATGAAATATATACATCAAATTTAGGTTCTATATATAGTATTTAATTTTCAATTGACTGAGTAAGTTTTGGTCTTGAAATAGCATTTTTGTTATATTCTTCTTAGACGCAGAGTAACATTTTTCTAAATGTAAGTTAGGAAAGGAGACCATGCAAAAAAAAAAAAAAAAAAAAAATGTATTTCTTATCTGTTACAGTAATATGTATGCAGACGCTTCAAAACATTCAATATAAAAAAATTGTGTTTGATTGCTGTAGTTTTTGCAGTTGGAAGTTTTATAGATAGCGCTTTAAGAGATAATGGCAAAACATCTATTTTGAAACATCTCCGTAAGTGTATTTGTAATAAATGAAATATGATAAAAGGGAACAAAAACCAAACACTTAATAATGAACTATTTATTTTTCTAACAAAATGCGAATTTCAAGTCTAAATGTTTTGAGACATAACTAATAAAAACCCAACAAATTAAATATATAAAAGGAAGACAAGAGCGCTAAATATGCAAATAAGTATGAAATTCAAATTTTAACATAAAATCCTTAATTATCGCATTACAATATGCATTAACAAAGTAATTATACCTATATCTATATATTTATTTTATCAGTTGCATTATTTATACAGATTTGGCAAATTTTTGGTATATATTTCTGATTTAGCTAACGTAATGGAGTAAAAATTATAAACAAAATTATCCTGCATTAAGGTAGTTAGCACACAATAATCTCGAAAACAATACAATTTAAGTTATGTGGCCGTAAAAATATTTTTTTAAGAAAGGATTTTAGAATAAAATGACACAAACCGCATAAAATACTTTCATTAGATCAAAATATATACCACTTTTTATATTGTACTGTGTGCGGTTGTACAAGAAGTACTTAAAACATCGAATACATTAATCTCATCATGTGTGTTTTCAATATACAGTATTTTTCGTACATAAATTGATAAATCTAAATGTCTATGAAAAATAAAATTAATAGACGTGGTACAAAATTACTTTTAATCATATATTAATTACATTGTCTTCAGGATGTTTTGTTTTAAGGAAAAGTTTTCAAAATAAGTTTCTCGTAATAAAACATGCACAGAAAAATCAGTTTTTATATTAAAAGATTATCGCTTTTTTCAATAAATATATTTGCCCCACTAGTGACCGAAAGGTTCTGCTCTTAAAGGTGGTAGACGGGAGATGCTGGGTTTGAACCCAATCGCGCCCGTCGGCCTAATCGTTCGGAATTTTCCGTGGTTTTCTTCGGACCTTGGTTTTCCTTGCATAAATACGGGTTAGGTTCCCTTAGAAAGACCCCCACGGAGGGTCTCCCTTGCAGGCCTATATCCTTCGTGTTGATAATTGGCCGTCATAAACAACACCCTCCCCCTCTTCAATAATTATACTTGTAAATTCTTGCATTTACTCTCTTCCGTAATCTAAATTTAAAATAAAGTATTGAAAACTTTCAGAAGATATATCAATTTTTTGTGCTAAAATTAATATATATCTATACAGTATAATTTAAAAAATCCGGCATCATCGGGACCGAGACTATGCCGGATTTTTCAAGGAATATTAAAAATAGTAGCTAGGAATATCAAAAGTAGTACTATAGTCTTAATGATGCCTTTAGCCATAATTTAATTCATTATAACTGTTAATTATGTTAGAAAAAGGGAATTAAATATAAAAAAAAAACTTACTTTAATATTTTCTATGTTACAGAAAAAGAAATAATAATGAGTGAAATTAATAAAGAGTGTCAACTTTGTTTGCTTCAATTATTTTGGCCGTTCTTTAAAAAGTTTGTTTATTTATTTATTTATTATATTTTGTATTTATACGAATGGATAATGACTGTTTCGGAAATACAGTCTTATTTCTCTAAACCACATATAAATTCTCCAGTGAAATGTATGCATTTTTCTAGGGACACCTTTTCTTCGACCGGTTGTTCATTCTCGTCTTCTGAGTTGCTAATAGCACTATCGGCGGTTCTATTTATCACAGCGTCAGCGACCTGTCTGTTAAATTGTTCGTTCTTGATGCATTTTATTCAATGCTTAGCGAATCATCTATATCGCTTTTTTCGAAACTTAATGCATTTTAAGATTTTGCGTGTTCAATCAGCTCATAAATTGCGATCTTTTCACGAAAAATGTGAAAGTCTGAAATCCTTCCTCATCAAGGATGTCGCCGTTGCCGAAAATTCGTATAGCCATAAACTATTGTGCTATGCATTGACCAAAGTTGTTCCCAAAGTTATTCCCTTTGATAAGAGACGATGCAGCTCCCAGAAATTTTTTCAGAAAATTATCGCCTCTGACAAATAAAAAAAAAAAAGTCAAATATTCTTTTTTACATTTTTGTTTTCGATCTTGATGTTTTTAATTTATAAATAGTTGCTATTTTTCTTCTCCCATAACTTGAAATTTTAAAAGAAAAAGGAAGAGAAAGATGGTTATGATGCTGGATTTTTTTAAATTACACTGTTATATTTAATTATGTATAAAAGTTATGTAAAAAAATATATATTTCGAAAAGAATATATATATATATATGTGTGTGTGTGTGAGTTTGTAAAAATACATTGTAAAAGTATAAAGCAGGGTAAAAGCTATCTATAAATTAAAATATATTTATTTTTAATTTCAGGTACCTTGAAATTATTAAATAACTAATTCATTACTATAAATCAGTAGTTGAACTGTTTTAAATATTTTACTTATATGTAGCCAAAATGAACTTCGTATAAGGATTTAATTCTAGTGGCTTTCTGAAAAATTTGACTGAAAAAAAGAATTTTTTTTTTCTTTCATAAAATTGTTTCCTTTGCAAATATAATCTTAAATATTCAATATGTAAATTCATCATTGTAAAAGACGATTTCCTGAATTATACTTATAGATCAATTTTACTCAATATGAAAAATATTTTTTTCCTTCAGGTTCTTTCTTCTACCATATGGTAAAACGTCTCAGAAATTAACTAAAGCATGACCGTATGACAATCTTTGCTGTCAATCAGGGAGCGCCCAGCTAGAGACGTCATGGCATGCCAATCTTGCTCTTTGAAACGTGCCAAGAAAAGAAAAAGATTTAAACGCTTAAGGAAAGGTCATTTTCCATTTATGATTACATTTTATTACATCTTTTAGAAATACTATTTTTTTCATTACAATTAGAATTTATGAGGTTTTCTATAAAGTATTTTGATGCTGTGAAATATTACGGTAAGTAGAAAACCTTTTTCATATTGTTTGGGTATAAGATCGTTTGTTTTCAAGTACGCTTGAAAAATGACATAATTTTTCGTACTAACTGTTCCTGTATGTTCCTGTATGTAGTTTTCCATGTTAGGGCCAAATATTGTTACATTCTCTATTTTTAGCTATTATTTTTCATTTTCTTCATGTTTAAGGTAATCTTACGAAAAATGAAAAAAGAGCGTTTATAAATGAATGATTATAACGTTTTCTATTGAATTTTTAAATAAATACGACTTATGAATTAAAGTCACTATTTATTGTGCGATGATCATTTTTGTGTATGCATTTAAGTATGAGAAAAAATATGTGTAACTGAAAAAATATATGAATAATCCCCCACCCCCATCCAAAAAAAAGAAAATAATAATATTTAGAGAAAAATGGTTATCATATTCATAAATAATCGCTCAATTCTGATATATAAGTTATATATATATAATGCTGATATTCTCAATATATATAATGTAACGTATCTCAGCAAATAAAATAAAACTCATATAATATAGGTAAAAAAGTACTAAAATTAAGAGCAGCAGCATATTTTAAACTGACGGGGGCATTTTCCAACAATATTTAACTACCCTACAACTCAAAATGTATAAATGTGTGTGTGTGTGTGAATACAAACATGATAATAAAAAAAATAAACACCTCAATAAAATGCAGGAATCGTTGTATGATATTAACGACGGGCATCATAAAATGTGTGAGAAAAAAAAATCCCGTTGACACGAAGGGAAATTTGAGAAAGATTTACATTTTTCAAAACATAAGAAAAATTTTCAAGCGTTCCAAAAAAATTATATGTATTATACACTATGACGCAAAAGTTTAGACAATGACGTCATTCAGCTTTAAAATGTAGAATTATGACGTCAGAATTACAAAAACCTGTAAATATATTCAAAAACTGATTTAAAATGCTATGTACAAAAGACAGTCGTTTTATTTGCTATAATACTAATTTTTTTCATAAAAATTCAAATGTGCTTGTCGCAAAAGTTTAGACACTATTCTAAATTTCTTTGAATATTCGCTGGCATATGCAAATTTAGAATCGATGATGTCACAAATTTGGAGTACTTAAGTTCTGCAAACGATTGCGCTTCATAGTCGACATGCCGAGAGCTAAAGAAATTCAAGTGAATGAGGTTTCAAGGATTTGGCAGTTGAAAGGTGAAGGGAAGAGCGTTTCTGAAATTTCTGCTATTATTAAAATGTCAAAAAAATCTATTTATCGAGTTTTATCGAGTGGTTCCGAATATAAAGTAAAATGTCGGTCTGGGAGGCCACGTGTGACAAATGTACGAGAGGATCGCCTGATACAAGGACTAGCGAGTACTCAACAAATGAGCATACGTGGAGTTCAAAGCTCATCGGGACTCTCTGTATCAAAGGATACGATTCGTAGACGAATTTTGGAAAAAGGAACAATCGTTTATAGCAAAATGCAGAAGAAACCAGCTCTGAAATCATATCATAAGTTACAAAGACTTATGTGGGCTCGAAAGCATATGTCATACGGAGAGAAATGGCAGTCAGTCATATTTAGCGATGAAAAAAAGTGGAATCTGGATGGTCCAGATGGTTGTTTATCGTATTGGCATGACTTGCGGAAGGAACCTCGACGTTTTTTTAGTCGCAGACAAGGAGGGGGCTCGGTGATGGTTTGGGCAGCCTTTTGCTATAATCGACAAGTATCTCTGACCTTCACCAGTGGTCGTCAAACTTCACAGCATTATACACAGACATTAGAAGAAAACCTACTGCCATTTGCTGAGCTTCTAGGGGGTCCTCAGTGGGAATTTCAGCAAGACAATGCTTCAATTCACACTGCAAAACATTCAAAACCTTGGTTTAATTCCCATAATATAAGAGTTCTCGACTGGCCAGCATGTAGCCCAGATCTTAACCCTATAGAAAACTTTTGGAGCATCATGTGTCGCAAAGTTTATAGCAACGCTAGACAATACTCTTCTGAAAAGGAACTTAAGACATCTATTGAGAATGCATGGTACGATATCGATCCACAAACTATGCAAGATTTAGTTTCTTCCATGCAATCTCGTGTATATGACGTAATACATAAGCATGGATGCGCAACCAGGTTTTAAAAAGTCCTTCCGGCCAGTGCCGGGAGGAAGAGGTAGCTTTCAAATTCCTTATTTTAAAAAAGCCAACTTATATTATTCAAACACACGAAGCTCAATTTAGTGGAAACCGAATATAGGAGATTCAATACTATTTTTATCAATACTAAATCATTATGAATGAGAATTTCGCGATATTAGTCAGCTTTATCCAAGCTGCTTTTATTTAAAGTAACTTATATTTGGCTGAGATGTTGATGTATACTATCCACATGCCTTCTTACATGGAAATAGGCGAATACGTGTGTTATCGCGTGACTTATACAAAATCGTTTCAAAATGTTAGCCATACTAGAAATTCAAAGTGCTATTATTCAACCATTTTTTAAGATATAAACAAAAGAACAAATTTTCAGAAACAAAATCTGCTCCGGAAGCTTTGTATCAAGACCAAACACATAAAAAAATCTTTTTCCTTTTCCAATTTTTTAATACCTCATTTTAAATTTTAAATTTAATTTTTTTTAAATGGCAACCCTTTTGAAACAAGATGGCAAATGAAGCTGGCCAACGAACTCGGTCGAGACATTGGTATGTACTAAGTACAGACCAAGTAACATCCAAATCGGTTCATAAATACGCTTGTTATCGCGTGATAAAAATCAGGTCGTTTTAAAATGTCAACCACAATAGAAATTCAAAATGCTATAACTCAGCCATTTTTTTAGATATAGACGAAACAAAAACTGTTCCGGAATCTTTGTATTAAGGTCAAACACATACAAAAAAAAATCTTTTTCATTTTTCAATTTTTTGGTATCTCATTTTAAATTTTAAATTTTTTAAATTTCTTTAAATGGCCGCCATTTTGGAACAAGATTGCGGATGAAGCAGGCCAACGAACTCGGTCCAGATATTTGTATGTACTATGTACACACCAAGGTACATCCAAATCGGTTCATAAACACGCCTGTTATCACGTGACAAATATCAGGTCGTTTCAAAATGTCAGCCACGCTAGAAATTCAAAATGCTATAACTCAGCCATTTTTTAAGATATAGACGAAACAAAAACTGCTCCCGAATCTTTGTATCAAGGTCAAATACATAAGAAAAAAATATTTTTTCAATTTTCAATTTTTTGGTACCACATTTCAAATTTAAATTTTTCTTTAAAATTTAAATGTCTGCCATTTTTAAATAAGATGGCGGATGAAGCTGGCCAACGAACTCGGTCGAGACATTGGTATGTACTATGTACAAACGAAGTTACATCCAAATCGGTTCATAAATACACCTTTTATCGCGTGACAAAATTCAGTACGTTTCAAAATGTCAGCCACGCTAGAAATTCAAAATGCTATAACACAGCCATTTTTTAAGATATAGACGAAACAAAAACTGCTCCGGAATCTTTGTATAAAGGTCAAATACATAAGAAAAAAATATTTTTCTATTTTTAATTCTTTGGTACCACATTTCAAATTTAAAATTTTTAAAAATTTTTTAAATGGCCGCCATTTTGAAACAAAATGGCGGATGAAGCTGGCCAACGAACTCGGTCGAGACATTGGTATGTACTATGTACATACCGAATTACATCCAAATCGGTTCATAAATTCGAGAGTTACAGTATGACAAAAGTCAGATATATATATATATATATGGATATATATATATATATATATATATATATATATATATATATATCAACTTTTGAACGAAGGGTGGTTTCGGGGTCTGGGGGTCATGATCGATGAAAATATACCAAAATTTTTTGAAATCGCTTTCCTCCGAACGGCTGCAATAGGTAGCTTTTTGTAATGAAAGCTACCTAAAATTGTTTATTTCGATTTTATTTAATTTGTGTCTAAACTTTTGAGACAGCAGTTTATTTTTGTTACCATTTAATTTATTGCAATATGCACAATTCCACTTTTCTTTGTTATAAATATTGTTTATATGTACAGCACATTAATTTCAAGCAGTGATTTGAAAATTGAATAAATATTTTTCAAAGTATGTAAGAATTTCTTCATTGTCTAAACTTTTGCGTCATAGTGTACTATATCCTTATTATTCCTTAAACTCTTTCTCTGACATCTTCTAAGATATTCATGGTGTTAACTGTTATATTGAGCAGACACATGAACAATATACGATAATTTATTCAGTCCTTGAAGAAGACTGGTGTCGCGAGGACTGATGCAATAAATACATACTTCTGATTTAAACTGCTATTTTCACTATTCAAAGGCTCTGTATAAGCTATTATTTAAGAGTCTAGACGCATGAACTGAATTTAAAATACCACATTGGGTATTCGATATTTGTACTGAATAAACTTAATAGAACCTATAACAGTCTTAATACTTTGCTATCAAAAGGCATATTACATCAATATGCCCTTCTTAAATATCCGATACATACTGGAATGGTGATTTTTTTTTTTAAATATTTATTTTATTGAATAAATGCTTCATTTACATTTAAATATTTTTAAATGGGGAAAATGTGATTTTAAGTTATTTAATTGGGAAATATCGTAGTAATGTTTTTCATAGTGTTTTGTTTGAGTGATTTTAATCATTCTATAAAACATATAGTGATATCGGCTTCCTAAGAATACATGCGCTATTGATACTTTTAAATCCATTATTGTAATGATCCTTTTCTGAAACAGATATATGTAATAAAACTATTCATTGATTTATTTATATGAAAGAAATACATGGTATGACAATATACAAAACTAAAGGAAGTTCAGTATGTTCATAACATTTTCATTTAATTAAGTATTTCAGTAACCTCTTAATGTATCTTCCAGTTTAAATTTGTCGGGAAATCCTATTGTTTTTATTTTCTTCTTTTTAAAGAAAATAGTATTGTAATCGAAATTTTTTCAACTTCCAATTTTCGACGGATTTACATGTTTTAGGGGTCAGAAACGCATATTTATACAAAATGTCTGTCTGTCCATCCGTATATACGTGTATCCGTATATATGTATGTCCGCCGCACTATATCATCGAAAAATATATGAAATTATGCATATAATTGAACCAAACTTCTTGTGTATTCTTTTGGCTATGGCTAGCAGGTCCTCCTTGAATTGGGGAATTTTCCATCGGAAGTGGGGGGGGGGGCGATGTAATAGCGGATTTTGTGCCATTTTATATATTTTATCATCGAAAAGTATATGAAGTTATGCATAGAATTGAACAAAATTTCATAGGTATGTCTTTGTCTATGGCCAGTAAGTTCCACATGCATTTGGGAACAATCCGCCGAAGCGTCGCTCTAATAGCAATTCTCCTCAATTCTTCATCGTTCTGTTGTACATTTTCTGTACATGTAGCGACGGGTAATTCGCATCCATCTATCCCGGCGATTGTCAAGCAGCTGATGCACAACAGAATAACGAAAAATATTGATTTCATATAGTATTATCATCGAAATAACCCGTTAAGCAAAAACTTAAAATGAAAATCAAAGTTGGTGTAATATTGATGTAATAAAACTGAAGGATTAACATATATGACAGCGTTTTTAAATATTAACATGTATGAAAAAGAAGAAAGTTTTGATTTTGCACATCGGACTAGTTTTGATAATCCGTTTAAAGAGCAGGACATGTTCAGCACATGGAATCAGTATAAATTCAAGAACATCACCTCAATATTAAACGTCGTTATACATGTCTTTAATTTTAATACTAAACATGGATAGAATAATGGTAAGAAACTGTTGAGCCGTAAGAAAATTTTGAACTCTTTTTGTTGTTTTAAGGGAAAACAGATTAATCTTTCGTAATAGAGCTCCATGAGACAGAGATAAATTTTAAAATATTTCATGCTTCAAAATTGTTTTTAAAACCGTCGACAATCAGTAAACTGAGATGCACTTTGCAAACAAATTCCAACTGAAAGGTTTTTTTCCAATTTTGTTTTCTAAAAATTTAAATTGTTCTATTATAAATATGTTAAAATTGTGTTTTTTTAATATTATTCTTTCAATTATTTATAAAGGCAGTATTAAGACAATATTTTAATTACACGATTGATCCTATGAAATATGTTTACCTTAGAGGGAAATACTTAATTTGCAGTTTAATAAAGTCTATTTCTCTGCTTTCACTGTGCGAATTTAAAAGATGAAAATAATTCTCTTAATGTAAATATAAAAAAGACTATTTTCCACAATAAGACATCCATTCTTTCCTGTTGAAAAGTTCAAATCTCTTCTAGACCAGATAATCACTCTTTACTCAGAGACGTGAAAGATCTTTTCACGAATTTTAGGCAAGAATAGGCAAGTTGACTGTTGTGTTCTGTACAATGCATTTCATTATACCATACAAAGTGTTACTGACGATGACCGTTTTATACTTTTCACAATACAAATTCGAGACAAATCAGTCTCTCCCTCATTTACCCAACTGAACTATTTGCAAAACCTTAACTGTAAGGTTGTATTAAAATATTTCGTAACAGACTACTAGCAAGGTATCACGCGTTTACCGATATACTTCTTACTGCAGTGTTGAAATATTACTTTAGTTTGGCCGAAGAATTGCTATTACATTGTTACTACGATCTCCTGTTCTTTCATTCCTGTATTTCAGTTTATGGCGTTGTTCAAGGTCAGATTTATAGTCCGCTACTTCAAAAAGTTTTTATAAATTGATTCGACGAATCAGCAATGCGCTTGATTTGATCGTCCTGAAAATGCTCTTAAGCAAATGGGGAGAGCCAAATTACAAAAGGCACATTTGCAGAGTAGCGAAGGACATCCACATTGAACATTTGTCAAAAAGGTGATATTCGAAAACAGAAATTAATATGGAGTTATAAATAAAACTTTCGTAGAAATTTAAAGAATCGTCATTTTAACTGCAGAACTATTAAATTAAATCATTCGAAAATACATATAATAAAAAAAAATTTAAAACGCATAACTACAAAGTCTTTAAAATGATTCTATTTAACAAAATGAGTTTCGTAAAGGACTATCTAACTTTGAAATACAACACTAAAGTATTTATAGATGGTAGTGTCAAATTATTTTATGTTTTATGCAAACTATGTTTAATGTATAAGTCGTAAAACTCGAATGCAAGTGTTTCAAAATTAGTTATAAGTATAGCCTACGTATGGTGAAATACGATGTAGTCGTAGTACGTGGTCCTATAAATAGTGCTCCGACACTGAAATTGGTCCATGTATTTTGTTCCGCTGTTAAAACGTGACAGAACGTCTAGCATACTGAATGAAATTTAACCGAAGTCGGTGAAGTAATATATTCCACGAAGCAATGTGTAATTCTTAAACCGAAATATCAACGTTTGGACCGCGGTCCGACGACGAAATGGCGACGATAATGGTTTTAACTCCCATTTAATGCTGAAAAATAACATTATTTATTAGCAATATTTTGACGAACAAGAAAGATTGCGGATGATTTAGTGGGAAATATGCACCCTATCCGACCGACAATGGAAAATTCAATTGCCGTAATTATTCAAAGTGATCTGAAAAATGTACTCTAAATGGACCAATTAAATACAAATTGCCTACGTTCCAACGCGTTCAGAATTGTACTGAGCTCCCTCAAGTGGTGTCCGTACAAAATTTTAAGTGAATCTGGGCATCGCTATTACAGATGTGCAATGAATTCTACTTTTGTGTATCTGAAGTTAGCTACAAAGTTCATTGATGAGGTCCATTTCCATTTGAAAGTTTCTCTTAATTAACAAAACTGGCGATTTTGAGAAATTGAAAAACCGCACTTCAAACCAGAAAGACTATTGCATTAGTTAAAAGTTATTGTTCATGCTAAATTTTAGAGAAAATTTATGAATTGTCGTTTTTCTCTACGACAAAAAAATACTACCACACGGTATGTTGTTGTTTGAAATAATTTATCTTTTCTACTTCAAGCATTGAAATATCCATCAGGCGCGTTGTTTATCATGCAAGAGGTCGCTCGATAACTTCATACTTCAATGATCCCATACTTCAATGATCTTTGCCTAATACAGAAATACTTCCATAATACAGTCGTTGTCTATAACTGTTCAGAAGTTATTGCAAAAGGCATGAATTGGTTTCCTTGTTTGCGGGATCTTATCCCTTATGGCCCCTTACTGTGGGGTATGCTACGGTCACTGGTTTCGTAAAAACCTACAACAGTAGACAATCTTGGATTTGTGACAAATGTACGTCCTTTGACGTACAAATACTGCAGAAAGCAATTTTTGATTCCATCCCGCACTGTTAAAAATATCGTGAAAAATTACCTCTGTTTTTAAAGGCTATCTATTTTCTGACCAATGAGAGCGCTCTGTACCTGTTCATGTAGTCTTCTCATTGGTCAGAAAATAGATAGCCTTTAAAAACAGAGGTAATTTTTCACGATATTTTTAACAGTGCACGCTTGCATTTTCTTATTGCAGTGCAAGTGGAACATTTCGAATGTATTGTACTATGATAATTACTGCTTCGGAAGGTCAGACACACTTATGTTTATAGAAATTCGTAATCTGGCTACACAGTGCAGTGTCATCTATAGCTGGCGTTGTAACTAATTTTAAGAGTGATGCATTAGACATTTGCGGCTTTTACATTAATTATATGACCTGTTTTATCGGATCATACAAATTGTCGTATCAGAGTGCTGTTTACACCATAAGAATAAACAAAAATTGGAAATTTTTGTGGCAAAAGAAACATAGTTCAAATGCTCAGAATTTTGTCGTAAAAGGATAGATCAAAGAATAGTTTAATTGTTTTGTTCATTTTGCCGTAAAAACAGACGCTTTGACACGTCATATGGTATAAACTGCACTCCGATACCACAAATTGTTAACCTTTGTAAATTTTTAAAATGTGACTAGATTTACGGGACACCGTGCATTTTTCTGTATTTAATATGAAATTCTATAGGACACTTGAACATATAAGTAAATACTTCATCATGAAGGGATGGAGAAAGCTATCACTTAAGCAATAATATTCTAAAATTTCTCAAATTCCAATCCTCGCAACAACTCATATTTAATTCCAAATTTAAAGAAACATTTATTTGGAATTTACCATCCCAATTCTACGTTAGACTCCTTCAAATGATAGAAATTTCGTCTACACTCATTTAATGTCCAAATGAAATTCATCCTAATCGTCTAAAATTACCTAACAATGCGGCGCGACGTCCAGTTCTTCTCAAAGAAGTATTGTACCGAGATATATGTAATGAGTATAAAATTGAAGTAAAAAGAAAAGCAGTTATATACCAAGATCTTTTAATTCTCGGTTTGATGGCTGAATACTGTGCAATGCCATATTATGAAACTCACTTTGAATTATTTAGAATATAATATTAATATTGAAGAAATATTTTTACCGAATATTGAATACAAATACTTCTATTATATTTAAAATATTTCACTAATATTAATTCGTTTTAATTTCGATTGTTTTCATTTTATGAAATTTATATCAATTTGGAAAAATCTGTATAATTTGGAAATTTAAACACTCCAATATTGTAATGAGATTTAGTTACTATTATGTCAATATTCTCTTGCTAATGGGATTTTTATGCCCCTAGTTTAATCTAGATAGATTAATTTAACTACATTTCGGTTACTATGGTACATAAACAGAACTGAAAAGTTTTAGCTTATATATTTAGAAACGTTTTACGAATGATAATTAATAAAAATTATTTTAAGAAAAGTAGCACTATAAATTCAGATTGCTTTAGATATCAGTTATTATTTTATTGCCAAAATGATTAGTTATAAAAGTAAGGTTTAAAAATATGGCTCTAACCTTTAATATTTTAACAAAAATTAAACCGCAAATAATTCTTATAATGCATGTAACTGTTAGCTTATTCCTTCACATAGTTTTTTAGACATATTTTAAATATTCATATCGAAAGCTTAAATGTATAGTATTCCTTAAGGAGTGATACACCAGCTAAAAACATTAAAAAATAATGTTTTCTTTCTGTCACACGATAATATTTTCTAAAAATAATTATTGGTTTCTTAATTAGTATAAATAAATTGTGACGCAATTTTAGTACGCATTAAGTTTTCGCAGCTTTCCTTCGAACATTAAAGATATTCATGCAAAGAATAAAATTTAACGCTATTGCATAAATTGCTCTTCACTTCAAGTTTTGTGATTGTATGTTTAACGCATTTGAAAAGCCATTTCAGACATATGTAAATTTATAATGCAGTAAATTAAACTGTTTGAAAATGTTTTTAAAAATGGCAGGATTTTCAAACATTAAAGATATTGATGTAAAGAATGAAATGTAACGCTATTGCATAAATTGCTCTTCACTTCACGTTTTGTGATTCTACGTTTAACGCATTTGAAAAGCCATTTCAGACATATGTAAATTTATAATGCAGTAAATTAAACCGTTTGAAAATGTTTTTAAAAATGGCAGAATTTTCATGCAAATTGACTGAATGAGTTTTTGAATATGTAATTATTTAAATAACTATTAAGGCGGTTATTATAATTCACTCATGCATTCTAACTTCGAAAGTTTTTTCATTTATTTCAAAAGTAGAAAATTATTTGTCTATGCGTAAAATAACAAATAAATCATAAATATTGATTATTCTAATGTTCGGAGGTAGAGGCGATAGTCGTGATGATAGACGAATAAAAGTATTGTTCAAATGGAATACTTTTAGTCATTTTAGAAATGCAATCATTACAAGTACTGTTGCATTGCAACTTTTAAGATGTTGTAATGAAGTTTATGAAAAATGTCAGCGGGAGAAAGAGAATTATTACCCTTCTATATGACCATAAGTATATGTGAGAATGGGGTATATATTAGCAATCATGCTTTTATAAATAATGATATCCAAAGAAAGAAAATGCATTCTCTGCATTAGGTGATAATCTGATGACAAAAACTGAAAGCTACCATTGAAAGAAATATATTGAAGAGATTTCCGTAAAATATTCTACAAATAAATGAAAAACATTATTTTGATGTTCCTTACTAGTTTGCTGGTAGTAGAGCCAATTTTCAAAACATAAAATGCATTTAATGGAAGTGCAACTTAACTTTTCCAATCTAATATGTATTTTGTAAAAAGCGGAAAATTTTAAATAAATTAATAGAAAAAGATCGGTAAAAAATATAATTATAGGTCAAGCAAATTATAAAAAAATATTATAAAAGTTGTTGAATTAATTAAAGTTTCCTAAAAGCCGAATACTTTGATTCCTCTAATATATGGCGTAAGGACTATAACTACCTAGAAAAGTCTATTATTCTATCTTAGATTATAAACTAAAGTTTTTAAGTCAGTGTTTTTTTTTAAAGAAAACACTGATCATTCATTAGGTTTTTTTTATAAACATTTGAATAATAATTTAATGATTAGTTCTAAAATGTCTAAAACCATCATTCTTTGACATATGTTTATGCGTATTTGGGAATTATAGCTTATTAAACGAACCATTCAGTCAAGTATCCATGCATATTAAGAAGCATGATGAGCTCGGAAGAAAATTTGATGTATTCGTCTCTATTGAGGTGTTTGTATAATCTGCAAATTGCTTTATACTAACACATATTGAAGACACTCATATCATGGCAATGCAGTCCAATTTGTCTAACAGTACAGACTTATTTCAGACAAAATATTCATTTAAAAAAATTAAACTTACTTTTTATTTAAAGTAAATGAACATAACTTTTAAAAAGCGAATAATTGATTACTTTAGTAGATAGGACTGATAATCGGTTGTCATACTATTGGTTTACTTATCAAGAAATTACAACAATATATGGTTTAATTTGCTTTATGTGGTTTATAAAAGCTTGCTTTATGTTCCCAGTTCTTATATTTAAACTATGACTTTAACCATAATTAGACAACTGCTTAATTTTGAGAATTTGTTTCATATAATATGTTTCATGTATAAGCAGAGAGTTTTCCTTATACTGACTAAACATGATATAATTTATAAGCATTTAAATGAAACATTCATATGGTATAATTGAAGTATATTTTATCTTTCTTACATTTGGTATTTTATACATTGGTTTAATTACCAGTAATAATTATTATTTGTTTTCAGTGGGTTTTGTTTAAAGAAAATCATGTATCTTGTGTAATATTAAATATCGTACTGGAGTAACTTGGTTTTCAATTAATACTTTTGTTTCAAAACCCCTATGTACAGATGTGTATTCAACTGAATCACGACCTTTAAATAAAAGAAATTTTAAAACTCATCGCTCTAGAAATATATTCTAAACATTACATTTTTAAGTATGTATTGAGACTAATTAAAATAAGTAAACCGTTCTTTTCAATGAACAATATTACATTAGCCAGAGAAATGTCAAAACGTAGGACAAATTAACCATAGAAATAGCTTCTTTCTTATTATTAGAAGTTTCAATGATTAAAATGAACTATTCAACATAAAGTTGCTTCTCTCAATTGCGTCGAATATTTGAATTGGAGATAAGTTTGTTATTTGTTTTAAGTCTATACCTATGAAACCAAAGTACAATATATATATATATATATAATATATTTATAAAACCAAACTTCTAGGCGTTTTATGAGTTTACTTTTCTCAGCGTCTTATACCAGTCGTTAATATTTTCTGTTGTTTCAAGAATATTCTTTAATTTTAATAACAATTACATATTAAAACCTTTAGTGATGTAAAAGACAAAGATGGTTGTATGAGAAATTAAAGAAATCCAAATCATGCTGTAGAAATGTTCAGGTTAAATAAAAACAGTCTTCTAAAACATAAAAAAAATTGGGGAAAAACAAATTCTTAGATAATTTTTAAATACTGTTTATAAAAGTTCTGTTATTACCTGTGCAACTTGTCACAACAAATGGGAAATCATACTGCGTAGATGATTAAAATTCGTTCAATAGGGCATAATAACCTAATAAATATACATAACGCATTTCGAAGAAGTTATTTTTTCAATGTTTTGATTAAAATTGGGTGTACATGCTTAATTTAATTTTAATTTGATGTAATTATATAAAAGTATGAATATTCTACTATTTTGAATACCATCCGACAAACACATGCAAGATTTTTATCAACTGAGGAATCGAAGGCCTTCAAAATACACATGTTTATAAAATAGGAATACTTATTAAAATATAAAAAAAGCATTGATTATCAAACTAAATTTTAATTTATGTTGGAAAGTCACCATCGTATACAAATTAAATTATATATGCAAACACTAATGATACTATTATTAATCATTGCACAATTTTAATAATTTTTCCATCTTTCTAAATGTATTTAATTTACATGTAATCTTGTAGAAATAAAATTATTTTAGAAATTACTTCTTTGTAGTAAAAAATGCTTTATTAACATAAAATTCAAAAATTCTATATGAAAATTAGTTTCTGAAACATGCAGATCCAAAGAATAATTAACATTTGTTTGACGGGTTCATTTCCTATTTAATATAAATCAACAATATTAATACTTATAACACTAATTTTCGTTTACAATCTGAAATTTAAATTAGCTAAATATTTTTATAAATAACTTGTGGGAGACAACATCTGCGGAAAGTAGCGTCAAAAGGATTAATATTTTGTTTGTTAACTGCTAATATGCGATAGTGCCATTTGAGATAGAATAAAATTTCTGAGCTTGCACAAAATGCGTTAAATGTAAATCATTCTTATGTTCGCTATTTTGAAAATGTGAGCTCAAATTGTGGTATTATTGTGAAACATCAGAGCTTTCATTACCCGTAAAATTTGTGTTCGGCTTAACACGCACTTTGCAATAGGGATGCTGTAATTGCTTTTTACATATTGTGTTTTAATTTTATTGGGTGCAGTACACTGTAAAAAGAATCTGCAAAGTTACTAAAATTTTTCTACGAAACTGGGATTCCTAGAACATTTTATGCAACGGCAACAACAAAAATTCACGTAACAGATACACTTTTGCATTGTAAATCAAACAATCTGTAAGTTTGCTAAGGATTTTTTAGGAAACTGGGATGCCTAGAACTATTTACGTGAGTTCAACCCGGGTTACAGATAAAACTTTAGTAAGATTATTGTAATTTCAGTAGATTCATTTCTAAAGCTACAGATTTCTTTAGCTTTACAAAACTAGTTTTGTAGATTTACATCTTTTTTTGCACGGCTACAGATAAAATTTTAGTAAGCATACATGCTTCTGTAACTTTACATCTGTAGAATTACAGAATTTTTTTACAGTGTATAACATTTTAAATATATTAGATGCATTTTTAAAGTTGCTTTCATGATATTAGGTATTGTAAAAAAAAAATTTATAAGTAAAATATAGTTATCTAAGAAATATTTTGATTTACAAAAAAATAACAACTTGAAACATACGTAAATACGTTAGTGATGCTTTAAGTGTTCCATACATGAAACTTGTAATTTATTTAATACTTACATATATTATAAAATATAGTCTAAACTATAATTTTCAGATGCCATGGTCACATTGATTATTAAATGAAAAAAATATATGAAATTAAAGTACAATCAATATTCAGAGGCGCCTCTGAATTTGCCCCTGATGATGGCTGTTTTATAACAGTTGAAAGTGCTTGGGTTTTAACATCATTTGACGGTTTTTACGTCATAAAGACTTTTTTATGTATTTTAGCACCTTTTTTAGTAAAATAAAATCAGAAGTTTCATTTCGTATACTTTCACTTACATATATTTTGAAAATGCCTCTATTATCATATTATGCACAGTTAATAGCAAGTGAAAAGAAAATTGTTTTCTTCCGTCACATGTGAGATTTTTATAACATTTCCTGGAAGTTTTGACTCTTAATGTGAATCGTACTAGAAGAATTTTTTAATTTTTCAACATTAATTCATATATATATATATATATTTTTTTTTACTTACTGTTCATTTTTTTTTCACATTTTATATATTAGAGAAGTGCAAAGAAAATTATAAACCTAAAATTGTGTTTATATTCTTCAAAGAACAAATAAATTATAACATAGATATATAAATTAATAATGCATGATATATTTTTTTATAATATTTTATATATTTACTACGTACATTGTAGAAAAGTTCTATTTCAAATGTTATTATTGTAACATCCTTCACGTGGTACAAGAACAAATGACATTTTTTGATAAAATTACAAAAATATCATTTGATGAAGTTTTTGCGTGCAAAGAATTTCAAAAAGTTTCATTATAATTTCTCACATTCACTTGAGGGTAGTTTCATGAGTTTTTGTAGTGTAAGTCACACTGCTGATAACTGCTATGCTTGTTGGTCACCGTTGTTTTCAAAAAGTTTGCTTCACCTTTTAGGTAGCTTTCATTACAAAAAGCTACCTATTGCAGCCGTTCGGAGAAAAGCGATTTCAAAAAATTTTGGTATATTTTCATCGATCCTGACCCTCAGACCCCGAAACCACCCTCCGTTCAAAATTGATATATATATATATATATATCCATATATATCTGACATTTATCACACTGTAACTCACGTATTTATGAATCGATTGGGATGTAATTCGGTGTGTACATAGTACATACCAATGTCTTGACCGAGTTCGTTGGCCAGCTTCATCCGCTGTTTTGTTTCAAAATAACGGCCATTTAAAATTTTTAAAAAATTTTTAAATTTGAAAAGTTGTACCAAAAAATTGAAAATGGAAAAATGTTTTTTTCTTATGTATTTTATCTTTATACGAAGATTCAGGAGCAGTTTTTGTTTCGTCTATATCTTAAAAAAGGGCTGAGTTATAGGATTTTGAATTTTTATCGTGGCTGACATTTTGAAACGTCCTGAAATTTGTCACGTGATAAAAGGCGTATTTATGAACCGATTTGGATGTAACTTCGTTTATACATAGTACATAGCAATTCCTCGACCGAGTTCGTTGTCCAACTTCATACGCCATCTTCTTTAAAAATGGCGGCCATTTAAATTTTTAAGAAAAATTTAAATTTGAAATGTGATACCAAAAAATTAAAAATTGAAAAAATATTCTTTTTTATGTATTTGACCTTGATAAAAAGATTCGGGAGCAGTTTTTGTTTCGTCTATATCTTAAAAAGTGGCTGAGTTATAGCATTTTGAATTTCTAGCGTGGCTGACATTTTGAAACGTCCTGATATTTGTCACGTGATAACAGGCGTATTTACGAACCGATTTGGATGTACCTTGGTGTGTACATAGTACATACAAATATCTCAGCCGAGTTCGATGGCCAGCTTTATCCGCCATCTTGTTTCAAAATGGCAGCCATTTAAAGAAATTTAAAAAATTTAAAATTTAAAATAAGATACCAAAAAATTGGAAAATGAAAAAGATTTTTTTCGTATGTGTTTGACCGTAATACAAAGATTCAGGAACAGTTTTTGTTTTGTCTATATCTAAAAAAATGGCTGAGTTATAGTATTTTGAATTTCCATTGTGGCTGACATTTTAAAACGACCTGATTTTTGTCACGCGATAACAGGCGTATTTATGATCCGATTTGGATGTAACTTCGTCTGTACATAGTACATACCAATGTCTCGACCGAGTTCGTTGGCCAACTTCATTCGCCATCTTGTTTCAAAAGGGTCGCCATTAAAAGAAATTAAATTTAAAATTTAAAATAAGGTATTAAAAAATTGGAAAATGAAAAAGATTTTTTTTATGTGTTTGGCCTTGATACAAGGATTCCGGAGCAGTTTTTGTTTCTAAAAATTTGTTCTTTTGTTTATATCTTAAAAAATGGTTGAATTATAGCACTTTGAATTTCTAGCATGGCTAACATTTTGAAACGATCTTGTATTTGTCAAGCGATAACACACGTATTCGCCTATTTAGATGTAAGAAGGCATGTGGATGGTATACAACAATATCTCGACAAAGTTCGCTGGCCAGCTTCATCAGCCATCTTTTTTCAAAATGGCGGCTATTAAATTAAAAAATATATATATTTAAAGTGAGTTGCAAAAGAATTAGCAATTGAAAAAAGGTTTCTTTCTTAAGTATTTGACCTTGATATAAGGATTCAGGAGCATTTTTTGTTTGTCTTTATCTTGAAAAAGGGCTCAGATATAGCAGTTTCAATTTCTAATGTGGATGACATTTTGAAAAATCTGATTTTTTGCCTGCGACAGCACTTGTATATATCAACCGATTCCGATGTGAGTGAGAATGTGCACAGCAATTACTACGGTCTCGACCAAGTTCACTGGTTAGCCTCATCCACCATGATGTCTTAAAATGGCAGGCACTTTAGGAAATCGCCGAATTTGGCAGCCAAATATAAGTTATTTTAAATAAAAGGAGCTTGGATAAAGCTGACTAATTTCGTGAAATTCTCATTCATAATGATTTAGTATTGATAAAAATTAGTATTGAATCTCCTATAATCGGTTTCCACTAAATTGAGCTTCGTGTGTTTGAATAATATAAGTTGGCTTTTTAAAAATAAGGAATATGAAAGCTACCTCTTCCTCCCAGCAGTGGCCGGAAGGACTTTTTCAATTAATGAGATATCTTCCATAAAATAAGTCACATTGCTCCTTTCTAAAATGGTGGTAGTTAAAAATTGTAGCATGTGACTTACACGACAAGTAATCATAGAAATACCCTCGTACCATATATTTTTCAGAAATTAAAAATAATTCTTTAGAAATTATAGAGTGAAAGGTCATTTTAATTCATGACACACTGTCTATGAGTAATTATGAATTAAAAAACATGCGCAGGAAATGATATCGTAAAAATTGTGATATATTTGAGGTTCAAGTAAAATAATTCAGTATTGCGTCGTTTTCAGCTTCTTCAATTTTGACCTAATTTTTTATTTTCTTTTTCTTTTTTTGTAAAAGTAAAAGTAAATATTAATCCTGAATTAAACTTATTAAATTAGGCTATTGTTTCAAAGACATAAAATAAATCTTTGATTCATTTATTTTGACGTATCATGAAAAGCTCCACTTTCAAAATAATTTAGATATTAAAAAGTGATAATAGCTTTTTATAATTCCATTAAATAGCAATTTCGAAGGGAAAGTGAGAAGAGATATGTAGGTTGTTATAAGAGATTTTTTGAATTGCGATAAAATATTAAGAGTCACAATTTATGTAAAAATTACAAGGAATTTCTTTTATAAAAATACATTTCTATAATTTTATTCATATTTTAACTTACGAGTAAATTCATTAGTATCATTGTATATATATATATGCCACATAAAGTAAAGATTTGTATAATTACGGTTCTAAATTATATGAAACTTGAATTTCGATATATAACATAACTCGTTAATTTTCCTCCTTTCCTTTATCCTGATCATAACATATCATGACAATTATACAATCATAATAATATAATTATACAATTGTAATAATTTGCTATTTGTGAAAAAAAGACCGGAAAATATTTTAAAGTATAAAATTTCTAAAATGTAGTAGATGAATTGTTCTTAATATTTCGCCATATAAAGAGGATGCTTGGACTCACATATTTCTGTGAAATATAAGTCTTGAGAGTGTTCAGAAGAACAACAGAAAGTTTAATAATAAATAACCGTCAAGTGCAAGCATTAATCGCGCACAGATGTTTCCGTAAAATAAATAATGAATTAGAAACTGAGCATTGCATTACAAAAATATATCATTAAAAGTTGTTATGTAGGCTTTTAAAACCAATGCCGCATAGACTATGCCGCGCGTGTCTTTATGGTAAAGACACGCGCCATACATGGACGGTCCAAACCGTCCGTGTCTTTAAGGGTTAATATCTCGGCTAATTACCGACAATTTTTATCGAAAATTATTATCAACAACCCTATTATACTTCTGCGAAGATAGGTACCTCCCGCACTCCTCAACCTCTTTTCTGAATGCCCGCAAATCGAAATTTGTGTGTAACGGAAAAATGCGATTTTCTCAAAAACTATGTGACCTAGGGTAATCGCTATAGTTTTCCTACAAGGTTTAAATTAACTTCTACTAGGCCTAATTTTTTCATAATTTTAGTTTCAGTAGATTCAGAAAAAAATAAAGGGGCGGGTTCATATTTTTGCATTACATTTTAGACTCTGAAAATGTAATACCTAAAACTAAAATATATGTATTTTTGAGTTCGGCGTTACGAACGCTTTCACGCGATACCCCACATGATATACAAAGAAAATATTTTTTTTCAAGTAACTTAATTAGCCTCTCAGCATTTTTCCTACATATATTTGTGAATGGTTAATTATCTATAAATATATGGGTCAATAGATTTTATTACTTCATCCAAGTTGAACTTTCCACGTTTCATAATTTATGAGTAAAATGGCTGATAAAGACATACAGGCAGAGACAGGGGTGATCTTATAATGGTTCCGTTTTTACTTTTTAAGTACGGAACTCTAAAAACAATATTTAATATCCCCCTATGTTATGGAAAACGGAATTTCATATGTGTCTTTTACAAATACTTTATTTTACTATGCACAATAATTGTATGATTTTTTTTTGTAAGATTAAAATACATACTTAAGAAGATGTAAATGTTTCTTTTCAAAATTTTTGTCGCATGCATTTTCGTTAAAATATGCAGAATTTCCATTCACGTTTAACAAAAGTTTCAGAAGACATAACAACATACCGGAGAAATATTATGCTGCAATGTTTAATGAGTACACTGAATATTTGATACATACTGGAAGTAATTGGAAATCATATTTAAATATGATATGTGCAAAATATGTTTTTTTCCTTTCGTAACTTTGTAGCCAACAGTATAAGACAACATATATAAAAGTCCAATTAAATATAAAATTCCAGAAATATATTGGCCATATAGTGGGTTGAATTTCAGTTATTTTCAAAAATCTTATTGAATTCTGTACTTGGGCCTCAAAATCTCCTTTAGAATAAATTTTCATTGAACGTATGAGTTCAAGCAGATTCCTTATATGTCCGAATATTAGGTACAGTTCGTCTTTCTTTAGAAATTTGAAAAACTGTCGAGAAACGTAAGTTCATTATTCTTATACAGATGTTCCAATTAATTTTCACACTGTTTTAAATCTAAAAAGTATGTATTTTTGTATTAGAACTGCTTTACTGAATAAGATAGAGGTAATTTAAAGAAATGAATTTTTAAATCTAAATTATTGTAAAAGGGATGCAATTTCAGAAAAAATGTTTTTCTGAAGAACTGATGTTCAACTTTTTTAACGTAAATAAGTGAGGCTGAATGACGAATCCAAAATGACTGACTTCTGGCCAAATATGCTAGAGCCTTTCAAATTTCTTGAAGAGAAAAATCTATGATTATTTCAAACTTATCTTCTGGAAAGGAATGCTGGTAGAATAATTTAATTATGCATTTGATTATATTCAGTTTTAGCCTTAAACAATTCACTTTCTTTCACTCCATTGCAGCTTTAAACACACATACGTATTTACAAATGTATAACATAATTTATATATGTATAAATATAATAACACAAAGATATGTTCAGTATTAAAGAATTTTTTAAAATTAATTTTGGCGTACTTTAGGAGAAAAGCTTTTATACAATAGACAATATCATCAATTAAGACCTTCTGACTCTTCTGCAAGATGAATGATGCTAAAATACTACATATGTCGCTAAAGTATGTAATAATCTTTTTTTTTTTTATTTAAAAAGCTATCGTCGGTCGTAAAATATAACTATTCAACAGAACTTAGTTATTAGCTTTGTGTAAACTCTTCTTTTTATAAATCTCTTTTACACAGTTAAGTGAAATGTCAGTTAGATACTTTAGAAAAGAAATGTAAGCTTCAAGCTGACGGTTTTGGTTTCCGAAGTATCCAATGAAGGAATACCAATTATGCTGGGTAATTTTTTTTTAATTTTTAGTTTATATGCACACGATCTTTCAATATGATGGAAAACTTTAATATTTGATTCATTTTGAAAATATAACTGCAGTAATACAAATGGTAATTGCATTATTATTCAAATTTTTAAATTCGGTTAAAAAATTAAATTTTCAAAAACGTTATGGAAAGTTATATTTGCAAGGAAAAAATATAGATGAATGCAAGTAATTGCAACATTATAAGTAAAGTTAATGTAATTTTTTCTATATATTTATCAGGCATGTGATTTCCGCGTTTTTGGACACCGGTATTTTGTTAGAGAAAATGTCATTTTATTTAATCGGAACATTTTTGCGATTTAAGAGAACAATATTTTCTCTAAGAATATATTGGTGTGCAAAAAAGCGGAAATCACATGCCTGATTTATACTTACTCATACAATTAAATTTCATAACAAAATGTAAATATACTAAAAAGTAAAGATTTTGTACCAATTGAGATATCATTTACTTAAAACAGAATGTAATAAAGGAAATGGATTTTCTGAGGAACACATAATTCAAATGAATCAGGTACAATATAAAAACGTGTGACTGACTTCTTTTCAAATCGCTGTAAACCTTTCACCTTCTGTGTAGTGAACAGCATTTATTTATTATCTACTTAAAAAACATTGCTTTTGAAATAACTTGATTGTGTATTTAAGTTCTGTTTAAACTCTAAACATAACTTTTTATTTTCAATTCTGTGACGATTTTTAAAATTTATCAAAATGCACATATTATATAATTTGTAAGAAATATTTATATAGCGGCGATGAAATGTTTCCTGCCAGTTAGTTTTTTTTTTTTTTTAATTTGTTTTCCTGAACGTTCCAGAGAAGAAGAAGCGCAATCGCTCCAAAAGTTAGGAGTATGAAAATGACCTCTGATCACGTGATCATTTTAATTGGTTACTGGAGACACTTGATGCAAAGGGGAGGAATTTCAAATTCGCGGGTGCAAAAGTTCCCGGCCATTTGTCATTCGTTAGTTTCTGCTATCGATAACGTGTCTTTTTGGCAGTGTTTGTTAATTAATCAAAGTGAATAACGTAGTTGAAATTCAATAATGAAAATATCAACAATTATTGTTCGTAAAAGAGTAATTTGTTTGTCGCTAAAGGGCCAGTCCTCTCGTGAGATTGCGGCAAAGTTGTCAATCAAAAAATCTATTGTGAACGATATTTAAAAAAATTTTAAGATGGTCATGGCATTCAGGACTTTCCACGGTCCAGGAGACCCTGGAAAACGACTATTAATGTGGAGAGAATTATCAGGAGAATAGCGGTTGATGACCCGCATAAAAATGCCGCTGAAATATCCGTGATTTACAGAATGTAAATATTGCTTAAATAAGTCGGTCTTCCGTGTCAAGATTCTTATTTGACGTAGGACTTTACGGAAGAGTCGTTGTTAAAAACCTTTCATAAGTAAATAAATTCAGAGGGCCCAACTGGCGTTCGCCAAGGAACGCAAAGACAGGTCAAGTGAAAACTGGAAAGAAGTTCTATTTTCCGATGAATCGAAGTTCAACCTTTTTGGGAGTGATGGCAGACACTGGATGTTTTACATCAGACGATCTAAAAACAAAAGATATTATTCGAGACATGTTATTCCCATAATGAAGCATAGCGGAGGACACGTTATGTTGTGAGGTGCATTTTCTTGAAAAGGTGTCGGTCCGTTAGTTGAAATCCGCAGCAAGATGACTGGTGCAATGTATAAGGATATCTTGCAAGATCATTTGCTGCCTTATTGGAGGGAAAATTGTAGTCGCAACTATTTGTTTCAGCATGATAACGGCTGAAAGCATACATGCAAGCTCGTCAAGCAGTGGCTTTTGCACAAAAAAGTTTTCGCTTTAAAAATGGCCAACCCAATCAACCGATCTGAATCCTATCTTTGGAACGAACTTGAGAAACATGTGCGGAATTATAAATATTTCAATTCAGCAGAATTTTCCCAAGAATTGCAAGAAGAGTTGAAGAAAATTACCATAGAGGATCTTCAACAGTTAATTGAATCGATGCCACGCCTCTGTAGCACCGTACGTATTGCTAAAGGTATGACGGCAAAATACTAATTGTAAATTTTTTTGATTGTAATTGTAAATTTTTTTTCACAGTTATTTCCTATTATAACACCAATTTTTTTCAAACTTTCCAAGGTAGACGGGAACTTTCGAGAACACGCGTTTTACTTTGCAATTAATTTTGTCAATTAAATTTATTGATATTTATTTGTTATTCTATAAATAAGTTTCTAACTATTGTGTCAATAAAATGTATAAGTATCACTTTGAGATTCCTCTTCGTATGGTTATACTTACAAATTAACCAAAAAATTTATGCTGGCTGGAAATTTTGACCGCTACTCTAAATATACCTGCATACATGCATGCATACCGTTTTGAGTTCAGTATTCAAAAATGACATTTTAAAATAAAACTTCATGTACTTTAGCAGATACACTTTAGGCTATACTCATTATCAATTAAAGCTTTATGTCTTTCCTGAAAAATAAATGATGCTAAACTGATGCGCATTTCGTTAACATGTGTGTGCGAATTGTATGCTGCAAAATCTATCCCCGAATGCTAACACGTAATAGTTTAACAGAATTTCATGATTGCTTTTGCATAAATATTTTTTACAAAGTCTTTTTACATGGTTAGGCGAAGCTTCAGATAAATTTATAGTAAGATTATTCATAAAAATATTTTCCTACTTGACAATTTGCGTTCCTCAAGATAACAAGAAGGGAATACAAATTCTGTAAAAAAATTCTCTATACGTACAAAAGTTCTACCAATACAGTAACGTAATATTGTAAAATTTCTTAATCTTCAATTACAGTAGTATTCTAAAGAGGTCGAAAATTACTTTCCATTCAATTATATATTTAAACCGTCCTATATGAGGGTGCATGCATGTAATTTTCATACTTCTAGACAATAACTAAATATCAGTCATAATTATGAGTCTTTTTCAGCCGTTTCCAAAGATTATGACAGATAGAGATTCTCTACCATATTATTACTAACATGTTTAGCAAATGCCCGATAAAAAGTTACTTTGTTGTTTAAGACTTTGGATCAAATTGCTTTTCAAATGTCTTTCAGGGCAGTTTTCAGTTCATCTGTGAATTATATTTGAAATATGGTTACAGTTTAAATAATGACAATGTTATAATATTTTAAATGAGTTATTCTCGAAAAAGAAGATGTTGAAAGCTGCACATTGATCTTGCTTATTAAAATTATATTCGAGAGACATTCGAAGTAAGTAGTTATGTATTTTAGAATAAGAAGTTACTGAGATATTTTAATCTATCGATTGCTTATGTATCCGTTCCTCATATAAGTCACAGCAAACGGTGACTTTCTCGTGCTAAAGTAGATAAAAAACTATGCTTTAATAGGTGTATAAAAACGCATAGAAATCCTTTAAATTGAAAATTCAAAGTTATATTTTAAAACGATAAATTTCTCGAAATGTAATATTCTATATTTAATAAAATGTAGAAAACAAATATTACGACTAATTCCTTATGAGCAAAGATAATAAAAATATCCAAGTATATGATTGTACATATGTTTTTGTAGATGGAATCGAACTTAGGTATACGGAGTAACGTATTTTTTAACAAACATTTTTCTGTTATCAGTAGACTTACCGTATAACATATGTTTAAAGCAGACAGCTTCCTTTTGAAAGCTGTATTTTGATTTATATACATTTTCATTTTTATGAATGTCAAAAAAATCTTTATACTATTTTGCGTTTTGTGTTGTTTTATATTTGTATTTTATATGCAGAAAACATAAAGTGAAGTCCTCATTTTATGCGCCTTTTATATGAAGAACATCTGAAAAGTAACTCTGTCACGTTGTCCTTTAAATTCTTGTTAAATTAAGATAAGCACAAAACGGCAGATTCTAAGCAAAATGACCTTATAAGTATTCAGGTATTCTTTTGATACCTATGTCTAAAGTACAACATTTTCAAGATTTTTATTGCTGGATGGAAAATGAGTACGGAAAAGAATTTTTTTTCAGAGAGTCCATATAAATAGTTCATTTATTCGTTATATCCTTTCCTTTATCTACAAATCTTATGCTGCATGAAATTCTAAAAAAAAATCCTCGCGTGCATACGTTTATCCGATAAGCATGCTTTAGTACATGCATTAGTAGCTGTTCTGTAATCTTCCCTTTGTGAATTAATAAAAGGGATATTTCATAGCTAAATTTTTCAGTATTTACCTATTGAAAGGTTACCTTATATCCAGTAAAATATCTTTTTTAGATTAATTATAAAACTTTTGCAAAGAGGACCGTATTTCATAAAAATAAACGATTCTGCCAATTTATACACTAATCATTGAAAGGCGAATAAAACTGAAATAGTAACTATATCTTTTGGGCTAGTGAACCATGAAAAAAAAATTCTGTCACTGTGCATAGAAAAACTATTTTCTTTTTTTAAATAAAGCGTGAAGAACAATATATCTAGACAACTTTTGTCATTGAAGAACGTTAAAGGAGCTATAATCAAAATATAAATCTAAGAACATATAAAGTAACTTAAATAAATAAAAATAAATAAAAATCTATTCATTCGTCTGCCTACTTTTGAAACTTTACAAACTTTAATCCATAAAATTGCTTTTGTTATATGTACTTTCTTTATAAATACGATAACATTTTTGATAAGATCAGATTTTTTGCAGATTTTTGAGAAGATCTAATCCACTTTTAAAATTCAAAAATAGCAGCTGATGTCACTATTTATTAAAGAACTTTTCCTTTTAATTTTTCGACATATGTGTCAATATGTTATTAGTAATAAAATAATTTCCGCGCATTTTTTTAATTTCAACTTTCTATAATTATACATTTTACGATATTTCAAATTTTACACTGTTGGATCAGAGAAGTATGAAATATTTTAAGCGTAATAACAGAAATTTCTAAATATTTCTGCTGAAAATTAAAGATTAAAGGTTTAAACATTTAATTGATATATATATATATATATATAAGAAAATTTTAAGAAAACTACTAGCCTTTTCGTCTTCATAAAAAAAATTTGATAAACGAATAAGTATTTTGGCTGTAATAAAAGTAATAATTAAAAATAAAAGTTATTTGGGTTACTATGGAAAATTTTCATAGTATTTTAAGAAAAAATAACTGTCAATTTATAATAATTAATCCTCTTTTGAAATATAGAATCTGAAATAAAGCCTCATCTGAAAAAGAAGTAAGAGCAATAATTTTGAAACATTAATATTTTTTAAATATAAGTAAAATTATTATTTAAAAAAATAAGTCTTTTAAGAATGATTAAATAATGTTATTTGTACATTTAAAAACTAATAAATATGAGTTTATTTAAATAAGTTTTTACACTTTATACTATTTAACACAAATAAGGAAAAATAAGAGATTGATTTTATAAGCTTTACATACTGAACTAAAATAAACACATATTTTGTGTTCAATAGTTCAGAATTCAAAGCTACTGGCAGAACATTTCAATAAAACACACACACACAGAAATTTCATTAAATATGAAATTACCTTTAACCTGTTAAGGAATTAATGACAGTTAAGACATCTGATTTTGCTTAGAAACTGTTTTTTTTAATTATAAATTTTAAAAATTGCTATATTAAGCACATAGCAATTTTATTCTGTTTAAATATAAAAAGCGTATGTGGTAGTTTTGGGTGTAGCTTGAATTGATTGATTGAAATACATTATCATTTTCTATTTGTAAAATCATTATCCATTCAAAATCACAGTTCAAGTAATTGACATTTGTCTCTGGTTCATTGTTTTAATGACCTTCTTTATTCAGCAATATTCGTAAAAATATTGATTAAACAAAATAAGATTAAATTTTAGGATTTCTAGGAAATAATTATGATTTTGAAAGTTACTGTTTTTAATTTCTATAAACATTCTAGGCAATTACTACCTAGTACAAATTGGAAAGGTATTTAATCAACAAAAAAACTCTTTTATAAATCCTAGATTTCCTTATTTGATTATTAGTTTTATAAAATAATTTTTGAGTTAGTTTTTACACTTACATTTAAAATCAATTAATGTTATTAATAAGAAAATCGGTACGTTGGAGAAATCATTTTTATTTGCTTCAATGTAAAAGTCTAAATAATGAAACCACAACTTTAATTTAAAAGACAAATTTTGTAGCTCTTTAAACATAAGTTAAATGGGGAAAAGTTTATAAAAGAGTTCATAAGTTTCAAGCATTGTGTACAAATAACATTTAAATACATTTAAGCAACAGTTTGTGTTTAATATGAAACTGAATTTCGTTTTCTCTGAGTATTTAAATTTCAACTTTTTGACTATACGAATATTATCACTACGAAGATCATTTCCTTATTCTAAATGACTTCACACATATATTACTTTTTTCGCATATTTAAACATTGGTAGATTTAAATGTTTAAAATATTTTCAAGAACGAAGTCTTTCTATATTAATTTAGTATTTACTTTTGTTGTAATACAATTAGGTACAATGCTTTCTTCAGTTATTCCAAAACGTTTGGGAATTTAATGTACCTTATATTTTAGATAGTGTATTAATTTTAGATTTTAGCATTTTCTTTGTGAAAAATTATAAATTCTGTTATAAATATTTTTTAAACATTCCATATTTGTGAAAATATAAGTTAAGCATGTTTAATTTTACAAAAAAGGCATTTAAAAAAGTTCTTACCGTTTAACTTTTCTCCACCACCAAGAATATACTTTGCTAAGATTTTAAGGATTTTTATCACGGTCTACAAGTATCCTACATGACTTAACTACTTTTAAGAAAAATCATAAGAATGGATAATTGTCTCACGAAAACATCGACCGGCGTGGAAGAAGAAAGCGTGAGATGCTAAAGGAAAGGAATGAAAGGCAGCCTCACACGCCAACAGCTTTTCAGCCTCTCACAGTCCCTGCTCTTGCGCCTCCCCCGGAGCATCCTCTAGATGCGAGCGCCTTCTACTCTGAGTGCACACAGGAAATGTAGCTAATATCCCGCTGCACCTGGAAAAATCAAAATAACGTGCAGATCGTTGCAAAATTTGCTTGGTATCTGGGCAGGTGCTTCGCTTTTTTTTTCTTTTTTTTTTTTTTTTTTTTTTACATTTATCGATTATTTTACCGCAAATTAGTTACATTTTGAGCATAATCTGAAAAATAAACTCAAAAAGATTTTTAATTACTATTTCACATTTTATAAGTTATAGTGAAGAATGAAACGAAAAACATCTGTTGAATGCAAAATTTCCATGAAAAGTGTGAATGCATTGAAGTTAATGAACTTAATTTTATTATTTTTGTACAATGCATGCACTGTTTCATGTAAATTTCATTTAACATTTTTTATATAGCGTATCACTTACATACCATTATATAAATAAAATGTCAGAGAAAAGTTCATAATTTGAAATTATTCATATCTGAATATTTAATTTTTAAATAAATGTGGAATAAATATGAAAATATTTTTGAATTCGATTAAAGGCATTATGCGTTAATGCGTCAAAATATGATAAAACAATTCATTAGTTTCAAGTACATTATAAACATACTCAACAGTAAAAAAGTACATTTCTGTTTAGTATAAAATTTGATTTCATATTTAAAATAAATTTCTTCACACAATTTTCAGTCGATAATCTTCCATGATTAAACTATCAATAAAACTATCTAGTAACAATAGTAACTGCGCATTCATGTATATATGCAACAGGTATCGCTAAAACACTACTTATTTTCAATTATATCGCAAATCATATATCTTTCATAATTAAAATTTTCTTTGTAGACTAGCAGTAAAATTTAGTGATTTAAATCTCTGAACGTTTATATGTACGACACAAACAACACAAAATCTATATGTATTTTTTCAATGACATTGCCAATAATTTTTGGAAGCTTAATCAATCTTGTAAAATCATTGTATAAAAACAAAAATACCTATGTGTGTATACCGGTTAGTGGCTACGCATGTCTGTAGACCGGTATACATATCAATGTACACCGCTTGTAATTATTTACGTACAAAATTAAATAAAAACGGTTTAAGGAAATGCAAAAAATGTACCTCCCGAAAAGAAATTTATAATAAGTAATAAATGTCCGCACCTGGCCGTATTGTAAATTATATTAAACTTGTAAATATATTATCGGAAACCAAAAATACGTATATATCTCTAAACCAGCAAGAAATGTGTAAATAATTATAAATTGTGTGGAAGCTACATGCTAAGAAATACAGCCTAAAATGAAGCATATAATAATTCACAAATGTTTTGTTACTGCTTTTGGATAAGCAGATATATAAGTCTTTGGCCAGCTTTCGATACTTTTATCAGGAATGAATTACCATCAAGAAACTTTAAAAGCAATGGAATTATTTTCACAGATACATGAAAATCACTGTGAAAGATGAAAACTATTTAAAGTACCTACTCTTTAAAAAGTTACAGCGTAAACTAGAGATTGTTGTCCTTAAGTCAAATTTGAACTATAATCATTTAAAATAAATTTATAAATTTTAAATCTTAAAATGATAATGGTAGAGGAGGAGGTCGTAAACTGCAACAAATTATCATAGAAAAAATTACAGGTACCAAGCGATTGGAAATAAAGTCTACTTGTAAATGATGCATATAAAATTTGCTTAGGTGGCCATCTACATATCAAAACGAATCCAAACTTTTTTTTTAATAGTAATGCCTACGTATGACACAATAAATGAATTTTACACACTACAATTAGCCTAAATCTATATTTACAGGAAATTCGTACGATTAGTTTTCGAGAAATGATTTATTTTAAAATGGCCATATTTTAGGGTATATATATATATATATATATATATATATATTTTTTTGGGGGGGGGGATATATTTTTTAATTGTATCCAAAGTAAACTTCGGCACTCGATTGTTGAAATGCTACAGAATGACTATGTCACTACTATTCATGTATTGTTTCTTTCCAATAGGACCATTTCACTCGTTTAATATGTTGAATATTGCCATCCCAAATATTTCAATAAAATGAGTAAAATATATATTTTTTTTCAAATTATGCTTTTCTACACATCATGGGCGGCCCCTTAAACCATCATTTTGCCCTTTTTGAATAATAATTCGGAAACTACTTGAAAGAAAAATTTTTAATTGAGAATTCGCATAAAGTAGGACATAATCAATATAAATCTATAAAAAAAAATTTTAGGTTGAAATTCATATTTTTTTCGAATATTAATTTCAAAATTCATAATTCATATTATAATTTTTTAATTACAAATTGAATGTATTTAGGTTTGGATTTTTTAGTATTGTATCCACACACACAAAATTATTGCATTAGGATTATAATTTAAGGAGATATTAATACAAATACGAAAATATAATTTAACATTAGAAGCTCTAAATGTTGAATGTTTATAATTCAAAAACTTATCATTCAAATGACCAAAAGTTTCGTTTCTAGGCATAGTTTGAACCGAAGATTCAAAATATATTGTCATATTTGGGTGTTGTCATTGAAAAAAAAAACAAAGTTTGGTCTGTATTCGATTTGTAGATACCCCCTAAGCCAATTTTATATAAATCATTAAAAATTAGACTTTATTTCCTATAGATTGGTACCAGTAACTTTCTTCTACTATAATTAGTTGCAGAGTTAGTAGGGGTGTTTACTTTTTTTTACCACGACTGTTCATAGTGATAAAGAGACACTCTAAAAATAATTGTATTTGTACCTCTAAGTATTGGAATATTCAGTGATACTTTGTTTTGTCAATCACATTACAAATATGGATGTTCTTTCGCTTAGAAGTTACAAAATGAAATAAATATTTGTGACCGGAATTTTCCTCTTTTAACTATGTTTTAAATCATATGTCTTCAATCTAATTGTAGGTGGTATTTCAGTTTTTCTATAAGGCGCGCTATTTCCCCCCTAATTCCTGAGGATTTTACTCTCATGAAGCAAAAAATGTAGTGCGCAGCTGTATCTTCTTATTAAATTGTAGTATACAGTGAGACATGGAGCGCTGTTACGCGGTGACCTGCTGTATAACTGTGTACGGCTACAATTATACTTATTACATAATGAGTAATATGCATTATATGTTATATTGATATGCTTTTATTTTGTCTTTGAAACATGGATGCCATAGATAAGGGATTTTTCAACTTACAACCACGTAGCGGCCACAAACCACTGTCCCTGGATTTATCAGTTCTTGGACCATTTAAATCGATCTACTATGAGACAGTTTATACATGGATGCTCAAAATCTTGGCGCGATCATGACATATAACACACTGTTGAGTTGGTTGATGAAACATATGAAAAATAAACACTGCCTCACTCTGTATTAGGTATCGTATACAGAAAGTGAATACTAATACTTTTAAAGCAATTTTTTCCTGTTTTTATTCACATGTGTTGGTAAATTATATTTGTAAGATTTTACAATAAACAGATTTATGTATGCTAAGGCAAAAATTTCTTCAGCTGATTATAAAAAGCAATTAATTGACATTAAAAGAAATCTGGCATACTCTATAGTCTATACGGATATAAGGTCACTCTGCCTAAATGAGACACGATTCCCCGTAGTTTTGTCGCATTTAGGGTATATTTGGGATTTTATTATGTAAATGTATATTTTATTAAGCAACAAATTACTGAATACTGTACCTTTAGTTAAAAACTAACTTGTTTTGTAGAAATTTAATAATTATCTGTAGTATAAAACCACAATATAGGATTGTCGCATTTAGGTCATTTTTGTGGCATTTATGGCAGCTAAAACCTAAATGCGACGTTCATAGTACTAAATGTGATAATTTATTTTTATATATGACAATTCATCTGAAAAAGTTCATTTAACGATTAACTGCTGTGACAGAAAATTGCTACATTACAACGGTGAGCGGTCTGCGAAACCATTCAATTGAATGATGAATAAAATGCGCGATTAATTCATAAAATACTGTTTTTACACTAAACTGTTTGTACAGTACTATTTCTAATAAAATTTCGATATTTCAAACATTTCAAACAACAGTACTAGGCTCCAAATGAAGCAAAATTTCGCTGTATCGATAATTAAACTGGACATTAAAAGTTAAACTGTGAAAATTTTAAAAAATCAGCTCTAACAGCAGTTAAGATTAACTGTAATTATTTTTTGATTTAATTAACCCTTAACTGCTGTGCCAAGAATTGTTGCATAAGCGTGAGCAGTCCCCGAGACCACTTGATTAAAAGATGAATGAAAGTCTCTATTAACTCACAGGGTAACTCTATTAACTTACAGGGGTTTTTGTACTAAAATTTAAGTACAGGACTATTATAATTAAACTTTTCAATATTATTCTTGAAATATTTATAACGGCGCAGCACCGTGCTGTGTGTCAATTTTACACTGTTATTATGCAAAAGTTATTTGAATGCTGCATATAATGCCTAATATAAATAACGCTCAAATAAATAAATTCGTTGCTAATATAAAAAGCTCTCATTCCTCTTTGCCGAAGAGCTATGACCATAACCACAATTAAATGGTTATCGTAGAAAACATCGTTTAAAATTCGCGAAATTCGGGCGTCAATATTAACCCATAATTTATACACCAGTGCGAATTGGGTTTCCGTAACTTCAACTCCGCATAATTTTGCTGGCAGTCTGGTGATAATGAAATATAACTACATGATCCATATACGAAATTTAATAAGGAATCCAAATGGAATATTTGATTTTATCAAAATTCTTACTTTGTGAATGAAAAATGCGCATTAATTAAAGACGCCGACATTTCGGTCGGTGCGAATTCACAGTGTGGAGCTTACGAGTTAACCTTTAACTGATGTTACCGGTCTCTCAGACCGCGGCTTTTTTCATTTTTTTAGTTAACTTGCAATTTTCAGATTAACTACAAACACTACCGAAATTTTGTTCCATTTGAAACTTTAGTACTATCACCAGAGACTTTTGAATAGGTGATATTCAATTATAACAGTCCTGTGCAAAACGTTTAGCACAAAAACACCATCCTATGAGTTAATCGTGCATTTTATTCATCTTTCGATGTAGCGGTCTCACAGACCACTTCACACTAGTTATGTGACAATTTCTGTGACATCAGTTAAAGGTTAAAAACTATTTAAAAGATATTTATAATATTGTTAACTAGACTATTTATTGCATATAAATTTATTTATATGACAAATATATCAACCTTAGAAATAGATAAAATCGTACAATATTTCTTATAATTCTGATTAAGTCAAAGAGAAGCTCTGTGCCTGATATTCTGTTGCAGCCCCCCCCCCCTTCCCCACTTCATTTTTCCTGCACTTTCTCAAAAAAAAATTAACATTTTCTGTACTTAAAAATACGTATATGAAAACAAATATTCATTTAGATAAACATGGTTTTATTTATTTTTTATCTATTACTAATTTAAAAGTAGAAAATGTCGATTATAACGAATAAAAGGTAAAAACAGAATTAAAATATCAGATTTTATAAAACTGTTAACAAAAATTATGACTCCTAAACGAGGGAATAACTCAGTTGCATCAAGTTTTAATCGGAGACAGCATTTAAGTTACGGAATGGTATAATATTGGTAAAACTAACTTTCTTAACCGCATTAAAATAAACATAAATTGTTTTCAATCTACACAAGATTTTCCAGAATTTTCATTATGTAAAATTATTCCAAATTCCTTAATCATATGTCCATATTATGTTAATGGAATAGACAATGCGTTTCTTACACCTTTTTTTTATTAAAAATTTTAAAGAAGCGTATTTTTCTTTTTTGATCGTCTTAAACACATATTTAAACAGCTGGTTAAAGAAAAACGTCAATGGAGGATTATGCTGGCTCAACACAGCTTAATTAAACATAAAATTTCTTTTAAATATCATTTTAACACAATATATACAAAATCCCATACAAATTTCTACGTTAATCTTCTAAATGTTTCGCCGCATTTACAACAATACGTATGTCGCTATTAGGCACAGGCTGAAAAGAAGCATTCCTAAAGGCATAGTCAACTTCAAATTCTAAACCGGAAACTGGTCGCCTTTTCTTAGTTTAACTGGTCAGGTAACTGAAACAGACAACGTAGCTCTTGACGTTTATATGGTTATTTGATCTTCAAAGTTAAAAAATAAAAACCGTGAGCCACTTTCGGGAATTTTTGTCGAATTTATGAAACATGGGGGCGATGTAAAATGAACGATGTGTATTTGATTGGAAATTTCTTTAAAAAAAACCCGTTTTACATGCAAAAAAATGTTTAGGGTTTTGTTTATTAAATTTGTAGGCTTCATTATATAGCATTTATTTACGATTCTTGCATTAAGATTTTATGTAAATGAACATTGTCGCATTTAGGGATTATCACATTTAGACGAACTGACCTTACTATATACTAGTAATCTAATCTGACATCCATCTTACGTAGTTTAGCGATCTGTCTTTCTAGAATAGACCTAATATTAACTTTTATCAACTAAACAGCAACTAATTTTAATTTAATTTGAATGCGCTTATAAAAACGTTCTTAGCCAAATAACTGAATCTTTTCAAGTGCACTGTTTATTATTGAAACCAACACTTTTTAAACAAAATTTGTACCAGAATTTTTCAATAACTGCTGGGAAGTTCGAGGCAAGTATATGATTTTTACCCAGTTACAGCCCTAAAGAGTAACCCAAAGCACAGCGGTGGAGTCAAACAGGTAAAACTCCCCCTTCCTATCCTGATTTTATCGATTTGCAGGTATACAATTAATGTTTAGGATCACATAAGTTCCTAGTTGAGAGGGAAAAGTAATTAGGTAAAATTGCATAATATAAAAATACAATCATTAATTACTCTATATGATAAATTAGATCAAACCAAAGCGCTGTGTATTTTTTTGAAGAACTGTCAATTTTTTGGAAAAGGCTGCACTAGACCTTAAAGTTCTCAAAATCTAGGAGGTTAAAATCATAACTGCAGCTTGACACCTGCATATTGATGAGGAATGTAAATAAATACTTACCTCTCAAACTCAATGCAAAAATTAATAAATCTACACTAGATAGACATAAATAATGAGGAGAAAGTTACTGGACATTTAACAATTATTTTATTTAGAATATACACATGCATTAATGAAAAACAGATTGTAGACATAGCAAAGGCTAAAAGCATTAAATTTTGGTAGAAGTTCTTTTACTCAACATTAAGGCAATTAACTCCTGACTGTAAACAGGCCCTACTGTATTATCTTACAATACTAACTGTGCACACACATAAACAAAATATAGAGGCTACCTGTGATCCATCGCAATGGCATTGTCGTCAGGTCCTTCAAAGTCCATCTCCCGGTGCGTGCACATGGCTCTGGATACAGTCTTAGAAAACACACTTCATCAATATTTTTTATATTTCTAGCAGGGTGGAATCATTCCACAATTTTTATCGTAAAATATGTATTTTTTATGTCTATCACGACAAACTTCACTGTTTCAACTCACAAGCCTATTATTTGGCCAACTGGACATCAGTATTTTTTGTTTAGTCGTCAGGCTTTCTTTTAACACAGCATCTCCTGTAAAATCCTCCAGATGGAATAATTCTAATTCCTTTTTTAAAGATGAAATGGTACATGGGGACCATATGGACCGCCGTACTCCGACGCTGCCCATCATTGGATCTCGACAGGCCTTGGGTCTCGCCCACCATATGCAAATTATTGGTTATTTCTGTATAATGTACATTGCTAAGAATTGGGTAGTGATTCCCCCATCTCTTAGCCCCGTGTGCCCCCACTCCTGTAGTCAAGGCTGATATTTATGACTGACCTAAATTGTCATCAATAAATAATTGTTTGTCGTAAACGTCATCTTATGTTACAGTGAGTCTTATTTGCATACCTGCAATAAATTCGGGTCGTAAACCCGTCCACTTGGGTGGTCTAAGTCCCTACAACTCTCATATGTGGGCACTGTAATATACATACATTTATACATATTACATGAAAACAATATCTAATTAATGTACATTATTTTTTTATCCTTACAAAGTCTGCATTTTTGCCAAAACTTCATATGCTGTGCAAACGTACCAGCAATAACATTATTTGCTAAAGTTAAAGTGAAAATACCCTGAAAATTGCATTTGTGTACTTTTTAAATAAAATTGTTCCTAAATTCTGATGAGTTTTCACACAATAAAGAAACAGAATTACATACAATTGAAATTGTTAATGTATTTTTTTTATATAATTTAGGTGCATGCCTTGAGCTAATCTGTGTACTAAAAGTTTTACTGGACCGCTAATCAGTTTAATATGTTTTTGTCTAATGGAACACAAAAGAGGCTTGACCCAATTTGTCAACGATAACTAATAATTCCCTAATTATTATTGCGAATATCAAACGCCAATGTTACTGTTGTTTAAATACGCAACGCAAGAAGTGTTACATTTAATTTTGTTCTAAACGTGTAGTGTTATTTGATGAAAAGGGAAATTAGACACTTCTGAAAATTATTTTAAACTCTCAATTGAATATATTATGTTTATGAAATTATAGTAAATTAAAAATTTCACTTTTTTATGTAAAACCAATTTGAATATATGCATAGTAGTTTAAGTTTTTTCTGGATAAAGAACAATAAATCGGAATTGTATTGCGAGAATATGCTATGATATACATATATATTTTTTCTTTTTCTTAGGATATAAAATAAAGTTTAGCAAATTCTCCACTCGTAAGACATTTAACATATTTTAATTTTTACGAAATACAGCGATACTAAATGATTTGAAATTTCTTATTCACAGCAATAGGAGTGTAGATGCTGATATATTCATGTTCATGCAGGAGGTTAGTGGGGGCGGGGAGGAGTCTACACGAAAATCAAATTGTTACTCTTACAGTCTCTCAAATATCAGGCTACAGTTAATATGAGCCTGTGATACCACTGTCAGCAACGCAACTTTGTATTTTCTTGGCCAGAAAACGCTAAAAATACAAAGTGTATCTCGATAAGTTATAGCATTAAAAAAATGTATGTTGTACAGGAAAAATAATAAAAAAATTCAGACTTCATATATATATATTTTTAAATATGGATTTTTGTGGTATGTGCCATATGTGTCCCAAAGCACACAATTAGATATTTACTATTTTGTACTAAATGTGGCACAAAACCCGCAATAGTTGTGTATTAGATATACAAAAAGAATATATGTATTAAAATTTTATAGCAGATATTTAACCCTTTGAGGAGCAAGCAATTGTGTCTCTGTAATGTTGAATTCACACCGGAATATTCGAAAAAAATTATTTTAAAATAAGAAAAAGCAATTTTGCAACACTTTTCTTCCAAAGTTAGAAATATAAAATTTAATTAAAAGTTTCTGCTTCAAATATTAGTTAAAATTAGTGCGTTATATTATATCCCACCGCCCCTCAAGGGGTTAAAATGCGCAGAAAAGTAAAAATTGATGTTACAAATTTCAAAATACAGATTTTAAAAAGACACGAAAGGAAAAATCGTATAGAAAATTATTTTACAATAGAATAAAGAAAGCAAATCAAAAGAAAAAGGACTGTAAAAAAGAGATTTAAAAGCAAAAATGTTCCAAATGTTCAATTCAAATGAAGCACAGAGTAACAGTTTCTATCTCGATTTATACATAAGGCTTCTCCACATTTTGAATATTTTATGAAAGTTTTGCAAGTGCAGTTTGGAATTCCATGTAATCCGGCCAATGGCATACTCCATCCTAATCTTATATCTTTGACTGACACTGCAGATACAGGACCTTTATATTTCTTAGCTATAATTCCCCTTTCTACTTGAGACATTCTTGGGCATCACCTTTTAGCATTTGGTGTTTCGCTTCCAATCTTACAAAGGCAGATTGCATCTTCTTCCCTGAATTTAACCAAAGTCATTTTTTTTAACCCGGGAGAACTCGCTAGTGAGAATGCCCAATTGCTTTTCTTTTACTTTACATTCATATAATATTAACTTTTTTTGGTTGCCTTAGTACTTTTATTCACAAAATAGGTAAAATAATTGAAAAACATTTTGAAATTTTAATTAAAATGAAAAATGATTTAAATAAGAGAAAAGTACGACTGTGAGAGAAAATCTCATGCAGCGAGTTCTCCCGGGTTAAGGAATTATCTTCGTTCACTTTTCTTATATAAGATCCAAGAAAGTATCATAACAACATCCGGTAGATGGTAGAAAACACATACTTTTTAGATCTAATTTTATTTCTATATCTTCCTAAATGGCTGTCTAGTAAGGCTACCCCACCCATGTGTTTATTGTATTGTTTTACCTCAAAAGGATAAGCTATATCAGTCTTTTGATTTGCCTTTTTATCGAATCGAGAAATATTTCCTATAGAGAGACTCGCAGCAAATGTTGACAAGAAATTAACTGGCTTATTATTCAACCATGTAACACATGATATTTCTGTACTGTGAATGCATGCTACTTGTTCTAAACTATATCCTCTTTTTTCTTCTTTTATCTCATATTCCAAAGGAAGCTTACAATAAGGAATTCTATTGCGTCCCACTGTGGCCAATGAAAGAATTCTGTTCTGTGATAAAAATTCAAGTAATGGTAATGAATTGAGGTAAGTATCAAAAAACAACTTTTGGTTTTGATTTCGCGGAATTAACCTACTGAGAGACACAGCAACCTTTGATGCAGACCCTAAATCTGGCTCATTTGGCGGTCGTATGTCAATATTTTCCTGGCAACAATATAATTCCAAACCATAGGAAAAAACACTTATACCACATAAAACTAAGAATTTAAAGCTCCATTTATGTGATTTATTGAGAAAACACTCTTTCAAGATGTTTCGAAACTTTGTTGCGCAAATTTGTTCATCTATTGACAAACACTCTTCCAGAGCAACTTGCATAAAGCGTTTTCTGATACACTCTATTAGAGGTCTCGCTTTGAATAGTCTATCAAGGCCGTTCATGCCTCTACAATCTTTAGTATTGTCATTATCTACTAAAAACAACTTTTCAAAAGTAAAAAAAAGAAAAAAAAAAAGAAAGAAAAGAAAAAAAGGTGAAAGTTGTGGCTAAAAAATAGTGTGATATCAAATTTCCAAGCTTATATTATGGTACTTATTTAACATTTTCCATTAAAAATGTACCATATGTAAGTCGAGTACCTAAGTATGCGTTGATAGAAAGACTTTTCTCCTTTACTAAATACATCATAACGTGTTTCTGAAAATTAATTTTCTTTTTAAATTATGCATGATGGGCTTGGCGGCCATCTTTCCATATTTTACACAAATTTCTAAGCAAACAAGTTCATTGTTAAGATTCGAAATTCGAAATTGTTACTAAAGCAAACATTTTATTCTTTTAATTTATGGAAATCAGTGCCTAAAAATTTGTGTCTCAAAATAAAGCTGAAGTAACTTCAGGTTTCATCTTATGATTCTCTTTTTTCGTAGGGGGGTTAATTAATTAGTTAAAGCAGTAAAAATCAATTTGTTTTTTCAAAAGAAAAAACTTTCTTAATTTATCTGTCTGTAGCTAAAACTAGAAGTTTGAAATTCTTAATAATACAAATATGTTACGAGCTTGAGTGCTTAGAAATTCGTGTAAAATATGGAAAGATGGCCGCCAAGCCCATCATGCATAATTTAAAAAGAAAATTAATTTTCAGAAACACGTTATGATGTATTTAGTAAAGGAGAAAAGGCTTTCTATCAACGCATACTTAGGTACTCGACTTACATATGGTAAATTTTTAATGGAAAATGTTAAATAAGTACCATAATATAAGCTTGGAAATTTGATATCACACTATTTTTTAGCCACAACTTTCACCTTTTTTTTTTTTTTTTTTTTTTTTTTACTTTTGAAAAGTTGTTTTTTAGTAGATATCAGTTCATTTTTTAAAACAAATTATGTATAATTGAAATAATTCTACTAGCTCAAATTAAAATTAGTCCTTGTATAGCCTTTATAAGCAGGGAGCAAACACAATAGTATACATTTTGTTTACCTATCATTCATTTTTTAGAGAGATTAATAATTTTAAAGTAAGAAAATTCAATATCTTCTTTCAAAATATCAGTCTTTCTCAATTTATATCTCCTTAAAATTTTCTTCGAAAGATGAAAATTTAGTAAAAAACAGAGTCGAAATAAAATATTTATTTACAGTTAGTCTGTCAGTTAATTGTTTTTCTAACTTATTTTTGCTGACGGTTTTGCAAAAAAATTTACCTTTACAAATACCTACGGTTAATCCGAGATTGAACCCCCGCAGGCATCTAAAGAATGGAAGATCTGTAAATCTAGCAATTCTAGACATCATAAAGGAACATTTTTGATAAAAAAAAATCTAAAAACTTAAAGATATAAACTATACATATAACTTCATCCTCATTTAGATAGTGTTATAGAGAAGAAAGAATAAATATGTAATTTTACTCAAGTCTGTTTATCCATACCTATTTGCATAAATGTGAGGATATTAATTTACTATAAAATTTCCCCTAAATTTATTATCTTTAATAGTCTATTATTAAAGCCGCATATACATTAGAATTAAATATTTTTCGGTTAAAAATTGCCTGAATTCTATAGTCCTATCGTTCGTCAAATTTGTTTTATGTTTTTTTTTTTAATACCCAGACTCTTTTTCTGAACTCTGACAAAAGATCACAGACATGTTGAAGTTATCCAAATTCTTATATCTTTCTATCGTTTTTATTTTTTGAGGGGGGGGGGAGGAAGAGCCCTTAAGAACTTCGTTTTGTTCTCAGAATTCTGAATTATTCATTCAAAAGATCTACCTACATAAGTCTTGTTGCAGAATTTTCATTAGCTAAGAGTTGCATCAAGTTATACATCATGTGAATCTATTAAATTACTTTTGTGAAATACTAGATGGGAGCCATTGATATTTCCAGACCATTTGCCTACATTTTAAACTTGAGTCATTTACTACTATTCATTAATTTTCTATCCGAATTAAAGAAGTCGTTGTTTCCATGCCAACTGTACCTTTCACTATTGCTTGCTTGTTTGTTTGTTTGTTTTATTGAGCACATACATCATATCACACGCGGATCACGGCAGGATTCGAATCTGCTTCCACCTACGCTCTCAAGCGATTAGCGGCATGGTGTCTTATCCACTCAGCCACGGTGGGCCACTATTGCTTTCTCTAATACCCAGATACTCAAATTTAACCAACTGCACTTAGAATCATGGTCATAACAGAGGACATTTATATGTTAGAGTAGTGTTGCCAGTGGACTACTTTTTTTTAAATTCAGATTTCTTGATTGCCACCACTTATTATAAACGGTAAAATTCCCTTTGTTTTCGCCTTAATTAATATATCCTTAAATAAGGCGCATTTTACAATTTCAAAAAAGTGGTGCCAATCAAGTATCTGAATTAAAAATGTAGCCAATCTGGCAACACTGTGTTAGAGTTGTGACATATGCACAAGTCGTGTACTCATATTCAATTTTTTGTCCAAAGTACGGTAACTCAGTTTTCAGTAATAGACGAGGAAGATTTCAATTAAATTAACCAGAAAAGTTAACAAACATTGGCTTCCTGATTTGATTTTATTTAAAATCGTCTTAACCAACCAAAGTTAATGTCCGGGATCCAGATAAATTTTTCTCTGTTAGTAAAATTAGATTGACCAATCAGTAGCCTCCATCCTTGCAGGCTTTTCAGTGTTTACTGCAAACATCAAAAAGTTAAGAAAAATGCAGACGTCTGATTGATCAATCATTTCCCGCTAATAGCATAAAATCTATCTTGATCCCGGCCTATTCAACGCCCTTTAAATATTGGAGAAAGCCTTGACACGTGTCAGGAAAACGTCACACAAAGCAGGCAAAACAAAGAAGAAAAATCATTCATTGGCTCGTTCATATTCACGAGCCAATGATTAATTTTGTTTCTTTGCTTTGCCTGCTTTGTGTGATGTTTTCTTGACGCGTGTCAAGACTTTCTCAAATATTTAGGGGGCTTTGGCTTATTTCACCACCATGAAGTTATGAAAGGAGAGGAACAGACGTGTCAATCTTCCCGTGTGAAAAACTTGATACCAAAAAAAACGAGTTCTTTCCCTCTCTTCTGCCCTTTTCTCTCTTGATTTTGACCGATAGCAGCCCATTTAGCAATCTCCAGTACAAGATGCCGCTATATACAGTGGACGCAGGAGGGAGGGTGTTAGCGCGACCAATGACATAATAGGCCAGTTCATGATGTTTAAAAGTCGCACGAAGTTGGATCGAGGCTAACGAAAAAGACAGGCTACCACCGTGGGTCCGAATCTTCTTTTTTTACAAACCGCTGGAGTCATGTGATGCACTTTTCGTGCACCTGCATTGGTGCATTCGAGCATCACGTGACTCCAGCGGTCTGTAAAAAAAGAAGAATCGGAATCACCGCGGTAGCCTGTCTTTTTCGTTAGCCTCGGAGTTGGATTATCTTTACACGATGATTAGTACAAAGCTGCGCGCCAATTTTTTTCGTGTCCATTGCCGTGTACAGATAATCAACTCCGTGTGACGTTATGAACTGACCTTATATGTTGTTGGTCACAGTTTAGGAACAGCTTCAAATGACTTCATCTATATCTACTCCGAGGCAAACGAAAAGGCAGGCTACCGCGGTGCTACAGCGTCTAGAATATATAGTGTGGGAATCAGCTATCCCAGTAATACTTAAAAAAGTGGTAAAATATTGTATCTCTTAAATTTCAAATGATGCTGAAATCCAATGAGTCGATCACAGGATATCTGCAGGATATTTCCTAAAACTTCATGACGATTTGGTTACAGCGTCTAGAATACCTTGTGTGGAAATATGTTATTAAACAACGTTAAAAATTTGTATCCCATAAATGATCGACTATACTGCTAAAATCCCAAGTGTCGAACGCAGCGAAATCTGCAGGACCGGGATCTACATTGTATAGACTAGCAATATCTTGCAGTTATGAAAATATCCTGCAGATATCGCTGCATCTGTATATTTCAGCAGCATCGTTGCACATTTAAGGGATACAATATTTTAGCACTTTTTTAAGTATTACAGGGATAGCCAATTTCCACACTATATATTCTAGGTCCTATAATTTGGTCTAGACGCTGTAGCATTTTTTTTTTTTTTTTTTTTTACATTTTATTAACATACATCTGACCTGTGTGCTTGGCGTCAAGCCCGCTGTATTAATACAATGTTTATTTTGAAATTTGAAAGTATATCACAGATGTCGCTGCGATCAGCTCCCTGGATTTCAGCGTCAGTGCACATTTAAGGGATACAACTTTATAGCGCTGCTTGGATAGCAAATTTCCACATTATGTATTCTAGATGCTATAGCGGTGCTACAGCGTCTAGAATACCTAGTGTGGAAATATGCTATCCAAACAGTGCTAAAAAATTTTATCCCTTAAATGTGCGACGATACTGCTAAAATGCCATGTGTCGATCGCAGCGACATCTGCGGGATTTTTGTATTACTAGTATTACAATTTATAGACTAGCAATACCTTGCAGTTGCAGAAAATATCCTGCAGATGTCGCTGCGATCTGCATATTGCAGCAGCATCGTTGCATAATTAAGGGATACAATATTTTAGTACTTTTTTAAGTATTACAGAGATAGCCCATTTCCACACTATTTCTGCGCTTTTTAAGTATTGCTGGGATAGTCGATTTCTACAACATATAATCTAGGCCTATAACGGAGCTATAGTGTCTAGAAGATATAGTTTAAAAATCGGCTTATTAAAAAGGTGCTAAAAAATTGCATCCCATAAATGTTGAAGGAGGCTGAACGATGAATATCGATCACAGCGACATATGGTAAGATGAGGGGTTCATCTTCCAGTCCCAGGCCCTTTTCAGGCCCATTTGTCGACGCAAGGAACCACCCGTGAAGCAAGCCCCGCGACGCGTCCCGAAGATCGCCGCCAGACAAGCTCCAACAGAGCGGAACCCCACGCAAACTCCGGTCAGGTCGACGCACTGCCCAGCGCACGTCACGCCGACTATTCCCAAGTTGGTGAACAATCGATGCGATAGTTCTCACCACCCAGCTAGAAAAACCAAGTGGTCCCTAAACTTGGTTACTCGAGCCGGTAGACCCCGCAAGCCATCGCAGGAACCAGACGCGTATAAAGACACTGGGCCCACGGACTGAACCGAGGCTTCCCGACCCGAATTTAATTTACGGACAGGCCCCCAAGATCAGATACCATTTTCCGGCAGAGACATTTTTGTGGGCCAGCCGATAGGAAAGTTAATGAAGGGCCCCTAACTTGAAAACCAGGGAGGACGGGGAAAATCCCTCCGGCCGTAATGCGACCCAGCTCCTGGCCTTTCGCCCAAACCACCCGGCTCAACCGACGGAACCCCTCGCGGATCACGCCGGGAACCAGTTGGCCCAGACTAGGTGCCGTTAGCGACACAAGGCGGGCACGGAAAGCTCCACCTAGACGGAATAGACTCCGCCTCGCTAGGGGGTTGGACGGAACGGAGTCCCGCCAGCCCCCACCGACTCGACTCCATCCTAGGACAGAGAAGCCAGCGGAGGCCGACAGAACCCCACCCGCCACTACCTTACCTCACGGCCGTCAAAGGTACCCAGTCCCGAAGCCCCCTGACCCCGTGCAATGACCGACCGCTACCTTTGTTAGTGCGTTCGAAAGTTAGGTGGAGACACCTCTAGGTCCTCATCACCAGGCGAGGAAAACTCCGGTACCGCATAGACACGGAGGACCTGGATCGGACCAAGAGTTCACCTGAGGCACGATGAGCCGCGTTACCGGCGAGCCTCCGGCCCGTTTCCCTGCGGGAATAGCGTTCGATGGTGGACCTGCCGGCCGACCCCCACCCATGGGTCACGGCACGACATGGAGCAACCAGAGCCATACTGGCCTCCCCACGCGACCGCTCCTTGGTCAACGGGGGCACCGCCAAACCCTACCACCCTGAGGGTCGGCTCCCAACTGCTCCAGCTGAGGTCCTCGGAGGGATGAGCCACCCAGATCATAAAGTAACCTGGGCGCTGTCCGTAACCCTCGCCCTTCAGTTGCTCCGGGAGTCCCTGCATGGCGTTCCCGCGAGCCCCGTCGTCACTAGCGAGCACCGAGGACTTTCCACTACAAAGCCCTCACTCATACTTCAGGCTCCCTCTTAGTCAATAGGTGGATGGGGTCCTATCGCCATAGCTAGTTTTGCCCGGCGACACCCTCCGGCCCTTAGACCGGCACCGGGATCGATCTATGGATCGTCGCTACCCGGCTTGCCCAGAGAACCCGGGTGCCGGAGGACCGCTCTCCGGGGCCCGCCGAAGCGAGCAACGGCCCTATGCACAACGTCCGTTAACCGTGGCCACCGTGCTCAACGCCTGTCGGAGATGAGCCTCTCTAGGAGGTGGCGAATCGTCCCCATCCGGCCCCCTCGCATTCGTACACAACGAACTCTGCCGAGCTTCCTGTCACCTCCCCCACTCAAGGGGTCGGGTCGGAACCACCCGGAGGGGCGGCCACAGCGACATATGGTAATTCCAACGTAATTATTTCAAAAGACATCAATTGAGAAAACGTTTCGATCAGAGAAGATCTAGAAAATGTTGCTGCTATCGACATTTGTCATTCAGTATTTTTCAATATTTATGGGTTTCAATTTTTAGCAATTTTTAAAGTATTACTGGAATAGCCGGTTTCCACCCCATGACCGTGATCTAGGTAGATTTTTGTCTGTTATCGCAACGAGATTGACCAATCAGAAGCCAGAATTTTTTGCTAACTTTTCACTGTTTGCAAAAATGTACCTGGATCCCGGCTTATATTTCTAGACGTTATAAAACTGAACTCAGGAATAGTACAGAAAGCAAACTCCGTATTTTAATACATTAAGGCCGGGATCCAATTAGAAACAAGTGTGTCGCTATAACGAAGTAGCGACATATGGCAAATAAAGGTTTATTGGTAGAAGTGATAAAAACAAATCGTTAAAGGTCTTTGCGAGTGTGTCATTATCGTCAGGCTAATGCATATTGAATTATTTCCCTAGTCTAATAAAGCTCGTCCATGCGCGTATCGTCTAATGGAGGATATTCCAAATATAGGTTCAAGGCTGAAAAAGTCACGTCGTACCGGCAATTTACCTAAAGAACTTCTAACTGATGAGAAGGGAAACAGGAATCTACTACTGCTTTCTCCCGTGAACTGTTTCATTGGCTAGCGGAGATTTACATTACGTCGACGGAGCCTCCCCTTCTTTACGTTAGACGTTTTTGCTTTGACCACGTGATCATAACGTAGACAGAATATCCTCTATTCAAGAAAGTGGATTGCCGTACTATAGCGCCTAGAATATATGTGTGGAAATTGGCTATCCCTGTAATACTTAAAAAGGTGCTAAAATATTGTATCCCTTAAATGTGCAACGATGCTGCTGAAATATACAGATCACAGCGACATCTGCAGGATATTTTCTCAAACTGCAAGATATTGCTAGTCTATACAATGTAATACTCATAGAGAAGAGATAGGGGTGGAGAGTGCTTTGTGTAATCCTAAAGTAGAACCAACATAATAGTCACGTCTTTATAATAGGCACGTGACTTTTACCGCCAAGGTCTAGCATATGTTTGCGAAAAGAAAATAAACAAATTACCGTATCGTTAAATAAAGTGAGAATCTTCTTTTACTAATTTAAAACAGACTTTAAGTTGCTTTGTTTTACTTCGTTTATATTTTTGCACTACCTCACATGCATAATGTGGATGCTGAGTATTTATATATATTTTTTTTCACGACCGGCAACAATTTTCAAATTGCCAAGCAAGCGATAACAAGCGAAATCTGGAAACCTTTACATGAGTAAAGCCGGTCATGTTGATGCCGATTTTCAACGGAATTCTCTACGGAAAGCACACTCCACCCCTATCTCTTCTCTTTGGTAATACTAAATCCCGCAGATGTCGCTGTGATCGATACTTGAGATTTTAGCAGTATCGTCGTACATTTAAGGGATACAAATTTTTAGCGTTGTTTGGATAGCATATTTCCACACGAGGTATTCTAGACGCTGTAGCCGTACTTTCTGCAAAAACTTGAAATGAGCATGCCTCCTGTGCATATATCACTACTCTTATGTATAAAGGCTCTCTGTTATGGTGTTGATTCTGTGCGCTCTTTGTTAAATTTCTATATTTGAGAGCGTTCAGAGACCGAAACACGGGTAACTCGGAAAATTGGGGAATGACGTCATACTGGTTTCTCGGTGTAAGTTTGGGAAAAAAACGGCTCTGAACGCTTTCGGGTAAAGTTGCGGGATTTTTTTATTTACATTTACAAACATGGCGGCAGCTGCACTTTCGACAGTGCAAATAGATTCAATGGAGGATATTCCAAATATGGGTTCGAGGCTGAAAAAAGTCACGTGATACCAGTAATTTGCCCAAGGAACTGCTAACTGATAAGAAGGGAAGATACTACTACTTTGCCCCATGAACTGTTTCATTGGCTAGCGGGGATTTACATTACACGTCTACGGAGCCTTCCCTTCTTTACGCTAGAAGTTTTTACCTTGACCACGTGATCAAAATGTAGATGGAATATCCTCCATTATCACTTTTTTTAGATGGGAAACTGTTCCAAAAGTTAATTTTTATGTGGAATACTATCGCAACAATTATGTATCACAGGTTTTGCTAGCCATTTTAGGCTGAATCGGAGATTCATTCATTCGATAGAAAATATGGTACGTTCAAATTATTATGCGTTAAAATTATTATATGTCAAATTATTATTTTTGTAATATGACAAAATAGAAACAATGTGCGATAAAACTGATCAAAACAGTGATTCCAATTAACAGTCACAGTTAAGCTATAAAACGGTAAACAAATCAGATTTCCCAACCACGTGATCACTTTACCCAACAAAATTTTTCAGGTAATGTGGGTTCCCCGAAATCTGGGTAATCTCCGGCTCTGAACGCTGCGGGAAACTCGGAAAAAATCACGTGATGCGGGATCTGAACGCTTCGGGTTCCCCACGGGGAAACCTGGGGATCCCAGCGTGCAGTCCGTGAACGCGCTCTTTGTGTTTTAGGGAAAGCAATACAGAAAAGTACTGTTACTATGGAAACGACAACTTCTTTAATATCGAAATGTATAGCAAAGGAGTTCAGAATCAGTGCCTTAAATAGATTCGAATATGTATTGTTGTTGTGACAATCAATACCCTTCCTGTATGTGGAAATGCAAAATTTTGTTCAACATAATGGAGGATATTCCATCCACATTTTGATCACGGGGTCAAGGTAAAAACTTCTATCGTAAAGAAGGGAAGGCTCCGTAGACGTGTAATGTAAATCCCTGCTAGCCAATGAAACGGTTCATGAGGCAAAGTAGTAGTATCTTCTCTTCTTATCAGTTAGAAGTTCCTTGGGTAAATTACCGGTATTAGGTGATTTTTTTCAGTCTCGAACTCATATTTGGAATATCCTCCATTGGGCGCAATCTAGATAGATTTTTGGCTGTTAGAGAAACGAGATTCATCAATCAGAAACCTGCATTTTTGCGAACTTTTCGCTGTTTGAAGAAATGCAGGCTATTGATTGGTGAATCTCGTTTCTCTAACAGTGAAAAATCTATATGGATCCTAGCCTACATTTCTACAAACATTGCACTTCATCCATGGCACTGAAAAAAATGACTCAAAACTTTAATGTCATAGGTCGGGATCCACAAACAGCAAATATTCTCAAACATGCAGGCTTCTGATTGGCCAAACTCATTTCGCTAACAGCGAAAAATCTATCTAAATCTCAGCCATAGTTTTCTTCGATGAAATCCATGCAAAAGGATAATATAAAAGAAAAGTATAAGATTTCGAAAATGTTTTGGCGTGTTTATCGCTATTTGGTATAATTTGTAATCTTTAGAATTAATTAACAGTTTTTCGCTAATTATGAATAGAAAATTTATGCTTTTAAAGCTGAATTTATAAAAGCACGTAGATTGAGTAAATATCTGTCCAAAAATTCAATCCTTACATTTTTCTGTCCATTATTTAAGTCTCTACCTCGATTGAAACTTAAGGTGTGACGAAGAAAATAAATCTGTCATTTTTAGTATCTCGACGTTATTTTAAAAAATCCATATCTCTGTTTATAATTAATTTATGGGGATGCATTTGATCTCAAATTGAAGACCTTCTTGATTAGGCCCTTCTGGTTTTGGTTTTATTTTACTGCGATGATTGGTTCTTTTGATATGGGAAATTTTACGCTGCCATGTTTGGTCAATTTTACATTGAGAAATTGTCTTCAGTATAATAAGCAGTTACGGTGTCTGGACGTTATTCTTGGCGTTTGTTTGTTTGGCGGGGTTAGCATTTTTTTTCAGCTTGGATTGGCAGAACGGCCGTCCTGCTTGAAAAAGTAAAAATTGTCGGATTTTTTCAAATTCTTTGACATACATTTTCTCTTTATTGTTTGGTTACTTAAAATATTACTCCAGTAATTTCTGGCAGATGGTAAATGTATAAGTGACATTAGATAACAAATTCCCATATAACGTTGAATATCCGTAATGAAAACTTGTAAAGGTTGAGAAGGATCCTTTTGTATGCTGTATCTATGTGTCTCTTCTGAAATAAGATTCAAAATTTCATGGTTCACAAAAAGGAGAAAAATTGATATGGAGTCTCCTGTGCCATAATTTCAGCACTTAAGGAGTTACATCCTCTATATTTTAATTGCGCTTCAGGAATTTTCAGATTTTTATTCTTCAAAATTAGTTTTTTATATTCGTCTTTCGTTTTAGACATTTTTTTATCAACACTGAGTCCAGCAAGAGTATCTGCAGCATCTGAAAGAATAAAACAATCTTTCTCTAAATTGATGCTTCTCAATCTATACACTGAGTGTTGAATTCAGGGGTGGCCCGGGGCCGGACATTCGACAGGAACATTCAGATGTACTCCCGAGATAATTTGAAAATTTGTATCGCTTAGAAATTTAATCCCCCCCCCCCACACACACACACTCCCGCCGCATAAAAATGTCCCTTCTGCGGAAAACTGTCTCAATTAAACACTGTTAAATTTTATTTGTTGTTTTTAACTTTTATATAGTACTTTTAGTAGCATTTAAAATTACTTTAATATTAAATATAAAAACTTACCTTCTGTTGCATTGAATCAATTTCTTGGGTCACATTTGTTGTTATCGTGAAAGTCAACGCCTGATTCAGATGAATAAATAGCATTTTCAGTTCTATTTTTTGTTGGGCTATATGCTGAATCTTCCCATTTATCATTAGAAAGTCGAAAAGATTCATCATCAGTATCAGATGCAAATAATATTGCATTGATTTCATCTTCCGTTAGCCCTTTTCGCGCCAATTTTCATTCGAATGTACCATGCGCTTTATGCTCTATGTTCCATATCTGGCATAAACAGAAAAACAACATTTCAAGCTGCAGTACTGAAATATTTTAGTTATAAATAAAACATATGATATGATTAATGCCTAAATAAAACATATGATATGATTGAATGTCTAAAATTTTATCTTGCGATACTTTTATGATTTTTTGGTGAGAAAGTTGAAGCAAATTCTACTGTTGTTTACGATGCAGACTGAGTTTTTTAAAACGAAAATCTAACAGATAGCTATCTAGTACTGCCATCCAGTGAAAAAAAAAGTACAAAATTCTTTGCTTAAAAGTTCTATATATGGCACAAAGCTTAGATAACCTATATTTAGGATCCATAGGAAAATAGAAGGGTTTTATTGGTATGAGCCAGATATGGCACACCGTGCAGTGAAGGGTTAAGGCTTTTTTGGAATTTCCTAAACAAATGTGAAGTTTTTATAAAAATACATTTACACCAAATTATTACAGTTCTCTTAAGTAGAAAACTGTACTTTTTAGCTCATATGTTAAAACATGGCCATGCAGCTTTTGGTCAGAGGCGCTGAGATAAAACGGTGTCAACTAGTGGAACAGTTAGAAAATCCTAGAACAAAAATTATTTTCTTTCGACTAGAAGATAGTAAAATACCTTGCCGTTTTAATTAATATGCATTTTTAGTGAAATGGCATCGAATCAAAGTAAAATGTAAATTTTAAATAAAAAATTTCGTTAATTGAATTTACGCAGAAAGGCTAGATAACAGTATTTCAAAACAACCATTCTTATTCAACTAGAAAAATATGTGACGAATAAGTTGCAATAAAATCAAACTGGACAAATTAACGGAGCTAGACTATCCACCAAATTTGAATGTGATGTTTGAAAAATCACGTTTATATAGATTTTACTGTTTACAGTCTGTGATATGCTCTACTCCTATAAACCGAAATTACACGTTCACTTTCTATATCAAGTTGTAACTAATAAAATATGATGTTTGTGTGTTTAAAGAGTAACGAATTTTCTATGTTTTGAACCGGTAAATGTTGTGTTACCTCTTAAAGCATTTACGCCATTGGTGGTACACAAATAAAATTAATGGATTAGGATTTAGATATTTGAAGTAATATGAGGGGACACCCTATATAACAAATTTTTGTATGAAATTAGTTTTATAGTTACTATCTTTTGTTTTGGGGCGCTAAAGTTACATATTGATAATGAGAGCTACATAGATAGATAGAAACTTGATTTAGAATTTGCATTTGTTAATAATGCTTTTATACAAAACTGCAATAAACATCCCGCAAAGGAGATCATAGAAATCTGGCAATGTTTAACAATTAACCGTTATCCCACTAAAGTGCTTTTGTAATGATTTATTTCTTGTGTACTTCTTTCTATCACAGTGATAGTATGAACGTTTCAATGCATTAACTAGACTGTATGTTTAGTGATACACTTGCCATATCATGGAGAAAAAACTCTTCATTTGGGAGAACTTTTTTTAATCCTTAAACATCTTAAAGATTAATTTACTGCTATTGTTAAGAGTAAAAACTAATTATGATGGAAAAAGCCTTTTTTTACGTTACCCACTTACATTTTTAATGCCTTGAATGAAGGTGAGAAGTTTTTTAAAAACACTTAATTTTAACCAGGATTTGTACAAGAATAAAAAAAAATAATTTTGTAATTTTTATGAAAAAATCTGTAAAATTGCATTTTCTCATTTTCAAATCAATTTATTTTTTAATTTTTGTGTGATTACAACATTTCAGAAGTACAATTATATGCCACAGAATTGGTTGAGTGATTAGATCAATAGAAACTATCCATTTTTTCTTTGCAAAGAAACAATTCTATATTCAAGGAAAGCGATTTATTATTTTATTTTTAACATTAAGTAAAAAAAAAAATACATAGTCTAAAGTTAATCTAATTATTTAACTTACACTAATAATAATTATGCATTTCCATTAAGAGAGCAGAAATAATGGTCTATTTTTTAAAAACCAGTATCAGTTCACAGTTTGCACATTCCATTTCCCTATAGTTCATTAGTAAATATATTCACGTAGCAGCTGCCCAAAGATAATTGAAAAATATTCAAATGAACATAGGAATTACCTATTCAAATTATTTAATTTACAGTTAGAAAAAAGTACCAGTGATAATAATTTTCTGAAAATATTGGAATTGTGCTATAGCATTGATTTCGAATGAAAGGTAAAAAAATAATAATAAATAAAATATTTTTTATATAGTTATTTATAATTTAGGGCAACTTTTAATCAAATAAAAGCTATATACATGCTCTAAACATAATGAAATATAATGCAATTGTAGAAATAAATTTGGTTTCGTATACATTTAACAATACATTGTATTTATCAGTACATTTTCATAAAATTTTAAATGTAGATACAAAGTGATCATATGAAGAATCTATCTATATAAAATTTTAGTTCATAAAGCATTTGTACTACATAATGAAGCACTGGCCGCAATTTAAAATAATCACCTTCTTTTATATTGAATTCTAAGCCATACTAATAAAACTTTTAGATATTTTAAAGCAATTATATATGTTTGAAGACAATTTTAAGTATGGATTCTTACATACACTGGTGAAAACAATTAAAGGGACAAATGGTTTTTTTGCAATAAAAAAAAAAAAACTAACAAAACAAATGAAGCCAAACTTAACCAAAATATCACCCGATATAAGACTAATATATGGGAAAACAAAAGTGGGCACAACCTGCACCCTAAATAAGGAAACTGGTCACGCGTCCAGCACAGCAGCTGACCGACACCCTGTCAGTCAGAGGAAAACATGTCTAATAGGGTGTATGATCACCTGTAACAGCTACACAACTCTCGCATCGGCGTTTCATACTGTTTACCAGGGTCCTTATCAATCCCGTGGCAACTGCACCCACTTATGCAAGTGTGGCACTGTGGCAATTGCACCAAGGCACCCTTGAGCCCATCAATGGTCGTTGCAGCTGGTCTTCGAGCTGCAATTGATCGTTCAAGGGTGTCTCACACGTGTTCGATGGGAATAAAGTCAGGGGACATCGTAGTTCGTTGAACCGTTCGTTCTCCATTCGTTGAACATCTACCGATTTGAGGCATTCGTCCACCACCTGAGACCTATGTGGACGGGCGTTATCGTCCATAAAGACGAAATCTGGTCTATATGCTCCGCCAAAAAGCCTCACATAGGGTGTAAGGATCTCGTCCCTGTACCGCTGACTTGTCACACTACCTCTATCAAACACATGATGGTCGCTTCGACCATCTGCCATGATGCCTGCCCAGACCATCAGACCACCTCCACCATAGTGATCCTTTTCGACAATGTTACAGGCCCGATATCAACTCCTGGATACTCTCCAGAGGAGAACACGTTTCGAGTCGCTGTCCAGGCTGAATCGCGACTCATCACTGAAGAGAACCTGCCCCCAACTATCCACTGTCTAAGACAAGTGTTCTCGGCACCATGCTAGAAGGGTCTTTTTGTGGTTCACAATCAAAGTGATGCAGGCTACAGAGCGCCTGGCATACAGGCTACCTGCATTAAGTCTCTGGGTGACTGTTATCTCTGAAATGGAAGTTCCTGTTGCATTATACAGGTGACGAAACAGTTGTGTTGCTGTCGCGGACCTATCCCTTTTGGCTAGAAGTCTCAAATAACGGTCTTCAACCGACACTGTTGCCCTTTTGCGGCCTTAACCAGGTCGGCGGACCACTATTCCTGTCTTTATGAACAGTTTCCACAGAGTGGACATCAGATTTCTCGGAAACCCGACGTCCAAACAACAGGTTGCCTGTGATTTGCCGGCCTCGAGTCTTCCAACAATCCGCCATCTTCTGGCATCATCTAGACGATGACAACTAGGATGGATAAACAAAGAAATTAAGAAAACAATGGATTGGGTTATGCTACGATATTTCAAAACGTCCTTATGTTACAAGCTTCGGCGGTCAAATGAGGCACCCCTGCACAAATGAGATCGCAGCGCCACTGCATTATGACGACACAGACCACTGCATGGCAGATGTGTCCGCGTGAAGCTTAGCTATCATCTGATACCTTATTTGCGTATAGGGATAACTTATTTTGTTTTGTTTTTTCAAAAAAACGTTTGTCCCTTTAATTGTTTTCACCAGTGTACTTCATATTCCTTAATTGTTTACCAATTTTTCAGATACATTCAAAGGAAAAAAGCATCATGCTGTTTTAATAAATGTTTATAATAAAGGAAAAGGAAAGTAATCGATCGTAAATAATATCTACTATTAAATTATACATAGATAACTTATACACAAGAGCTCTGGGGGAAGTATGTACACCTTACCCACGGCTGATGGTTTCAGAGAACTACTGAGAACAAAAATGGCAACAAAACCTTTTTTAATTCCAATTTAACAAACCTTTTATCCAAATGATTTCAAATTTGGAATATGGCCTTAACATTCAACATACAACCCTTGGCAAAAAGTTTCCGATCAGTGTTATCAAGTTTATGATTTTTGCATTCCAAAGCATATATTTCGCGATTCATGAGCATAGGGGCGTTTTGCAATATGCCAAATAAAAGAACACGCATTAAAATATAAATGAAAAGTGAATTCAATATAATAATCATATAATTTATAATAATACTGCAGGCGAAAAAGTTTCCTCGTTTGAAAAAAATATTCGATCAAGACGGAAGTTGGAAAATAGTAATCGATCACTGTGGAATCAAGTTTTAAATTTGCATATTCAAGACAGATAAGAGTGCTTGCGCATGCGTAAGATATCTGAATCCTATTTAACAGAAGAAATATTCCAACTGCGAGATTAAAAGCACTCCTGAAGGGCTGGACAATGGCTCGTGTGATAAAACTGTCTCACGATTTAAAAAACCGCATTATTAAATTGTTGCAAGAGGGAAATTCACAAAGGAAAGTGACTGCTTTATTAAATTGTGCTCAAAGTACTGTATGCGATATTTGGAAAAAATATCAGTTGACTAACAGCGTGGAAAATTTACCTCGAAGTGGACACCCACTAATGACAACGCCTAGGGAGGACAGAAAACTTGTGGAAAAAGCAAAAAGAAAGCGGCGAGCAACCTCAAAACAAATCAATGCCGAATGGTCTAAGTATAACGTAAAGGTATGTGACCGCACAGTTCGTAATCGTCTACATGCAGATGGATTTAAATTCTGTAAAGCTAAAACGAAACCTTACTTGACATAGAAGCATAGAAAAGAACGCTTGCAATGGTGTAAAAAACATGTACAGTGGCCACTTGATAAATGGAATAAAGTTATTTTTAGAGATGAATCTCGCATATTTGTCGGAACAGGTGATGACTGTGGAACATTTGTTTGGAGGAGAGTTGATGAAAAGTTCAATGATACGTGTGTCAATACGAGGACTAAATTTTAACCTGCATTTACATTTTGGAGTTGTATGACATCACAAGGCGTCGGCAAGTTGTGTATTGTGTTATGTACAGTAAACACGGGAGTTTACATTGACATTTTAGAGAATTTTTTTATTCCCAGCATCGATCAATTATTCGGTGATCAAAATAATTTCTTATTTCAAGATGACAACGCAGCTCCCCATCGCACCAAATCTGTGAAGAAATTTCTACAAAATATAGGTAATAATCCAATTAAAACCATGGCTTGGCCGCCCAATAGTTCGGATCTTAATCCAATCAAAAATCTGTGGAATAAATTAAAAAGAAAAATCGATTTTCGAAGGATCACAAATGTCATAAAGCAACGTAGAGCTGTAAGGGAATGCTGGTATGAAATTGCTCCCAATGAGTGTAAAAAGCTTACTGAGTCCATTCCACGAAGAATTTCGGCTGTCATCAGAGCTAAAGGAGGATTTACTAAATATTGATTACAGAGATCGGTTATTTTTTTCCAAATGAAAGCGTGATTGGATAATTTTTTCTTTGGTGTTTAAATTTCAATCACCATTTTTCTGTTTATAAATCGATGTATAATGATTTTTCTTTATTGCATGTTGTTGTTCATTATATATAATACAAATATATTATCGCTAATAATTGTTTAATTTTTATGAAATGAGAATAAATAATCCTTACTTACAAAAAATGGTAGTTGTTGGTGTAATGATCGGAAACTTTATGCCAAGGGTTGTAGATCGCAATAATTTTGTCAAAAATTGTTGTCGATATCAAAATTAAACTTTAGTGCAGATTTTAGTCCCGTAGATTACAATAAATTTATCAAAAAACTTTGCTAATACCGAAATTAAAGGTTCAGATTTTTGTCTGTAGACTAAAATCTAAATTAAAATTTAAATTCGATATCAACAACAATTTTTCACAAAATTATAGAAATCTACATTGAAAGTTAAGGGGACAGTTTACCTTTACAACAATTTTTTTGAAAAATATGATTCAAGAATTCGCTGCATTTCAATGTTCAGCTAAAAGTATATTTTGAAAAAAAAATTGCATATTTTAAAATTTTTTAAATGTTTTAAAAAAATTTTCATTTTTCAAAATCCTTTCTACTTTTTTAAATATTCATATTTATGCCCAATTTTTTAAAGACTTTCAAATGTGTATTACACAAGACCGCGCATACATTTTTAGATACATCTAATATTACATTTAATGTAATTTTTTTACTGATATACACTGCTCAAAACAATGAAAGGATATTGAGGTTCTGGATGCATCTTGCGGCTAGGAAATTGTTTAAATGATTGATACATGATCGACAGACGTGGCAGGCTATATGATAAAAAAAGTACGCATGTTTGGTAGAAAAAATGCATTGTATTGAGCATTTGGGTACAAAAGGGATAAAAACACAATTTGTGCATATGAGAAAAAACGAATAAAAATGGCGTCTCTTTAAAAAAAAAATCGATTTTAGTAGGGTGTATGGTTTAACCGGATGGCCAGCAACGTTGAACACCTTTCAGATATGGAATCAATGAGGCTAATAATCAGGAGCTTGTGTATTCTATCCCACTCCTCCAGAAGAGTTCTTTCCAGTTCTTGGAGAGTATGTGGGGGTGGTAGGCGGACAGCAACTCGTCTGCCTAGAATGTCCCAAACATACTCTATTGGGTTCATGTCCGGAAAAGACGCTGGCCCTTGCAGTCGTATGATACCTTCCTACAAAAGGAAATCATCCACCAAGTGAGCACGATATGACCTGCAATGATCGCACAATAACATGAAGTCATCTCCAATTGCTGCGGCGTAAGCGACTGCAATAAGTCTGAGGATCTCACCCCTATATAGACGACATATCAGAGCTTCATTTTGAATGATGTGGAGGTCGGTGTGTCCATCAATGGCGATGCCAGCATTGGCCATCACCCCCCCCCCCTCCCAAAATCAGACACTTCCTTGCACGAACACATAAATATTTCGGTTTGTTCCTTTAGAGCCGAAAAAGTTTTAGCCGAAAATCATTAACGGTGGGAAATGTAAGGGATCATACAGGATTCGCATAGTGTGAACGTTTAGTTCTGAATCCGAACAAAATCACGAAGAGTTGCTCCATTCTAGCCCTGTCGGGTTTTCTGTTGCGGGTCATGTTCCGGCAGACCTTATTGTTTTATTGCTTTTTTCAACTTAGCTCAGTATTATTTTACTACTTGCATTGTATCATTTAACCAATAAAAGTGTAACCAGACAAAAAGATCTAGAAATTTCTGTCAGAATTGTCTTCTCTCAATTAAAAAAAAAAAAAAAAAAAAAGTATAATTTAAATTTATAACCAATGATTAGTGAAACTATAAAAATTTTCTATGGAATGAAATCTATGTCGAATTACTAATTTGTACGAATTATTTTTTGAATTCTTAATTTTTAAGCATAATTAATTTATAAATTCATAATTAGTGTCGACGGTAAAAAGAGAATTATAAGCAACATCAACAAAGTAAGTGTGCTGTGCTCCAACTGCTGTTTTGTTTTTAATTGTTTTAAATTATTTTCATGAAGTTTTTTTATTAAAAAAATTTTTGTTTTCTGAATGCCATGTGGCTATTTTTGGAAAATATTTTTCTGATTTTCTGGCGTCTCTCTGTGCGTTACAGAAATTTTGTGGCGCTTTATCTCTTTTTAACCATTAAAAAATTTTTAGTTTTTTTTTTTTTGTACTGTTTCCTTATTTACTGATTTGTTTCCTTTTGTTTTGTTTGCCAATTTTCACATGAAAATCATTTGAGTAATACTTTATTATTTTAAACATTTTGGCAATCAAATTGATTTTTGGCTGAAAAAATAAAGTCTTGTTAAGAAAAGATTCCCATGTAGAAATACTTTACTTGTTTAATCTTTCAAAGTTAGTTGGAATTGATTGAAAAATATAGGCCAGTGAAATTGACACTATGTTTAAAGGAAAATATAGATTTTCATTCATAAATTTAAAGTAAATTAATTAAATTCATTGAATACATTTGTTTTTCTTTTTTTATGTTCTAAGATTAAAATTCTACTGTTTTAATTTTATGAAAATATGCACAAAACATAAATTTTTAAATTTATTAAGAAAAATATTAAGAAAGATAGGCGAAAATTATGCCACTAATAACACAATCATGTTGAGAATCTTTTTGTGTACATTAAATTTAATCTATTATTTAATCTTATTTAAATTATTTAATCGGCATTTATTTGCATTATCTACATGTAGATATATTTCAATGTATGTGAAAAAATATGACTATAATGTTTTTGCATGCGTTTAAAATTCGGGTTTTAAAAATATATATATATATATATACAGAGTGGCGAGTGGTCAGGGAAAAACACAGTCAAAAAAAGAGGGAACTGCCAGTATTTTCTTAAAGAAAGTTCTTTAAATAATTTAAAGGGATTAAAGAAGACGAATTTCTCTTTAACATAATACTGGTATTTAACACCTTTTTCGATTGTGTTTTTCCCTGACCACTCGCCACCCTGATATATATATTTTCTCTATTGAATATCACATTACTTTTGCATAAATAAGCATGCATTAAAGATTCCAATTTAATATACTTTATGAAAACATTTCTATTTTTATTTATCTTATTTAAGCTATGGCAACAAGAAAGAAAATGGAAGATAATTTTACAAATGTACCATTTGAAATATTTATTCCAATAATGAAATATTGAGATTTATGAAAATGATAAAGAAATTAAAAAGGAACTTATATCCTATTCGCTATTTTGAATTATATTTTGTAATATAAATGATATATTTTTCTTCATTTACTTTTAAGGTTGGTCGGTTGGTCGTGATTATTACGGCCAATTACCAGCACGAGGAACATGGGCCCTAAGGAGTGGGGGTCTTTCCAAGGGAACCTAACCCGTATTTATGCAATGAAATCCAAGGTTCATAGGAAACCACGAAAACTCCGAATGGTTAGGCCGACGGACGCGATTGGATTCATTTACATAAAAAAAAAGTTATAATCTTGATTATTGTCCAAATTTTTATTCCAGGAAAATATTAGTACGCATAAATACCAGTTTAAGCCTAGTTAGTGTCCTTTTTATGAAGCCTTCAGACAATTGATACATTAAACAATTTGGTACATTAAAAATATATATTTTTTTGCTTTTACTTGGGTTGTTTATTTTTACAAATCGATTGTTGATCATACTACAGAAGTTTTTACATTTAGTTCATACAGTTTTAATTTACACGAATGAGTTTTATTTTCCCCCTTCCCCTCTTCTTTCTTCGCTGTGTCCGTGTTTATATACAAAAACATTATTAATCAGTTATTTATAAATACATTTCACAAAAGCGTATATTTTTATCCTTACATGTGCATATACGTCTTTTTGTTTGAAAAAAGAAAATCAAAGCACTTTTTCAAGCAATTTAATATCTTGTTTTTCAAGGAATAACCACAAGTATTTATTCATTATTTACTATTTTGTTATATTGAATTCATTTGTTAAAATGGTTCATTTTTACAAAAAGTTTGACTATATATATATATATATATATATAAGAGCAATAGAGATCCATGCACAAATAGTTCCAAAATGTTTAACATTTATTTTTTAAATTTACAAAAGAGAAACTTTAAGAAAATTAAAAAAGAGAATAAATATATGTAATTTAATAAAAGAAAATAATCATAAAAAATTCTTTAAAAGTTATTCTAAAGTCTTTATACAAGTTATGCAGCCGTTTAAACATTTTATTCATGTAAGGGGAAATAAAAAATAAAATTTTGATAAAATTATAAATTAAGTTTCAATTTAAATTATTTTTTATTTATCTTCTAAAGTATATTTAGACGACTAAACTATATGTTTATATCACTTTCACTAAACCTATATTATGTATTGAAATGTATTTATTGAATAATGTGGTTTATCTTTTGCGCCATGCTATTCGAAACCTTAACAAAAATTTATGTAAATTATTTCATTGCGTCATTTTATCCATTCGCATACATTTAACTTAATTTGGATACTATGATGCAAAAAAAACATTTACTTATTAAGGTTAATCCAGTTCAAATAATCCAGATGGTGTCGGTCGACATTTTTAATATTCCTAATCTTTTAACAAAAACTTCTTAGTTTTCTGTGTTTAAAAACACGACTAAATTTTTTTTTTTCATGATATAGTTTTTTTGGAGGGGCCATTTTTAACAAACTACAGTCATTTTTGAGCGAAAAACGTGTTTTACGGAAAATGCTGTAACTGATTTATTTTTCTACCTATAAAGTGGAATCAAAAACCAAAATGTTCTGCATAAAATTGTCGACATTTTATGTAATTATAAAATATTCATTAGACTAAGAATTGTCGACATTTTATGTAATTATAAAATTTTCATTAGACTTAAGGATCTAGGCCAAAAACATGCTTAAAAACCGGAGAAATAAAAGGTCAAATACCGCATTACGCTGCCATTGTTTTTTGTGAAGGAAATAAGACTCAATTTAAATATATTTTTTTTTTTTTTTAGATCTCTTATAGAACTACTCTTTTTTATAAATTTCATTCCTGAAAACCGTTTTCCCGTTTTTGTATAGCTCATCAAAAACTGTGTTAAATCTGCTTTTGGCAATTTTCAGTAATTAATATCTCAAACAGGACTGACTAAGAAATTCTGAAAACTTAGGATGATAAACATCTTTGTACTATAAAGTTAAATTGTAATTTTTATGACTGAGACTTAACTGGTTTTTGAATAACAGTTCACTAAAAATGCACCGGCCCCTCCCCACATTCTTTTCCTTTTTGTTTTGTTCCAGATACATAGCATTAGAGTACTTTTTGCTTAGGTACGTTCAAATTGACGATAAAAAAAAAATTTACGCATTATTGCTTAGTTAAATAGGGCAGTGGTACCTTTTCAAAACTTTCTTGAATGGAGGGGGGGGGGTTGATTTTATTGTGCGCATCTGAGGAGCACCTGATACAGTTTTATTCTGACATTTTTTTTTAATTAGCCTAAATTCTAGCTTGCTAAGAATTTTATAAAATATCTCGTTTGCATACGCCGCTGCCCCTTGACTTTTACGCATATTTACCTTCCTCCCTGCCCCCTCCAACACACACACACAAAATAACGCTTATATGAATCCCTAATTAATCAACTTTATGCAATATTAGCAACTTTTATGAATCAAATCTAATAATCTTCCATAAAGTAAGAGTTATTCGAAAAGAAAAAAAAACAGTCTGTGTCTTTTGCATTTCAGTACTGTTAAAGGAAAAATAATAGTGTAACCTTTGACCTCGGAGATAAGGGTGGGATTGGGGTGCGAAGAACAGTAATGAGACACGTTGAGAGGGAGGGTGAATAGGAAATAAGAAGAAACTGGACTCCTTATCTCAGTTCAGTATTTTAATTTTTAACAGTCCCCTGTATTTTTCGGCTAAAATATTTTCGGCTTTAAAGGAAGTCACGGAATATTTCTACTGTCACGTTCCCTCCAGATAAAAATTCGCCTCTTATCAGAATGGACTGAAAAACGGGACTCGTAAATAAAAGAATATTGTGCCATTCATTTCTCTTCCATTTCACATGCTCTGTTGCCCGCTTCCTGCGACCGCCACGGTGGCTTGTTGCTAACATAACACATATCATTGGTCTGGATCATACAGGCCTACAGTTTGCGTCCGGTTTCGGAGGGATGAGTTCCATATCCTGTGCCGCTTGGCGAACTTGGCGAAAAAAATCTCGCCAATTTTTCATGATGGCGGGAAAACACCATTTCTAAATCTTTATGTTATTTATAAATAAATGATTTTGCATCCTTTTTAAAAATAGAACATGATGTAAAAACATAAATTTATAAATAGCATAAAGATTTAAAAACGAAGTTTCTGCGCCATCTTGGAAAATTTCTTCCGATACAATTACACAAATTTTAGCAGTATTCTAAATAAATATAAACAAATGTGCTTTTTGAGATGAATACTTGTTATTGTCAGGAGAGCTCTTCCCCCCTGAACCCCCCATTCTTAAAACATTTTCGACAATAAAAAAGAGACAGGCCAGAAACTTTTCATAAATTTCAACAATATTTCAAAAACTATTATTTTTAATGCAAGTAAAATCTCGCTCACAACTGCCAAAAAATATTATTAAATCATACAAAAAAATATATAAAAATAATTTTAAAATATTTACACACACACACACACACACACAATAAATAAAAAATACAGCAAGAATTTAATATTTACAAAAATAATCCCAGTTAGGGTCAGAAACAGGGTGTGTAAATACACACAATAAAACAATAACTTCTGAAAAAGCACATTTGTATAGATTTATTTAGAATGCTACTAAAATTTGTGCAAGTGCATCGGAAGAAATTTTCCAAGTGGCGGAAAAACTTCGTTTTTAAATCTTTATGTAATTAATAAATACATGTTTTTACGTCATTTTCTATTTTTAAAAATTGTGCAAAATCATTGAATTATAAATAATATAAAGATTTAAAAATGATGTTTTTCCGCAATCCTGAAAAAATTAACGAGACTTACTTTACTTTGACAGAAGCACAGAGTAATCCGAATGTGTGTCTGGCGTGGGGGCAAATTTGTTATTTAACTTGTTCAAAATTACACTGAGTAATTGTTCACGTGACTAATGAACCAATAAGCTTCAAGATCAGCGTTCTTCAAACCTTAGCGTCATCAAGCGGACTTTCCGAAAAAAAAACAATCCTAAAGCCTTTCAAAATCCGACGAACAAACGTAATCCAGATCGAAATATTTATCGCCAAAAAAGCGCGCCAAAAAATCGCCAAATCTTCCGGCACAGGATATGGGACCAGTCCCGTTTCGGACAGTTTGTGTCGAAATTGTGTTGCCAGTAGCCGGATGAAAGTGTTTTTGAAGAAAAGTGGTACTCATATTTTGTTGTCTTCGAGCATTAGCGTTAAATATCGATCTACATTGTGCATCTTTGCATGTCTACGACCATGCCCTAGTCTTCGGCCTGCAGTTCCAGTAAAAAGACAGTTCCAGATCCTAGAAATTACACTTTTTGAAACTCCAGTGGCTTCTGCTATTTCAGCTTGTATTTGTCCGCTCTCTAACCGACCAACAACCATCCAAGCTTCTGATTTGGTTAAAGGACCTCGTTGAGACATCGCACTCTTTGAAGCAAAGCACATACTGAATGTGGATCACTGTTTTCCGTTTTGTCTTTCCGTAAGTTGAAAGCCAAATTCCATTCGCTGCCGCTAAAGTGTCGTTTTTGACGTCAAACTCAAAATTTCAATACTCAGACGTTTGGAAATGAGAAAAAATTGTATTTGTGTCTATCTTCTTCCATTTTCGGCAAAACAAATTTCGCTTATACCGTTGTTTTATATAAGACTTATAATATCCTTCTCTTGAGCAATGTATAGTATAGAGTAAAACAATGACTGTTAACACACCCTCATATACTTTTATATAAAAAAAAATGAAGGCTAATTCTATGCTCAAATTTATCACATATATAGGAGAAGGTGGCCTAAAATGATCGTAACGGTCAAAACGATCCACATAGGTTTTCTTCACGACAGGTCTCACTATGTACAGGATAAGTGAAGAAGAAGCAATGTCGGTATTCAAACGATCGCAGTATTACGCGTCTGAATAGAATTCTTTGAAAAAGTGGGTTTTATATTATCTGTGATAAGATCAGAACTAACTTTCATATTTATTTACATATACAGTCTTTCATGTACAGAAATACGGCTTGGTTTACTTAATAGATTATGTTTTTAGATGTGAATTGCACAAGTTAAGTTTGTTATGTTTCTCGGCTTCATCCAGTTATATGACCTAAAATGGACGGCCATGTTGCCGGGTAAAATGATCCATTCTGTGGATACTTTTACTACCACATTATTGGCTGAAAAAAATCCGATACCGGTTCCTAGCCATCATGGGAGCGAAATGTGCGACTGCCCCAAACCTTTCTCTTTGAATATACGTATTATCCAATCGTCTCCAAAGAAAACGTAATCAAGAACTTCGAGAAAAAGGAAATCGATAGAAAGAGCCATTTAACGAGCAGTCCTTATAACAATCAACTGAGCTTGGAAACGAAAAATAGAGAACAGAAAGAGACGATAAAACAGGCTGCAGCTAAGAAAATCCAATTAAAATATGTTAAATCTAAAAACGAAATATCCAGAAAAAAAGCCCTGCCGGCCCGGCCTACAGGCGGAGGTAGATTTCGAAGTTAAGTGTACTAATTTCACCAACAAAAACTAAATCATGATTAGAGATAAATCCACTTTAACAGTTTTATCTGTCTGCTTTTGACGAGTTTTTATTTCATTTTTATATAATAGCTGGTTTTTTCAGAATCACGTTAAGGCGGTTTTCAAAAAAATACTTTTCCATGCTCAACAACTCGAAATTTTCTGGCATAATTCCAGATTCATTTTTAATGGAAAAAATATGAAACCTGCTGATGTGATTTTTGAAGAAATTTATAAGCGAAAAGTGTTCTTATTTTTCGTTCAATTATTTAAAACTTGATTTATAAACAATTATTTTCTCAGTAGGACAATATTTTTCATTTATAACACAATCGCTTCGGGAAATTATGTTCAAAATGCCCACTTTGACATCATTTTTTGAAATATATTCTGCCTCTATCAAAAAATCGGTCATTACGGTACATTACATAGTTTCTGAATAAGAGAATCTACCAATTGGATGCGTTTCCGGGCAAAAATTAATTTAAAAATGAGTCAGAGAATAAGCAGTTTGGATTTGAATATACCCTTAATAAGAATATTTTTTTCTTCAACCACTAGGTATTTTTAATTTGTTTTTTCTGTAAGAATTGGTATTATCAAAATCTCGTCCATATAAATGTTGTAGACAATATTAAGAAGATATAAAATCCCATAAATTTATCATATATCTTGTGAATTGACGGAGTTATGGATTTTTTTCTTCTTCAACCCCCCCCCCCACACCCACCCCTGTTTGTTTTGGTTTTTAATTTACTTTTGCGGTACGAATTGGTTCTATCAAAAACTTGTGAATATAAAAGTTGTAGATAATATTAAGGAGATTTATAATGAAATTAATTGGATTTGATATCTTGAGAATAGACGAAGTTATGAATTTTTTTCTCCCAAACACCCTATTTTTCGCCCCTTGAGCCCATTTTAATTTTATCAAAAATCTGTGATACGTATATTTTTGCCCTATTTTTAGAAGTAATAAAAACTTTAAACAGATTTGATAGATACAAAAATTAAGAAGTTATGGGTTTTTTCTGTTTTCACAACACCTCTTCCTATTCCCATCCCCCTGGTCTGATTTTACCCATTAACGAACCTAACCGAGATTTTATGCCCTTTGATTTTATGTATCAGTTTGGAAGAGATTTGTGCAGAACTGTGGAAGTTAGCGTGTCCAGAAGAAAGCGATATATATATATATATATGTGTGTGTGTTACATTATTAGATCTAATTCCGCGATTTCCTTATCTATTCTAAATTACTACTTTATATTCACTAAATCCTTATTCTTATATAATTGCTATCGTTAACTATGTTAAATTCCCTTTAATTTAATGTCTCGCTTGTCTAAATTGCTTAAATATTACGCTTTTAGTGTTCTTAAATTAAATGTTCCATTTCCGCGCTTTTTTCTTTCTAGAATGTTCTTTTAGTTTCCATTTTTTCTTTCACGCGCATTTCTTAGGTTATCCTTTTTCCATTCATCTTCATCCTCTTGCTCTGTCCGCACTCTTTCCATGACGTGATATTCTTAATTAATCATTGGTTGAGATCGCGGTCTGCGTCATATATGTATTCCTACACTTGAGGAAGAAAATGTCGATGCTCGCTGTATTTCAGCAGATTTGAGTCGTATTTCCAGTTTACATACCATCCCCTGGTCACCGTCCTTTTATTCGATTATCTACAACTTTGTTTTAGCCCTAATTACTACTATGGAGAGATGGCTAATACTCTTGGTGGAAACTGCGCCGCCGAAAGATGTTCTAATAAAGGGCTGAGCTAATATTATGTGTTGCTTCAATTTATTCTGTCGAAACTTCACGGAAAGATGTATTCCATAGTCTTCACTCAAGGATTGCAATACAACTAATTGTTATACTAATATAATAGGATCTAATTACCTGTTCTGACCACTTCTATTACTGCTGGATGTGATCCACAACTGCTATCGAGACAGCCAGTACGGCATTTTCAACGATAAATTAATCCAATGTTGCTACAATGCAACATTTAGCCGGCAGGATTTAAGACTTCTACGCCCCTCCAGAATTTATGAAGCAGGAACGCAATACTTAACATATAGCCAGCAAGAATTCGAAACATCGAATGTCAACAAAAATGTCCAAAAAGTCTCACTTCACTCAAAGACGGTCTCCAGGAAGAACAAAGTTTAGATAATCTTATAACATCATTAAAATAAAAAAGAACAACAACAAAAAATGTTGTTACTGCCCAAATAAAGACACCATTACGTAAGTAATTTTAAAAAATGATCTCTCTTTTATGTTGAAATATTTGATGTTTATTCTGTGTTATTGCATTACTATTTGATTTTATTTTATTTGATTATTAATTCGAAATAAGTTGAGTTTATTTTTACTACCAAAGTATATGAGCATTTAAGCGACAAGTGTTTAATTTAACTTACGTAATCGGAACTATCTGAGTTTATTTATTGCATATTAAGTGACAGAATGTTTTGAATTCTAAAGATTTTATTAATGTTGTGTTAAATTATTATTTATTGTGAGATTTTTATATTTATGTTAAGCAATATGATATATATTTTAAGGGATATTTTGTAATGCTTTTGCGATCTGGAGTAAAAGTTCGATAATCCAGTTTTATTACGTGGAAACAAAAAAGTAAAATGACTGAAATTAATATTGTATCTTATGATCCCGATTTGGGAATGGACATCTAACAATGGTAAACATATTTTGATAATTCTTGCAGTAAACAAAATGATACATGGAAATTTGAAAATATTTCAAAATATTTAAAGGGAGAGGCCTGGAAAATTTAGATCAATGAGTGCGAAAACTGTGACAGTTATGCTCAAATTTCAGAGATTTTAGTAGAAAAATTTATCAAAATTGAAGCTCCTAAATTTTCTGATTTTTCTTCACTAAAATTAAACGATCTAAAATATTTGGAAGATTACTTCCATAAAAAAGTAGAGATAGGAAGAAAACTAAAATTATGTGAGGCAATCATAGTACAGGGTCTTACTGATGGCTTAGCACCACAGTATCAGAATGTTTTAATTGTAAGTTCCCCATATAATGCCACAGATTGGTATAAATTAGTCAGGCAACTTGTAGTCATTCCTACCTCTAATCCTAATGCTACAAGAAATACCCTTTCAAATGATAGATATTTTCAGCAGAATGCTAGATCTTTTCAACCCAATGGCAAAACTTTTCAGCAACATGCTCGACCTTGTCAACCACGATATGATGCTCCCAGAAATTGGGTTCGCACTCCAAATTTCAACCCCCCTAATACTAACTTTAATTCTAATTCCAATTTACATGGTTCTAGATTTTCGAATCATACATGCAGAGCAATAATTTTCAAAGAAATTATCCATCTACACCTTATAGAATTTGTTCGAATCAAGGAATACTTAATGCATTTCACTGGGAGAGTAGTTGTGTTTTTAATGTTAACCCTTTACAAACTGATACTACTTCACTCCCCCATCACAAAATACTGATAGTGTTTGACAATTAATTGTATCTGGTTATACGAGAAAACATCAATTACCTTTTGTTGTGGATACTGGTTCTACGATTTCAATTTTACCACTTCATTTTGCACATTTACTGAATGCTAAACTTAAGAATATTTTTCCTGTTAATGTTGGTCAAGCCAAAGGCTTTGTCCAAATTAAAAAAGCTTGTGATTTATTTATTAGAATTGGTAATATTGAACAATATGTTAATTTTCTTGTGTCTGATACCGATTTAGAGTATGTAATTTTAGGATTACTAGACTGTGCAAAATTTGATTTGAAAATTAATTATGCTAGTTGTAATGTCACTCAGGGAGATACTGTTATAAATTCACGTATAACCTGAAACAAAGTAAGATCTCTTCACTTCAATGTTAGAATATCAACACATGCAACCCGATTATGGAAAAACCATGGCTCCTAAATCCTTCGCGCAATCTAATAATAATAATTTAAATTAATTGCGGAAATAAATGCTATATATAATGATAACATAAGGGAAATGTTAAGGAACTACTTAGATATTTTTTCTAGAAACAAATATGATGTTTGGAAGATAAATATTGAGCCACAGCGAATTTTTTTAAACTCTGACCTACCTGTATCTATGAGACCTTATCGTACATCGATAGTTGATGGAAAGGAGATTTCAACCCAAATTCAAACTTTGTTAAATGCTGGCCTAATAAAAGAAACTACTAGTCCTTATTCTCCCGCTGTCACATTAGTAATGAAACGCGATGAAGGCAAAAAGACAAGATAATGTGTAGATTACCGAAAATTAAATTCCATAATGAAAAACGATGCAGAACCCCTTCCCCGTATTGATGATATTTTAGATAAATTGTGTAATGCCCAGTATTTTTCCACATTGGATTTAGCCTCTGGCTACTGGCATATTCCCATTCACCCTTCAGATACAGAAATACTCGCTTTTACTACCAATTCTGGTTTATTTGAGTGGAATGTTCTCCCCATTGTTGTAAAAGTTGGGCCCTCCATATTCAATAGAATTCTTAGAAGAATCCTTACAAAATATAAAATTGATTTCGCATGCTATTATTATCACGATATAATTATTTTTTCTTCTTCCCTAACTGAACTTATCCAACATCTAAACAAAATTTTTGATTTGTGTAGGGTTGAGAACATAAAACTTAAACTTTCTAAATGCAATTTTGCTCAGAATAACATTAACTTTTTGGGACATGAAATTAAAAATGGAACCCTAACCCCATCTAATGCCAATATTGATGTAATTAAAAAATTAAAACCCCCTACGAATGTTAAAGAACTACAAAGAATTTTTGGGATCAGTTAATGTGTACCATAAGTTTATAAACAAAAATGCCGAAATTAGGAATTCTCTCACTAAACTACTTAAGAAAAATGCTTTGTGGGAATGGGGTACTGAATGTCAAAATTCTTTCCAAAAGTTGAAAGATGCACTAAAGCAAAACACATCTTAAAAATTTATGACCCTAAATTACCCCTCCATATGTTTGTTGATACCTCACAGGTAGCGGTGTGTGCCGTACTTAAACAACCGGATGATAATGGGTTTTTACATACAATTTCTTATTACTCCAGAGGATTGAGAAGCTATGAACGAAACTACTTTATTACGGGATTAGAGTGTCTTGCCATCATTGACACCTTAGACAAATTTTACCATTATTTCCACGATGTAAAATTTACTATTCATACAGACCATGCATCTCTTGTGTGGCTTAAGAATGTAAAACACCTAAGAGGTAGACTCTTTAGATGGTCTTTAAAACTGAGTATGTTTGAATATAAGATAGAGTATTTAAAGGGATCTACAAATGTCGAAGCCGACATGTTGTCCAGAAACCCTATTTCTCATTTTAATCAACCACTAACGTTTTTGTTAGATGTTAAAGAGGTACTTTGAATGCAGGAAAGGGATAATGTGTGCAGAAAAAATTACTTAAATGACAATGGATTAATGATAATTAAAAGAAAGGGCTTTAGGAAAATAGTAGTCCCTATGTCCTTGAGAAGAAAATTACTTGGAATTGCTCATGAAAAATTTGGTCACCTTGGGATTCAAAAAATTCAAAATCTAATTTCCCCCAATTATTATTGGCCTGATATGACTCAGGATATAACTAACTTTGTAAAGCATTGCGATGTTTGTCAGAAAAACAAAAAGCCTAGACAGAAAAAAATTGGCATATTGCAAGCTGTGCCTACCACAGATCGACCTTTTGAATGTCTTTCTGTTGATACTGTGGGAGGATTCAACTATTATAATTCAACTGAAAAATATCTTCATATTGTCATCGATCATGCAACCCGTTATGTGTGGGCATTTTCCTCGAAGAATGTCACCACCGAAACCTATACGAATTGTTTAAAACAAATTTTTAATATTCAAACCCCACAACAATTATTCTGTTTTAATCAAATTTCTAATGTTAGGACCCCTCAAAAAAATCTTAAGCGATAGGAATGCGGCCTTTACTTCTTCCAGGTTCAAAAAATTTTTGAGGAACCATAATATTAAGCAGCGTTTAACCTCATTGCACCACCCACAATCGAGTGGTAAATGTGAGCGAGCTAATCAAATGATAGTAACTAGGCTAAAATATAAATTGAACTCTACTACCTCTACAATTCCTTGGACTAGACTCCTTGCTGAAGTTGTAAATTAATACAATAATACCCCCATTCAATAACTAAATTTCCTCCTGCTTATTTACTGTTTGGCCAATTACCCTATGATTCCCCCCTTCAACAAACTTATTACCCTCCTGTTAATGAAGTACTTAAAATCGCAAAAGTGCGAACAGATGAATTCCATTTAAAAAGTAAGAAATATTATGATCAAAATTATGTTGAGCCAAAATTTGAAGTAGGTGATCTCGTTATTTATGAAGAATTTCATTACCCAAATACTAGAAAGCTTTCGCAGGTATTTTCTGGACCATACCAAATTCTTCGAAAAGTATCCGATGTAAATTTTGAGGTCGATAGAAAAACCCCATGAAAGAGACCGAAATAATTCATGTTTCAAAATTGCGTCTATATCGTCATCCTAATAATTTAAAATTATCTCACGAGCAATTAACACAACAACAGCAGCAGACTCAAGTTAAAACACTAACTTAATCTTAACTTCCTATAATTTAATTTTTTCTAATAAATTCTTCATTTAAAGCTTAAAGTAAAATTTATTGTTTTCAACATTACGGATGAGTTTTGGGAGACGTTCCAAGAGTTTATCTGTTTGGAAATTTGTTTAAATTAACTTAGTTATGCGGGCATAAATTGGTTGAATTATCTAGAGTTCTAATTAATGTTGGATTATAAACTTAAACCAAAAAACTTAACGTTACTTAATTTATTACTTGTAATTAAAAACTTAATATTACTTGCTATAAAAAATTAATAAAAACCTAATCAATATTCTTTCAAATGATTTAAATATTACTCTTAAATTAAAAGGATTATCTTAACGATTCCATTTTATCAGCTTTTACAAAAAAAAGTATGTTTCATATTTTAATTTCCGTATCCACTAATATGAAGGTTATTGCGTAAGCTTGTATTCAGGATTAATTTACAAGTTATTCAGGATTAATTTACAAGTTATTCAGGATTAATTTACAATATCTTGATACCTTTGAAAAATGAGATGGTTGCGACACTTACTATTCGAATTGCAAGACTTTAATGATAATTTTCTTCTGCTATTTTTTGCTTTCTTTACCACGAAAGTCAAAAGTCATTTTTATTTTGTTGTTAACGTTTAGATTTTATTCTTTAAGGTAAAAGTAATTTACAGATGCGAATTGAAAAACACATTATAACTTCCCTTTCCATATTTTTTTTTATTTATGAATTCTTTTTTATTCTTCATTTGAGTGTACATGTAATTCCTATGTGTCAGATACACGGGAATTAGATTTAACGACTCACATACGAATGAATGATGTTACGAGATATTTATAGATATGAAATTATTATGTGATACAGGATTAACATTATATTATTATATAAAAAGATTTAACATTCTAGATTGATTGAAATATAGTAACTTGAAATACTATTACTAAGAATGTATTGAATTAATTATGTAGAGATTTAAATAATTTTGATGATAACTATACCAAAAATAAAGATATACGTTGCTGAAACAGTGATGATGATTTAACCCTTGTAAGGACCTATGAAGACATTATGAGTGAGAGATTATGAAATGACCTATCAGGCCGATGCACCTGATAATTCTTCATTTCTGGTCACAAATCATTACTTTTTTCCGAAAACTTATCTAAGATTAAAAATAATACGAAGAATAAAATTACGTAAGATTTAACAGTTGTTGTGATTGATACTGTTATTATACTGAGAGAATACAGATCTAAATAATGAAAAGACCATGGCAAAAACTACTTAAAGATATTACAGTTGTATATTTTCATTATTGTTGACAAAATATTTATTAACTATTGCTTATTAATTTATTTGATATATTATTATTATACAAGGTTATTCTTAGATTATTTATTTATTATTGTTATTAGTATTTAATATTATTAGAATTATTAGTGCAACATAGTCTGTGATATAAGATTTAAGAAACCATAAAAACTCTTATGAACTCTACAAATCCATATTTCAGTACTGAATAAAAATCACTAGAGGACATATAATTTAGTGAAGATACTGTATAAATATGGTCACATTGATAAAAAGAGATGGTTTTGAAAAATGTGTCACTGTTGCTAACTAATGAACTTATATTAATATTACTATATTAATTCAGAGAAAGCAAAATTTATGTTAATTTTGAATAATAACAAAATATTATTATGATTGTTTTTATTATTGGATATGTACTTATTACAGCAGTTTCCACTTAGACGCGATTTTTTTTTTAAATTTTTAATTATAATTTTTTCTTTCAAAATGAAATTAAATCTTTGAGCAATGCGATTTGGTGACTAAGTGACGGTATCATTATAAAGATGATGGTAAAACAAAGAATCAAAAATTGTAAAACGAGTATCTGCTTTCTCTCAATGAACTCGCAGGTCATCGGGACCTACTAGTTCATTAATTGTTTGAGGGGAGGGATTTTGTTACATTATTAGATCTAATTCCACGATTTCCTTGTCTATTCTAAATTACTACTTTATATTCACAAAATTAATATTCTTAAATAATCGCTATCGTTAACTCTGTTAAATTCCCTTTAATTTAATGTCCCACTTGTCTAAATTGCTTAAATATTATGCTTTTAGGCTTCTTAAATTAAATGTTTCATTTCCGCGCTTTTCTCTTTCTAGAATGTCCTTTTAGCTTCCATTTTTACTTTCCCCACATTTCTGTGGTTATCCTTTTCTCCTTCATATTCATCCGCTTGCTCTGTCCGCATTCTTTCCATGACGTGATATTCTTAATTATTCATTGGTTGAGAGCGCGATCTACGTCATATTTGCATTCCTACACTTTTCCTAATTTTTTCCTACACTTTTCTAATTTTTTTTAATATGAATTAGGAATTACGAAATTAATATTAGAAAAAATTATGAATTGCAAACCTAAAATTTTTTTGATAGATTTATAGTTATTATATCCTACTTTATGCGAATACTCAATTTCAAATTTTTCTTCCAAGTAGCTTTGGATTTATGCTTAAAAAACGTCAAATAGACGGTTTAAGGGGCCGTCTGTAATGCGCAGAAAATCATAAATAGAAAAAAATATATTTTACTTATTTTATTGAAACATTTGGGCTGTCAAGAGCCAAAACAAGTGAGTGAAATGGTTATATTGGCAAGAAATAGTGCATTAATAGAAGTGACATAGTCATTCTATAGCATTTCAATAATCGACTACCGAACTTCAATTTCGATAAGGCCCTTAAACTAGATTCATTTAAAAATAATTAATTTCCCTAAGAAATTTCATGAAAATTCTTATTTAGGCTTTAATGTCTCACTTGTCTAAATTGCTTAAATATTACGCTTTTAGTATTCTTAAATTAAATGTTCCATTTCCGCGATTTTTTCTTTCTAGAATGTTCTTTTAGCTTCCATTTTTACTTTCCCGCGCATTTCTGTGGTTATCCGTTTCCCCTTCATATTCATCCCCTTTCTCTGTCCACATTCTTTCCATGACGTGATATTCTTAATTATTCATTGGTTGAGAGCGTGATCTACGTCATATTTGTATTCCTACTTGAGGAACAAAAAGTCAATGCTCGCTGTGTTTCAGCAGATTTGAGTCGTATTTCCAGTTTACATACCATCCCCTGGTCATCGTCCATTTATTCGATTATCTACAACTTTGTTTTAACCCAAATTACTACTATGGAGAGATGGCTAATATTATTTGTGGAAACTGCGCCGCCGAAAGATGTTCTAATAAAGTGCTGTGCTGATATTATGTGTTGTTTCAATTTATTTTAGGGAAACTTCATGGAAAGATGTATTCCATAGCCTTCACTCGACGACTGCAATACAAATAATTGTTATACTAATATAACAGGATCGAATTACTTGTTCTGGCCACTTCTATTACGCTATTACTGCTGGATGTGATCCACAACTGCTATCGAGACAGCCAGTACTGCATTTTCAAAGATAAATTAATCCAATGTTGCTATAATGCAGCATATATATATAAAGATAGATAGATAGATAAAGTTTTTTACTGAGGGTGGTTTTGGGTTCTAGGGGTCATGATCGGTGTGGATCTGCAAAAATATTTCAGAAATTCCAACATAGGAGAGAATGTAATAGGTAGTATTTTATACGAAATCTACCTAACAAGCAAAGAAAAGAACATGAAGTCAAAGTAATGACGTATTCCCATTAGTGTTTCCAGTGGGCTACTTTTTTAAATTCAGATTTCTTGATTGGCACCCCTTTTCTGAAATGGTAAAGTTCCCCTTGTTTTTGCGTTAATATGTCATTAAATAAGGCGAATTTTACGATTTCAAAAAAGTGGTGCCAATCAAGAAATATGAATTTAAAAAAACGTAGTCCACTGGCAACACTGATTAACACTGGCAACACCCATAAAGAAAAAAAAGGGTGCTTAAAAATTAATATTTGGAATAAAGTGAAACAGATTCAGTAGATGAACACAAGTGTATTTGTCGTGATGAACTATTTGCCTCCTCTGCAGCAGGTGAAGGTTTGATCTCGAGACACAAGTATCGTAAGTGGGCTTAAAATGCATGCGCGGGGATAGATGAGAATGACGATTATGTGTATCTCTGCGATATGTGCTTAAATATTTTGAGTTTTAGGATGGGGCGGAAACAGGCATTATTTAACTTATTTATGCGTTTATTGTCGGCTATTACTTTTGGATAATAATTTTCAAATATTCCATTTTATTAAATTATTTGAAAACAACGTTTAAACACACAATAAAATAAGTAGATTTGATCATACGTATACGTTTCGTGAGTACTAGGACTCACATCCTCAGTGTAAAAACTTTAAAAACAATATCCCCCCAACTGCATGTACGGTGAAAAAACCCAAATGTCAAAACATAATACCAAAAGACCATCAAGTTCTAACAGCCAATGAAATTAATGCAGAAGTGAAGTGTCGTGATACAACAAATCCATCCAGAAAGTTTAGATGTATGGTGTACTAGATAAATCATTAACCAAGGAGTCTTTAAATTTATGGATATGAATAGCCTCAAAAAAGTCTAAATCCAGAGGAGTAATGCATTTCTTGATAATGGTAGCTGAGTCAAAATTAAAATTATGTCCCTCCCCCAGCAATGAGAGGCGATACAGGATTTCTGTAATTCTTTTTTCTTTACATAGTTTCTGTGTTCATTGACTCTGTAACGGAGTTTTCGTTTAGTTTGTCCAATGTAGGACAAACCACATTGGCATTGAATGTTGTAAATGCCTTAATAATTATGAGGAGGAATTTGATCCTTAAGTTGGGAAAAATATAATTTACTAACCGGTTTAAAAACCACATTAAAATCATAATGCCTTAAGATATTAGCCATTTTAAAGCTAATGCTATTATAAAATGGTAAACTGATAAGGTTGGAAATGGAAACTCCAGTAACAGGAGAATCAAGATTATTAACATATTTATTAAGACTATGAGAAATTAAATTATTGATATAAGATAAACTAAAATCTCGATCAATTGCCACCGATCTAATGTAATTTAATTCTGTAATAAGTGAATTATTATCTGAACAAATTAAGCGAGCTCTATTAATCAAATAATGAAAAGCCGAAGCTTTTTGGGAAGGGAGTGACGTGAATTGAAATGGGGGGGGGGGGAGTGTGACAGCAAAAGGTTTACGGTAAACGCAAGTGTCAAAGGTGTTAAGCTGACGTGTAACCAACACATCCAGAAATGGCAATTTATTATCTATTTCAACTTCATAAGTAAATTGAATGACTGAATCTATTGAGTTTAAAATCGTTAATATATTGTCAACAGAAAATAGAGAAAGGTCCAAGAGTGCAAAAGAATCGTCTACATATCTCCAATAAAATGGGAAGTTGATAAGGTTAAACATTTTAACCTCAAAGTAATGCATATATAAATCTGCTAAAAAAGGACTAAGGGGATTACCCATTGCTAAACCATCCGTCATAGCATAATATTGATTAGAAATTTGAAATGAATTTTGTTTTAAACAAGTACTGAATAACTCAATAATGTGGTTGATTTCATAATCTGTGTAATGAAATTCTTTTAATCTACTAGTGAGACTTTGTAGTGCACCTTGAACTGGAACATGGGTGAACAGAGAAGTAACATCAAATGAAACCATGCGTAAAGAGGGGGAGAAGGTGAAGTTTTTAATCCGATTAACAAAAGAACTAGAATTCTTAATAGTGTAAATATTAGAACTTGAAAGGAATGAAAAGCGTTTCACTAAATATTTAGCAAGAGGGTATGAAGCAGAACCGATATTGGATACGATAGACCGGAGGGGAACACCAATTTTATGAACTTTAGGCAGAGCGTAAAAGCGACTGCAGTTAGCACTAGACGGAATTAATGACATTTTAATACTGTCATCAATACAGGGAGAGGTTTTTATAAGTTTTCTGGTATTTCTTAAATCACTGTCAGAAGGATCCCGATTTAATTTAATGTATGGGCCGGATTGTAAAAGATTTTGCACTTTATCCAAATAAGCTGTTTTATCCTGTACCACTATTTGACCTCCCTTATCAGCTTTAGAGATAACAATGTCATCATCGATTTTACAGAGAATAAAGCTTCTTTAAGATCCTTTGTTATGTTTGGTTTGAAATTCTTAGAATTGTGATCAACTGTGTTTTTAATGAGAACCCTAATGGACTTTGAGAACTAGATAGTTTGCTAAATTTGAAACCTCTTTCAACTGGACAAATAAGATTAGGTAAATCTGGACGTTTGCTAAAAGAAAAATTATAATTAAGTATTGTAAGTAACTTACCGTAAACCTTTTGCTGTCACACTCCCCCTCCCCATTTCAATTCATGTCACCCCCCTTCCCAAAAAGCTTCGGCTTTTCATTATTTGATTAATAGAGATCGCTTAATTTGTTCAGATAATAATTCACTTATTACAGAATTAAATTACATTAGATCGGTGGCTATTGATCGAGGTTTTAGTTTATCTTATATCAATAATTTAATTTCTCATAGTCTTAATAAATATGTTAATAATCTTGATTCTCCTGTTACTGGGGTTTCCATTTCCAACCTTATCATTTTGCCATTTTATAATAGCATTAGCTTTAAGTTGGCTAATATCTTAAGACATTATGATTTTAATGTGGTTTTTAAACCGGTTAATAAATTATCTTTTTCGCAACTGAAGGACCAAATTCCTCCTCATAATTATTGGGGCATTTACAACATTCAATGGCAATGTGGTTTGTCCTACATCGGACAAACTAAACGAAAACTCCGTTACAGAGTCAATGAACACAGAAACTATGTAAAGAAAAAAGAATTACAGAAATCCTGTATCGCCTCTCATTGCTGGGGGAGGGACATAATTTTAACTTTGACTCAGCTACTATTATCAAGAAATGCATTACTCCTCTGGATTTAGACTTTTTTGAGGCTATTCATATCCATAAATTTAAAGACTCCTTGTTTAATGATTTATCTAGTACACCATACATCTCAACTTTCTGGATGGATTTGTTGTGTCACGACCCTTCACTTCCGCATTAATTTGATTGGCTGTTAGAACTTGATGGTCTTTTGGTATTATGTTTTGACATTTGGGTTTTTTCACCGTACATGCAGTTGGGGGGATATTGTTTTTAAAGTTTTTACACTGAGGATGTGAGTCCTAGTACTCACGAAACGTATACGTATGATCAAATCTACTTATTTTATTGTGTGTTTGAACGTTGTTTTCAAATAATTTATATTTTCACACAAGTTCTGTACTTACTATTCTATTTTATTGTTTTTGCCAAATTCTTTATGAAAGTTTTTTTTATTTTAAAATTTACATAAAATAAATTATATATGCTATTTCATTGTAAAACTTATTTTATTTCATTATGTCCTTTATTTTGCTGATAAAAAACAATTTACAATTATTTTTAAATGAAGGAACATTTTGCTTTTGGTTGAGGTAAAATGATCCTTTGGACACGTTTTCAAAATCTAATTTTTTCATTACTCAATTTTGGTTTAAAATATTATTAAAGTATGTTTCTGAAGCAAAATATAGTGTAAAACATATTAGCATAGTACCAAAGTTTTATTTAAACAGTTATGTTATTTTATAAAAGTTTTCCCCTTAAGGGGATCATTTTAGGCCACCTTCCCGTAATAAAGAACATGTACAGAAAAGATTAAATCTCTATCTCAAATACAAACTAATCCTTGGCATTTTAAAAACATGAAAGTGAAGAAAATGTGAACATTGAGAAAAAGCTTTTTAAAGTTTTAATTTGTGTGGGTAATTGCGCTGGGTGTATTAACAAAATTTTCAATATCTCGCGATATGTTTGCCGTATGGGTAAAAATGATGTGTCAAAATATTCATACTTAAACAGGCTTTCATTTAATGTTTTAAAATATCGAATTTTTGATCAATTTTGAGGTAAACTATTCCCTGAAACCCACGCACTCAGTATAAAGTCATTTGAATCAAAAGTTTGTTAAACTGGAATTACAAACGTTTTGTTACAATTTTTTGTCTCATGTTAAATTAATTTTATATTATTTATGTACATTTGCTAAAGTAATTCACTTATCAGGTTAACTATTTATATGAATATTTATATGAATAATAATAAATATATAGATAGAAAATAAAATAGCTTTTTGCAAATTAACACTTTTTACATCTTTTCCGGTTACTTTCTAAAATTCTTGTGTATGCGAAGAAGAAAGAGAGATCGCTCCCGTTTAGACTGTCGAAAAGTAAAATTTCTCTGTATCTATAAAACTAGTGATAGGTATAGCCGGTAAATTTACATAGTCATGTTTATGGCGTATCTGATTAATTTTATGGGAATATGTATGTCAAAATTAATGTTTTTGGAATATGAAATTATTAATAATATTCTCAATACGAAATATGTTTTAGAAAAATGCCTAGATGCTTTGGTTTAATTTACTTTTTTTATTAAAAAAAGTAACATTCCAATCACATGATTTTGGAGGGAATATTCAAAATCAAAATATATATCACATGGGTATAATGTTAGAACTCCCAACTTTCATTTTCGTCTAACTCGTTGAAGATTTAAGGGAAAATGCATAAGCTATATATTTTTATGGGTTGATTTCATCCTAGTAACTCAAATGAGATATCGAAATTGGTTGATACACGTTTAAAAGAAGTAGGAACAATTGTTTCTTTTTATGCAGATAATTTCTTTTGTAAAAAATGCATTCATATTCAAGAAGAAAGAATCATTCCCAGTGGACAGGTCTGTTTCATTTCTTCTAAGACAAAAGATGTCCAAAATAACAGGCGGTGACGTGTTCCCTCCTACCCCTCATAATTGTACAGTCGTAAAAAAAAGTAAACACTCTACAACTAAATCTACAACTAATTATAACAGACGAAAGGTACTGGTACCAAACGATTGGAAATAAAGTCTACTTTTCAATTATGTATGTAAAATTTGCTTAGAGTGCCATCTACTAATCAAAACCAGAACAAATTTTGTTTTCTTCAATAGCAACCCCCGATTTTTACAATATAATTTAAATATTCGGTTCAAACTTTGCCTAAAAACGAAATTTCAAGTCATTTGGATGATATTTTTTTAAATTATAAACATCCCAAATTTAGAGTTTCTAATGTTAAATTACATTTTCATATTTTTATTGATATCTCCTGAAATTATATCCTAGTGTGATAATTTTTGTGTGGTTTTAATACTAAAAGAAATCAACCATAAATACATTTAATTTGTAATTTAATTTTTTTTAATATGAATTAGGATTTACGAAATTAATATTACAAAAAAATATGAATTGCGAACCTAAAATTTTTTTGATAGATTTATAGTTATTATATCCTACTTTATGCGAATACTCAATTTAAAATTTTTCTTCCAAGTAGCTTTTGATTTATGCTTAAAAAACGTCAAATAGACGGTTTAAGGGGCCGTCTGTAATGCGCAGAAAATCATAAATAGAAAAAATATATATTTTACTTATTTTATTGAAACATTTGGGCTGTCAAGAGTCGAAACAAGTGAGTGAAATATTTATATTGGCAAGAAATAGTGCATTAATTGAAGTGACATAGTCATTCTATAGCATTTCAACAATCGACTACCGAACTTCAATTTGGATAAGGCCCTTAAACTAGATTCATTTAAAAATAATTAATTTCCCTAAGAAATTTCATGAAAATTCGTATTTAGGCTAATTGAAGGGTGTTGAATTTATTTGTTTATTTATGGAGTAAAACTTGGGTATTGCTAATGAAAATAATGCATAAACGGTCAAGTGCGAGTATTACTCGCGCTTAGAAGGTTCCGTACAAAAATTATATGAATCATTAACTGTATTATTTTAAAAAAATCCCTGCTAACAGAATTATAAGACTTTGTAAAAAACTATACAAGGCAGGGTATAGCTGTATGTACTAGAAAAGTATCAATGGTTATACTAGAAATGTTCAAAGAGATATGAAGCCTACCCTAACAGCAAATAATGCTTCCCCGAACCTCCGCCGAAAGTCCCAACTTGACTATATTTCGTCCTGGAGATTTCATTCTCCGGGGTCGGCAGATATGACTTCTTGTCCGCAAGGCAGATCACCTTTCGAGCATCGCATCCCGACTACAATTGAATTGATTTTGTGTATTAGTTTTCGGTAATTTGGTCACTTGGTAATCTTTTACGGAGTACAATGCAATATCATATGATCTTTTGCCGATTAGCTAATGATATCAAATAGAAGAATTTGTACGAAGCAAAAATGGTATTTAAAACGCAAAAAAATTCGTTTGAATTCAAAAAATAAATATTGTTGATTGGGAATATTTTCCACTATAAAATGCAAATATATTTTCATAACAAGTATGCAACTCATTGAAATGTTAGAAATTTTGTTTTGTTTTAAGTCAAAATATTGCTGTTAAAAAATTTTACAATAAAAGTTACAATTATTTTAAGTTAAAATTAATTTTCTATTATAAAAGGCAAATTAAATCACATTCAATTTTAAAATGATATTCTCGCTACTTCTACTATTGATATACAAATATATTTTTTTAAATCTTACAAATAATAATTAATTGTCGTTTTCATTACAAGATTATTTAACAGCAATATTTTGACTTTAAACTAAACAAAATATCTTACTTTTCAATTAATTACACTCTCGATATGAAACATTTTTTTATTTTACAGAGGAAAATATCCACATTAAACAATATTTACTATTTGAATTAAAACGAACTTTCATGCATTTTAATCAATTTTTGCATCTTACAATGTGAAATATTCTCACTTAACATTACGTCCTAATAGTGAAAATCATCATTTAAAGCATCTCATTATACTCTGGTTATATATGAAAAAATATCGTTTTCTCTTACTTTTAATATCTAAATAACTATTTTAATTAAAAAAAAATTGGTCAATCTTTTTTTTTTTTTTTTTTTTTTTTTTTTTTTTTTTTTTTTTGCTTTAAACGGTATGAAATTAAAATTTTCACCACCTGAAGAAAAAAATGATCTATTTCTTTATAATACAATTTATATAATAACATTATCTGTATAATTTCTAAGTAAATTCATTTTTAAATCAGAAACTTATAATTTATAATTAACAAAATACATTTAGAGCAAAAAAGTTGTTGCTGTAATAGTCTAAATTTCCTGTATTGTCATGCTATAGTATAAATTTCAGCAATTATACTTTTCAATTTACTGTTTATCTAAATCAACAAAACAGCAAATATCTCTAACCTTTTATCAAAGTATAATTTTTAGTACGAATGTCTATACGTAATTATTAAAAAAAAAGAAAGTAAAAAAAAAAAAAAAAAAAAAAAGCTTTTAAATTGTTAGTTTGCTTTTACACTAAGTGTCCCACTGTCTGTAAATTTTAAAGAGATTTAAGTTTACTGATTTGGGAATAATTGTTTATTCTCACCAAAGAGCATTTCTTGGAAAGTATTTCTTCTCCCCGTATTCCTTCGGCTGTCCGTTTACAAATGATGTCCTTGAAAGGTGAAAAGCGTTTTGAGCAGCAGTGAGATAAGATATTGCAGGGGATTGGAGAGTTTTTTCACGTGACACATATCCCCTGCCATCACTGCAAGGGGAATCTTTGCTGCGAAAACAAACAATAACACCCCAATAAACGGATTCAATTTCCATTACTTTCTGATTATAGGCCGATTACATACATACCGATATTTTCCCGATTAATTGACTTGGAATAATAATCCAATTTCCTGCCGAGGTTTACCCTAGACATTATCTAGATAAATCGCTAGATTTTGTTCAGACGATATTGTGTGAAGCCCTCAATTCGACTACGGTTCATTTTTCCGAAAATTCTGGTATTAGGCCGAAATTTTGCCGATATCTCTTGCTATTAGGGTAAATAATATAAAATGTTTTTTTTCGGCATAACTCTTTTTTTTTTATCTTATCCTTAGCTGCTAATGATGAACTTAATTCGGTACTGACAATAAAAGTAGTGATATTTAAACTTCATTTGGCCTTTCGTAAAAATAAGTTTAGCGTAGTAGTAATCTTTTCTTTTTACAGTGTATCTAAAACAGTGTATCTCTTGTTCAAAGTTTAAACTTCACATTGTGCTAAGCGCGCTTCGAAAGGAGGTCACAAAATTGCAACGCCGCCTTTGTCCCTGATGCGTTTTTGCGGATGGGTTTTTAATTAAAGTTTAAAGACACGGGAGGCGTATTCAGAGATTTATTCGATACAACTGGGCGCAAATCCCATAATTTTTATGTGATTAACTCTAATTAAATTAGTCTGTTTTTAACAATTTGTCGTTTATTGCTTTTATACAGCTACTGGAAATTGCATTACACAAATATATCATTAAAAGTTATCTATGCTTTAAAAGCCGATGGCCAGAGTACGCCGCCCCTGTCATTATGTATGTCCAAATCTAACGTATTTTTGTAACGTATTATGTTCATGAGCACTATAAAAAAATATATTAAATATAGAAAATCGTTAGAGTTAACAATTAAAAAAAAAAAAAAAAAAGTTTCTCACCTATATTCTGTAACCCGGAAGTCCGGTTCTATCCGCTTGTTTTTATATGTTTTAGAAATGGCCATTGGTTTTACAGTTCAAGTGTTGGTATACTCCGCAAGTGGAGTAAAATTAATTTTAGTAATTCAAAGGATATTCCTTGTTTTTTACTGTAAAAAAAGAAGGTAATTTAAAAAATTTGTTTTGCAAAATAATTATGAAAAAAAAAACTAATTAAATATCTCATTAAAGCGAGGCAAATATCTTATTTTTTTAAGGAAGTGGTGCACACTAGACAAGTCTCTAAGGAGTATTAAATGTTCATAAGAAAACAGAAGTAAGTTTGCTGTAAAATGAAAAATAGAACTAAAATTATATAAAAATGTGTATAAAAAGTATACAAAAAACCTCTCTAATTAAAACCACAGCATTATTTTGCTTTACAATGTGCTAATTGCTAGTCTTCCTGTGTTATATCAAGGGAGCAGGGTTAATGGAATTTCATTAACTTCTTTTTAAAAAATTTCTATTCAAGAAATTAAAGATAAAGCTATAATTTTATCTTAGAACATTAGTCACGTTATTTACTTATAGAGATCAGTTATTTAATTAAAGGTAGCGAAATGTCTCATATTAAGGAACTGCTCTGGAAAAAGCAACTGTTTAAAATTTTTATTCAATGTGTGTTTTAAATTTCGTATTATTATTCTTAAAATTTTTAAAACAGGCGTATACTATTCCAGGTGTTTTATAAATGGTGTATTTTTTACAGGGAAATTTAAGATTAATCATACAGATACTTTGAATATTTTAAACCTCTATAACACCTAAGTCGTGCGAGAAATACAAAGTATAGAATTTCAGATATTGTTAATTTTTATTGTCATATACATTTAAAAAGATATTTATTTATTGGTAAGGTTATCATAAATCATGCAGTACGTAGTTTAGAAGTGCTGAATGGTGCATTATATTTTAATAAGACATACTAAAATCTTAATCCGTTGTATGTATAGAATTTCTCATTAATTATCTTCTGTCAGTGCTACATTCTAAAAACTGAATTTACATCACAACTTTGTAGAAATAAAAAATATAACTTATTGTTCTATACAGCATTATGTTAGTTCAAATTAATTAATTTAAGTTTAAAATCAATTAGTTCATTAAGTACACTTTTGTTGTAATAATCTGTTTTAAACTAGATTTTGTATATATGTTAGTATTTTGTTGTACACGATATAAATTTCATAAAAGCTAATGGAAGAAAAAATATGAGCTTTTAATTATTTTTCATCGTTAGATTTGTTGAATTAATTTAAAAAACAAAATATATTATGAAAGCATATTTCTGTAGAAATACCCAAATTTTGATAGTAGCCCATATTTCGTCCCCTCTCCCAATTTCGTCCCCCTTAACTTCTCCGCTTCTGCTAAAGTGGCTCCACTTATGACGCAAGGCACAGGGGACGGAAGGTAAAAGCGGTCAGTGGTAAAAGTTTCGTTCGCCAAGACGCATACATAAATTAAAGACGCCGAATTTCCTATTTTTAGAAGACCTGAGTTCTTATTACGTCGTTTGTAGAACGTTATTTACTGTACTGTAAGTATTTATTTCATATTCATTGCATGTGTTTTACGTTAGTAAGTTGCTGACAGTAGCATGCAGTGGGTTTTGGGGCGCTCAGTTCATCTTACGGGAACTGAAGATCCGTCGTATTGGGAAGTAGCGTGGTCCCAATTTCGTCCCCCTTGCAGTCCTTATTTTCGTCCCGGGGACGAAATTAGGAATGTTTTTTAATGACAATTTTTTCCTCATGTTTGAATGGCTAATGTTTCGTTATTTTATTCCTCCACTGATAATTAGTACATTTCTTTGTGACTTACTTTAATGTAAATTAAATTACTTTTTCATTTAGAAATACATTTCGGTTTAGTTATAAGTTAAGCTTCGGCGTATTGGATTTTTTTGGGGGGACGAAATTGGGACCATTTTTTTTTTTTTTTTTTTTTTTTTTTTGCATTTTTTAGATACTTTTGAAAAAACAATTTTTCGCATTGTTAAAAACTTTTTGTACGATATTTGCCTATGTTTCTATATGCGTGGGTAGCTTGTCTATGTAAAATCTAAATTTGGTAGATTTTCACTGAAAATTTCAACTTCCAAGGGCTTAAAGTGACTGTGGGACGATAATAGAGCAAAATATATTTTACAGATGTTTAAAACAGCACAAACTGATATAAAATAAAGTCACAAAATGATATCAGATTTGGAAATAATTAAAAGTAATTAAAATTTTGAACTGCTACGAGTTTCAATAAAATATGTTCAAAGCATCCTGATTTATACTCTTAAATTTATATCTAAAAATTTAAATGTTTATTATTTTTACTTTCATCTAGACTGTTTTTTAGGCAATTACATGGACTTGTTTTAGAAATAAAATGACTATTTACTGAAATTTAAAATGTTCTATGCAAATGCATCAATAAATCATTACATATATCATAGCATAATTTACTGTTTTACTGTATTATACTTATTTATTAGTAGCATGAATGAGATGTAACATTGCAGGTTTTTGATTTTTTTTAAAATTATAATCAGAAACATTAATACACTTACAGTAAGTATAATAGTAAAGTATTAAATTTATGACTTTTTCGGAGAAAATGTATGAAATTTCGTGATTGCACTCTTTAAAAAAACACTGTATTTAAAAGGTAGTTAACTTTTCTATAATAATAAAGTAAGAAATCTGCACCTTCCCAAGTAAAATAATTTTTTTTTTATGTTATACCGTTCACTGCATTTTGTATTATTTATTATGCATGCCAATAAATTCCATTTATTTATCCATGTGCTATGCAATTGAATAAAATGCACCCTATTCCACATATGAGGCAATCAGATGTTTTAAGTAACACGGATATAGCACAGGTGATGCTCCATTATGCTACATATTTTACATTTTTTTTTTAACAAAAAGATAGCGGTATGAATAAGGAGTTAATGGTAAGATTTTCTAAAATAAAAAAATACCTAAAGGTAAAAAGTAAAATATATCTTCGTAACTGTATGATAATTTAATAATTAGAATGAGCTCATTACTATAATTATCACACTCTTCAAACTGATAGCGTGTATTTTGTGTGCGATCTATATAATTGAAAACGATAATAGATTTTTTACATTTATTATTTGTTTTTTTGGCTGTATACTATCAAAACCAAAAGCATTTTTATATGAAAAATATTAATAATGCATTCAAATAGTTATGATTTATTAATAGCGATATTATAGTATTATCCGCATGCAAAGAATTAATAGTCGAAGAAATCGCCAAAGATTTCATTACGTACGGCAGCATTTTTGATTCTGACAATTTCAGTGGTAACAGCGATTATTTGTTGAAATGTGATTTTGTGCTATTATTACGAGTATTTTATTAAATTTGTGTATTTATTTTTTGATGAAGTTTTAATTTCGTTATAACATATTAGCCGTAAACAAATGACAAACAATTTATACTGATTTTAGTGAACATTTTTTAATCTTTCGTAACGCGATAGAGATAAAGGAAAAGAATTATGCTGGAAATTACATCTTTAAAAAATCAGTAAATTTCGGTACAGTTTTCAAACAAATTGCATTTGAAAGAATTAATTCCTATCTGATGATTTAAAAATTGAAAATGTGTGATGTTTAGAAGTTAAACAAATCGCAAACTTGGCGAAACAAATCGAGAATTGAAAAGCGAACTTGATCAATTGAAGTAAAATGTCAAGTGTTGCCACCATAAATTTGACGTCAGCGTTACTCACGACATTCTTTTTAATTAAAGATTTTTCACCCTCTCAGCTAGTAACAACAGTTTTTTTTAATTACTTTAGAAGATAGTCATAATACGGTCTATTGAAATTTTCACCAAGCTAAAGTGAGTCAATTATTTCATACGTGTGTATTACATGTATAAATTACCTATTATATTTTTGTTGTTCAACTTTATGATGTGATATCCGCATTATAAAGAAAAAACATGTTCGTCACTAACGCTGACGTGAAAACGATGATAGCAAAGACCTGCGCTACTGCTTTAAGTTTTTATCGGACATATGTTTTCTTCTGAGTATCACAAAAATTCATTTTTACACCTTCGAAAATCACAAAAATGCATTTTTAAATGGAAAGTTTTTAGGAAAATTGTGAATCAATTAACTGATTTTTGAAGGATTTTTAAATAACTTGCAAGCAGGAAGTTTTTATAATATATCTTAATAATAAACATTTATTTGTTACAATAATATAAACTAGTATTTCAGTAAAATAAATAAATGCGTAAAACTAAAGAAAAAGTGTCAAAGTCACCACTATTTGCAGTCGATTGCCAATGGTATCTGAGAAAATTCACTTTGTAAATTCTTCTGAAACTTTGCATATAGACAGATTATAAACGAGATTAGGACACAGGCTACGTATTTCATTAAATTATGTAGTTTTAAATACATTTTAAAATTTGCTAAATTAATTTGGGCTATTTTTATGCATAATTGATATATTTCATGTAAATATGCTTTTTGGTGTATTTGATCAGAAGTTAAAAAATTATATTAAATATTAAAAATATAGTCGAGTTTTCAATTAAAAATAGTTTTCACTAATGTTCTGTACAATAAATAGTAAAGTCTGTTACCAATTGATCCCGTGTTGGATCAATGGTATTTATAATTTTATATATTTTAGAATGTTTCAACAAACTTTAAAGGACAGATGCTAAAATATTTAATGAAAAAATGTTTAATGTTTTTATGCAATTGAAGGAATAAAACAGCTTTAAAACAGCCATAAAACAGCATTTGTTAATAACTTTTCCCCGAAAACATGCCACAAATCTATTTAACGATCTCTTATTGGAACTGAAAGCACGTCGTGATTCGCCAACCCTAAGGAACGTATCTCTATAGAGGATGATTAACTGCAGTTTCAGTGAATAGTGAGTAATGGATATTTTTTACTTTTTCTAAGGAACTTTTTCCAATCCCCTCTGAAAGAAGCATCTGTTACCTTGGTAACCCAAAAAAGAGATATTTATTCTGTCTGGCAGGAGCTTTTGAAGTTGATCTTATAGTTTTAACAGAATAATAGGAAAAAGTGGTTGAAACATAATCTAGTTTCTGGCATAACAACATGTTTCTTGCTGAAAACTCTTATTCAATATTATTCCTGAGACATAAAAGTGGGTTATGTATTTGTCGTTGAAGGCAAAGGCAAACCAAAATATAAATTTTACATTGAAGAAAATTGTAAAAAACTGTAATAATACACTTTATTTTCTGGCCTTTTAAGGGATATAACTAGCAAGTTATGTTACCTGTATAAATTACCAAGCATTGTTGGTATTTGATGTTCTACAACTTTGTTGTAGAAAATTCCGCCATATCTAAATCGGATTATCATTTTAAATAATTATATTCCAAGTTTGAACATTAAAAGTGTTGTTATCGCATGAATAACATCGGGTACAGTTGTTTTACCGTATCATAATTTCATCATTATCTAGTTAAAAATCTTATAGTTTTAAATTTAAACCTTTTCTTAGCAAATATTGATCATCTTCATGTTTTTTGTTGGCCGGATATTAATTTTCATTATTTTTCAAATTTAGAATCCGGATAGTTCTCATATTCAATTCATTTGCTAGTCACGGGTATATAATGATGGAATTAGATATAGAAATGAAAGAATTTATGAATTACAGCATCAAACCAAAAACGTACCAATAAAAGGGCTAATAAAAAGTTTATATTAATGTATTATTAAAGACCTAAAGTTACAACAAATAAACTTTAATTTACTAGCAATTAAATATTATCATAATATGTATAAACAATTGAACAAACTGTAATAAAATATTTCAAATATACAAAATAAATAGCACATTTAAACCGATCATAGTGTAAAGGTCACTTGAAGTGAGAAAAAGAAGGATGTAAAATTTCAGTGGTATATGTAAAGACGACACATTCATATTCCATTTCCACTGGTAACTTGAAATGTAAAGGATAAATCCAGCTACAAATGAAATATATATGCTGAAAGATTCCGAGCATAAAAAAAATAGTTTTCAAGTTCCTTTATTCTTAATGGAAAAAATAACAGTAGAAACTTACAAAATTTAGTTTTGTCACATATGCAGCCTTTTCTGAAAATGCCAGTGAAAAGGCCAACATCCAGCAATTCAATTTTTAAAATGACGGAAGAACAGATATTTGATAGATACACTATCCCATAACCATTGTAAGTCAACATGATTTACACAAGCATAAAATTTGTAACAAGAGCTCTAAAAAGCAGTTTTTGTCTGTGACCGCAACAATGCAATAGATCACCACAAGATTGGCTATATAGTAGTAATGAAAATCATCCATAAAAATATACATTTGTTTTCCCTTTATGTTTCAGTATTGCAGTTAATGAAATTAAAATCTGTGTTATTAATGAAGTTATTCAAATAATTTTCCTATAGCTTAAAGGTTTTTTTAATAAAAACGAAAGGATTGATTCCAGGTATTCAAATCCACTATCGAATTTTATTGATTATTTTTAATAATTACAATTATAACCTATTTACTATTTCCTTATAACCATTTGACATAATATAATAAAATACTGCATATTATTAATTTCAAGTTGGTGGAATCAAAATTATTAAACATATTATCATTAATAACAACAAGGAAGAAAATTAATATTCATGTCGCATTAATTTAAGAAGACAAAAAATGCACTTAAATGGCTTTGTTAGAGCATTACTTCGTGGTGGCAATAACAAGTCCGTAGGCATATTTGCGCTTACCGATTCATCACGATAGGAAGTACTATAGAAACGATAGTAAGTACTATCAGACTCCGATACAATGACTTGTGACTTACGCAACTTTGTGACATGCTTTTCAACCCAACCCACGTTTTTTCTTTTTTTTTACAAGATCAGATCTCAAAGATTTAACAAACTAACAGGTTTGTTGCGGATCAAAAGTGTTCATCAGTAAAGAAGTGTCATGGACAATTTAACACAACTGAGCCTCGCAACTTCAGTAAACCGAAACTGGACGGGGGAGGGAAGAATAAACGCTTTTCCAATAATCGATCTTTAAAACATTTCAAGTTACTGTCCTGTAAACAAACCTTAGTTGTGTTTAGATTTTACACATGTGTCTGACTATCAGAGTTCGTGTTTTCTGCCCTGTAAACACAAGATAGACATGTCTACGGTAAACACAATATAGGACATTGGAAATAGGAAGACCGGGACGGGTTTTCATAAAAATCAAACATTTTAATTTTCAAAAATTTATATGTCCCTTCATATAAAACAAAATTACTCCACTGAAACTTTCTTATTTAGTGCATATTTTTAGTTTTGTAGATTTTCATAATTTTTGGTAGAAATTTACTTTTTATAATTTTGAAATATTTTGGAAAATTGTGACAACTTACTCCAATAAAGAAATGTTTGTCAAGTGTATAGGGTTTATTGCCACAAGGAAAATCTATGGCGTTTTCGGTAGGAATAAATAGTAGCGACTGGTAACTTTTTTTGGGGAGTACTGCTTTTGTTTCAGAAGAATTCCCTGTGTTTACTTTTGTAAGCCCTTTACTACTAGTATTTCTCAATGTTAATATCCTCCGTATTTATTCCTAAAACATTCTATGATTAACTAAACCAGAACTATTAGTATATAAAATTAATAGTAATATAGTGTTTACAAAAGTAAATACCCTGAAAAAATGTACACCAAACTCAAAACATGTAGTCACGAGCTCTAGCTAATATAAGGACTCAATATGATTTAAAAAATGTTAACATAAATGCATTATTTTCTCACATCATAAAAAAGTGCGTGTGCATAGCTATAAACTTTTACACATTTTTATCACTTAAATTTACTAAAATTTTAAGTTTATTTCACCGGAGAATTCGGTAATACACCGAATCAAAATTTGCCATAAACATTACTACTATTTAATAGTTAACTTATTCAATATTACTATTAAATTTACTATTATTATACTCTAGTGGTAAGAGAAAAGTTTAATGGGCGGCAGCCATGTGTATGGAATAGTATAAAAATAACATAATATGTTAAGAAAACGTTGAAATCAAACTAAATCATTTATTAGCCGAAAATACGGAATTTATTGCATATCCAGTTTTGAGCCATGTTTTGTTTATTTGCTTCTCTTACTTCATATTCCAGTATTCGTAGCTCCTTTGGACTGAAACAAAAGGAAATATTCTTTGCATGCAGAAAATATTTTATAAGACCATTTTCTGATCCAGCTGAAAATATGTACCGATATTTTACAAATCCGACATGTATTTATAGTACACAATTTATGTTCGTTTTTACATACATAGCTAACTTGCGATAGCTGATGCTAAAATCACGGAGAGTTAGGGCAATTAAAACGTGCTCAGGTTTGCGTCTTACTGCTTTCAGAACGCATCATGGAGTATTTTCCATACAAGTAGAACTCCTTTTAAATTTATTATCATATTAAAGAAAAAGTGAATTTGCTTCCTGAAGTGAAATAAAATTTAAATGTAATCTTTACGATGGGTTTTTTTTGTCACATGTTACAACCTGCCCCTCATGTTATCACAACTAACCTTGTTCGAAAAAGTTCCAATTTTTTAATTTTTAGAGCATTATTCACTTTGTGCTTCAATTATAATATAACATGTAAATGTAAGCTATTAGTTCACCATCAATGTTATGGTATCAAAATTGGGGAAAATATAAAATACTCACTCAATATGAAAACATTCAGCAGCGAAAAAAATGCCTTACAATAATGTTTTTGAATACAGGTTTAAACGAGTACTACAAGTGTAAATATTATACATTTAACACATCAACAAACAAGCATACCGATGAATTTATAAGCTGGCATAACTCATTCGAGGGAAGGAATGAACAAGTGGTAATCCACTTTTGAGTCTCAGCTAAAGCTATCTCAATACTTCTCCAAGTCTAAACAAGGTAGCGTATAAGACATACACCTTATGAAACAAAATCCGAAAACCAGTTTCCTTTGCTTGTAAGGCACGTTTCGAAAACACACCTAACTCAACAAAATCTTTACATTTTATAGTTTCTAAACAAGAACTTGTGTATGTCATTATCATATTTCATAAACTAATAAAAACACTCCAAATTCTCCATGCATGTTCACAACTTAAAAGAATTAATGATTCAAAAGGATTTATCAGATCAATCGCGTAGACCACATTAGATTATGAAGACGTTCATATTCAAGTGAAACATCTGCAATGTACCTTAATTCGCAGTAACAAAATCACTCTCACAACGGAAGAATATTTTATTATTTAATTGTGGTATAAAACAGAGCAAGAATTTCATAGAACTTACTTTTGCTTTCCCTGTTTCGTTTCAAACTCTTCAAGATCACAAGCTAACTGATCATGGTCGAAGTGTATTTGTTTTTGACGTAAAGGAAGAAAATTTCACTGGTTCTTAGAATATTTTTTTTCATAAAATGAGAAATACTGCGAATAAATTATGAATAATTCCCTCTTCAATAGCTCTGAATAAAAAAATAATAGAATTTTGTAATTTTGTTTTCATTCTTTCGAACTATCTTTTTCGTTTCTCCTTGCAATTAATTACGGATGATACATTTCGTTTTACTTAATATATCAACATATTAACTAAAAGGTTTTATAGATACCCCGTTAAGTCTCTTTTTCGAATGTAGTACAATAACAATCTACGACACAAACGATATATTTTTAATGAGAAAATTGTTCCTATCATAGTGAATTTACTGACATTAAGTTTTTTTCGTTTTATACAATCAAGCAAAAGTTGCAAATACTAAATTTGTTTTGAAAAGTTAAGTATATTTTTCTTTAACAGAGCTTGACAGCTTGTCGAAGATTTTCTGTCAAGTTTTAAGCAAAACAGTTTTTAGGTAGCTTTCATTACAAAAAGCTACCTATTGCAGCCGTTCGGAGGAAAGCGATTAAAAAAAAATTGGTACATTTTCATCGATCATGGCCCCCCAGACCCTGAAACCACCCTCCGTTCAAATTTTGATATATATGTATATATAGCCATAATATAATTACAAATGATCATCTATTTCCAATTAAAATAATTAATTCAATAAATTAATAAATTTAGCATCAAATTATAACAGTAACATTATACAAAATACAGATATATATATATATATATATATATATATATGATCTTTGTCACACTGTAACTCTCGGGGCATTTATGAACCTACACTGGTGTCCAAAATTAAGGACCAGTCACAAAATGCTAATTTTTAAGTAAGCGAATACTCAAAAGGAAATAATATAATTCAAATAATTACTGTAAAGGGAAACCGGATGGTCGCGTGTGAGCTTTCTGAAAGGATTGGCCAATGATCTAAGCATCACAAACGTTTATTACAACACGGAGGACATCACGATGCACAACACTAGCACATATAAATAACACTTATAACTGTCCCATTCCTCATGGGGTTTCGTTCGTTACTTTACGACCGGGAGTGTCCGCAGCCGTTCACAGGTTTTTCTTAGCTCACCTTCCTAGGTGAAGCTGTCCCAGGTTCTGCCTGATTCTCATCTTTTTGGCCACAGATGGCGCTTCTATAGGTGAGAGGGCGTGTGCAAACATCACACCTCCCCCATTCAAAGTTTTGATTTAGTCTTTAAAGACTAATCAAAATCTAATGGAACCTCTATAAACATTTTAGTAAACACACTATTAATAAAAATCAAAATTACAATACTTACTTAACATAAAAATACCTAAAAAAAATAAGGTACTATGCAATATGAAATTATGATACTAGTATTAATACGTTAGAGTTCTAGAATAAATATTTTAAAGTTCAAATAATAATGTTCAATCAATTAATGTCCACAAAAGTCATATTCAGAAAAGTCTTGGAGGTAACATATAATCACAAACAACATAAATCAAAAGTTTATCGTGAGTTTTTTTTTTTTTTTTTTTTTTTTTTTTTTTTTTTTTTTTTTTTTTTTTTTTAGGCGAAGTTTCTTTTATTTAAGTCCAATGTAAGGCATATAGTCTTCTTAATGAGTCCGCATTAGTGTGGAGTTTTTTACGTCGATAGCCTATGTGGGCTTGAAATCGCTGCAATGCCAGAGCCCACCTTTGAAGGCGCGCACTTTGGGATGCATAATCGGTCAAGAATTTCAAAGGGTTGTGGTCACTCACAACAGTTACTTGCAAACCATATGTATAATGTTCAAACATTTTTAGAGCGAAAATAACCGCGTAGACTTCCTTCTCTATAGTGGCATAACGTTCTTGGCATTTCGATAGTTTTTTGCTGATGAAAGCAATGGGATGTTCTTGGTCACTTTCATCTTTTTGAGATAGGCAAGCACCTATCGCGTACGATGAAGCATCTGCATGTATGATGAAGGGTTCTGTAAAGTTTGGTGAATAACAAATTGGCGTTTGGCTGATTGCCTGCTTCAGATCACGGAAAGCTGTTTCACACTGCTCAGTCCAGGTAATTTCATTAGGAGCACGTTTTTTTGTAAGTTCAGTCAATGGTCGGACTATTTCAGAGAATGTCGGGATATAGGACCTATAATAGGACAGAAGGCCTAATAAATTTCTGACATCTTTCTTGGATTTCGGCACTTCTAAATTTTGGATGGCTGCTACTTTCTCTGGATCAGGAGCATGTCTGAGTTTGTTTGAATCATCTTTAATTATCTTCGGGGCATTTTCGATTTCACAAAAATCGTTATCTTCAGCATATCTCACGCCTATAGGTGTTGTCTGAGCTTTTAATTCTCTGAATTTATTCGCGTGTAAATGCTTTATACTATTATCTGGCAATTGTACTAAATAGCTATAGGGAGATTTCTTTTCAAGTATCGTAGCTGGTGCTGTCCACCTAGCGTATATTTTGTGATTACTGTCTGGAATTAATACAATAACTTGATCATTCGGTTTAAATTCTTTATGTCTAGCTTTCCTGTTGTGATAATAAGCGTAAGCCTGCTGCTGATCCTTGCAAGAAATTCCAGCATGCTCGGCTGCTTTTTCTAACTTTATTTTCAGGTCATTTAAATAATTGGTAACTGAGCCTAACTGGCCAATTGGTAGAGGTGTTTCGTTGGTCCATTATGATTTCAATATGGAAAGAGGACCAGTCGGACACCTACCATATAAAATTTGGAATGGACTAACGTTCGTCGTAGCATTTGGTACCTCCCTATATGCCCAACACAAAAAGAGTATGTGTTTATGCCAGTTATATCGTTAATGCCAACTTCCGGCATTTTCTCTTATAACGTGGTGTATTATCCCTTTAAGTACCCCATTCCATCGTTCCACTAATCCATTCGACTGTGCGAACCCCGGAACGAAAAATCGCGGGGACGTCCCTAAACGTTTCATAAATTCTTTCGTGAGGGCCGAAGTGAAGTTTTTACCCTGATCGCTAGCTATTAATTTGGGAATTCCGGTCCGTGAAAATATCTGTAAAAGGGCATCGCATGTGGATTTTGCAAAAAGATCTCGTAAACAGACCGCTTCCGGCCAACGCGTGCACTGGTCTACCGCGGTTAGTACGTACATGTATCCTCCACTAGCGGGTTCTAGTGGGCCTATTATGTCTATATTTACAATCTGCATTGCCTCGTCAGGACGGGTAACTGGGGTTATTGGTACATTATCAAATTTATTTGATTTCGCTCGAAGCTGACAGGACAAACATTTGTCGCAAAACTCGCTCACATCTGTCTTAATCCCAGGCCAAAAAAAAAAGAATATTTTAATCTTTCACTGGTCTTTCGTTTTCTTAAATGTCCACCCCAGGGGCTTGAATGAGCGAGCTCTAGCAACTGCTTTCTACGTGGCTCGGGCACGAGCAATTGATGTACCGTTTCCCCTAAAATTTTGTCACGATGGTATAACAGATCGTGCTGAAAAAAATAATTATTACGCTCATTTTTGGCATCTGTCCAACACTGATTTAGTGATGCATCCATCTTCTGTTCCCATTTAAATTTTTCCGAGTCGTTCGTGAAATTTCTAGTATTTTCATTGCCATCGTTATCAATATTCTCGTTTGCATTTCCTATTTTAACCTGCTCGGCCTCCGTAGCAGCGCAAGCTAAATCTAAATCTACGGCGTTGTTTTCTCTCGTACGGGGCAAATTTATAGTGCTAAAATCATTTATTGTGGTGTCGGGTTCATTACTTTCGCTTATTGTGCTTAATTCCTTATGAGCATTTAAAGATAACACTAAATCATCAATTAAATTATCAACCATCGCGCACGTTATTACTATTTTTGGGAACATCCTGCAATGTACTTTATCTGCTGCTATGCTTAATGGAATGTTTATTAACGGTGCTCTTAACTCGTGTCCGAAAGCTGATTTAAGTATAATTGAACCGTATGGTACTTTAAAATGTTCCGGTACACAATCGCTCTTTATAATTGAAATCTGAGTACCGGTGTCGATGACCCCTCGCAAAATTTTATTCTCAAATTCTAAGTCTATAAGTTGGAGTGGTTCAATTAACTTTCTCTTTTATCGCACCCGTTCTAAATCAAATACATTCCGCGACATTACTCGGGCTGACAGCGCATTTTCATTCGTATTTTTTTCTGATTTATTACCCTTCCCAACTAAAGAATTACAAATTGATACGTGGTGTAATTTGGAACACAGCCTACATTTAGTTTTTTCCGTACAATATTTAATTACGTGTTTCCGCTTTAAGCACGCAAAACATCTAACCTCAGCTTTCAATTTATTAATTCTTTCCTGAACTGAATATCTGTCACATTTTTCAGTTAGATGATTATCTGACCTGCAAAACAATCAAACATTCTCTAAGGCAAACACTTCAGCTACGCCAGATGTCTTGTTAATCTGTTTACATTTCGGTAATATTTCTGATAAGTACTTTGGCCTTGAATGATCAGAAGATAAATTTATAATTTGTGTTTGTTTTTGCCTAGCCTCCAAATCATTTCGGATAAATGATAATAACTTATCCACGCCGTAATTCTCTTCAGAATTTTTGACACTTTCTCTATTGAACTCAAGTGATAAATTATATGGTAATGCTTTTAAAATTATCGGAGTCAACAATGCATCAAAACTGTCCGCTTCCATTTCTAATGACCTTAGACTACGAATCTGCGTTTGAATATAATTTACGAAATGACATGACGTCATGCGATTTTGTAATCGGTTTTAAAGTTAATAGCGTATTAATACGACTGGTAATAATTAAATCTTTCCTACCAAATTGTCTTTTAAGTAAGTCGACTGCTTCTATGTAATTTTTATCAGATAACGCAAAACCCGATATAGAATTATAGGCGCTCCGTTTTAAATAACTGAATAAATAATTCATTTTCTCAATATTTGAGAGGTGTTCATTGTCATGTACTGATGTTTTAAACGAGTTCCAGGAATTCTGGAAAAGTTTGATGTCTCCATAATATTTCGCAATATTAAGTGTCGGTAGTTTGACCGTGTTAGGAAATTCTACGCACCTAATTGCGGGACATACATGGGGGGGGTTTCTTTTTCTTTCAGTTTTTTATTCACTCTGAACTTAAAGAGCGTAATTTTTTCCTGGTACTCTGCCGACCCCTTGGCATCTTTTTCGACTGCAGATTAATCGTCAATTAATGATAAGATCTCGTTATCTTCTTGCTTCAAATCGCTAGCTTTCTGTTCTAACATCACCAAATTTTCTTCGAGATCGTCTAAGTTTGGCGTTTCGGACACAAAATTATCTTCGATTTTTTTAATTATTGACGTAATAGAACTTTTAGTGACTCCGCGAGCTTTTTTTAATTTTGAGAGCTTGTCTGCCATACTTAAAGTAATGTAATAAAATCTTACCTCCGTAAAAAGATAATCCGATAGGGATAATATAGGGAAAAGATAATCCGCACGTCCAGGGAAAAAATAATCCAGGGATAGCGAAAGGATAATCCGCACGTTAATATTTCTTATTGGCCAAATCCAAATCCCACAATACTTCTGACACCAGTGCAAAGGGAAACCGGATGGTCGCGTGTGAGCTTTCTGAAAGGATTGGCCAATGATCTAAACATCACAAACGTTTATTACAACACGGATGACATCACGATGCAAAACACTAGCACATATAAATAACACTTATAACTGTCCCATTCCTCATGGGGTTTCGTTCGTTACTTTACGACCGGGAGTGTCCGCGGCCGTTCACAGGTTTTTCATAGCTCACCTTCCTAGGTGAATCTTTCCCAGGTTCTGCCTGATTCTCATCTTTTTGGCCACAGATGGCGCTTCTATAGGTGAGAGGGCGTGTGCAAACATCACACCTCCCCCATTCAAAGTTTTGATTTAGTCTTTAAAGACTAATCAAAATCTAATGGAACCTCTATAAACATTTTAGTAAACACACTATTAATAAAAATCAAAATTACAATACTTACTTAACATAAAGATAACTAAAAAAAAAAAAGGTACTATGCAATATGAAATTATGATACTAGTATTAATACGTTAGAGTTCTAGAATAAATATTTTAAAGTTCAAATAATAATGTTCAATCAATTAATGTCCACAAAAGTCATATTCAGAAAAGTCTTGGAGGTAACATATAATCACAAACAACATAAATCAAAAGTTTATCGTGAGTTTTTTTTTTTTTTTTTTTTAGGCAAAGTTTCTTTCATTTAAGTCCAATGTAAGGCATATAGTCTACTTAATGAGTCCGCATTAGTGTGGAGTTTTTTACGTCGATAGCCTAGGTGGGCTTGAAATCGCTGCAATGTCAGAGCCCACCTTTGAAGTCGCGCACTTTGGGATGCACAATCGGTCAAGAATTTCAAAGGGTTGTGGTCACTCACAACAGTTACTTGCGAACCATATATATAATGTTCAAACATTTTTAGAGCGAAAATAACCGCGTAGACTTCTTTCACTATAGTGGCATAACGTTCTTGGCATTTCGATAGTTTTTTGCTGATGAAAGCAATGGGATGTTCTTGGTCACTTTCATCTTTTTGAGATAGGCAAGCACCTATCGCTTACGATGAAGCATCTGCATGTATGATGAAGGGTTCTGTAAAGTTTGGTGAATAAAAAATTGGGGTTTGGCTGATTGCCTGCTTCAGATCACGGAAAGCTGTTTCACACTGCTCAGTCCAGGTAATTTCATTAGGAGCACGTTTTTTTGTAAGTTCAATCAATGGTCGGGCTCTTTCAGAGAATGTCGGTATATAGGACCTATAATAGGACAGAAGGCCTAATAAACTTCTGACATCGTTCTTGGATTTCGGCACTTCTAAATTTTGGATGGCTGCTACTTTCTCTGGATCAGGAGCATGTCTGAGTTTGTTTGAATCAACTTTAATTATCTTCGGGCCATTTTCGATTTCACAAAAATCGTTATCTTCAGCATATCTCACGCCTATAGGTGTTGTCTGAGCTTTTAATTCCTGATTTTATTCGCGTGTAAATGCTTTATACTATTATCTGGCAATTGTACTAAATAGCTATAGGAAGATTTCTTTTCAAGTATCGTAGTTGGTGCTGTACACCTAGCGTATATTTTGTGATTACTGTCTGGAATTAATACAATAACTTGATCATTCGGTTTAAATTCCTTATGTCTAGCATTCTGTTGTGATAATAAGCGTAAGCCTGCTGCTGATCCTTGCAAGAAATTCCGGCATGCTCAGCTGCTTTTTCTAACTTTATTTTCAGGTCATTTAAATAATTGGTAACTGAGCCTAACTGGCCAATTGGTAGAGGTGTTTCGTTGGTCCATTATGATTTCAATATGGAAAGAGGACCAGTTGGACACCTACCATATAAAATTTGGAATGGACTAACGTTCGTCGTAGCATTTGGTACCTCCCTTTATGCCCAACACAAAAAGGGTATGTGTTTACGCCAACTTCCGGCATTTTCTCTTATAACGTGGTGTATCATCCCTTTAAGTACCCCATTCCATCGTTCCAATAATCCATTCGACTGTGCGAACCCCGGAACGAAAAAACGCAGGCACGTCCCTAAACGTTTCATAAATTCTTTCGTGAGGGCCGAAGTGAAGTTTTTACCCTGATCGCTAGCTATTAATTTGGGAATTCCGGTCCGTGAAAATATCTGTAAAAGCGCATCGCATATGGATTTTGCAAAAAGATCTCGTAAAGAGACCGCTTCCGGCCAACGCTTGCACTGGTCTACCGCGGTTAGTACGTACTTGTATCCTCCACTAGCGGGTTCTATTGGGCCTATTATGTCTATATTTACAATCTGCATTGCCTCGTCAGAACGGGTAACTGGGGTTATTGGTACATTATCAAATTTATTTGCTTTCGCTCGAAGCTGACAGGACAAACGTTTGTCGCAAAACTCGCCCACATCTGTCTTAATCCCAGGCCAAAAAAAAAAGAATATTTTAATCTTTCAGTGGTCTTTCGTTTTCTTAAATGTCCACCACAGGGGCTTGAATGAGCGAGCTCTAGCAACTGCTTTCTACGTGGCTCAGTCACGAGCAATTGATGTACCGTTTCCCCTAAAATTTTGTCACGATGGTATAACAGATCGTCCTGAAAAAAATAATTATTACGCTCATTTTTGGCATCTGTCCAACACTGATTTAGTGATGCATTCATCTTTTGTTCCCATTTAAATTTTTCCGAGTCGTTCGTGAAATTTCTGGTATTTTCATTGCCATCGTTATCAATATTCTCGTTTGCATTTCCCATTGTAACCTGCTCGGCCTCCGTAGCAGCGCAAGCTAAATCTAAATCTACCGCGTTGTTTTCTCTCGTACGGGGCAAATTTATAGTACTAAAATCATTTATTGTGGTGTCGGGTTCATTACTTTCGCTTATTGTGCTTAATTCCTTATGAGCATTTAAAGATAACACTAAATCATTAATTAAATTATCAACCATCGCGCACGATATTACTATTTTTGGGAACACCCTGCAATGTACTTTATCTGCTGCTATGCTTAATGGAATGTTTATGAACGGTGCTCTTAACTCGTGTCCGAAAGCTGATTTAAGTATAATTGAACCGTATGGTACTTTAAAATGTTCCGGTACACAATCGCTCTTTATAATTGAAATCTGAGTACCGGTGTCGATGAATCCTCGCAAAATTTTATTCTCAAATTCTAAGTCTATAAGTTGGAGTGGTTCAATTAACTTTCTCTTTTCTCGCACCCGTTCTAAATCAAATATATTCCGCGACATTACTCGGGCTGACAGCGCATTTTCATTCGTATTTTTTTCTGATTTATTACCCTTCCCAACTAAAGAATTACAAATTGATACGTGGTGTAATTTGGAACACAGCCTACATTTAGTTTTTTCCGTACAATATTTAATTACGTGTTTCCGCTTTAAGCACGCAAAACATCTACCCTCAGCTTTCAATTTATTAATTCTTTCCTGAATTGAATATCTGTGACATTTTTCAGTTAGATGATTATCTGACCTGCAAAACAATCAAACATTCTCTAAGGCAAACACTTCAGCTACGCCAGATGTCTTGTTAATCTGTTTACATTCCGGTAATATTTCTGATAAGTACTTTGGCCTTGAATGATCAGAAGATAAATTTATAATTTGTGTTTGTTTTTCCCTAGCCTCCAAATCATTTCGGATAAATGATAATAACTTATCCACGCCGTAATTCTCTTCAGAATTTTTGACACTTTCTCTATTGAACTCAAGCGATAAATTATACGGTAATGCTTTTAAAATTATCGGAGTCAACAATGCATCAAAACTGTCCGCTTCCATTTCTAATGACCTTAGACTACGAATCTGCGTTTGAATATAATTTACGTAAGGACATGACGTCATGCGATTTGGTAATCGATTTTAAAGTTAATAGCGTATTAATATGACTGGTAATAATTAAATCTTTCCTACCAAATTCCCTTTTAAGTAAGTCGACTGCTTCTATGTAATTTTTATCAGATAACGCAAAACCCGATATAGAATTATACGCGCTCTCTCCTAAATAACTGAATAAATAATTCATTTTCTCAATATTTGAGAGGTGTTCATTGTCATGTACTGCTGTTTAAAACGAGTTCCAGAAATTCTGGAAAAGTTTGATGTCTCCATATTATTTCTCAATTTTAAGTGTCGGTAGTTTGACCGTGTTAGGAAATTCTACGCACCTATTTGCGGGGCATACAGGGGGAGGGGTTCTTTTTTTTAGTTTGTTATTCACTCTGAACATCCCGAGCGTAATTTTTTCCTGGTACTCTGCCGACCCCTTGGCATCTTTTTCGACTTCAGATAAATCGTCATTTAATGATAAGATCTCGTTATCTTCTTGCTTCAAATAGCTAGCTTTCTGTTCTAACATCGCCAAATTTTCTTCGAGATCGTCTAAGTTTGGCGTTTCGGACACAAAATTATCTTCGATTTTTTTAATTATTGACGTAATAGAACTTTTAGTGACTCCGCGAGCTTTTTTTAATTTTGAGAGCTTGTCTGCCATACTTAAAGTAATGTAATAAAATCTTACCTCCGTAAAAAGATAATTCGATAGGGATAATATAGGGAAAAGATAATCCGCACGTCCAGGGAAAAAATAATCCAGTGATAGCGAAAGGATAATCCGCACGTTAATATTTCTTATTGGCCAAATCCAAATCCAACAATACTTCTGACACCAGTGTAAAGGGAAACCGGATGGTCGCGTGTGAGCTTTCTGAAAGGATTATCCAATGATCTAAACATCACAAACGTTTATTACAACACGGAGGACATCACGATGCACAACACTAGCACATATAAATAACACTTATAACTGTCCCATTCCTCATGCGGTTTCGTTCGTTACTTTACGACCTGGAGTGTCCGCGGCCGTTCACAGGTTTTTCTTAGCTCCCCTTCCTAGGTGAAGCTGTCCCAGGTTCTGCCTGATTCTCATCTTTTTGGCCACAGATGGCGCTTCTATAGGTGAGAGGGCGTGTACAAACATCACAACTATTCCTACAGCAAGCTAGTCAATATAGCATCTCATTCATGTCAGACATGGTCACAAGTGTCACAGTCACTACGGTGAAACAAAAAATAGGAAATTCCCACGTCTCATTATGAGTCTCGAATGATTTTTATATGTGACTCCGCTGAGACGTCAATGTGACTTCTGCTTTGTGACGAGTCACCAAGTGACTTTACAACTTAGTTACATTGTGACTCTCATGTGACTGTCATTTTTAGACTCAATTTCAAAGTCATCAGGAACGTTGCATTATGATAAGCCACTAAATAATATCACATTATAGTCACATGGTGACTTTTCACAAAATAGTACAATGGTGACTTCACTGTACTCTCTCTGTCATCTGAAAGTCGTCATGTGACCTTAATGTGACATTATTTTGTAACTTATCACAATGCAGCGTTCACGATGAGTTTGAAATTTAGTCTACAGCTAACAGTCACATGAAAGTCACAATGCAACTACAATGTAAAATCACATGGTGACTCGTCACAAAGCAGCAGTCACAGTGACGTCTCAGTGGAGTCACATGTAGTGATCTTTTGAGACTCATAATGAGATGTATGGAATTGCCTATTTTTTGCTTCACCGTAGCGAGTGTGACACTTGTGACCGTGTGTGACATGAATGAGATGTTATATGGACAACTGTGCTGTAGAGATAGTAATTATTCGAATTATATTATTTCCTTTTGAGTATTCGCGTACTTGAAAAATAGCATTTTGTGATTGGTCCAAAATTTTGGACACCAGTGTATTTGGATGTAACTTCGTGTATACATAGTGCATACCAGTGTCTTGACCGAGTTCATTGGCCAGCTTCATCCGCCATCTTGTTTCAAAATGGCGGCCATTTAAATATTTTTTTTAATTTAAAATTTGAAATGTGGTACCAAAAAATTCAAAATTGTAAAATATTTTTTTCTTATGTGTTTGACCTTTATACAAAGATTACGGAGCTTTTTATGTTTTGTCTATATCTTAAAAAATGGCTGAGTTATAGCACTTTGAATTTCTAGCTTGGCTGACATTTAGAAACGATGTGATTTTTGTCTCGCGATATCAGGCGTATTTATGAGCCGATTTCGATGTACCTTGGTGTATACATAATACGCACCAATATCTCGACCGGGTTCGTTGGCCAGCTTCATACGCCATCTTGTTTCAAAATGGCGCCCATTTAATTTTTTTTTAATTTAAATTTGAAATGTGGTACCAAAAAATTTAAAATTGAGAAAATAATTTTTTCCTATGTGCTTGACCTTGATACAAAGATTCCGGAACAGTTTTTGTTTTTTCTATATCTAAAAAAATGGCCGAGTTATAGCGATTTGAATTTCTAGCGTGGCTGACATTTTAAAACGACCTGATATTTGTCACGCGATAACAGGCGTATTTATGAAGCGATTTGGATGTACCTTGGTGTATATGTCGTAGGCTAATTAAGAAATCCGGCTCTTTGCAAACAGCCTAGGCTCTTTGCAAAGAGCCGGGCTAATTGGAGAATCCATCTCCCTCTTTCCAATTAGCCTGATATTTTTCAGGCTTATTGCAAAGAGCCTAGAAAGCGTTAGGCTAATTGAAAAAATGACCACTTATTATCCGATCAGGGTGATATTTTTAGCTCACAGGCTATCAAAGCCTGAGAGCTTATGTTCCCGCCGATTCTGTATGTACGTGTGTACGTACGTATGTACGTAACGCGATAACTCTTGATAGAAATATCCGATTTGCTTAAAATTTTGTTTACTAGGGTCATTCTGATAAGGTGCTTCCCTGATTAGTTTTTGGGGTTCATTGGTTAAGGATAAAGGGGGAAAAGGGGGGGCTAGTCCCCCCCTTAATTTATATAAATGGGTTTTTCATGCAGAAATATTCGATTTGCTCCAAATTTGGTATACCGGTTTATTTTGTTAAGTAGCTTCCCTGATTAGATTTGGAAGCTCATTATTTAAGTATAAAGGGGGAAAGGGGGCTATCCCCTTAATTTAGATAAATCGGTTTTTCATGATGAATTATTCGATTTGCTCCAAATTTGGTATAAAGGTTTATTAAGTTAAGGAGCTGCCTTGATTAGATTTTGAGGTTCATTGGTTACATATAAAGGGAGTAAGGGGGGCTATCCCCCCGTAATTTAGATAAATGGGTTTTTCATGCAGAAATATGCGATTTGCTATAAATTTGGTATACCGGTTAGTTATGTTAAGCAGCTTCTCTGATTACATTTGGAAGATCATTATTATGTATAAAGGGGGGTAAGGGGGGCAATTGCCTCTCCGCTTAATTTAGATAAATGCGTTTTTCATGTAGAATTATTCGATTAACTCAAATTTGGTATACTGCAATTTGGTTTATTATGTTAAGAAGATGGCTTGATTAGATTTGGAGGTTCATTAGTTAAGTATAAAGGGAGGAAAGGGGGCTAGCCCCCCCCCCCTTAATTTAGGTAAATGGGTTTTTAATGCAAAATTATTCGAATTGCTCCAAATTTGGTATACCTTTTTATTATGTTAAGGAGCTTCCCTGATTAGATTTGGAGGTTCGTTAGTTTAGTATAAAGGGAGGAAAGGGGGGGGGGTAGACTCCCCCCTCCTTAATTTAGATAAATTGGTTTTTCATGCAGAGTTATTCGATTTCCTCCAAATTTCGTATACCGGTTTATTATGTTAAGGAGCTGCCTTGTTTAGATTTGGAGATTTATTGGTTAAGTATAAAGGAGGGTCAGGGGCTAGTGTCCCCTTAATTTAGATAAAGGGGTTTTTCATACAGAATTATTCGATTTGCTTCAAATTTGATATACCAGTTTATTACGATATGGCTTCCTTCATTTGATTTGGAGGTTTATTGGTTAAGTATAAAAGGGGGGAAAGGGGGCAATTGCCCTCCCCTTAATTAAGTAAATGGGTTTTCATGCAGAATTATCTAATTTAGTTTAATTTTTTTCCTATGTTCATTCTAATAAGGAGCTTTTCTGATTAGATTCGAAAGTTCATTGCTTCAGCATAAAGGGAGAAATGGGGGAGTTAATACCCCCTCCCCTTAATTTAGTGAAATTGTTTTTCATGCAGAATTATCTGATTTGCTTCAAATTTGGTATACCAGTTTATTATGTTAAGTAGCTTCCCTGATTAGATTTGGAGGTTCTTTGGTTAAGTAGAAAGGGGGGGCAACGGTGATTAATCCCTTCATTTATTGTTCGAGGGGCATTATTCTTTGAAATAAGCGTATAATATACAATTAGTGTGAGTAGCCTGTGAGCTCAATGCCATCAGTTTAACTGTGCAATTTTCTTTTTATTAGGTTTATTAACGCATAACCCTACCGAAGCCCGAAATATAAATTACAACAGACCGTACCCCGATAAAAGCAAGACAAAATAATTTCAGTCTACATGCAACCCGACCCGAACATGAGAGTTCCATTTGAAAAAACCCGAAATCCCGAACCAAATCTGATAACCGACAAAAATATTCCAAAGATCCATAACTGGATCCGAACAAGACAAATTAGTTTCCGTGGACACGTAACGCTACCAGAACCTAAAAATTCCATTCGAAGTAAACCTGAAACCCGTCCCGAACCAAATCTTAACCGACAAAAATATTCCAAAGAACTATAATCCGATGCAAACCAGACAAAATAATCTCCGTCCACCGGCAACCCGATCCGAGCCTGAAAGTTCTAATTGAACTCAATCCCAAACCTGGTTGTGGTCGATTTTCGGGTTGACTTCAAATGGAACCTTCAAGTTCGGATCCGGTTGCAAAAAAAATTAAACTAAATTAGATAATTCTGCATGAAAACCCATTTATCTAAATTAAGCGGAAGGGCAATTGCACCCCTTTCCCCCCTTTTATACTTAACCAATGAACCTCCAAATCAAATGAAGGAAGCCATATCGTAATAAACTGGTACATATGATTTGAAGCAAATCGAATAATTCTGTATGAAAAATCCATTTATCTAAATTAAGGGGACACTAGCCCCTGTCCCTCCTTTATACTTAACCGATAAATCTCCAAATCTAATCAAGGCAGCTCCTTAATATAATAAACCAGTATACAAAATTTGAAGCAAATCGAATAACTCTGCATGAAAAACCCATTTATCTAAATTAAGGGGGGAGGAGTCTAGCCCCCATTTCCTCCCTTTATACTTAACTAATGAACCTCCAAATCTAATCAGGGAAGCTCCTTAACATAATAAACCTGTATACGGAATTTGGAGCAGATCGAATAACTCTGCATGAAAAACCCATTTATCTAAATTAAGCGGGGGGGGGGGGGGGTCTAGCCCCCTTTCCTCCCTTTATACTTAACTAATGAACTTCCAAATCTAATCAGGGAAGCTCCTTAACATAATAAACCGGTATACCAAATTTGGAGCAAATCGAATAATTTTGCATTAAAAACCCATTTACCTAAATTAAGGGGGGGGGCTAGCCCCCCCTCCCCATTTCCTCCCTTTATATTTAACTAATGAACCTCCAAATCTAATCAAGCTATCTCCTCAACATAATAAACCAGTATACCAAATTTGAGCTAATCGAATAATTCTACATGAAAAACGCATTTATCTAAATTAAGGGCAGAGGCAATTGCCCCTTTTTCCCCCCTTTTTACATAATAATGATCTTCCAAATGTAATCAGGGAAGCTGCTTAACATAATTAACCGGTATACCAAATATATTGCAAATCGCATATTTCTGCATGAAAAACCCATTTATCAAAATTACGGGGGGGGGGGAGGATATCCCCACTTTCCTCCCTTTCTATGTAACTAATGAACCTCCAAATCTAATCAAGGCAGCTCCTTAACTTAGTAAACCGGTATACCAAATTTGGAGCAAATCGAATAATTTATCATGAAAACCGATTTATCTAAATTAAGGGGGGTAGCGCCCCTTTCCCTCCTTTATATTTAAATAATGAGCTTCCAAATCTAATCAGGAAAGCTCCTTAACACAATAAACCGGTATACCAAATTTGGCGCAAATCGAATATTTCTGCATGAAAAACCCATTTATATAAATTAAGGGGGGACTAGCCCCCCTTTTCCCCCTTTATCCTTAACCAATGAACCCAAAAACTAATCAGGGAAGCATCTCATCAGAATGAACCTAGAAAAAAAATTGAAGCAAATCGGATATTTCTATCAAGAGTTATCGCGTTACGTACATACGTACGTACGTACGTACACACGTACATACAGAATAGGCGGGAACATAAGCTCCCAGGCTTTGATAGCCTGTGAGATAAAAATATCACCCTGATCGGATAATAAGTGGTCATTTTTTCAATTAGCCTAACGCTTTCTAGGCTCTTTGCAATAAGCCTGAAAAATATCAGGCTAATTGGAAAGAGGGAGATGGATTCTCCAATTAGCCCGGCTCTTTGCAAAGAGCCTAGGCTGTTTGCAAAGAGCCGGATTTCTCAATTAGCCTACGACATATACATAATACGTACCAATGTCTCGACCGAGTTCGTTCGCCAGATTCATCCGCCATTTTGTTTCAAAATGGCGGCCATTTAAAAAAATAATATTAAATTTAACATGAGGTACCAAAACATTGGAAAATTGAAAACATTATTTTTGTATGTGTTTGATCTTAACACAAAGATTCCGGAACACATTTTCTTATGTCTATATCTAAAAAAAAGGCTGAGTTTTGAATTTCTATTGTGGCTGACATTTTGAAACGACCTGACTTTTGTCACGCTATAACATGCGTATTTATGAACCGATTTGGATGTAACTTGGTGTGTACATAGTACATACCAATGTCTCGACCGAGTTCGTTGGCCAGCTTCATTCGTCATCTTGTTTCAAAAGGGCTGCCGTTTAAAAAAAAATTACATTTTAAATTTAAAATGAGTGATCAAAAAATTGAAAAATTAAAAATATTTTTTTATGTGTTTAAACTTGATACAAAGATTCCGGAGCAGTTTTTGTTTCGTATATATCTTAAAAAATGGTTAAATTATAGCACTTTGAATTTCTAGCATGGCTGACATTTTGAAACGATCTGATATTTGTCACGTGATAACACGCGTGTTTATTAACCTTTTTCGATGTAAGAAGGCATGTGGATAGTATATCGTAATGTCTCGACCAAGTTCGTTGGCCAGCTTCATCAGCCATTTTGTTTCAAAATGGAGGCCATTAAATTAAAAAAAATTATATTTAAAGTGAGGTGCAAAATTTAGAAAATGAAAATTTTTCTTTTTTAAGTATCACTGATAAACAAGGTTTCCTTTTCTAACTAAGTATGTGGTGAATTTTATATATTAGGTGGTGCTGTGAAAGAATATGCCATTAAAAAATTTCCATCACCCACAGAATTTTAAAAAATTCAAAATCTTGAAAATCTGAACTTTGTAGTATTTTTTCAACACGTATACCTTATGAAATTTATCATTTGGTATTTTAGTAATGACAAACTTTTAAATAAACACTTATAAAGCTTAAAATTAATGTTTAAAACACTGAAAATATGCATTGTTTATAAAGTTTCAGAAAATGTAGAAGAATTTTTGTAAAAAGAAATGATATTAATAAGAAATTTCATACATTATGTAGCGGTAAATGTCTTATCTGTGGATGCTCTCTTATAGGCACAGTTACTAGCTTCCCTAATAAGGTTCCAACAGTAATCTCCGAGCATATTAGGGGTCCACCTGCCTTGATACCGGGTTTCCATTGCAGAAATATCCTGGAGGAAACGCTCCCCATGCTCGTCGCTCACAGCTCCCATATTTCCGGGGGGGGGGGGGGGGAGAATTTAGATGAGATGTTAAAAAGTGAATTTTCAATGACATTGAGCATCCTAAATCTTTGTACATTTTTAACATGTCTTTAATTAATATTTCATAGATAGGACTTCGATGATTTCTTAAGAAATGTGTCACAACATTTTTAAAATCGATCCATGCTGCTTTTTCTAAATCACTTAATGTATCAATAAAAGTTTTTGTCCTTCATAAGGTGTCTAATTTGTGGGCCAACAAAAATACCCTCCTTAATTTTTGCTTAGCTTAGCGATGGAAATTGTTCTTGCAGATATTGAAATCCACGGTTTTCTTTATTCATAGCTTTAACGACATTCTTCATCAATCCCAACTTTATGGGCCCCACCAGTGGCCGAGAGGTTCTGCTCTCAAAGCTGGTAGACAGGAGGTGCTGGGTTCGAACCCAATCGCGCCCGTCGGCCTAATCGTTTCGGAGTTTTCGTGGTTTTCTTCGAAACCTTGGATTTCCAAGCGTAAATACGGGTTAGGTTCTCTTAGAAAGACCCCCACGAAGGGCACTCACCCTTAGGGCCTATATCCCTCGTGATGATAATTGGCCGTCATAAACACAACCAACCCCACTTTATGTGTAAAGGTGGAAGAATAACTTTCTTTTTATCGATTAGAGGAACGTTTTGGATATTTTTTTCACCGCACATACATTCCAATCATGATGTGAGTAATCAATTTCATGAAGCAGTATCTTCATATTTTCATAAGGCTTTTTCATTATGCAAGAATATGCTATTGGAACAGACGGATGGGCATTTCCATTATGAAGAAGCACAGCCTTCAAGCTGGTTTTCAAACCATCGATGAACAATCGCCCTTGTTTCGAGTTATATCGACAATTTAAAGCAGACATTAAACCACTTATAGCATTACAATAGCATAAATCACCTTTTCTTGAAAAAAAAGTCGAATATTTATTATGTCGATCTCGAAAAATAGATATCTTTGTATTGTTTTTCAGGAGATTCCAACCTTGCAATCTTGATCCAAGTAATTCTGAGTTTTTCTTTGATAAATTTATGTCTCTCACAAGATCATTTAATTCTTCTTGAGTAATTAGATGTTGTTCTTCATTTATGCCAGGAGAATAGTTTATATCAAATGTAGAGGAAGTTTCAGATTCATCAATTTCCATTTCTACTGCTGCATCGTCATATATAAAATTCTCTGGAGGTTTCGGTATTGGTAAATCATCAATATGTAATACTGGTCGCATTGCTGAATCTAAGTTCGGGTAGTTAATTTTATGTTTACTTCTTGCAGAGAATACTTTAATTTTTGTAATACAAAAGTAGCAGTCAGTTATATGAATCTTCGGCTCGTGCCATATCATGGATATAGCAAAGGGGTCTTTCTTGTACCTTTCATACACGCCTGGATGTTTGTAGCACATCATGTAGAACAAGAATGAGGCGCCCATTTCTTATCCTGTTCCCCTACTTCACATCCAAAGTACATGTGATAGGTAGTCTTTATTAGCGGCGTGAAAGCGCATCGATGCTTTTTCAAAGTTAGCTCCCCGCACACATAGCAAAAAGAATCGGGTTCATTAACACATCCTGTACACATTTTTCACATATTTTAGAGAAAAATAGGATAATTATAATCCAAATTTAAGTAAAAAGTCTTACAGAACAAAGAAATAGCAGTACACTCGCCCCAAAAGATAAGTTTCAACTGTCATGGATTTGCGTTAAAGCCAAATACTGTAGAGGCGGCTAGCGCTGCTGTTCAAGGTCGCTAACATAAAATTTATTAGGGGGGCATCTGTTTCTACTCTCTTGCTATATCTTCTATCATTCTAATAAGAAAAAAGAATCTTTGTGTGAATCAAACGCATGTAAGAGAATAATGTAATATAATTATAATGCCTATACGATGGCTACATACTCCGAAACGTATAAATGAAATTTCTGAAAATTGGAGGGTGACAGAAAATTTTTACAAACATATTCTTTTTCAGCAGCTTGGAATCTATAAGAAACACCCAATGTATATAGTGAAACAGAAAATTCGTTAAAATTTGTTTATCAGTGTATTTGACCTTGATATAAGGATTCCGGAGTATTTTTTGTTTTGTCTTTATCTTAAAAAATGACTCATATATAGCAGTTTGAATTTCTAATGTGGGTGACATTTTGAAAAATCTGACTTTTTGCCTGCGACAGCATTTTTATATATCAACCAATGCCGATGTGAGTGAGCATGTGCACAGGAATTACTAAGGTCTCAACCAAGTCCACCCGTTAGCCGCATCCACCATGTTGTCTTAAAATGGCAGGAACTTCAAGATATCGCCGAATTTGGCAACCAAATATAAGTTACTTTAAATAAATGCAGCTTGGATAAAGCTGACTAATTTCGCGAAATTCTCATTCATAATGATTTAGTATTGATAAAAATTAGCACTGAATCTGCTATAATCGGTTTCCACTAAATTGAGCTTCGTATGTTTGAATAATACAAGCTTGCTTTTAAAAAATAAGGAATGTGAAAGCTACCTCTTCCTCCCAGCACTGGCTGGAAGGACAATTTTCTTTTTATAATTAATTGAGTATGCTAAAATTTGAAATAAATTCAGTGAGAGGTATTAGTAATTCGATATCAGAATATAATGAACCGAATTATTAATATGAGAGTTTGATGTAATAATAAATATAACATCTAATATTTGGTGAAGGAAGCACGAGTTTAATTGTGTTCTGCACTATCACTAAATAATTACCCCTATGTTTCTTTAACATTTATTTTATAAAATCCTATTTAGCATTTATATAAAGTTCTCTTGAATTAGATATTTTCTTTTTCGTTTCTTAAAGTGATAGCAATTAAACTTAAAATAAACAAATGTCTAAAGCCAATTCACAAATAAAAGTGAAATTTATGCTACTAAATATACGGGAAAGACCACATAGTAAGGATTTCGTTTACCGTCTATATAAAATTCTACTTGCTTTTCCTTTCATGATTATCTATTATATGAAATACCTTAAGTACAGCCACTGTAGTATTAAAACCTCGCAGAAGAATTTTCATGAGCGTAATTCTATTCTTCGAAACGAGTGGGATTTATCACATTAAAAGGCTCTTTAACAATCTCCCGAGCAACTAAAGTGTTTCCTATTTGTTGGAAGCAAGATTAAACTCAGTAAGATATAAAATTCCTATTAGCTTACATCTGTTTAATGATTATTAAGCATATATACGATTTCTTGTAAACCTATATTTGTTGATTAAACATGTAATTCAATATTTATGAAAATATGTGCTACCGATGATTAAAATATATTTGTCGTATGTCTTTCACTTTCCTACATTTTTATGCTCCGCACATTTAGATAAAATTCCAGATAAAAAAATAAAATGGATTATAGAAATGTACGATTAACAGAAATATTCTCGTATTTTTAAATTATGCCTAATTTGTTTTATTGTAATCATTATTTTAGTTTTGCTAGTAATTTACATCAATTACTCTCATTATTAAAAATTAGGATGGAGAAACTAAAGAATGTAATTTGAAAATTATATAGCAGATTTAATTCATAGAATAATAATGATTTAATTCATAGCAGATTTAAACAATTATTTTGCATTTATTAATTTTAGGAGGGATATTTTTAAGAGATTTTTTAAGTGGAAACTTACATATGACACTTGCACGTAAAATAAAATCAAAGTATTAAAAAAATAAAATTATAAACATACCAGTGAAATGTTAATGAAATAGACAGTACAAAAAAGATAGAGAAAGAATACATGTGATTCCAGACATGAGACATGTCATTGTTGTCTTCCAATGACATATTCTTCTACCAAATCTAAAAAAAAATGTAACATCGAGAATAATGCATACGGAATTAAATAAAATCTATATTAATTAAGATCATTAACAGAAAATTGCTTCTCACCTGGATCTCACACTACTACAATTTACTAGGAATCTTTTTGAAGGGAGTATTGTTACTTCCAGTGGGATAATATTTAACACCTGCATATTAGTTTACATCGCATATTGGTTCATTCACGCCTTCGATAAAGTTGTGCTACTTCGTCAAAGGTTGGTTTTTTTTCACAGTCGTTTTATGCTCAAGTAGGTACCATTACTTTACTTACTAATACTAACAACACGTCATTTTTTAATATGCAACATTTTTCTATATTTAAATATTTTTCATACTTTAAATGTGCGTCTTTATGTTTTAATGTATGTAATATTTAGTATTAGGTTGTTTGAATCCACATTAATAGCATTTATTAACTCGTATGTTTTCTTTTTTATCAACATCAATTATATACTCTGAATACAGAAAAATTCTGTTAAAACTCGTGAGAAATATCATTGCTAAGAATTAAAAGTGGAGTTATAAATATTTTTTAAGAACATTAAAAAAAGTTTAATAACGTAAGAATGATTTTTTCATTCATAAAAGTCATTCGTTAAATTATTTTGATCAAATAAATGTTTACATTGGAAAATGACTAAAATCATTCTGATTATTTTTCTATAAATATATTGAACTTAAGTTATATTGAACTTATATATTGAACTTATTTCATGCTGCTGAAAATAGTACAGGCATTAATATTAGGTTATGAACCAAATATATGACAATGACAGTTATTATAGACAGGTGGGAAATATTTTCACATATCTGTTGGGATGTTGCAAAGCATAAAGTACAGTCGGCACAAAAAAGTATATTCCATACGCATTAATTCCCAAATTGTTCTAAAACAATAAGGAAATAATACCCTTTTGACTGTAAAATATGCGTCTTTTAATTTATGTTAAAAAAAAAAAAAAAGCTTCGGGGCCGTATAAAGAACAAACGTATTATTAACCCTTTGTAGCTCAACAACTTCCATTTGAAAAATTCTTACACAGATATTAAAATGCATCATTTTAAGTATGGAAAAATAATTTAAAAAATCTAGATTAGAAAAATAAAATTGTATTTGGAAAATTGAATTTGTTGCATATCTGCAACATCTTGCCAAGTGGCACAAAAACTGAACATATTTAAAATTTTAAATTACCTGGAAATTTTTGAAACAATTGTTAGTTTTGTTGTAGCAAAGTTCCACACCACAATTCGCACAAACAATTTGAGTAAAGCCTTTACAATCTGGGTATTTACAACGTATTCTTTTTTCTGCCCAATGTGGCCAGTGCCCAATTTCGTCTAGGCGCACTTGCTTTAGTGGAATATGTTGAGTAGGCGCTCTATGCTTTTTCTGTTTAATCCTTTTTTTCTACAAGAACTTTCCCTTTTTTGCTAGCTTTGGACTTGTTATTAATTTTACAGAGGGGGGGGGATCCCTAACTTACCCTATAGCAGTTAAATAATATAAAAGCAGTTTCCCCTTTTCAATAATTTTGCTCTTCTGAAGAAAAGGAAACTTAAATAACAATTAGAAGACATTTTTGATTTTCTTTCGATATTTAAAAAAAATCCATTACAAAGGAAGCCATGGCGCGTTGTTGCAGATCTGCAACAAAGAAAAGTTTACGTTTATCTTATACAAATTGTAAATTTCCTAGCTCGAAAATGGTCTTTAAATAAAGAATTTAAACTTTGTAAACAATACACTTGTAGACGTTTGCAGACTTTTTTAACTCCACTGTTTGAAAGCTTAATTCAGCAAAAACCACGTGTAGCTGATTTAGCGATAAATCAAACTTTGGCGCGAAAAAATAAATCAGTATCACCATCTGTTGCGAATTTAATGAAATAATTAAGTTAATAGTAGTGTAATAGAATAACAACAATCAACGAAATCGTCTTTTGAAATTTACTGTTGAAATAATAATGACGTTTTGGGTATGTTGCAGATCTGCAGCACGGTGATACAAAGGGTTAATAGCAACGATTATATGCAAAACCGAAATATTTATTTTAAATAAATGTCTAATATAATTAAAATTAATTTAAGAAAATGTTGTAATAAATTTTTGTTTCATTTATTAAATTTCGACCTTGAGGTATCCCACTTACATTAATACCAAGATGTAATATTAAATAGAACTTATAAAAAAATTATTCCAGGTCTATTACATGTGTGATACATATGGCGAATTAAATCATTTTTAGCATAGCATTATTATTAAAAGTATTTCTGTTTTCAAAATAAATGTCAAGTATTGTCAGCAAAAAGTTTATTCCCATTATCTAAATCGCATATATATTTATATTATGAATGAATTTTTTCAATGGAATTTTTCCCCACAGTCATTATTGTAGTCTATATAACTAAACATATAATTTGGAATAATGAAATAATGCATTGTGTTAAATATGGATGTCCGATTTTCAAGTCAATATCTGATGGGTTTGAAGCAATGATAGATGAAAGGAACAAAGTAAAACAAATTAAAAACAGTAAATAATTGTGTAACAATTTATTAAAATAATCGTATGCAATTACAATTGCATAAAAAAACATTCGTAAGAATATATTTTTCATTCCAGTTTGTTTACGCATAGCTAAAAGTTTACAGCAATCAAAGTTGAATGTGTGTGTTTATTAACTAGTAGTTTCATTAAAGATTAGAAACGCGTAATATTATTATTCCATGTACATTTTCTCGCATTTTACAAATTTATCAGGTACTGTTTTATCAGTAAATATTTTTAAGGTAAAAACTAAACTGAAAATGAACTGTTTTGTGCTAATAATATGCAGTTTAAAATTAATATCGCAAGAAATATTCTATATTGCATGCAATATAATAAGTATTAGAAACATGTATTTGTTTTTTATACATATTTATATTTTCAGATCGAGAATTTTTATGTTCTTTTCGTTAAGTTGAGTAACTCCTTTCAATATTTTGGTTTATCAAATTTTATAGGCGAATAATTAAAATATTTGTAGAAAATTAGTACTAATTCGTGCATGAGAAACTAATGAAATGTTTTATTGAAAAAATTCTACTTATAAGAAAAACGTTTATTCGTGTTATCATTACAAAATTTTCGGGATTTGAAATTGCTTTCAATTTATTTTAAAATTAACATTTGAATTGAAAAATTAAAAAAAAAATTGAGAGATCTAAAACAGTACTAGTTTTATACGAATGTTTAAAACATTTTTATACCTGTAAAATGGGCCTCCCAATCATAAAAAAATCCCTGCCGGTCCGGCCTACAGGCAGAGGTAGATTTCAAAGTTAAGTATACTAATTTCACCAAAAAAAAAAAAAAAAAAAAAAAAAAAACTAAATCATTATTAGATATAAATCCACTTTAACAGTTTTATGTGTCTACTTTTGACGAGTTTTTATTTTCCTTTTATAAAATAGCTGGTTTTATCAGAATCATGTTAAGGCGATATTAAAAAAAAAATATTTTTCCATACTCAACAACTCGAAATTTTGTGGCACATTTTCAGATTCATATTTAATAAAAAAAAAAAATATGAAACATGCTGACGTGATTTTTGAAAAGATTTTAAAGCGACCTGTGTTTTTATTTTTCTTTCAATTAATTAAAACTTGATTAATAAACAATTATTTTTCGTTTCTAACACAATCGCTTCGGGAAATTCTGTTCAAAATGCCCACTTTGACAACATTTTTTGAAATATATTCTTCCTCTATCAAAAAATCGATCATTATTGCACATTATATAGTTTATGAATAAGAGAATCTAGCAATTGGATGCGTTTGAGAGCAAAAATGAATTTAAAAATGAGTAAGAAAATAGACAGTTTGGATTTGAATGCACCCTTAATAAGATGATTTTTTTCTTCAACCGCTATGTGTTTTTAATTTGTTTTTGCTTTAAGAATTGGCCCTATCAAAAACTTGCCTATATAAATGTTGAACACAATATTAAGAAGATATATAATAAATTAATGGAGATTTTATATCTTGTGAATTGACGGAGTTATGAAAATTTTTCTTCTTCAACCCCCCCTTTTTGTTTTCGTTTTTAATTTTTTTTTGCGGTACAAATTGGTCCTATCAAAAACTTGTGAATATAAAAGTTGTAGATAATATTAAGGAGATGTATAATAAAATTAGTGCATTTGATATCTGAGAATTGACGAAGTAAGGAAATTTTTTTCTCCCAAAAACCATATTTTTTGCGCCCCTTGAGCCTATTTTAAATTTTATCAAAAATCTTTGATGCATGAATTTTTGGCGCTATTTTTAGAAGTAATAAAAACTTAAAACTGATTTGATATGTACAAAAATTAAGAAGTTATGGGGTTTTTTTGGTTTTCACAAAACCCCTCCCTATTTCCATCCCCTTTGTCCGCTTTTGCCCATGAACGAACTTGACCGAGATTTTATATCCCTTGATTTTATGTATCAGTTTGGAAGAGATTTGTGCAGAATTGCGTAAGTTATCGTGTCCAGAAGAAAGTGATAACACAATTGCTTCGGGAAAATCCGTTTAAAATGCCCAATTTGACATGATATTTTGAAATATATTCTGCCTCTATCAAAAAATCGATCATTGCGGTACATTATATAGTTTCTGAATAAGCGAATCTACTAATTAAATGCGTTTGAGAGCAAAAATGAATTTAAAAATGAGTCATAAAATAAGCAGTTTGGATTTGAGTGCATCCTTAATGCAATGATTTTTCCAACACAATCCGCTTCGGGAAATTCGGTTCAAAATGCCCATTTTAACAGCATTTTAAAAAATATATTCTACCTCTATCAAAAAATCAACCATTACGGTACATTATATAGTTTCTGAGTAAGAAAACGTACCAATTGGAAGCCTTTGAGAGCAAAAATGAATTGTAAAATGAGTCAGAAAATACGCAGTTTGGATTTGAATACACCCTTACTTAGATGATTTTTTTCTTCTACCGCTATGTATTTTTAATTTGTTTTTGCTGTAAGAATTGGTCCTATCCTAAACTTGTCTATATAGATGTTGTAGACAAAATTAAGAAGATATATGATAAATTCATGGGGATTTTATATCTTTTGAATTGACGGAGTTATGGATTTTTTACTTCTTCAAACCTCCTTTTTGTTTTCGTTTTTAATTTTTTTGCGGTACGAATTGGTCCTATCGAAAACTTGTGAATATTAAAGTTGTAGATAATATTAAGGAGATTTATAATAAAATTAATTGAAATTGATATCTTAAGAATTGTCGATGTTATGAACTTTTTCTCCCAAAAACCCTGTTTTTTGCGCCCCTTGAGCCCATTTTTAACTTTATCAAAAATCTGTGATACATAAAATTTTGGCCCTATTTTTTGAAGTAATAAAAACTTTAAACTGATTTGATATGTACAAAAATTAAGAAGTTATGGGGCGTTTTCGCTTTTCACAAAACCCCTCCCTATTTCCATCCCCTTGGTCTGCTTTTGCCCATTAACGAACTTTACCGAGATTTTATGTCCTTTGATTTTATGTATCAGTTTGGAAGAGATTTGTGCAGAATTGCGGAAGTTATCGTGTCCAGAAGAAAGTGATAACACAATTGCTTCGGGAAAATCCGTTCAAAATGCCCACTTTGACATGATTTTTTGAAATATATTCTGCCTCTATCAAAAAATCGATCATTGCGGTACATTATATAGTTTCTGAATAAGAGAATCTACCAATTAAATGCGTTTGAGAGCAAAAATGAATTTAAAAATGAGTCATAAAATAAGCAGTTTGGATTTGAGTGTGTGTGTAATGCAATGATTTTTCCAACACAATCCGCTTCGGGAAATTCGGTTCAAAATGCCCACTTTAACAGCATTTTAAAAAATATATTTTGCCTCTATCAAAATATCGACTATTAAGGTACATTATATAGTTTCTGAGTAAGAAAACGTAACAATTGGAAGCCTTTGAGAGCAAAAATGAATTGTAAAATGTGTCAGAAAATACGCAGTTTGGATTTGAATACACCCTTACTTAGATGATTTTTTTCTTCAACCGCTATGTATTTTTAATTTGTTTTTGCTGTAAGAATTGGTCCTATCGAAAACTTGTCTATATAGATGTTGTAGACAATATTAAGAAGATGTATGATAAATTCATGGGGATTTTATATCTTTTGAATTGACGGAGTTATGGATTTTTTACTTCTTCAAACCCCCTTTTAGTTTTCGTTTTTAATTTTTTTTTGCGGTACAAATTGATCCTATCAAAAACTTGTGAATATAAAAGTTGTAGATAATATTAAGGAAATTTATAATAAAATTAATTTAAATTGATGTCTTGAGAATTGACGAAGTTATGAATTTTTTTCTCCCAAAAACCCTATTTTTTGCGCCCCTTGAGCCCATTTTTAACTTTATCAAAAATCTGTGATGCATAAAATTTTGGCCCTATTTTTTGAAGTAATAAAAACTTTAAACTGATTTGAAATGTATAAAAATTAAGAAGTTATGGGGGGTTTTCTGTTTTCACATAACCCCTCCCTATTTCCATCCCCTTCGTCCGATTTTGCCCATTAACGAACTTGACCGAGATTTTATGCCCTTTGACTTTATGTATCAGTTTGGAAGAGATTGATGCAGAATTACGGAAGTTATCGCGTCCAGAAGAAAGTGATATATATATATATACACTGCTCAAAACAATTAAAGGATATTGCAGTTTTAGGTGGATTTTATATCTGGTAAACTGTTTAGCTGATTGATACATGGTCGACAGACATAGTAGAATAAATTACACATGTTTGGCAGAAAAAAATGCATTTTATTGCGCATTTGTGTACTAAAGAAAAAAAACACAATTTGTGCATATGAGAAAAAAAGAATAAGAAAAGGTGTTTTCTTCAAAGAAAATCATTTTCAGTTGGGGGTATGGTTTCCACGGGCAGCCAGCAACGTTGAACACCTTTGGGGCATGGACTCAATGAGGCTATTAATGACGAGTTGGGGTATTCTGCACCACTCTTCCAGAAGAGCTCTTTCCAGTTCTTGGAGAGTTTGTGGGGGTTGTTGGCGGCCAGAAACTCGTTTTCCTAGAGCGTCCCAAACGTGCTCGATTGGATTCATGTCTGGAGAACACGCTGGCCATTCCATTCGAACGATTCCTTCCTCGAAAAGGAAATCCTCCACCAGGTTTGCACGATGTGGCCTGCAGTTATCGTCCATTAAAATGAAGTTATCTCCGATTGCTGCAGCGTAAGGGACTACAATAGGTCTGAGGATCTCATCCCTATATGGGCGACCAGTCAGAGCTCCATCTCGAATGATGTAGAGGTCAGTGCGCCCGTCAATGGAGATGCCACCATACACCAACACTCCTCCACCGCCAAATCTGACACTTTCGTGCACGAACGCAGGATTATTCCTACTGCCACGGTCCCTCCAGATGAAAATACCCCTATTATCCGGATGCACAGAAAAACGGGACTCGTCAGAAAACAGAATATTGCTCCATTCATTTCTCCTCCAGTTGACATGCTCGGTTGCCCACTCCCTGCGGTCGCGACGATGCCTTGATGTTAATCTAACACATACCATCGGTCGGCGAGCATACAGACCTACAGCATGGAGCCGGTTTCGGACAGTCTGAATTGAAATCGTGGTGCCTGTAGCCGAGCGAAGGTGTTGTTGGAGAAGAGTAGCGTTCATGGTTCGGTGTCTCCGAGCTGTTAACGCTAAATACCGATCTTCATTGGGCGTTGTTGCCCGTCTACGACCTTGTCCTGGTCTTCGGCCTGCACATCCACTCTCCAAAAAACGGTTCCAGATCCTGGAAATGACACTTTGTGACACTCCAATGGCTTGCGGTACTTCGGCTTGAGTTTGGCCCCCTTCTAACCTACCAACAATTCTCAAAGCTTCTGAATCTGTCAAATAACTTCACTGAGACATCGTACTCATCGAAACAAAGCAATCACTGAATGCCGATCATCCTTGTCTTCATTCTCTTTTATCCAGTTGAAAGTCAAATTTCATTCGCTGCCGCTGAAGCGACGTTTTTGACGTCGAACTCAAAATTTGCATACTCCACAGTTTGAAAACCAAAAAATTTTGCATTTGTGATTCTCTTCTTCTATTTTCGGCAAAAAAAAATTTCGTTTATATCTTTATTTTATATAAAACTTCAAATATCCTTTAATTGTTTTGAGCAGTGTATATATATATAGATAGATAGATAGATAGATATATAGATATATAAAGTTTTTTACTGAGGGTGGTTTTGGGTTCTAGGGGTCATGATCGGTGTAGACCTGCAAAAATTCTTCTGAAATTCCAACATAGGAACGATCCCAATAGGTAGTATTTCATACGAAATCTACCTAAAAAGCATCTGTTTCACGAAAAGCAATAATTTACATTCTACGCATTCTTGAGTCATTTGTGTCTAAGAAAAAATAAAAAATCACTACGTAGTATTTTGCAGAACAGTTTTCGAAATATTAATTGCTTATCTACAATGATACAATCCAATTTTGAAATTTGTATTCAGTGTTAAGATATTTGAGTGTTATTACCTTTTCGTAAAATTTGGTTTGCAAGCATTAACCAATATACCTTAATAGCCTCAAAAGTTCCATTACTGACTCATTTTCAAGCATCAAAAAAGTAATGCTCGGTTTCGTTACTGACAATTTTGTGACTAAGTTGTGCTATTATATCGCGTTTGAATGTTCTCGCTTTGAAAGCCTTATCCTTTAAATACCTTTTCCAAGTTCTTTTCAATAAGAAAAATTTGTACTGCTATCTGCAACGACTCAAGTGTTATTTCAGTTAAAGTTTGCAGGTTAATTAAAAGTCACCTTGGATCTCCTTTCATCAGTTTAGCATTCAATTCATCTCTTCAATATTTTCAAATGTCGAGAGGAATCATAGCTTTTCATCATTTCACTGTTGTCCATATAGTTCTCGACATATTACGTTTACTTCCTTATGCCTATATCATGAACCAACCAATTCGAAATAATAAAGATTAAAAAAAGTAAGAGATTTTATATGAACACTGGTGTGTAATGAAAGCAAGAACGAAAAATCATGCAACAAGCTTACATAATGAAACACTTTCCGACAGTAACCGAATATTATTATAAATTTCATTTTTTCATATAATGAAATGAGCTTACTAAATAAGTAATTTATAAAACTTACGACTCCTTAAAACTTCTTTTACAGCTATTACTGTCCATGTGCGAAAATGTGTTCGAATTTTGTCTTTCAGCCATGCATATGATACACTATATGGCCAAAGGTGACCGGTCACTTGCGATTTTAGACGTTTTGTTCAATATCTAGAAAAATGCATGAGGAATTAACCTGAAAGTGCAGGTGTGTAAACAGTATAGTATAGATCATATATTTCCGGAAATTTTTTTTCCCGAAAACCAATAGGGGACCGTCAACAAATTGAAAAAGAACGGATATCGTTTGGATAAAACTGTAAAAACTAATGTAGTAAAAGCGTTCAAACTCGAGATTATTAACAAGTGGCTTATTGTAATATACTGTGTTCATCTGTATGAGGATAGCATATATACTCGTAGAGAAATTAAGGTTTTTATAAAAACAGTCCCAACTTTCGCTAAGTTTTTTGCTTATAATTTGCAGAATTCTTAATATAAAAAAAACTTCTTTTCAGAAAGTATGATAAACAACATTGTACACAATATTCTACAATCAGAATAAAAAAATAATAATAATTGGGTGCAAAATAGGCAGGTTTACTAAAAAATGTCTCACTGCGCATGCGCCAATGCAATCAAAATATAATGTGAATAATGTATTAGCTAAGTATATAGAGCATGTTTTGTAAGTTTCAAAACCATAGCTTGAAAATTCTGAAAATTATCGCCGATAGAATAAGCTTGAAATCCGTTGTTCCCAAAAGGAAGCAAAAAGGTGAGGGGTTGTATCCAAATATAGTAGTACGTGCAATATTGTGCACGCTATCTTGGCAATAATCAACAGATATTTGATACAACCCCTCATCTTTTTGCTTCTGTTTGGGAACAGCGGATTTCGAGCTTATTCTATCGAATATTATTTTTTGAGTTTTCAAGTTATGATTTTGAGACTTTCACAAAAGTTACTCTATATCCTTAGCGAATAAATTATTAATATTATATTTTGATTGCATTCGTGCATGCGCAGTGAAACACTTCTTAGTAAACCTGCTCATTTTCATCCAATTTTTATTTTTTTTAATTTTGATTGCTGAGTATTGTGTACAATGTTGTTTGTCATATTTTCTGAAAAGAACTTTTTTTTATATTAAGATCTCTGCAAATTATAAGCAAAGAACTTGGCAAAATTTGTGACAGTTTTTATAAAGACCTTAATTTCTCTACGAGTATACACGCTATCCTCATAGAAATGAACACAGTATATTACAATAAGCCACTTATTAATAATCTCGAGTTTGAATGCTTTTGCTACATTAGTTTTTACAAGGTTATCTAAAAGATATTCGTTCTTTTTCAATTTGTTGACTGTCCCCAATGGGGTTTCGGGAAAAATCTTCGCTGAATTATATGACCTGTACTATACTGTTTACACACCTGCAGTTTCAGGTTAATTCATCTTGTATTTTTCTAGATATTTAACAAAACGTTTAAAATCGCAAGTGACCGGTCACCTTTGACCATATAGCGTATATAGAATTTTGCACACCGTACGTAATACACCAAAAATAAATATGTGTATAAATGGATACTACAGAGAAAAGCACACTTTAAGTGGTCTTTTATTTTCCATAATAAGTCCTTTATCCGAATTAACTCTGTAAATTTACGATAAATGCTACGCACTTTATAATCCATAGAAAACATTTTGTAGTGCACGTCAAAAACTCCTTTTTAATTCCATTGCCACAGAAATATAATAACATCATTAAAATGCCCTGAAACTGATTTTCCCCTTATATCCTAATGTAATGGAATTATTTTGTGAATCTCTCTAAACGAAATATAAATGCTACTTATCCTATACTACTGAGAAGTAGAAACATATTTTTTGGCAATAAACCAATTTTTTTGAGCAGCTAGATCAAAATAATAAAAAACATAACTTACAGTATTTTTTATTCAATACTAAATTTTTCAACGGAAGAAACATTTGAACTTTGAGCAAATTTTAAGATATTTTGTAAATTTTTGTAATCATTAAAAATAGATGACAATGAACTAAAAGAAATGTTTAAAATAAAAGAAAACACCAAATGTGAGAGGAAATAAAAATTCAGAAGCTAAAAAGCTTTATATAAATTTAAAATTGTTGTCTAAAACATTCTTAACATTAGCAGTACAGATACAGGTCCCTCGATGTATTAAAAATTAGAACCTTAGTGATGTTTTTTTTAAATCTCTGATAACATTCAAACTTCTTAATTTATCTACTTATTTAATAAAGTTGATAAATTGCTTTCTAAATTAAAGGTACTTTAAAGGTATTACAGATCAAGAATGAGCTAAGAATAATTTTATGGTTTATCTAACAATTCAATTGAAAGAATTTTCTTCATTCAATTAACGCTGACGATTTAAATAACGGATACACAAAGCCTGTCGAGTATTTTCGCAAAAAATAATTTTCTTTGACTTTCATTTACCAGAATGATTGTTTTTTGTGAAAGATAATTGCGTTAATAAATGATATGAAATGTCAGTCATTCTATAATTTTATTCACCAAATTGATTCTTAGTGAAAAATGTTCGTGACTTCCTGTGTGTATTGATTGTGTGCAATATAATTTTTTATAAGTAACACCAATCAAAACGAAATTTAAAAATGTTGAAAAAACAGATTTATATTTTAACGTTAATCTTTCAGTTAAGATAAATTTTCAATGGACTGGCATTAAAAAATTAAAATATTTTTTTTTTACTAAGAAATGGCTATGAATTGATTTATTCCACATTTATTATTCAAAAATAACTTTCAATGCTTTAAATAGTTATTAATTTTGAAAATATTTTTAAGGTGCATGCAAGAATGCATTTAATATGTTTTTATGGATTACATTAAAAGGGATAGTAATAAAAAACTTTATTTGTGTGTAACTTTGTCTGAATTATATTAAACTTCTATATTATTTATTTTTTCTGTAATTCAAGGCGGATAATTTAATTACCTGAAGATACATTTTGAAGCTAGTGAATATGATTGTATACTGAACATACGAAGTTTATTTTAAATTATAAATAATAACTTCAGAAGCGAAATTTTGATGGCATTACGTGGCAGTTTTAATGAAATTTGTGAGCAATCTTAAGAGATTGAAAATTAACATTGTGCGATATATGTACATAAGATTGGATAATATTTCATGATTCACATGTAAATTGAATCCGATCACGAGTGAAGTTTCGTCTCAAAAGGTGCTATGAAATTTTCCTCGTGGTGTGTATTATGTATGCATGTCCACAATTTCTCAAAAACTCCTAAACGTATATGAATGAAATATTTTAAACTACAATTCTAATTTATTTGGAAATGATTGAAAATAAAAATAGCTAGCGCATTATGTACAGTTTTGTTACAGGGACTAGTCGAAAATTTTCTAATATTATTTTCTATTGCAAGTCAAACGTGGGTTTTGATTGGAAGAGAAGCTTTTGGTTAAAAACTTGGCTAGCATGCAATTTTTACCAAGCTAATATTTATTGACTTTTGTCACTCTATTGATCGATTGTGTCCTGGCGGGTATTGCCTTGTTCTAGAATGTTGGTTGCCACAGACTGTACAATACCATTTAATTTGATTGGGCTCCTTGTGCATGTGTTTCCGAACTCTTATTTATAAAAGCACTATAACAATACAAATATGCACAGCAACACTTAATAATGTTGATTAAACTGACTGTGAATAACAATAAATCGTTGTCGCAAGAACTATGTTGTGTTAAACCATCCTTGTTAAAGTACGCCAACTAGCTTGCAAAAAAACAAGCAAGGTTAATGAATTTCCTTTGGTTAATTGTAAATAATTTATAGATTATGAAACAATCTCTTGAAATCGCTTTCATTTTTTGTTTAAAAATTACTTGTAAATTATTTAAAATAATAAAGGTTAGTCCGTAAATATTGCTTTTGCGACTATCACCAACAATACGATTTAAAATGCTCCTCGTAAGAAAAATAAATATATTTTAATGAAACATCACTCTATATGTAATTTTTAAAAGCTTCAATGGAATAAAATTAAACTGGAGAATAATTGGAGAATATTTAAACGATTTTACAAATTTTAAACCTCAATATGCACATTTGTATCTTTAGACTGAAAGAATCTTTAAACATTTAATTCTATTTTTGTAACAATCTACACTTCCAATTTTAAATCAATACAATACAGCCACATATATTCCGAATTCAATTAACTGTCGCATTTTGGATCATCGTGACTTACATTCCAAGCATCCGTCCGATTTTCAAAATTGCTATGCTTTGAATTGCACAAATTTATATAAGCTGTTGTATATAGTTGTATGGGATTGTGTTATACCTATAAACGATTTCATTTCATGATCTGTGTACGGTAAAATTGCAGAAAATTTTAAATTATGATATTTATGTATGTTTGCCTGATTGTATAGGGATGCAAATATATGTTTTAAAATGTAATTTTAAAATGGAATGTTGCTCGTTACAGAAAATTTTAATTCATTTAAATGAAAAAATATATGACAATTTATGTGTTTATCACAAATTTAAGATCATTTAGTAAATCGTTATTAATTATCAGATAAATAACTTAACATTAAACTTGTACAAATTTAAAACTTGTTTAAAAACAAAATTAAACTTGTACGACTTTATGTGCTGTCGAATAGATTGAAAAGTATAAACCACATTTAAATATTTCTAATACAATCACAAATAATAATGGTAATACTACTGATAGAACTGATAGAACTTCTACTTTTAACTAATACAAGGATATAAACACGGGCTACATGGGTAACAGAATGTAGGTGAAAATCATTTCTTGAAAATTGATAACTGTAACAGATTTTTTGTATTTAATATTTTTTAATAGCTACTAACAATAACAAAAATCATATATATTCGAAAAGTAGCAATGTTGCGTTCAAAAATTATTTTGAAATATATTAAAAGCGATACCTTCGTATTGGCCTCGTGTCAGAAGTTGACAGCCAAATGAAATCGCTAAAGTTTACTATTTAGAATCAGCTTTTTTGATTGTGTTCATTTCAGTGCTTTAATCGTGTAGTTTGATTTCATGTCTTAAATGTTGGCTTTATTTATATTTTATTATTTTATTTATTGATTGATGAATGTTTTAATTGCGTTATGGAAGATAAGCTGGAAAAAAGTGCTGAGCTATTTTTATTAATTTAAGTACAAACGAAATTATCTTTTGTAATCGTCTGCACGCGATAAAGATATATTCTTTTTAAATTATGCTTGGAAAATATTTTAAAAACAATAAAAATTGAGTCAATAGCTATGGAGTTTTCAAACAAATGGTGGCATAGTTTTCAAACAAAATGCATTGGAAAGTACATTTTTTCCCTTTTTAGGCGGTGTAAAAATTGAAAATTTGCGATATTTAGAAGTTTTAAAAAATTGCATTAAAAGTTACATTTAATTCCACCGCCAAAATGACGTCAGCGGTAAGCACGACCACGTTTGTCCTTTTTAATATAGACTAGCGTAATTAAATCTTTTTTATACAGTTTGTTTAAAATGGACAGAAAGTGGTCCTCTTATACATGGCAATTCCTGGATAACCGTATTAAAGTTGCCTAATATAATGCCAGGTGTACAAAATATAAAATAGTATAAAAGTTTTTAAATTAAAACGCTAATAAATTTATTGCATTTTAGTATGTTTTATTAGGTTTCCCAAAAAGTATACAAATAATCGTGTTTGGTAATTTCGTACGAGCCGTGGTAAATCGAGAAACATTTCACTATTCATAGAAAGCTTTGGTATTTTGATCTTTTCGGTGTTTAAATGTGTAGTTCGATAGCACATCTGCTAAATTAGTGTGTTATTTCTTTATTAATTTATTTGTGGAATTTTAATTCTATTTGGCAATTTAGTTATGAGATGTTATACGGTTGGTTGGTTGAATGTAGTTTTATGGCGCAAAGTCCGTTTAGAGACATTCTGCGCTAAGAGATGTTACACGAAAACAAACAAATATTTAATTACTTACTTTGCTTTAATTGAAAACTGGTTGAAATTCTACAATTAGGTTGCACGCAAATTTAAAGCTTTTCATACTTAAAAGTATTTTCAAAAATATAAAAAATAATTTAATTTAGATAGAGTTTTCAAACAAATTGCACTTAAAAGTACATTTACATTTCTTTCGGCGTTGCAAAAATGGATATTTTGTGATGTTTCGAAGGTAACAAAAGTGCAGTAAAATTTAAATTGATTAAACAGGATATTCCCGCCGTCAGTACAGCGCAAGTATTACTCGCGGGTATGTGTTAGTTTTATATTTCACATAACAGTTGGTTCAACGGCCCGGGACAAAAGTAAAACTCGATAACAAAAATGTTATTACAGTATAATATCGCGATAGGGAATTCTTCATGAAATTTAAACAACTAATTATTCAAAAGGTTGGCAGTTGAAGTCGAAGGCGCTGCTGCAAGCAAAATTATGGATTTATAGTATAGCTATAATTTACATAAGGTAAATTCACCAATAGTGACCACTTAAGGACATTAGCCTAATTATTATTAATGTGTCCGTGAATTGCAAAAGATATATGTATTTTTTAGCCTACTCCTAACCTTCATGTATCGGAATAAACATTAAAAGTTTCAAAATATAGTTTTCGGAAAAGTTGAAAAATAAAAAATGTTACCTTCTCTATGTTCCTGTAGTGGGCATAGTAAATATCTGATGCATTATTTTTTAAGAGTTCGGCTTATCCAACAAATTATTGACAATGCAGCACTTTATTTACAAACAAAACATAATATTAAAGAAACAATGTTTCAATAAAAACTTATCTCTTAATGAAATATCTAAGAATTTGCCAAGAAATCTGTTTTCGAAGGCACTCTAGAACATAAACAAATGTATCACCAGAAAAAAATATTCCAAAACAGTTTATGGAAACTTAACATTTATGGATGTTAGTCGATCATATTTCTTTCATTCGTTTTAGAAAAAGAGTTCATTCTTAAGTTCGTTTCATAAAGATTAGTGGCCCACAGCTTGTACGTGACCACCTATAGTTGCATATACCTTACGCATAAATAATATACGCACAATTAGTGTCAAGTCGAAAGACACTATATGATTATTCTTTTGTGAGTCTGCTTAAAACCACGTATTTATAGAGGGAATCTCCAATTTTTAAAAACCGCTGGAAAGCGCCATACGATAGGATGTGGCACACATTTCCGTTGATGTGCTCTTTTATGTTGTATCAGACTTAATGCTTGACTGTGCTAAGTATAGGAATGTGGACACATTGAGAACTTGCAGCTGCAACTCACACTGCAAAAAATATTTCACAATTATTACCTCTTATTGTTATTTGGAACAGCACATTCTTATGTTCCCAACAAATACTCAAATTATGGGCCACTGAAGGCAACGTTAGCCTTGGCCAAAAGTGTCTGATAAGGGCCCGCTATCATTGTCCGTAACGGCTCATAAAAAAAAAGTGTCACGCCGGCCACAATAAGGCCGGAAGGAAGGATTTTGGCAGAACCAAATTTTTTTCTTCTTAAAAATATTTTGATAAAAATTAGAATCTAAATTTACTGGTTTTGCAATGTTTATCTGAAAACAGTTTAAATATACTGTGTAAAATTTGGAACAGGTAAGCGCTCATAATATTAGCCTGACTTTTATACATGTTTTGCTCTAACATATACTTCAGTTAAAAAAGCTTCTTATTAATAGTGAAATAATAATAATTATAAATAAATAAATTTTATAGAACAAAATGCATTTAGATCCTAAATTTTTAAAAACATTTAGAAATTAATAATTCCAATGGAGGAATAAATGATCCTTATCTGTAATCACCTTCGAACAAAACAATTTTCAAATTTGCTGTTAGTAAATGAATGTTCAACAATATTAAACCTTAAATATTTTTATTGACATTCATCTAAAAAACATTTCTTTTTTTATGGTTATGATTTCTCTTTTAAAAATGTTGATATTCCTAAACAGTTGCAAGAACCATATTTATAGTTAACAAAGAAAATTTTATCAAATTTTCATATACATTTAAAATTATTCATTGAAAAATAAACTAACTAATTAATTAGCTATGCCAAGCATTGTCTTTAAAATTTTTCGACAAAATTCAAGATAAGGATATAAAATTTTTTCTTGAAAAAATGAACCTAAATGATTATTCATATATTGTTTTTCTCGCAAAAAACACTAACATTATACAACACACAATAATTCAACAAGTACTCTTTATAGAACAAATTTTAAATTTACGCGTAAATAATGTATATAATATAAACTTATGTTATGTATGTTGTATAAAATAAAATGAATTTATGTTTGTGATTTTTTTTTTTTTTTTATACTTACTAGCAAGTCTGTTATCATTTTTGTATGCCCATTCATTAAAGCCTTATTAAAGCATAATAAAGAAGCAAGTGAAATACTTTTGAACCCTTTCCATTTTATGAACACAAATTTTCACACGATTATTATTAAAAAATAATAAGAAGAAGAAATGCAGTTTTATGTTTATATATGTCCCGAATGACAATTTCTTTTTATAATCCTTTATCGTTCTCATAATTTTTTTATTTTGTTTAACCCTTAAATGCCGGATTTTTCAAAAATCATTTTAATAAGGTTTTTCGGCTTTCATTTTTTAAATAAATCATGGGAAAATACTTAAAAAAATCATATTTCGTTTTAAGTATGGTTTACGGCTAAAAAACAGTTTGTTACTAATCGGCAATACTGGTCTTTAATTGAAAAAATAATTTTCCTCGATAAAATTCTATAATATTAAACACACAAGATATTTAGGAACTCTAATAAGAAATAAATTTTACTTGCTCACTGCACAACAAAATAGGGTATTTCGCAAGCTTCCAAACAAAACAAAAAGAACACGTAGCAACAATTGAAAAAATAAATCTATCTTTATTCTTCAGCAGCACAAGTGTTGCCATCTACATGTTGAAAATCGATTTAATAATATTTTCAGAATGTATTTTATTGGCAACATTAGGCATTATAGCTTCAATATTATTCTAATAGTATTTTAAAGCCTAAATTGGGTATGTTGCCAAAAAGCAACGCCCGGTATTTAACGGTTAATATCAGATAACATTAGATTTTCCTACTAAAGTTTAACAATCAAACTGTAAAAATATGATAATTATAATTGAAAAAAAAAAGAAGATTGAAATATGTATTTTAATTTTCTTTTTCTGAAAATTATTTTCAGATATTTCAAAATATATTGAATATTTTTATGAATTTTTTTTCTCACACTAATTTTTCTTAGATTGTAATAAAATTATTCAGTTGTTTAATGTAATGATATTTTCTTTGAGGACAAATTATTATCCGATATCAGAGGGGGGGGGGGGATATCCTTTTTTTCAAAATCACATAAAAAAATAATTATGGCATTAAATCAATTTATTTTAAAGAAACTAGAAGAATGTGAATGTGAGAAATGAAGAAAGTGATATAAATAATTCCCAATGTTTAAAATTACTTTATACAACTTGAAAAATCGGAAAAAAATCATAAAATCAAATCCGAATGGATTTTATTGAGAGAATGGATTTAATGATACAGCTGAGTGAAAATTTTCAAAAAATAATAATATATAGAAAATAAATATTATCCTACAGTTGCATAAACAAAAATACAACTAATAATAAATTATTTAAAAACAACGTTTAAACACACAGTAAAATAAATTAATTTGAACAGACGTATACGTTTCGTGAGCTCCAGGACTCACATCCTCAGTGTGAAAAATATTTAAAAACAATATCCCTCCAACTACATGTACGGTGAAACCCAAATGTCTAAACATAGTACCAAAAGACCATCATGTTCCAACGGCCAATGAAAATAAAGCGGAATTGAAGTACCGTGTCACAACAAATCCACCCAGAATGTTGAGATGTATGGTACACTAGACAAATCCTTTACCAAGGTGTCTTTAAATCTATGCATATGAACATCTTCAAAAAAGTCTAAATCCAGAGGAGAAATGCATTTCTTGATAATGGTAGCTGAGTCAAAAGTTAAATTATGGCCCTCCCCCCCCCCCCACCCCAGCAATGAGAGGCGATAGAGGATTTCTGCAATTCTTTTTCTTTACATAGTTTACGTGTTCTTTGACTCTGCAACGCAGTTTTCGTTTAGTTTGTCCAGTATAGGACAAACCACATTGGCATTGAATGTTGTAAACACCCCAACAATTTTGAGGAGGAATTTGATCCTTAAGCTGTGAAACAGTTAATTTATTAACTGGTTTAAAAACCCCATTAAAATCATAATGTCTTAAGATATTAGCCATCTTAAAGCTAATACTATTATAAAATGGTGAAATGATAATGTTAGAAATGGAAACCGAAGTAACAGAAGAAGCAAGATTATTAACACATTTATTAAGACTATGAGAAATTCAATTATTGATATAAGGTAAATTAAAACCCCGATCGATAGCCACAGATCTAATGTAATTTAATTCTGTAATAAGTGAATAGTTATCCGAACAAATTAAGCTATCTCTATTAATCAAATAAAGAAAATCCAAAGCTTTTTGGGAAGGGGGTGACATGAATTGATATGGAGGGGGGAGTGTGACAGCAAAAGTTTTACGGTAAAAGGCAAGTGTCAAAGGTGTTAAGCTGACGGGTAACCAACACATCAAGAAATGGCTATTTACTATCTACTTCAAATTCATGAGTAAATTGAATGACTGAATCTATTGAGTTCAAAATCGTTAGTATATTTTCAAAAGAAAAAGAGAAAGGTCCAAGAACGTAAAAGAATCATCTACATATCTACAATAAAATTGGAAGATGACAAGGTTAAGCATTTTAACCTCAAAGTAATGCATATATAAATCTGCTAGGAAAGGACTAAGGGGATTACCCATTGATAAACCATCTGTCATAGAATAATATTGATTAGAAATTTGAAATTAATTTTGCTTTAAACAAGTACTAAATAACTCAATAATGTGATTGATTTCATAATCTGTGTAATGAAACTCTTTTAATCTAGCAGTGAGACTTTGTAGAGCACCTTGAACTGGAACATGGGTGAACAGAGAATTAACATCAAATGAAACTATGCGTAAAGAGGGGGGGGGGTGAAGTTTTTAATACGATTTACAAAAGAACTAGAATTCTTAATAGTGTAAATATTAGAACTTGGAAGGAATGAAAAGCGTTTAACTAAATATTTAGCAAGAGGGTATGAGGCAGAACCGATATTGGATAAGATAGGATGGAAAGGAAAACCAATTTTATGAACTTTAGGCAGAGCGTAAAAGCGACTACAGTTAGCAATAGAAGGAATTAATGACATTTTAATATTATCATCAATACAAGGACAGATTTGTATAAGTTTTCTAGTACTTATTAGATCACTGTCAGAAGGATCACGATTTAATTTAATATATGGGCAGGATTGTAAAAGATTCTGCACTTTATCCAAATAAACTATTTTATCCTGTACCACTATTTGACCTTCCTTATCAGCTTTAGAGATAACAATGTCATCATTAGATTTTACACAGCATAAAGCTTCTTTAAGATCCTTTGTTATGTTTGGTTTAAAATTCGTAAAATTGTGATCAACTGTGTTTTTAATGAGAACCCTAATGGAATCCTTTTGAGAACAAGATAGTTTGCTAAATTTGAAACATCTTTCAAATGGAGCAATAAGATTAGGTAAGTCTGGGAATTTGCTAAAAGAAAAATTATGATTAAGTTTGAGAGCTTTCTCTTGTGTAGGTGACAGTTGTGAAATTAAATGTTTACAATAGCATTACTATTGACTTCTGGAAGCCAAGGAGGGGGTGTAGCAGCAAGAGGGAGTAAATTTGAAAGTTTTTTTACTAACGAAAGTTTATGAAAAGCAGAGAACTTGACAGACCGGTACCATGATAACCTATCAAGTGTGTCAAAATTTGACACTGAGTTTCCAATTGATTTATTTCACATTCATTTCTTGTTTCACATTGATTTATTATGATTTATTATATGTATATTAGTGCGTATCGAAAAAATCGAAATTTCTCAAATCTTTTAGCAGTAGTGCGGAAAATTTGTGAACTCTCTTTATTAAAAAGTTCGCGGAATCTTAAAACATTGGGTTGATATCTTCTGTTGCCTCAGTGGGCCGAAAGTTCCGAAAATTGACTGAAAATGATTAAAACAGAAAAAAAAATAAATGATCACAGATTTCGTTAATCGGTTAGGGGTAATGCTTAAAAGGTACTGTACTATGTTTGAATAACAACAGCCAAATGTTTTTTAGAATTATAGGTTAATATCTTCTGCCACCTCATCGGAATGGAATTTTGGAAATTTTGACGCATTTTTTTACTTATCTGCATAATGGTTTACTGCTTGCTCAATGCACAATCCAGACAGACTGGGTTTGGCACTCTTCCAAAATAGTGGAAGTCCCCTATTTTCATGCTGAGAAACAAATGGGAGTGACCTGTAAATCACTTGACCACTCTCTTTTGTCAGGCTAAGCGCAGTAGGCAGGGCTACAAGCATATGCGAATAGCAACCGATTTTAACTCGTTTAAAGCAGTATACTTTTAATTAGTGTGCAGTGTTTATAGTTGCTTGCACTGCAGTCGTTTTTAAAGGAATTTTTCTTGTGGTTTTGTGCATTTCGTCATTATTTTCTAAGATGAGATATTGGTAAATATTTTAAATAAGCAGATAATAAGCAGAAATAAGCAGATAATCCATTCGACGTGTCTCTGAAGTTTCAATTCAAGCCTGCGAATTACACCATTAGACAAACCTGTGTTAACTACAGTGTCGTTACACCCGAGAACAATAAGGTTGCTAAAATCATCCAATAAAGTACTTGTTACGTATTCTTAAGTGCTATTAGATGTATCAAGACTACATCCACTTTCAGGTGAAATGTATCCCATGTACGTAGAACCAGGTTGCGATACAATATAGTAATGCGCTTCTAAAATTGTTCTTTGGAACTGTTTTTTCTTTAGCGTTTCTGATGTTAAATTTTTGCCATGCCGTCCATCAAAATAAAGGCCAGATAGAGTGGAACGATTTTTGTTTTATTTATAGACCAATTTTTTGTAAATTCTCGATTTTTCCCTCTAAATTCTTTATTTTTGTCTGTAACGAGACTAGTATCTGATTTCGATATTAAACCCAAATCTTGGATAAAACTCGATGCAATAGCAGCCATGGCTCTGTTGGATACACCATATATTTTACCGACATGAACCATCAATCGACAAGTCATCCAGTTTTAAACGCATTTGAACACTTCTTGTTGACTGCTGAAGAGACGCTGCACTGCAAATAGAGGCGTCTTAAATTAAGACACATATGTGACTGAAAAAGAATTTCTGACACTTAAGTGTCTGAATCTGAAAATTCAGTCACAATAGATGTTTTAATTTAAAACACCTAAGTGTCTTACTATGATCATAGTGTACACGAACTGATAAAAGTGTCTAAAAAATCTGCAAGTGTCTAATTTTAAGACACTTTGTAACTCCGCTCCGCATTCACCAGGGGGCACTCTCAGTTGCGCATGCGTCTTCCTTTCGAACTCGGTGTTCGTTTGTAATTCAAACTGAATGTTTGTTTTTATGTACGCGTACATTTTAACTAATAATTTATTTTGACTTGATTGTTTTTTGCGGAATGTGAAGTTCCGGGATTTAATTTCTATCGACATAGTGGTACTCCGTATTAATATTTATCTATAACACTAATATAGTGTTCTTCATCTCGTCAAATTTGTAAAGAGAACTGTTGTCTGGCGGGCTATGTTTTCAGGATGGAAATTTTCCATTCTTTTAACAGAGCCAGCCGGATGTGCAAGGGGATTTTATTTTTTAAATATCAAAGTCTGCCTAACTAACGGATACTAACGTAGCCTCCAATCAGGACGTCCTCTGGGCGAATGTGCTTTTGGAATAATCAGACCTTTTCCCAGGTAAGTGGGGTCTTAACTATGTATTTAAAACTCTCTGTGAATGTTTTCTCTTTAAATGGAGACCTCACACGAGTCTATAGCTTTATTAGTTCCTGAGTTATGCCAAAATATGTTCAAAGCATTTTGCCTATGGTGTTTCCATGTTAAAATTTTATTTTGCTAATATTTAAATTTCTACGCTTCAAATCATCTGCAATCATATTTCTGTATTATTTTCTATCCAATGTTATCTTTAATATAAATTTTGGTGTGTCTGCATGGTGTATATTAGCGGTTACTGAATTTATTAATTTTACACCTTCCTAAGCCTCTTCTTATGTAGCCATTACTTTAAAAATCGCAGTGACATCGCCTGTTGATTGGCTCATACTTCTTAATTACTATCAAGACTGCCTAATAGTATTTTTTAGTGTTATTATTACTCTGAAGTACCCTTTTTAATTATTTATTTATGTATACAATATTTTTATAAGCATTTAATGCGGCAGCATTTGTAATGTTTACATCAATTTTTACATTTCTGAGAGATTTATTATGTGTTGTGTACTGGAATTCAAAAGCATTTATAGTAAACATTCTTATTAATAGCTGCTTTTATTTATTATTTATGCTTTTCTTGTCTAATGAAGTTTTCTTCTGCTTCATAGTGTGTACATCATAAATTAAAAAAAAAGAATATAGTTTGAACATCCTTCCATAAATTCATTCCCCCATACATTTAATGCAGCGAATTACTTGTGTTCATTTATTTATTTTAAAATGTTTTGGCTGATAAAACTCATTAAATCCGGTCATTCTAATTAAAGGATTTCCCTTTGCTATAATTTTAGGGTTTCCGAGTATTTTAGAAATATCCCATTCGCCATACTGAAAATAGTCAACATATAATCTTTTTTAATTTTCAACATCAATGATACAAAAGTAAAAACCACAGCTTCACGATTTGATTGTTTGAACGGAAATTGACGTCACTATGTAGACGTTGAAACAGAAAAAAAAAATTTTTGATGTCAACAAATCTTACTTAACGATTTAGAAAAAGGATCTCGCCTTATCTCTAGTCACTTTGTTAAATTTTAATGATTATTTTTAGATTCTTAAATTCATGTAATCATGCACCGTTAACGTAACTGTAAGAATGCGGTAAAAATATACAGATATATTTCATTTGAAATAATTATATAATATTGATTTTTTGATTATTTTTAGTAAAAAAGTAATTTGAAATTAAAAATGAATACAAAGTAAAGAGGTAGAATTTTATAAAATATTTATTTGTATATAGCTAGATTTTGCACTTAAAACTGACACGTACATTTATCGAATCATAATACAGGGTTGTACTTTTTCCAGAAGGAGGGCCTGATTAAAGGATGGGCAGACCCCCCCCCCCCTACGATTTTACGTGCTCCAAATTCGATATGGATTTTTTATAGCTTATATTTTAAATGTGTTTCAACATTGTATTGATTACAATCAGCATTTTTAACTTTAAAAGTAGAATTAGATTAAAAACTAAATAAAAAAATAAATACAGTAAAACTCTCAATCGCGGCCACCTCGCGAATTGAACGCGTTTCGGAACGTTGAATTTGCCTGCTATTCGATTGTGTTCGCTTTTATGAGGTAAAAAAAATGTATTTATCTTGAAAAAGGTCAGTGTTCGCTGAAGAAAATTGTCCTATGAAAGTTTTGTTGTAAAATCTCCATAACGGACACTCCTATATAGAGGACACAACTATTTAAGAAGCACATTTTTTATTAACAACATGGACATATTTTATATTTTTTTACCTCAGAAAAACAGACACCTCCGAATGGCGAACAAATTCCACGGTTCTAAGGTGCCTACTATTGAGAGGTTTTACTGTATTGCGACAAATATTTTAATTTTTAATTTTATTCTACTCTATAAATTCAAAATATTGATTATAATCAGTACAATGTCGAAAAAGATTTCAATTATCAGCTTTATGAAAATTGCATACCATATTTTGGAGCCCTAAAATCAGGCTGTGTGTGTGGGGGGGGGGGGGGGGCAGAATAATGGCTATATATTTTTCCAGGATCAACGTGGTCAAACATGGCTACGTATAATGCTTTAAAAAAATTGCTGCGATTCAGACGTTTGAAGTGTCTAAAATTCAGGCGCAAAAAGTGTCTGAAAAAATTCAGACATTTTAAAATGTCTGAAAACTGAACACTCCGTTTCAGACACTTAAGTGTCTGAATTTAAGACATTTCGATTTACAGTATGTATGAGAATTGTGTTTGGTGCCCCCCTTTTCCCCGAACTCCACCTCCATCATATCTTCTATTTCATTTTCCCTTTCATTCTCCACGGAATAGCTTAAAGCAGAAGCAGAAGAGGCTTGTTTTGCAGATCTTATAGTATCCTGTTCCTTTCGCATTGACGTTTTTAGAGCTATTTTGTTTCTGGAACATCAACAATTTCAATGAATATTTTTCTTTTCGTTCTTTGTCAATGAGGAACAACTGTTCTTTTGCAGAAACTTTGCTTTCTATCGGACAGTTACACTCCTTAAAAATCGCGCATTTCAGGCAGATATGTCAAAAAATGTTTTTGCTTCCATTTTAAAGTTCTCAATATCTTCGAGAGTAGTTTTGCTTTTTCCAAGACGTTTTATATTTTTCATGATTGGTCGATATTTTCCATGGTATGCATATGTCATATCATTAACACATTTATGTAAAACCGAAACAATGGATGTATCGATGTATAAATTCTCCATCTTCAAACCTACAGTTTCTGAAATAACTGAAAAACATGGTTCTTTGTTTCCACCAGTTTCGCAACCAATGCCCATCAGTTTCGAACCAATACGCACCAGTTTCGCAACCGTTTCTTGTGAGCGCAACATTTTATAACGTCTTCATGCACTGGCAACATGCGTAAAAAAACTTCGGTGTTCCAAAAAATACGTCATTGCAACGTTTGTCGACTTGAAAACTTTGACAGCGATGATTTTGGCGTTTCAAACAGTTACTAATATCTGATATTAGAAAATGATGACGAAATGTGCAAAAACACATGACAAATTCCTTTAAAAACGACAGCAGTGCAAGCAACAATAAAGACCGCACACTGATTAAAAGTATACTGCTTTAAACGAGTTAAAATAGGTTACTACTCTCAGATGCTCGAGCGCCTGCCTACTGCGCTTAGCCGGACGACAAAAGAGAGTGGTCAGGCGATTTACTAGTCACTTCGATTTGTTTTTAGGCATTAAAATAGGGGTCTTCCACTATTTTGGCAGAGTGCCAAACCCAGTCTGTCTGGATTGGGCATTGAGAAAGCAGTAAACCATTGTGCAGAAAAGTACCAAAATGCGTCAAAATTTCCAAAATTCCATGCTGATGACGCGGCAGAAGATATTAACCTATAATTCTAAAAAAATTTTTGGTTGTTGATATTCAAACATAGTACCTTTTAAGCACTAACTCTAACCGATCAGCGAAATCTGTGATCATTTATTATTTTTTGTATTTTAATCATTTTTCGTCCAATCTTCGGAACTTTCGGCCCACTGAGGCAACAGAAGATATCAACCCAATGTTTTGAGATTCCGCGAACTTTTTAATAAAGTGAGTTCACAAATTTTCCGTACTACCGCTAAAAGATTTAGGACATTTTGATTTTTTCGATACGCCCTAATATATATATATATATATATATATATTTCGCTGAACAAACATGAAACTTTCTGACATATTTTGTAAGTCAAATATGTTAGTAACTAGTAATGTTAGTAAACTATGTAAGTAAAATATGTTACATGAAAGAATGATGATAGAAGCGCTTTGTCATCGATTTCTTTTGTCACTATACATGAATTACATCTTGTAAGCGACTGTAATTTTATGATTTTAGTTTTTTCCCCCTTTACACGCTGTCGCGTCCGGATATTTGGTTTAAACGCCAACTTCGAAAGCCTTTTCTGACAGATCTTTTGCCTTTACCAATGGAAAAATAATTCGTTCACATAGTTTTTGGTTAAGAACTCTTTCTAATTTCATGCTTTCGAAGAAAAAATTTGATTTTAAAAATAAGTATATTTTTATTTATTTATTTTATTTATTTTTTAAATCTAAATTTGTTCGGTAATTCTTCCATTTTACTTAGCATTGGGTTTCATGTGTCTCAAATTGAATTAACTATTTTTATACATATAAAAAACAATATATAGCTTTAATTATTGGCTTATCATTATTAATAAAATAATGATAATAAAGTAAATAAATATGCAATAAATCGTCAGAATTTAATAGAGGCAAGGAATTTATCTATTTTTTCCTTTACACTGAATTCAGATATTTAAGTCTTCCAGTATTTTATTTTACATGAAAATATATTTCAAATGGTATTAAAAAATTATGCTTTAGAAACAGCTTAATTTCCCCTCCCCCTTTTATTTATTGAGAGGAAATTTTCTCTTTCACATTCAACAATAAGTACTTGCTCTAACAATCAAAGTGACATTTTTCCTTTTATTTATGACAAATATTTTTTCATGGAACTCAAGAAAAATATAAATCAATTCACATTTATCATGAAATCTCTAGTAGATGTTTTGTTTTGTATAATCAGCATATCTTAAGATATCGAAGCATATTTTGGTAACATTATTTTATTATTTATAAAAATATTTTAAAAATAAATAAAAAAAAAACTAATCCATTTTAGTGCTTTAAATATAAATCATAAGGTATCTATATTTTTACTAAAACCCGCATTTAAAATAATTAAGCTTACTTTAAAAAAATTTGAAGGAAAAAATACATTTCCTCTCCTTAAATAATTATGCTAGTTAGGTAATATTAGCCCTCTACTTTTAAACGATGATAGACCATTACATGTTTGCCAGAAACCGGCTCTCATTAATTTGCGGGCAAAATAAATGCAACAGTTTTCTTACTGCCGATCCATAATCTTTCCCGCGATAGCTGCCGTAATTAGCTGCGCGTCACTTATGGTACAGTATTTTTCGGCTACAAATGACCTTAACTCACGTTGACCGCGACGAAACAGCCATGCGGCCAGAAATCGTGTGGTTGTTGGGTTGAGATTTTGAATTTTGTTGTTTTCATCCATACAAAATCGCCTATCATGTTGAATAATAATATGAAAACCTCATCGGATACATTTATCATTATTACGTCTTTTTCTTTTCATATGATTTTTGAAACTCCTAAAATTTAAATTTTCTCAGGGACTTTCTAGAATTTAAATTTATATTTTCTTAAGTTTTCTAAAATTTTAATCGTCACAAAATTTAAAGTTTTCAACAACTTACAATTCTGATCCAATGAAAAAATTCTACACCCTTCAATTAGCCTAAATAAAAATTATTGAGATGCTTCTACGATTAGTTGCAGAAATCTAAACTATTTCAGAAAGAGGTGATTTTAGGGGTAGTCTTCCAAACAAATACAGGTATTCAATTTTTTCTTAATATTGAAATTTTCATTACCATAATAAATTGATTTCTTTAATAGTTCAGCAAAATGTTTATACTAAATTTTCTGCTCACCAACAAAAGAGTAGCAGTGCTAGTTCCATAAAATATATTAAATAATAATAAAATCCGTCGTTTAAACTATAACTCCTAAATCTGCTCCAATGCCACTGCGGGATGTTGTTTCAAGAATAACTACAAATGCTTTTTTAAAAAGAATACGTATAGATGAAAAAACAAGGTCTAGGTTAAAATACAAACTTTTATATATTACTTTCATAATTGCTATTTTATATTATACAGTTACAAGATTAAAAAAAATCATTTTTTATATTCAGCTTATTCAGGTCATGGTTATGAAATTATTATCATGATAAGGATAAAAATTTTAGGAAATATAAATAAAAATTATATATATAAATATTGTAACAACTGAAAGTTGTGTTTGGTTCAAATGGATTGAGATTTAGCATTGGGTCTTAAATTGAGAATAAAAATATTTTATAGATTGATTCTATCCATGAGAATAAAAATATTTTATCTTTTAAATTTAATTGAAAATTTATAATATAAACAAACCATAAATCAAATTTAATGGTTACCGTTTAATGGTAGTTGTTATTGCTAATGGATTATCACAAGCATCAAATCCAGAAATCCAAAATTAAAAAATAAATTTGCTTTCGTCAAATAGAAATAGGGTAATTCACATAAAAAACGAAAATGTAAAAATAATAAACATCTAGTAGTGACAATTCTTAAAAACGTTGATGTTAATTTTTTAAAGTTTACTTAAAGGTTAAAAGCTTTAAAGGTTATTTTATTTCTAGCTATATGGTAAGTGCTTATAATCAAAATATATTTCTTATTGTAGCATAAAATTATCCTAGAAATTGAGCCATTATAAATCCTAAGACGTCGGACGACCACTGCGGCTTCGAGCTTACTGTTCGTGGGACACCGGCTACGAATTCGTGAAAAAGTCGGAGAGCGCCCTCGGAGTCCTCTATACCCTTTCCGACACTTGACGGGACCGAAAAAAGTTAAAACACACCACCTAACAAAAGCTAAATTTCTAAAATTTAGCCGGGAAGGAGCTACGAAGACGTCGGACGTCGTCGAGGAAGCACGGCGCTTCGAGATTATTGTTCGTCTATGGTGACGGTTGGGGGATTCCTTGTATTCATGCCAGGAAAAAGGCCTCGGGAAGAAAATACGTTTTAATATTTTTTTATAATTGACATCAGAAAATCTTTACATTTTTATGTTTAAATTGGTACAGTTGACAATTTAAATAATTTCTAAAAGCTACATATTGTTAGCTACTTATTGTTGCTATGTTCTTAATAATTTGGTTTTAAACTAAGATTGAGAGAGTCTTATTTTTTATTATTATTCATTCTCCTTTTTTTTAATTAATACGCTCTAGGTGTTGCAATAATAAAAAATTAAAGTGCCAGGTAAATGATACATAATTTATTTAACAAAGATTTTATAAACAAAAATATAGACACGTTAGATTTCCACATCTGTTTTAGTGTCATACATATACAGTGTGTTCATGTATAACCTGACCGACCTTTATTTTCGCAACCGATGGTCCTAGATGCATACTTCCAATTACAAAAATGGTTTAAATAAGGTAAAGAATTATTTTTAAAGCGATTTGGGTCAGTATAAATATTTATTAAAAAATTACGAAATTTAAATTTTTATACGGTCCCCCGGTCCTATAAGTGATATTTACTAAAAATTTACTGTGACACTAACAAGTAAGACGAAAAAAGCCCCATTCAGGTAACATTAAAATTGACCGAGTATGAAACTTTGAAATGCATGACTTATACCACTGTTTTACATATCAAAACATATGATTTCGACAATACTTTCAGGGGTCTTGTATAAAGTACTTAAACTTATTTCAAGGTATCTGCGCTTTGAAAGCAATCGTACAAATATTACGATTAAATTTTATTAGTTAAGTTTCAGATTAGTTAAAATAATTGTATTTTAGAATATGTTTTATTTTGTAAGGATTTGAGGCTATGATTTCTTTTAACTAAAATTATGTTATTTTCATAAGGTTTTATTTAACTTGCAATAATCGTTTTTCCAGTTTAAAATTTTTACTCGAACTTTAACTTACTTTTAAACGTCCGTTCAAAGTTGAATTTTACATACTGACTTTAATCCGATGACAATGCAATATTATTATGATTTTCGACTCTTACCATCTTAAATATACTTATATTAGAGGATAACACAAAAAAAATTCGGATAGATTACCGTCAAGAAATTTAAGAACCTGTTTTAGATTAGATAACATAAACCTGCAATGGTTGTGTTTTTTAACTTTTATAATTACATTTTATGTATTTTTTAACGCTGAATCAAAAAATTACCTTCACTTTTAACCATCATGTCAAGATTTTTCGCAAATCATAAATTCCAAGGTTAAAAAATAGCGAAAAATGTGATACAATAAAATAGATGTAAGGCTTTTTTATTCATTTTAATTTTATTTAATTCAATAATTTATTAGCTTTTTAATCTTATACTGCATTTCTTACAGCTAAACAGCTCGGGGATCCGATGAGGTTGGGAGGTGAGGGAGGATCAATTTTAACTTTTAGCTTTTTAACTTTGAAATTTGCGATTTCAGAAAATTCCTAACGTGATGGTTTAAAATGAAGTTAATTTTCGAATTCAGTGCTAAAAAATACATTAGAATTAATTTTCAAAAGCTACAAAACATGCCACAATCCAAAATTTGAAAGACAGTGTAATCTAAGAGCAATTTTAAAATATGTATCATTTTGTAGAGGATTGAGGCTGTTGTTTCTCATCCTTTTATTTAACATAAAATCTATTATTTTCATCCTCTTATAATGTTCGGTACAAATTGTACATTTTTCCGTAATATGTCAGAATGATTAAAGATTTCAAATGTATATTGCAATGGTAATTTTACTCTCAACCATTTCTTTAATATATCGGACGAAATTATATTTCTACTAAATTTGTGAATGACACCTAGTATGCAGCAAAAAATGTACTCGAGCTTTAAACAGCTATTATTCGGTCAATTTTAATCGTAGAATAACGGGACTTTTTTGCCTTACTTCCCAGTGCAATAGGCAAATTTTACTAAATCTAACTTATAGGAGTGGGGGACCGTATAAAAATTTAGATTCCGTTATTCTTCACGAAATTGTTTTTTCGCTTCAAACTTTTTTTATCTTAAACCTGCACCTGATTTTGACCATTTTTGTAATTGGAAGCAACCCTTTAAGACCCAACCCGCACGATCGTGCGGGTTAGACATTCATTTAATTTTTTGCTTCTGAATCGTATGTAATAAAAACTCAAGTCGAACGATAGTTCTGGTTTGCTTGTAGAGTAAAGTATCATTTTTTATCAACAGGTAGCGGTTGTAGTCCATGTTTTAATTTCTACAGGTATGACTAGCTTTGTTTACAAATACATCGGGTCTTAAAGGGGTATGCATCTAGGACCAACGGTTGCGAAAATAAAGGTCGGTCAGGTTATTCGTGGACACACTGTATAGTTTAAAATACTTAATTTTAAATAATTTACTTCAAAGAAAAATATTCATATTATAGTGCTTTTTAAAAGTTACCACAATACCAAACATCACTTGAAATTGCCAGGAAAATAAATATGAATTTATTTACTTTTAAAACGATAATTTAATACTTTTTTAATCAATATATGTAACATTGCATCTTTCTTCTAGAGCAGACATGTTTATAGAATTTTTTGTTTATTCCGTCGTGTCTAAACAAGTCGGATGTGCCAATACCAAAACTTCGTTATATCTCATACGTGTTTATACTTCAAAATTCCCTATCGTAATGCCAAAATTAAATGACAATCTATGCGCATCATGAGGATACTAAATGGATTTTAATGAATTTTGTGCGTTTAAAAAAGAGATATAAGAATCGCATAAAAAATCATTGATTTTCAGCCCCCACACGCTTACATATCTGCAACCAAAATTCACAACTCAAAGGGTATAAAAGTGACACCTGTCTGACAGTAAATATCCAAGACTAATAAGACTCTATTTATGTGGAAGTGTAACAGAATCTGAAGTTTGATTAAATTCCGTGTATTAATTTTTGAGATATAGCTATTGCGAAAATCGTGAAAAATGCAGCATGGCAGCGCCACCTGTTGTATGGTTTAGAAGAAAAACTATTTAGCACCAAGTTATGTCAAGGTCTAACAGAATAGGAAGTTTGACGAAATTCCGTGCATTAGTTCTTGAGATATGTCTATAGCTAAAGTTGTGTAAAGTCTCAAAAATGCAGCATAGCTTTTTGGGTGATTTACACCAAAACCTAATCAGCAACAACTTAGGTCAACGATTAATTGAATCTGAAGTTAGATGAAAATCCGTGCATTAGTTCTTGAGATAGAGAAATTGCTCAAATCATGAAAAATGCAGCATAGTAGCCCCACCTGTTGGGAAATTTACACCAAAACCTAATAAGCAACAGCTTATGTCAACGTCTAACTGAATCTAAAGTTTGATGAAAATCCGTGCAATAGTTCTTGAAATGAAGCTATTGCCGAAATCGTGAAAAATGTAGAATAGGAGCTTCGCCTGTTGGGAGATTTACATCAAAACCAAATCAGCAACAACTAATGTCAACGCCTAACCGAACCTGAAGTTTGATTAAAACCCGTGCAATAGTTTTTTAGACATATTTATTGCAGAAATCGTGAAAAATGCAGCATAGCACACACTCAGAAAAAAATAATCAGATTTCACGAAATTTTCTTCGTTTTTGACAAAACCGTTTCCTGGGAAATGTTCCGAGCGAATATTTTGTCAAATTGAGGAAATTATTTTGTTCCCTTGTTTGAGGATACAAATTTCGTCAAAAGTACAATAAGAGGGCTGGGGGTGCAATCTATGGAACGGTTTAGAAGCTCCTGTATTTATTGACAGTGGAAAAAAAAAAATGACTTCGGGGGGATTGGAACTTACGACCTCTGTTGTGGGAGTCCGTTGCCCTAGTTATCATGCTATAGGACCCTCAAATAGATGTGATTCTAAAGGCATATAACGGATTCTATTGTGTGTATATATTTTTATAACGTAGATTGTAATTTTATAGATGCTGTTATATTTCTTGCAAGTTTTAATTAATAAGGCTAATTATTATTATGGTTTTCTTATGGTTAATGAATAAGTATAATATGGCTTGATTAAATAATTTATTAGGGTTTTATTTTATTTTTATTTTTATTTATTTTATTTTATTTTTTTTTTTTTTTTTTTTTTGCTCAATGAATGATTAGAATATGTTCTGGTTAATTTGTTGCTCAGAAATAACGAATTTTGAAGTGGATATTGGGGGAGATTTTATCCCTTTGAATAGGTGGTAAAAATTTTAACACTTTACTGTTTATATAAGCGAGAGGGATCAATTATGTATATTTTTAATTTGATTGAAAAAAGAATATACTTCTTAAATAAAAAAGGGATTGAAATTTTATTGACCAAATTTTATTTTTGTACGATTTTGTAGGACACAGGAAATTTATTCATTTCGAATTAAATCATAAATAACAATAATAATAAACATTTCTAAAAACTTTAACAGCTAAAATAACTAATGCAGAAACAAAAATACCTATATTTCAGTATTTTGTGAAAAGCCCTAAAAAGTGATGTTTTAAAATAAATTATTACAGGACTAACATAAACAAGCAAATATCTGCTTGTTAAAATCGCAGGATTTGAGGAGGCACTGTAGAGATCTGCAGAGGCCAGCCTGTGGCCCGAAGCCCGAGGGCCGGGCTGAATTAGGGACTTATTTTTTTCGTGAAGGATCGGGCCGGTCCGGGCCAAACTTATTTTGTCTGGACAGAGCCGGGCCTGGTTCCATTCCTAGTCTTCACGACCCAAAATTTTCAGTCCTAGTTTTGACCCAGTCCGTATGAAAATCATTGTCTCGGTGTGACCTAGTCCGTTCAAAGGTCAGTTTAAATTAGGCCTGGCCCAAAAAATTTTACAAAAAATGCATACATTTTTTTTAAATCGCCATTATTCTACAATTAAACATTCAAATTTATTCTTTTTATAGAGTATTAGATTTCTACGCTTATTAAAATATAGCTAAATTAAAGTATACTAAAACGTGTGAAAAAACCCTGCCAATGATGGAATTCTGTTTTAAACTGAAAAATGCGTTGATCCATGCAAAATGAATATACTAATACGTAAAAAACGAAGATATCATGTAATACATATACACTTGGTAAGAGGAGAACTTGTCTATAACGCATTTTTTTTCTTCTTTTCCATGCAATTCCGTTTTGGAAGATTTTACTGTATAGCATTTTTTCAGATTTTTATGGATTAATAATATTAATGATAACTGAAACATAACACTGTATTAGTGACATATTAATGATAACTGAAACATAACACTGTATTAGTGACATATTAATGATAACTGAAACATACAGGAAATAGAGATTCATTAAAAAAAAAATAAATATCGCAGCCTGCGGCACATCTATAAAAATGAAAATTATAAACATGAAAACAAAGTTAAGATAAACATTTTTGGTAAGAACTTGTCCTACGAGACAAATTTTTAACCAAATCGACGTAAAAATCAATGTTTTGTAGAAATTTACTCGGGTAGGCCCGGGCTCGGGCCGAGATTTTAACTTAGTTCCGGGCCGGGCTCGGGCCGAGATTTTTTTCTTACGGGCCTTTTAATTTTTGTACCGGGCCGGCCGAATTTATTTTTGTCTGAGTCGGGCTGGACCCGGGACTGGAAATTTCGGCATGTGCTGAGCTCTAAGGTACAGTAGCGCGCCCATCTTCAAACAGCTACCGCAACTGTTTCCTTAAAATGCGTTGAGTCCGGCTGGGATTGGGGAAACTCTTTCGTCAAATATTTGAGAATTTACACTTTAAATAAAAAGGAGTGACTATTCAGTCCGGAGGAGTGAATAGTCACTCTATCGCAGAGTCAAAATATGCCCAACCTCTTTGGAGTGACTATTCACTCTGAGCAAAAGTGAAATTTTTGACTCTCTGAAAGAGTGAATAGTCACACCTGGAAAGTGAATATTCACTCTAAACAGGGGTGGATAATCACTTTTTCAGAGGAGTGACTATTCACTCTTTCTAAAGGAGTGCGGTTTTTCACCCCTGGTAGGAGTGAATAGTCACTCTTTCATAAAAGTGAATGTTCATTTTTTATGTAGTCGTTTTTTTTTTCGCTTCTATGGTCATTTTAAAAGAATCACATCTTTTACAGCATGCAATGAAAATAGATACAAGCGTAGTAAAGATTGGAATAAAATACTTTATTAGCAATATTTATTTAATTCACAGTTTGTAACACTAATTGAACTTTTAGGGAAAAATTCAGTTAAAGTTACATACGAATTTAAATTAGATTACTAATAGTAATAAACTAAAATATTTTATTCCAATCTTATCCTTTGTGTTTGCTTTTATTGCATGCCCTATAAAGATATTACTTTTAAAGTTTTATTAATAACTTTTTAATCAGCGGATGTTATATGTTTAACAATGTTTGATGTTATTTTAATTTTTGTTTTAAATATAAAACCGTACTTTTTCTTTAAATTATTGCTATTTTTGCAAAGTCCTATTGTTCTAAAATATTTTTAATTTTTCCATTTAAAAAACAGTACTTATAAACTCACATCTTTTTTAAATAAGTTCTAAGCATGATTTAAATATTAAGAATGTATATATATATTTTATCCGCTGTCATTTGCTTTTGTTTTATTTAATATGAACATGGAGTCTAAAGTTAAACTTTTAAGTTCTCTGGAATATGTATATATTTTTTCTTTTAAACATATTCCTTAACTTAATCATGATTTCTAATTTTCGTCCGTCATTGCTGAAAAATGAAATTAATACAATACTTATTAACGAAATGACGCGATAAGCCATGTTTAATTTAATTTTTTTATTCGCGTAGATATTGTATTTTGTGAATATGAGCAAAATAGATTTTATATGTTTTATAGGAAAAGATTGACCTCAGAAATAGAAACAAGTTGGAAATTGCTCGTCAAACGTGGCAAATGAGGTGCGTTCGTACTATAACTAATTTTATAAATATTTTTTGCACCTCATATTGTGCTGAATGTATATATTGGTGAACTTTATAAGTGAATATCAATTTCATTCTGTTCAAAAGACTGTAACATCATTAAAATGCACTTGAAATAATTTTTTCCCATTGACCTTAAAGTTAACGGAAAGCTTTTGACTCCCTGTAATTAAACTGTACATCCGATTTTCATAAAATTTGAAACGACTCGACAAAATTTTGCAACAATTAAATAGGGTAGATGTGCCAGCAATGGACACTCTTAAGGAATTTCTTTTAAAATTATTTTTTTATTAATAGTTATAATTATTACATTCCAGTTTTTTTAATATTATATTAATCTATCAACAATATTTAACCATTCTTATAGTCTCATTTCCCAATGTGAATCGAAATTTAATTTTAAATAACAGAAATATACCAAAACACCCAAAAGCCCAGTAATGGACACCCCATAAAAAGTAATAAATATAATTGTTTTTATGACTGTATTTAGAACCAGAATTTAATGAAAACATACTAATGAAAAAAATGGTTATTTTCAAATAATTTAAAAATAAGGATACCAGTAATTAATAAAATATTTGTGATGATCATTTGCTGTTTGCATCAATTATTGTAATTATCAGACGATCAAAGTTTTAATTATTTTAGATGGATAGTTTAAAATACTAAATATCAGGCAATTACAGCTATTAAATTATTGAAACAGTGGGGGATTTAAAAGGTAATAATAATAAAAAAAAATTTGGAATGTTGGTGATTTTTAGTTTTGTCTCGCTATTTTTAACAATTAATCTTCCAGAGACTACTTGATATATCATTTATAATAATTAATATTGCAAAGGGTCAGCTAGGTGGGGAGGCCTACCAAATGGCTTAAGCACTCACAAGCCCCACCCAGCGGTTTCCATGTACTACCGCCGTCACCACACACACACACACACACACACACACACACACACACACAAAAAAAAATAATAATAATAAATAAAAGGCCCGAAGGGACCTACAGGAAAGCCAATTGAGAATATTAAGATTAAATACAATATAAGTACAATATATACACGATGAAAAGCTCAATTTTTACTGGGCGTTTACGAGAGAAATTTAGATATTTGTAATTAATAAGATCATGAGATAATAGATAATAGGATTCTTAAACTTGTTGGAGCGGCAAAAGCTCAATTACTCTGCAAAGCTGGGCGTTCTGCAAAAATACAATAAAAGCTACGTATATGTATACTAAATTAGAAAGATATTCATAATTTTAAAAATAATGTAGAATATAAAAAATAGGTAAAATAGTGAATAATTATGATGAATATTATATAATTATATACACACACAAAAGTTCAAAAGTCTATTGTTCTTGCAACAGTTCAATTATAGTTCAATCGTGTTGTTTGTGGCTAAGAGTTCATTTTGAATTGGTGGTATCTGTCTATTTGTTAAGATACGTTCTCATCATCATCTATAAATGGCAAAACATTTTGAAACAAATAATGGTTGTTTTCTAAAACTTTCATACATTCAATTATCTTTTGACAAAATGATGGATTTGACAAAACCACTGAGAACCACTGAGACAAAGAAATTTTTGGAGATTTTCTTATATGGTAATATGATGTAAGGGTACAGTTAAAGATATAATGCAATGATGTAGCTCGCTGACCGCATACACATAATGGAGAAGGAACCCTGTCAAATTTATAAAGATATGATGAAAATGGGCCGTGGTTAGTGGCAAACTGAAAAAGATTTCTATGCAGCAGGATTCTCTTTTCCGAGACTTTTGGGGCTAAAGCGTATGTGTACCGTCCTGTGGTATCATAGTCCCAGCGAGTCTGCCATTGTTCGTGTAGAGATGATTTTAGAAGCTTCTTCAAGTAAGAAGGAGGGTTGGGAAAGAATTTGTATTTGGCATGTGATGTGGCTTTGGTTGCTTCTTTTGCCAAAGAATCTGCATGCTCATTCCCCACATTACCCACATGTCCACGGACCCATTTAAAGAAGATCTTTTTTCTTGTTTCTTGGAGTAGTTTGATAATTTGTACTGCGATGAGAGTTTTTGAAAAAACATCTTCTATTGCTAAGAGACTTGAGAGACTGTCCGAGTGTATTAATACTTCTTTATGAGGGGAGTTCCTAATCCACAGCACAGCCTCTTCTATGGCCAGGAGTTCTGCCTGAAAAACAGTATTTTCTTTACTTAACTTAGTTTGATCCTCGTGGATTAACTCTCCTCTCTGATACACACAGAAGGCATATGCCGTTTCATCTTCCATCTTGGAACCATCCGTATAAATGTTTATTTCTACATGTGGAGTATTTTCTGGATCTATTTGAAAGAAATATTCTTTAAATGGTTCAGCTTGATCTGACTTCATTTTTGGTTGATAAAATATTGGTTCTTGATTTCCTGTCGGGATTCCAAGACGTAAGACTCTTCCTGTTGTTGCTATATATTCAAGTTGAAGTGCCAAGGGCGGAATACCTGTTAAAACACAAAGGGCATCCGCCGAAGTGTTTCTGTAGGCACGTGAAACTAATAACAGGCATTGGTATTGTATTGATGAGATCAGACGAAGCCCATGGGCTTTGCTTATCCGGTGAAACCAAGTTGCTGCAGCATACGTGATTTTCTTCTCCAAGATACTATTGTACCAAATCTTCAGAATTAATTTGTTTACCCCTCCGTAAGCTGAGGCAAACTTCAATAGGTCTTGCGAAAGTTGTGTAATTTCCTGCCTTTTCTTTCGTAAATGGGGGAGAAACGACAACGTACTATCTAGAACGATGCCTAAGTATTCTAAAGTTGGCTCACTTTTTAATGAATGGTTGTCAATTTTGAGTGTTGGAGCTCTTTTCAAAAATTTTGGTCTTCTAAGGTGGAGAACTTTACATTTATTGTAAGATATTTTCATGTTGTAATTTGACATCCACCTACTAATATAATCTAAGATGTCCTTTCCTAATTTTTCTAATTCTCGCCTTGTTTTACCATTTAATATAATTAAAATGTCATCTGCATAAGCTATTATTATGTAACCTAACGATTTTAAATGGCGTAAGAGAGCGTTTAGGAAGATTCTCCATAGGAAGGGCCCAAAGCATGAACCTTGTGGGCACCCCTTCCTAAACCAATGAATTTCTTGTGCTAGCCAATTTGGTTTCGCTCCTCTGTGAGATAAAAAGGATTTCAGGATATTAACATATGACTTCTCCAACCCCAAAAATTCCAGTTCTTGGATTGTTGCGTCCCAAGGTAAGTTATCAAAAGCATTTTGGATGTCTAATGATATTAATGAAATGTAGTTGTTTTCTTGTTGAAGTAAGTCAATTGTTGAGAGAACTTCTTGTATCGCTGATTCAGCCGATTTACCCTCTAAGAATCTGTGTTGAGAACTCTGTAGAACTGTCGAATTTCGAAAATGATAATTTATTCGTTTTAATAATAATTTTTCAAAAATTTTCCCCAGAATTGGGAGTAGAGTTATTGGTCTGTATGACTGAGCAGATTGTGGGTCCTTACCTGCCTTTAAAAAAAAGACTAGTTCTCCAATTTTCCAACTTTTTGGGAAGTAATTTAAGTTTAATAGAGTATTGTAAAGATTCAGTAATAGAGATGAATGTGAGTGGTAAATATTTCGTACAATCAGATGGTCAACATTATCAGGACCTGGTGCTTTATTCCGATTGAACGAGAAGATGGTAGCTTTTAGTTCTTGGAGTATAAATGGATTAACTGGCTGGGTTGAGCGCGGATGAATTTGATGCGGCTGCAAGTCCGAAGGACCAAATATTGAATTGGCAATTTCTGCATAAAAAGATTGTCTTGAGTGGGTTGCTGTAGTGGAATCAGAAAGAGCGTAGACTTCCTGTCTGTAAAAATCTCTAAATGCCGACTTTTTTTAGTTTCCCAAAGGGGTCTTTGGTATTTGAGCAAAAAGAACTCCACGCTGTTTTCTTTGCTTCCAGAATTTTCTTTTTATAGAGTGCTCTATACTTTTTTAATTTGATCATGCCTTCCTCTGATGCAGACAAAAGTTTTGTTTTCCTATAAAGTGCTTTAACAAAGCTTCTCATTTTCCTAAGTTCCGCTGTCCACCAAGAAACTGTTGGTTTAAATGTGGAGTTTTTTTTCTTTAAAGTATGGTCACAGGTTTGTGTTATTATATTTATAAAGTTGTCGTACTCTTTTTCGAATGCCCCCGTCGTTTTTATATCCTGGAAAGTTGTATTATTTTCTTGCAATGATTTAGATAATTTTCTATTGAATTTTTTCAATGAGACATTCTTTGTCCGATATCTACGCTTTGGAAGATTCGGGGTTTGGATATCCATATACAAGGTTATCAGCCTATGGTAACCGTAGTGCATATCATCCTCAACAGTCCATAAGGAAACTTTTGGGAACAGTGGGAAGAATGCTAGTGATACATCTGGCCAACCTTTCAAATGCGTGGTTTCAAATGTTGGTTTTGAGAAAGGATCATTTAAGACTAATTAGTGCATCATATTGAGATGATTGATGAGGTGTTGTCCTTTTTCGTTATCATTCTCATACCCCCACAGGACACTATGAGCATTCAAATCACCCAGCAACAGAAGTTTTGAACTCATACCCGACGTGTTCGCCTAATCTTGTAGATCTTCTTTTAAATTAGCCGATGGTGCGGAATACTGACTGCCTATAGTTATTTGTCCTTCTGTTGAGGAGATATTCACGAAGACTGAGTTATCATTTTGTTGAACTCTTATATGTTGTAACGATGTATCTATGATTATTATTTGGCAATTCTTTTTTTTTTGAAGAGTAGCAAGGAAGTCCTGAGGGAAGGCCATGTGGTCTTCCCTTGACTATATTGGAGTCCTGTATGCATGCTATTTTGTAGTCTTCTTGAATTAAGAATTGAAGGAGTGAAGCTGTTGCACTTTTATTCTTTTGAAGATTAGTCTGTGCTATTTTAAAGGATGATGATATTTGATAAGTTGTTGAAGGTACTTGCATGTTTTGATGTTGTCCTTGCGGAGAAGAGTTTGAGTCCGAGAGATGAGAAGTTTGAGTAGAATTTGGAATTGAAGGTGAGTTTGAGTTTTTGTTTGTATTTGATGAAACGATTTTTGTATTGTTTAGTTGGTTGAATGTGGAGCAGATACATTTATGAAGGTTTTCCTCGATTGAAATCGAAGTTTAAATAATGGACATTCATTTGAATCCGCTCTGTGTGGGAAATCATGTTTTGTGTTCAGACAATTGATGCAGCATATTTTCTTAGGATCTTCTTTATTTGGGCAAGTTGTTGTTGTGTGATTATACGCACAAATAGCACAGGCAGCTTCGAATCTACAGTTGTTACCTGTATGCCAAATCGTTGGCATTGCGAGCAGCGGATTATTGGGCGATAATACGCAACTTTACAGGAATTAAATCCAATCAGGATACGGCCTTGCTTCGCCAGATGACGGGCGTAATTGATATCTAAATCCAGGACCAAATGGTAAATTTGTGATTTTTCTCGGTGAATTTTTTCATGTATTGCTATTGGGATTTCTCGATCATAATCTTTCAAGATTTTCTCTGTGACTTCTTCTGGTTGAGTAAATAAAGGGATTCCAAGAACAATTATCTTCTTAAAATTTATAGTTTTGTACGTTAATTCAGTGATATCTTTAAGTCTTTCAATTCCTTCTATTATTCGGAGGGTTTTTCAGTATTTCCTTCACTGTTGGATCTTATAATTAAGGTGTTTCGATCACGAGCTGTTTCACAGTAGATTTTGGGGAGGTCCGGAATGTTCTTTGTCTCCGTATTAAGAAGATTTCTAATTGTGTGGAGTGAAGTTTTTGTTGCCTGTGTCTTCTTTAAAAGTATGGCGGATTCAGAGGTGGTTTTTGGATTTTTATAAACCGCACTGATTTTCTCTGAATACAGAGGTTTTGATGATAGTGAATGTTGTTGGCTGACCGTTGGGATTTTTTCTAATGGGCTTTGAAACGAATTTTTTAAGAATTCTGTATTTGCTTCGATTGAATGTAATTTTTGGTTGATATCTTGAAGTATAGATTCATCTATCACCATTTCTCTTATTGAAGGGAGTCCTCCTTGTGATCTTTTTTGGGACTGGGTATATAATTTTTCTTTTAACTCTTTAATTAGTTGATTCTTTTCTTCTATCGTTAGGTGGAGATTAGAAATTTCTTTCTCTTTTAAGTTCAAAATTCCTGCTTCATCCTTGTTGGACAATTCATTGTATGATTTCAGAGAATCTATCTCCCGAGTTAGTTCTTGAATTCTATTGTCTTTTTGTTGTATATAAACTTCAAATTGTTGCTTTCTGTCTTTTAATTCTTGTTCCAGGTCGATTGCCTTGTTGTACCACTCTTCCTTTTCGGTTGTTATTTGTTTTAGGTCTTGGGATTGTTGAGATGCGTTTCGTAGCTGATTTTCAATGATTTGGATGTTTTTTTGAATTAATTGCCAATATGTGTCGACTTCTTTACTGGATCCTGTTTCGTGTGATTTTAGAAGACCATTGTGAATTTCAAGCAGCTCTGTTATTGAAAGTGTCTTCGCTACTTCTAGGTTAAACTTCATTACATTTTTATTTGTTGGGGTTGACTTTAGCGCTTGTGAAGATTGACTGGAGTTTTGTCGTGTACGCTTTAGAGTGGATTTATTTGACCACTTTGTCTCCTGATTTAATAGTGGAAGTTTGTCCGGTGTCGAATTCGATCTCGGTTTTGATGATTTTTTTAGTGAACTTTTAATTTCATACAAAGTTTCTGTTTTGGAAGAGTTATTCAAATACTTATCACATTCTTCCATGTCCAGGCCGGTTACTAGAGCATACTTGTGACTATATATTATTTTGAGTTCGTTAAGTCACCACAATAGAACAATTCAAAATATGTAAACTTGTATCATAACATAGAGTCATTCATTTTATATTATGTTAAAACATATAGCCCAAGTAATAAATATAGTTGATATTATTTTAACGGATCGTTCTGTATAATAGATTATTGTAAAAGTAAACGATAGATTGAGGTATCACTAGGTCCCCACCATATATCGTAAAAAGAAAAGAATACAGATAGGAAAAAGTAAAAAGTAAACCAATAGCCTTGACTATCGTAAATGACTTAGTGAAAAGAAGGTGATACTTTTGCTGAAGGACAATTTTGAATATTAAAATAAATGAAATAATATAAGTAATTGATAGTATTGCAAATATGAAAGAAATGATATTGTGAGTTGAATATTTTAAATGCTAAGTAAAATAATTTCAAAATAAAACTGTAGAACTGATGTTTGAGGCCACTGATCTGCAGATTTACCAGTTTCATGAATATTGCCTATAAATTAAGGAATATTACTTTTTTTTCCAGATAAGAATAACCAAACATTTAACACAGAAAATAGATTTTTAATAGCTTCTGTAACTTAATTGCTTTTATTTAAAAGGAGAGGTATTAAGCCCTATGAGCCCGTCTTTGACTGTGCTCTTAAACAATATTTTCTACTACCTAGCTGGTTTGACTGCCAGATTTTAAAATAGCAAAGTATATATACATAAAAAAAGAATAAAATATTGAAATTTTATTAATCACATAAACTAACTTAAAAGCAGCTATTTAAAAAGTTTTGGTGGAAAATGACTAATTAACCATTCTAGTAATAGACACCCTCTCTTAAAACCTTAAAAATAAATGAAATTTCGTAAATGACCGTTAGTATATAAAAGTCTAAGTTTTCTATTGCTACTCAAACAAAAGCATTCAAATTTTGCAAGAAAATAAATAATATATAAATTAATTAAACGAAGCCAGCTCTTAGCCTCTTCATTAAGATTTTCACAGAAAAACAGCAAAACTTTGAAATATTATTTTCTACTTCCTAATTCGTTTGATTAAAAGTGTCAACAATAACCCAGTTTTATAAAACATGCACGGGGAAATTATAAAAAAAAATAATTAAAGTTAAATATTTATTACTTATTTTTTTATGAACCAAAAACATCAAAGGGTGACCATTACTGGCACATCTGCCCTATTTAAAATTTCAGACCATTCGGAAGGCTGTAACAACATTAAAATGCACTTGCAATAATTTTTCCCATTGGCCGTAATGTAACAGAAAAATTTGACTGCCCTGTAATTAAACTATACATCCGATTTTCATAAAATTTGAAATGACGCGACAGAATTATACAACAATTATATATTTTAAATTTCAAACGATTCGGTTGGGTAGTTTTTGCGCTGTTATATGCGGGCAGACGGACAGACAGACGGACTGAACGACGACTATAGGTACTACGTATTTATATAACTACGAACGCACCTAAAAAGCGATTTTTATTTTTTTACATCATTAAATAGTTTAAACTTTTGTCTTTCCAACGATGTGTCACACATGTTTATATATATAAAAAATAAGTGTTGAAATTATTCATTCTTTCTTAGAGTACTTCACAGCTTAATGGCAATAAATCTTTAATCGACTTTTTCTCAAAACTTGGATTTTTCATGTTTATGTTCCTTTTTTAGGTGCGTTCGTAATTATATAAATAAGTAGCCCCTATATTCGTCGTTTAGTATGTCTGTCAGTGTTGATTTTTAGGGGGGGGGGGGGCAATTCCCCTCCGGAAGATTTGAGATTTTGTGTTTTCAATGGTCAAAAAGTGCAATCCCCCCCCCGGAACTCTATAATGTCCCCCCCCTCCTCCGGAACCACAGAAATCCCTCCCGGAGATAAGGGTCTGAATTCAACACCCGCATATAACAGAGCAAAAACTACCCAACCGAATGGTCTGAAATTTTAAATATATAATTGTTGCAAACTTTTGTCGAGTCATTTCAAATTTCATAAAAATCGAATGTATAGTTTAATTACAGGGACAGTCAAAAGTTTTCCGTTACATTTCGGCCAATGGGAATAAATTATTGCAAGTACATTTTAATGATGTTACAGCCTTCCGAATGATCTAAAATTTTAAATATATATTTGTTGCAAAATTTTGTAGACTCATTTCAAATTTCAGGAAAATCGGATGCATAGTTTAATTACAAGGACAGTCAAAAGTTTTCCGTTACATGACGGCCAATGGGAAAAAAAAATATTTTAAGTGCATTTTAATGATGTTACAGCCTTTCAGAACAGAATGAAATGGATATGCACTTATGTATTGCACTAAAATATACATTCAGTACAATATGCGGTGCAAAAAATATTTCTAAAACTAGTTATAGTACGAACGCACCTCATTTGCCACGTTTGGTGAGCAATTTCCAACTTGTTTCAATATCTATTAAACATAAGAACTCAGATTTTTTAATACTTATACTATGTTATATTGTATACACAGGGATTTAATGATTTGTTGAGAATTATTTATTTTAGGCAGTGAAATCTTACCAAAAAGTGCTAATTTAAAAATGACTTTAAATAAATAATTAATAATTAATTTTGAATTTTACTTAGAACGAAAACGGTCTGTTAAGATACGTAAATATGTTATTCAAACTACTCTAAAAAATCTAGACCTCTATCTTTCACCATTTCTGAGAAAAATGTACATAAAGTTGGTGAATTTAATATGGCGGAGATACGGCTTTCCCGGTCCCCTTAAAACAGGTACATTTCAGTCCGCTACATGAAGAAATCTCACAATCACTTTAGAACGAAATGGTATTCAAACTAAAAAATCTAGACCTCTATCTTTCACCATTTCTGAGAAAAAGGTACATAAATTTGGTGAATTTAACATGGCGGAGATACGGCTTTCCCGGTCCCCTTAAAACAATTACATTTCAGATCGCTACATGAAGAAATCTCACAATCACTTATGAATACACCACGATCAGTCTTTTGCTATACAAACATACAACTATTTAGCTCATAATCTGGACATTCCACATATCTACACGGGTAAATGCTTAAGATTAAACAAGACTTACCTTCATTTTATGTATTCCAAAGAATAATTTTAATGATATCCTAATCTGTTAATCTTAAAATGGCGGACGAAAAAGTGATCATTTTTCTTATCTTTAAAGGGTGTCGTCGCCTTGCTGCTCTGATTGGTTAATAAGCAATGCACACGTAAGTCACTCTTCTTTCAGGAGTGAGACATCTCACTCCTTTCTAGAGAGTGGAAAACTCCACTCTTTAAAGAGTGTATTTTTTTAAAACTCACTCCAAAAAGAGTAAAAATGCCTGTCACTCTTTCAAAAAGTAAACTTTTCACTCCTCCCAACTTTAGAGTGTACGTTTCGTTAAAAGTCACGTAATTTTGATATGAAATGATACTCAAAAACGGCGAAATATAACTCAAGGATTACTGAATCGTCAAAAGTGAGAGTTTTTTATTTCTGAGAGTGCAGCAGCACTTGTTGTTTTATGGGTTTCCGAGCATTAGTTCTTGAGATAGAGTGCCCACAAGATTATTGTCACATACAGACCAACAGATACTTCCTAAAAACAGTCAAATTGATTTCAGGACCTTCTAAAACATATAAATCCTTCAGAAACCGGAAGTTGAAATTTTTTACGAATCCAATGCTAGAAGATAGAAGAAAGTAAAGTTCAAGATAGAATAAAATAAAAGAAAAATGCAATTGTAAACATGTGATTGTATTGTTCCATAATAATATTTTATACATTTATATGCTATGAAGTGTAAACAAGAATGAAAATTCATGTGTAAAGCATAGATTATAAAACATTTTCCAACTCATTCAAAATACCGTATCAAAAACTTCACTGCTTAATAAGATGAAAGAAGATGTCTAAGTAAACCAATTTTAAAAAGCTTAACACATTTGAAAACCAATTACCATTTATAGTCGGAAAAATATCCGAATTCTTTCGTACAGATCACTATATGACCTATAGATTTGTATATACACTACATAGTATGCAAAAAATTAGTTTAGTTACGAAACGGATAATACATTTGAAAATTTACTTTCAACAATTTAAATTGATAAACAGAAATGTACATGATTTATTTTGTGAAGTCCTGTGTATGATGTACCGAATTTATATACACCAAGTAATGTGTAAAAAATTAGCAAAATTTAAAAACGTATACCCCAATTTAAAACAGACTTCCAGCAATTATTGCTCTTAGAGAGTACTGTAACCGAATTATTTTGTGAGTCCCTTGTAAATGGACGACAAGTGTTATAACATCATATTCCACAGTAAGCATTTTGCAGTGCGTCTCAATAATGTACATAAATTTAGTTTTGTTTGAAATAGTGCAACACCATGAAAATTCTCTTCAAACAATTCCCCCATAGACAATTATGTAACCGAATTCATTTTTGTGACTCTATAAATCATGTTTAGTGTACCTGTGAAATGCATATCTGTTTCATTATGTTTCAAATAGTGAAACATCTTTAAATTATACAGCAAATGATTTTTCCCATAGACCATAATATACGAACATCTATTGAGTGTCCATACAAATGAACGTTAAATGCTACACACTTCATTTTCAATAACAAGCATGTTTTTTTAAACACCAATAATATATTCAGTTGTATGAATATCCGAGTATATTTACGCGAAATAGACCATGGAAAGACGAACAGACGAACAACAGGACAGACAGACCGAATTCATAAGAGTTTTTCAACTATGTTGGAAAGTGTTTAACACCTTGAGGGGCGGTGGGGTATATTATATCCCACCTAAGATTAATTAAGATTTGCACCCGAAAATTTTAATGAAGTTTTACTTTTCCAACTTTGGAAGAAAAAGAGTTAAAAAATTGCTTTTCCTTATTTTAAAATAAAAAAAATTCTAAATTTCCGGAGGGAATTCAGCATTACACAAACGCAATTGCTTGCACCTCAAAGGGTTAAAAGGAAAAGCGGTGCATACATGCAATATATCTGATGCTCCGAAACATGCTCCTGTTAGTCAATCAATCTTTTAATGCTAATTAGCTTTTCAGAACTATTTGTTCTTTCGTATGCATATCCTACTGTCGCGTAATCAACCGGACTCAATGGTTTTCATCAAATTTATCTCATTTATTTTATTTTATTTGTTTATACTACTTTGATGTTGTTGTCAACAATAGTATTTACATCTAATTTATGATTTATTTAACAATTAGACTAATTGTGTTAAAATTAATCTATTGTAGTTTTATGCTTGTATATCTGTTTTGTATTATAAAGATGTAGCTGGTGAATATTGAAAAGAAAAGCCAAGCGATTTTTAATATTATAGTAATAGGTCTCTATACAGATTAAGGTAAATAGTATTTTTTTTTAACGAAACGTGTAAACGTTATAGTTTTCAATTTGAATAGAGACATATATTTTATATTTATTATTTTCGCACTTTTATTGAACTCTCAACCTTGAATGGCAGTGTCCATATAGTAATCTGACATTTCGTGGCGTTCGCAGACAGGACTTGTATTGTGAATGTGATGGCTTTAATGTTAAGTGATAATGTGAAATTAAGAGGAACTGTTGGAAGAAGTTTTACAAAATAATTGAATTCCGTAAAAGAAGAAATGAAAGAAGATACGCGGATAAGATAAAATTGCAGATTTCTTTGTCGATGGTAGAAGATAAACATAAACAGTTGGTCTAGCTTAACTATAAAATTCTTCTTCAGGCAATAGAAAACAATGCTGACGATTTCGATGAAGAATTTGAAGTAGCTGATTAGAAGCATGATTTAGAAGCATGGATTTGTTTGTACCTCTATGCGATATACCGAGTTGTACATCTTGATCTTTTGTTATCTTTGTCGACAGAAGTATTTGTACAGAGTTTTCGGAGATTTATAGCAAGAAAGGGAAGACCTTCTACTGTTTATTGTGATAACGGTTCTAACTTCGTTGGAGCTTCAAATGCACTTAAAGAGGTTGACTGGAATAAAGTCGTTCAGCATAGTACTAACAGGAAAAAAGAGTGGTTTTTCAATCCTGCCGACAGCATCATTGTTGGAAAGGGTTTTGGGAAAGATTAGTTGTGTTATGAAATGTAGTCTTAGAAGAGTATTAGGAAAGTCTAGTGTTTGTTATGAAGAAATGACAACCATTCTATGCGATACAGAATCAATAATTAATTCTCAACCTCTGACTTATATTTCGGAAAGTAATGGTGAACTTGTCCCGTTGTATCCTACTTTGCTCATGAAAGATATAAAGCAAATGGGCACACCAGATTTTGATTCACCAGATGTTGTGGATAAAAACAAGTTGAATAGAAAACTGAAATACCGACAAAAGCTAATAACTGATCTGCGAAACAGATTTCGTTCTGAATATTTGGGATTATTAATCCAACGTCCTCAATATAATAAATGTAAAGAACAAATTTAACTTGATTACGTCGTGTTAATTTGCAAATATAATACTAAACGTATTAATTCGTTTTTAAGATGCATCATAGAACTTGTTTCGGCGTAAATGCCCTCAAATTTATTTGTTTATAATTTAACTCTGTTTATCTTTCATGTTGTAAAGCATAATTATAAAAGTGATTTCTTTTGACAGAAAAAATCTAATCTGTTTATCTAAATTGTTTATAATCCTGAATCAATATTTATGAGTAACATTATGATTTCAAGGTCATGTAATATAGATTTATTTACTTTATAATAATTTTGAATTGATGGTGATTTATTAGTTTTATAATTACTTGGATGTCATTTAAATGAATATTATAGCTATTTAGAAGATTTATAACTGCATATTGTAATTTTTATTTTGATGTTTATTTTATATAATATGTATCATTTTTAAAATGGTCAGTCTTGATTCTGTAACCAAGCAGAGAACATGTAACATGTCCTGACTCTGTAATCAGAGATGCCAATTGTTAAATCATGGCTCTGTTTAATACAGAGTGTATAGTGGAAGTCCTGACTCTGCAACCAAGCAGAGAACACATTTTTTTTTGTATTGGCTCTGTTAAATACGGAGAATTACTATTATGGAACAATTATTAACTTCTAATGATGAATAGAATTTACATACTATTTCAGTTTTATTTAATAAACTATTTATTCTAATTGCTCTCCCATCTCACTTGGATTTTGAAAATTTATTTGTCAGACGAATTTCGGCGCCAACATTTATTTTTGGTGCCTCGTAACCCGCGAAACATTTTTTTTTTGAAAGAATAGTGAGCAGTTTGTCAAAGTGATTTGTGATTAACAAGTGTGATTTATATTTCAACCTGTGATTAGTGTGGAATTATTATTGTGCCATTTGGATTACGACATGCCATCTACATTACCTGGAATTAACAGGTAAGAAAATATTTTTTTCATTTTCTATGAATGGTTAATGTTTTAAAATAAGAATTATTCTTTATTTAAAATGGAAAATCTTGAAAAGCTGAAAGCAAAACGTTCTGTTGAACGAACGAGTTTCACGAAATTAATTACAAAATTAGAAACATTATTAAATGATGACATTGATAATACGAAAACCGATGAATTATTAGAGCTTCAAGAAATATTTCTCTTAAAAGAAACGGCTTTCCAAAGTTTGAATCGTGATATTGAAGCTCAAATATCCGACTTAAAAGAATATGAAAAGGACATTGCTAATAGTGAAAAGTACACTGACCAATTGATCAGTGCTAAATTTAAAATTAAAAATAGATTAAGAAAATGTAAAAAGGATAATGTTTCTATGATAGCAACTAGTCGTGTAAATTCATTGAATGGTTCTGCTAGTGGAACAGAAACGAGTTCTGCCATGAAATTGCCTAAATTAAATGTTCCAAAATTTTCTGGTGAAATCGAAGAATGGGTCGAATTTTTTAACTGTTTTGAAACATCGATACACCAGAATAAATCACTATCTAAGATAGAAAAATTCGCTTATCTAAAATCCTTGTTATGTAATCGGGCCTATAATGTGGTAGAAGGGTTTCCTTTGACAGAACAAAATTATGATACTTGTATTGATTTATTAAAGGACCGTTTTGGTAAGGTTGATGTTATTATTAATAAACACATGACTAATTTATTAAATATGGAACCAGTTAAAAATTGTTCAAATTTAAATGCATTAAGAAGATTGCATGACATGTGCGAAGTTAATATTAGAAGTTTAAGAAATTTGGGGGTAACATCCAGTTCTTATGGACAATTGCTAAATCCTATTTTGCTAAAGCTATTGCCCCATGAATTAGTGATTGAATATCATAGAAAACGTGATACTAGCAAAGAGTCAGATGTAACCGATCTAATTGCCTTTCTGAAATGTGAAATAGAATGTAGAGAAAAGGCTTTGTCAATGACAAGTTCTAAAAATGATGCATCCTCTTCTTTTGTACATAAAAATAAAACTGAATTTCGTGAAAAGAAAACATCAAATAAATATCAACATGCTAATACCTTAAATGCCACTATTAAAGTTTTTTGTGTATTTTGCAAAGGTAATGATCATTTATCTTCCGAGTGTAAAAATTTAGCTGATGATAAGAAAAGATTAATGTTACGTAAGGAGGGTAGATGTTACAAATGCTTTTTGAAATCGCATTTATCTTCGCAATGCCGCATAAAATTAAAGCCATGTCTAAATTGTAAAAGCACTGAACATAACAAATTATTTTGCTTTAAGAAAAGTTTGAAACCGGAAATTAATGAAAATCAAAATCAAACAGTTGTATCTAATTCTCATTGTAATTTTAGAAATTCTAAGCATGCTGTTTTATTGCAAACATGTTGTGTAACTGCTCAAGGTAATTCTAAATCAAAGGTAGTTCGATTATTACTTGATTCTGCAAGCGAAAAAAGCTTCATAACAAAAGCATTAGCTCGTGAATTAAATTTGCCTGTTTTAAGAAAAGAACATTTAACTGTATTCGCTTTTGGCATGGATCAAGGTCGCGAAGAAGAATATGATGTTTTTAAAATTAAATTGCGAAGTAAAATGAATTATCATCGTTTTATAGATGTTGAGGTGCTAGCTACCGATTTGATAAGTGCAACAACATTGAAGGTTCCCAATTCTGACCCTCTAGTTATAAAATACATTGAAAGTAAAAGATGGAGGTTAGCCGACCCTACGCCCGAGGAATCCGAAGTACAAATTTTACTTGGAGCTGATTATTTCTGGAATGTTCAGAGAGGTGTCATTGAAGAAATTAATGACCATTTATATGTAGCTAATACACTTTTTGGGTACACAATAGTGGGAAAAATAAACTCTAAAGGTAACGAAACAGTTAATGCTCATCTTGTATCTGTTAATGAAATAGAAAATTTTGATTTGCAAAAGTTTTGGAAACTAGAGTCTTTGGGTATTTGTGATAGTAAAAATGAATTATTTTCACAAAAGGATTTAGATGCTCTTGATTTATTTAATGATAATTTAAATTTTGTAAATGGAAGATATGAAACTAAACTTTTGTGGAAAGTAAATAAAAATGAATTGGAATCCAATTTTGATGTAGCTAAACATAGACTTTGGGGATTAAAATCAAAATTGTGCAAAAATGAATGGTTACTTAAGGAATATGAGAAAATATTAAATGAACAATGTGGTTTGGGTATAATTGAAGAATGTGAGTTTAATAAAGATGAAATAAACACGTATTACATGCCTCACAGACCAGTAATAAGGGAAGATAAATCGACAACTAAAGTAAGAATTGTTTTTGATGCGTCATCCAAAGATAAGGGGGCAAAATCGTTAAACGAGTGCTTATTTCCTGGGCCCAATCTAAATCCTAACATATTGGACATTATTTTAAAATTCCGTCTCCACAAAATTGCTTTCTTGGCCGATATAGAAAAGGCATTCTTGCAAATCCAGATACAACAAGAAGATAGAAATTTTTTGAGGTTCCTGTGGTTTGACAATATCACTAGTAACAATCCCATTTTGAAGGTTTTTCGCATGACCCGTGTAACTTTTGGTGTAACAACTTCACCCTTTTTCCTTTCTGCAACCATCAAACATCACATTGAGGGGTATAAAGATTTGTTTGGAAAAATAGTTAATATGCTGGATACTTCCTTATACGTTGATGACCTGTTTCATGGAGCTGATTCAGTAAATGAAGCTTTTGTTTTATCAAACGGTGCAGAGAAGATATTGAGTGAGGCCAATATGAAACTCAGAAAATTTAAAACCAATTCTTCCGATTTAAAATTTTTATGGAAGGAACATGGAATAAACTTTGAGGAAGACACTCTTGAACAAAATCTTTCGAAGGTATTAGGAATTATATGGATAACAGAAAGTGACACCTTGAAAATAGACATACAACCACTTTTGGTAGAATTTGACCATAAAATTATTACCAAACGTATTGTTTTACAAACTGTGGCAAAAATTTATGATCCTATTGGACTCATTTCCCCTTTCGTGATAAGAATTAAATTTTTAATGCAAGAACTCTGGGAACATGGAATTGACTGGGATTCTACATTACCAGATTCTTTAAGTGGAAAATTCAGAAAATGGCATAATGAAATAAAAGACTTGGTAAATTTTGAAATTCTTAGAAAATATTTTGTAACTATCCCAAAATTAAATCCTGAAACCGCTCAACTTTTCATATTTTCTGATGCTAGTTTAAAGGGGTATGGGTCAGTGGCTTATTTACGTGATTCTTCTTCTTGTGAAACTTCATTTGTAATAGCAAAGTCGAGAGTAGCGCCTCTCAAGAAAATTACATTGCCGCGCATCGAACTTCTTGGAGCACTTACGGCTGCAAGATTAGCGAATTATTTAAAGGAAATATTTAAAATTGTGAATGAAAATATATTTTGTCTAAGTGACTCCCAAATTACCTTGCACTGGATTAAAGGAAGTGCTAACAACTGGAAGCCCTTTGTGGCAAACCGCGTACGCGAAATTCAGGAACTTGTTGCTCCTGTACAATGGAAATTTTGTAAAGGAAAGGAAAATCCTGCAGATGTTCTCTCTCGTGGTTGCTCTGCATCTGAATTGATTAATAACGAGGTATGGTTACATGGTCCTAGCTGGCTGAAGGAAGAATCGTTACCAGTATTTCCCCCTGAAACTCAACCTAATCTACCTGATGAAGAGGTCTTGCAAGAACAACGTAAAACGCTTGTTTGCTCCATATCCCAAAATATTCCAGAATTTGAGCTTTTATTTAAATTTTCATCCTGGTCTAAATTAAAACGAATTACGGCTTGGTGCCTCAGATTCATCAAAAATAGTACATGCCCATCTGAACGAGTCTATGGTTTTTTGACTGTTCCAGAACTTGAAAGGGCAACAAATGCTATTGTGAAATTAATTCAAAACCATGAATTCGGAGACGAACTGAAAATTCTAAAATCCAGAAAGATCCTAAATTCTAAAAGCAAACTCCTTCCTTTACATCCATTTCTTGACGAAAATGATATTCTTCGTGTTGGAGGTAGGCTAAAAAATGCAAACTTGTCTGAATATCAAAAACATCAAATCATTCTCCCTAAAAGGCATCATGTTACAGACTTGATAATAAAGTATTTTCATGCGAAACATCTTCATAGCGGGACTCAATTGACAATTTCAGCAATTCGACAAAAATTTTGGATAATTAATGCTAAAGAAGCTGTGAACAGAGAAATAAGGAAATGTATGAAATGTTTCCGAAATTCATCACACCTTTCATCTCAGTTGATGGGAAATCTGCCATCAGCACGCGTGACACAAGCTCGAGTATTTTCAAGAGTAGGAGTCGACTTAGCCGGCCCCTTTTTGATCAAACCTCGTAAGGGACGTGGTGTGAAACCCTTTAAACATTATGTTTGTCTGTATGTTTGTTTCGTAACAAAAGCTATCCATCTTGAGTTAGTCACTGATCTTACAACTGAAACCTTTCTAGCCTCATTGAAAAGATTCGTGGCTCGACGTGGAAAACCTCTAGAAATATTTTCCGACAGAGGTACAAATTTTGTAGGGGCAGACCGCGAAATAAAGAGAATGATGTCTCTAATTGCTTCTGATGAAAAATTGCACAAGTATCTTACTGACGAAATGATAGTATGGAAATTCAGCCCACCTTCCGCCCCTCACTTTGGAGGCCTTTGGGAAGCGGGAATAAAACAAATGAAAAATCATTTGAAGAGAACAATTGGTGATCAGATTTTAACTTATGAAGAATTTTTGACCTTAATTGCACAAATTGAGTCATGCTTAAATTCAAGACCGCTTGTCGCTGAGTCTTCTGATCCAAATGACTTTACGGCTCTGACGCCAGGACATTTTATTATAGGAGCACCCTTGACCTCCTTACCTGAGCCTGATATCTCCTCTACCTATGTAACTCCTTTGGAACGTTGGAAATTGCTACAAAAGATTTTCCAAAGTTTTTGGAAAAGGTGGTCGTCAGACTATCTCTCACAATTGCAGCAACGTACAAAGTGGTTTAGAAGCAACCCGAACTTAAAAATCAATGACTTGGTGTTGATAAAGGAAGAAAACCAGCCCCCATTAAGGTGGAAATTGGGCAGAATAATTGAACTATTTCCTGGGGATGATAATATTGTTCGTGTTGTCAAATTAAAGACTTCTACTGGTGAACTGAAACGCCCTATCACAAAATTGTCTCCTCTACCGATGGACATTTAATATAATAGAATTTTACTTTATTTTAACTAACTTTATTATTATTATTTTTTTCTATGTCTAATTTTTGTAACTTTCTGAACTATTTTGTATATTAATGTCTTTTTCTATTTTTAGTTGTTCCAGAAACTGTTTTTTATAGAAGTAGTAGGATTTAATTGCATTTCATTTTAGTTATACTTAACATTTAAGGTAATATTTTAATTTTGTATTGAATATTTGATTATTTAGTATGTGATAGTGGAAATTTGGTAAGTTATAATTGTTTGATGAACTTCGTTCATGGAGGCGGAGGATGTTTCGGCGTAAATGCCCTCAAATTTATTTGTTTATAATTTAACTCTGTTTATCTTTCATGTTGTAAAGCATAATTATAAAAGTGATTTCTTTTGACAGAAAAAATCTAATCTGTTTATCTAAATTGTTTATAATCCTGAATCAATATTTATGAGTAACATTATGATTTCAAGGTCATGTAATATAGATTTATTTACTTTATAATAATTTTGAATTGATGGTGATTTATTAGTTTTATAATTACTTGGATGTCATTTAAATGAATATTATAGCTATTTAGAAGATTTATAACTGCATATTGTAATTTTTATTTTGATGTTTATTTTATATAATATGTATCATTTTTAAAATGGTCAGTCTTGATTCTGTAACCAAGCAGAGAACATGTAACATGTCCTGACTCTGTAATCAGAGATGCCAATTGTTAAATCATGGCTCTGTTTAATACAGAGTGTATAGTGGAAGTCCTGACTCTGCAACCAAGCAGAGAACACATTTTTTTTTGTATTGGCTCTGTTAAATACGGAGAATTACTATTATGGAACAATTATTAACTTCTAATGATGAATAGAATTTACATACTATTTCAGTTTTATTTAATAAACTATTTATTCTAATTGCTCTCCCATCTCACTTGGATTTTGAAAATTTATTTGTCAGACGAATTTCGGCGCCAACAGAACTTATTCCTGGAAAAGCTGGTGTCACCAGATTAGCCCGTCTACGAACATCAACATCAGAAGTTTTACGGCCTATTCAGAGAATTCATCCTCTAGAAGTACCTTCAACAGGGTCTGAGGAACGAAAAGAACTCTATTCATTTCCACCTATTCAGGTTGTGTCTAAAGATGAACCTGTAATGCATACACGATGTGGGCGGATAATCAAAGTGCCTCAAAAACTAGACCTGTAATGTAAGAACTTTTCTTGACCAGTTGAGTTGACTCTCAACAACTCAAGGTGGGAGGATGTTGCGTAATCAACCGAACTCAATAGTTTTCAGCGACTTCATCATATTTATTTTATTTTCTTTGTTTATACTATTTTTATGATGTTGGCAACAATAGTTTTATGTTTGTATAATTGTTTTGTATTCCAAAGATCAAACTGGTGAATAAATAGATTGAAAAGAAAAGCCAAGCGATTTGTAATTTTATAGCTATAGGTCTGTATATAGAATAAGTTAAATAGTATTTTTCAACGAAACGTATAAACGTTACAGTTTTCAATTTGAATAGAGACACGTTTATTATTTTCGCACTTTTATTGAACTCTCAATCAAGTAAAGAACCTTGAATGCCGGTGTGCATATAGTAATCTGACACCTACATAGTTTAAAGTAGTACAAGATATTAGCCTCTGCATTAAATTACCACACCCTTCCCTAAATTTGAAATATTTTATGTTACATTTTGAAGACTTAAAGTTCGTTACATAGACAATATACAAATATGTGCGAGATCTTTAGTAAAAAAATGTGCAGTTTTTGTTAAAAAATGTTATTTTCTATGAATAGCTGAAATTAAATTTATATAATGCTTAGTCTTTTTAGTGTAAAGGGTGTTTTAGAAAACACGAAAACTACATACCTGCTTTGCAGTTAATTCCGCTAGTAGATTGGAATTTATGATCCCTTTGCTGTGAGAGTTCCTTTTAAATTGATTATCATGCCTTGTGGAACCATGCACATCTTCGCACTAAATATAGAACTGTATTAAGCAATTCATCGTTTATAAACCAAGGCTTCATTTATTTCACTAAATATTCTCAGGCACACTAAACTTGTTATTATATTTATTAAATATTATACTAATATTTATGCAATGGATAAAGAGCAAGAAATGCTTGAATTTGGTTAATTTAAAAAGAATCCTGTAATTTACTTATTATAAATAATTTGCATATAAAAAATCGCAAGTTTTGCAAATTTCTGTGTACGATAATTCGATTTTAATACGACATTTATTGAGAATCAGTACATTTTTAAATAAAAACAATGTAATGAATTTCTTGAAAATTGAAATTGTTGACAGATATTATACACTTTCAGACATTTATGAAAATTATCTAGCGTTCTTATCCCATTGAACAGTAAAAATTGGATTTTGAAAATCTTACAGATATTTTTTTTAATTCAAAAAATAAGCCAAGAAATTGCTGTACTTTGCATAGATGGTTACGTTGTAACACGATACGTATCGAATGTTATATGATATGAAATGATTCATAGAGTTTTTGTACGCAAGTTATTATCAGTTCGTTTATTGAAGATAATTATTTCTGTAACTTTAAGATATACTAAAATATTGTGGAAAAAAATTAAATTATCCATAAGGTCGATTTAAATTAACATTTTTGTAGCAGAAATGCATTTTAACTTTATTGAAAGGGGTGTCTTTTTTCAATTAAAATATAAACATCTGTCACCAGATTAGAACTCCACGTAAATTAAAAATTAATTTATAAAATCTGTGCATTTTTAAAAAAGATTATTAACACATTTGTGATCTCTTGATTTCGCCTTTGTAGCGGTAAGCTCAATCTGTGGATATTACTCTTTTATATTTCAATTATATAAAAAACCATTTTCTGTTTTGATTGTTTATAATTACAAATTTATGCAGAATGTTTCTTTAATTCAGTTCCATTGCAAAAAACTGATGAACCCAGTTAGCTACAGCCATGAACGTTGTGCATAGTTAAAATTTAACGAGAATATCAGTTTCATGATGAGATATACTGTAGAGCCTGGCATTATAAGGGTGTGCACCTAAACTAACAACACTAAGTCCTGCAAGTAAGGTACAGTCGTAGAAAAAAAAAGTAAACACCCCTACTAACTCCACAACAAATTATCGTAGAAGAAAGTTACTGGTACCGAAAGATTGGAAATAAAGTCTACTTTTAAATAATGCATATAAAATTTGCTTAGGGGGCCATCTACATATTAAAACGAACCATAACTTTGCTTTTTTCAATATCAGTACACAATTCTGACAGCATAAATGAACTCTACACCCTTCAATTAGCCTAAAAACAAATTTTTATGCAATTCGTACCGCAAGTTTCCGAGAAATTAATTATTTTTAAACGGGCGTATTTCAAGGGCTGTATCCAAATTGAAGTTCCGTACTCGATTGTTAACCAAGTGAGCCTCTTTCTTGATCAAGGCACCTTTAGCGCCACTCAAGGAGTCAATGAAGCGTGTTAGATTACAATACAGCAGAATAAATTTCAAAATGTCTACTCACTTCCATCATAGACAGCCCCTTAAACCATCATTTTGCCGTTTTTAAAGCATAATTTGAAAACTACTTGGAAGAAAAATGTGAAATTTTTGAATTTCCATAAAGCAGGACTTAATAAATCTAAATCCATCAAAAAAATTGTATGTTGCAATTCATAATTTTTTCGAATATGAATTTCATAATTCAAAATTCATATCATAAAATTATAAAAATTGCAAATTCAGCGTATTTATGTTTGGGTATATTAGTATTATTACTACAAAAAAATTAGCACATTAGCAGCATAATTTCGGGAAATATAAATAAAAATATGAATATGTAATTTAACATTAGAAGCACTAAATTTTGAATGTTTATAATTCAAAAACTTATCATACAAATGACTTGAAATTTGGTGTCTAGGCATAGTTTGAACCGAAGATTTCAAATATCTCGTTAAAATTGGGCATTGCCATTTAAAAAAATGAAGTTTGGATTCGTTTTAATATGTAGATGACCCCTGAAAATTTTATATGCATCATTCAAAAGTAGACTTTATTTCCAATCGTTTGGTACCAGTAACTTTCTTCTACGATGATTTGTTGAGGAGTTAGTAGGGGGTGTTTGTTTTAGTAGGGGGTGTTAGGGGGTTACTTTTTTTTCCACGACTGTACAATTTTATTTTAATAAGAAAATAAATGTAATTATCCACATTTTTCCACATTGAGCCACATTGATGCAGATGGTGAACGCATTGAGCAAACTTATCTTGAATTTCTTATTAAAGTAAACTGTTTTTTTCTTACATTCATTAGTTTTATAAAATAGCAAGAGTATCAGATCATTTATAAAGTAGCTGCACCATGGTCCCGAAGAAGGCATTAATTAATATTCAAAATTGGTGGTAGCTGATGTTTGAGAAATTTTTAGTCGTTCATGTAGTAGATGGATGACCTAAGAAGTTTAAAATAAAAACTAGTGAATCGGACATTATAGGGGTAAAACCCCCACTAAAATAGGGGGCACAAATGGCGCCAACTGATAGTGGAGAGCAAGGCCCTAAAATGGCCCTAAAAACATGTTTAAAAGGTACTAGTGCTTAGTGCTTTACATATTCAATTACTTGAAATTAAGCATAGGGTATGAATTAATCATTAGACTAAAATTTTAAAGAAATGAGCAAAAAATGGTCGGAGATGCTTAAAAAAAAAAAGGCCTGGGGTCCGAATAAAAATGAGGTTGTTGGCCCGGAAAGAGGAGTCCAAGACTCAACTTTAAAGTTATGTATTAAGAGGATGACACAATTTGGGGTGAAAGATGCATGTCGCACAAAAAGTTCAAGGGGCACGGACCGGGCCCTAGATGGTCTTAACTGGAATACAGAAACGGAGAATAACTAAATGGAAAAGGGGCTTAAAATGAAGATCGGGTTAAAAGGGGTTAATTTATTAACAGTTTAGGGCACAAAAACGTCAAGATGTGGTGTTTTGTATCGTTCCTCAGGGTGCTAGGGTCGTAACTGGAGTGCATAAATGGTAGAATAACTAAACGGAGCAAGGTACCCTAAAAGGAGAAAATCTGATAAAAAGAGGGCAGGTTGTTAACAATTTAGAGCATAAAAATGTGAAGGCGACCGGGGGGCTCCGGGCTTTAAAAAAATAAAATTCGGAGCCTCAGGTGCATCAGGACCTGTCTTGGATTATCGTCACCCAAATTTTCAGCCTTATACGTGTGGTAGATTTCGCTCGTCATCGCAGACATACAGCGAATTAATTGAGAAAGTATTAAGGAAACACACTGTATAGTAATGTTACTCTTTTAACCATATGCATAGTACACTGACTGTATAATTAAAAATACTGTGTATATTTTTGAAAAACTATGGAACATGTAATACGCAAAAGTAACTACCGTAGAGGGAGCACCGGAAAAGATATTCGAAAGCCGGAAATTCACATCAGCGGTCAAGATTTTGTTAGTTTTACAAAAAATCTGCAATTGTCTAGCTCAAAAATTTATATAATTATATGTACGAAATAGTTTCATGTAATGCAAGGCAATGAAAATGTAAAACAACATAGTTTGACTTAAGAATAATAAAACGTATTCGAAAACAGAAATTTTGTTTTTCCAAAATAATTTCTTATGGATTTGTCTTTGAAATCAGTGTTCATATTCATTTGACTAATGGAGGATATTCCAAATATGGGTTCGAGGCTGAAAAAAGTCACGTGGTACCGTTAATTTACCCAAAGAACTTCTAACTGATAAGAAGGGAAACGGGAAACTACTACTGCTTTCCCCCATGAACTGTTTCATTGGCTAGCGGGCGAGATAGCAGGGATTTACATTACGTCTACGGAGCCTTCCCTTCTTTACGCTAGACGTTTTTGCCTTGACCACGTGATTTTGACATAGATGGAATATCCTCCATTCCCTATAGTTTACTGGAAACTTCTTGGAAGTCAAAATAAAAAATTATATTATATACATTTCGATATTTACAACATCAAATAAAATATGAATTCTTTAATTTGAACATTTGTTGTTGAACTTTCTCATCTAGTTAATGTTAAAAAATTAAACGACCAAGATATTCTTTTTACACCTACAAAAACGGAAGCGCAACGGAAAGGGAATAGTTTCTTTTTCCCTTTATTAAAAATCCCTTTATTAACCCAGTCCGTGTGGGTGTCAGCACCACACGGCAGGGGATTCTAGATTTGTTAATAAGTTTTAGAATAAAAATTATAAAAAAATATACATAATTAATTTTGCAATACTAATAATTTCAAACTAATTTTTAATTACATTTTAAAAGGTATTGCAATGACCAAAAGAACTCTGAGTTCTATCCCGCCTCGTAAGTTGCGAAAACAGTACTTGTCCGTGAATCGTAGTCTGATTTCCGGAAAATCACTATCCTCGCTATCGTATCGTAGAAAGTCTTTCGGTATGCGGGGGATGATGCTAAGGCGCAGCGCACATTGAGACGCAGCTGTGACGCGCAGGTGAAGCGAAATTGCTCGGGAAAAAAATATGCGCGGCAGGGTGTGGGCATATTACGACTTTGTTTTCCGTCACGTTTGTTTGCATTACTGACGTACACGTGTGTAACAAGTTTCGTTTTGCATTTTACATATAAGAAACAATTAGTTATTTTTTTAGGATATTTAGAATTTTTTTTGCCATAACTGCATACACAGATTTAAGTTCCGAATCCGATTCTGATTTTGAAATGGATGCATGCTTGTTGTTATATTTGGGATAAAAAAATAAAACACTTTGGAGGAGTAATTAAATGGAAGATCCTAAAAATTTCTGAAAATTAACCGCAACGAAAAAATATATAGAGATGCCAGATTTAAGAATTATTACAGATTAATGGTATCATATGAGGGGCTCACAACCACAGTATACCAAGTCCACTTAAAAAAAAAAATTACATAGCTCCTGTAGAAGGTGCCGTAAACTAAGTTTTATCTACTGCCATAGTGCATCAAGTCTGTAGTTCACATACTTTCTCATAGGTTGCATCTGTGTCCCGAGTTGGTGAAGTAATACAAAAAATCTTCAGAACCATACTAAATCAAGTCCATTCAACAGTGTACTACTCCACCACTACTTTTTTATCTGTGACCCATTATTGTCTAAATCTTACCTCATTGCTATTAAAAAAGTTTTATTTTAAATAAGTAGCGATTTCAAAAATTCTGATGAAAAATAAACGTTCGTGAATCAGGTGTATAAATTATGAATGGAAAGTAATATTGTTTTCGATGACCAGCCCCTCTCCTCTCGGTAAAAAAAAACTATAAAAAATATAATAAAAATAAAAAAAAACAGCGTTTTTCTTTAAAAATTATTACAAGGAAAAAAACTCTAATCACATAGTTCGATCTTACGCCTAAAGAGGAATGTACGACAACGAATAAACCCACGTCAAAGAGAAATTTTATTACAAAGTCTTGAGTAAAAAGTTTAATTTACACTTCAAGCCGCCGCCAAGTATAGATACATGTAAATTATGTGATGACATATTGATCAAGCTCTCGACAAAAAACGGTGAAAACACTTTAAAAAGGTCTTGAAATCGAAGGAGAGCTCCACTTGTGGATAGCAAAACTGGCAAGAGAGAAAATGGAAACTGAAAAAATTAAAGCCTCAGATGAAACTGCTATACATTCTACTTTCAAAAAGCACTATCATTTCTAATCTTTCAAAGTACATAGCTTATTATAAACTCAATCTATATGTTTATAACTTTGGAGTGCATACCTTTAATAATAATGCGGGATACATGTACGTCTGGGATGAAATACATGAAATAGAGGGACGAAGAGGTTCTCAAGACCATTCTAGCATTGTTGCAAGACACCAGCAGAAAGTTGTAACTGGATTGAAGCAGCAACAATCAAGAAACAACACATCTATGTTCCTGGAGACTGGAAGGAAACTATTATGAATGCAAAGAAAAGATATCCTAAATTTGATGTCATTAAAGATAAGAACGACTTTCTGTCTACTAACAGTTTTCGAACAATGTATCACAAACTGAAAGAAGGATAACGCGGGAACTTGTTTTACTTGGACGGATATTGGATGGCTGCGAGTTGTGAGACGTTTTCTTTTCATGTTACTGTTGAAAAAAAACCCTCAATATGGGTCAACCTTTTCGCAAAGTAAATTTGGAAAATTCGGGGTCGTGGCCGCAGCTTACTTTCTTTGTCAAATGACAGTTAAGATGCGTTGTACGTGGGCCGTAGAAATATCATTTTAGCCAAAAAGAAAGATATGATGGATCTTCTGCAATGCATTCCGCAAATTCACCATGTTCACTTCAAGAATATTCCAGCAGAGATCAATAACAATTTCCAAGCTACTTCCTCTAGAGTACATCATGTAACGTTGATGATGATGATAGTATTGTGCACAGTGAATGATTTACGATAACTGGCAATATCTGCCCCTTTGAGTAAAAAATAGAATAAGTAAATATAAATCAAAATCAAGAGTTTTTGTAATCATAATAAACAAGTCTCTGTTTACACAAGGAAATTTCACAACCATACTGGACCAAGTCCTTATCTTTTTTAAAAACGTATAAATTTTCAATAGAAATATTAGTTTGTCATTTGTAAAAGTAGCGCGCTATTAAAATGGTACTTTAAATTGAATATTACTACATATAATTCTTATAAATCACTTGGACTGAATTAATTATTTATTAAGAATTTTAAAGCGTTATTATTCAAAATAAAGAAAAATGGACTTGATCTACTATGGCTGTGAGCCCCTCATATAATACTGGATAAGCGCGAACAGGTTCGATAATTTTTCTCCCATTTTCATAGAAAAACACGTGAGACACTCGCACTCGAAATGCTGGAAACTGTGCTCGAAATACAAGTGGCAGACAGGACCTGCGTCAGAAAAACTGCGCGTGAATCAATATGCGCTCTTATGTTCCTTTCAATACTTTACAAAATCGCGTGACGTGAGAACCTGCTTCGCGCGTGTTGGCTGCGTTTCAATGTAAGACTTGGTTAAGTGGCCAGTTTTGGATAGAACGTTGTTTTTTTTTTTTTTTTTTTTTTTTTTTTTGTAATAAATTTCTGTGAAGTCTATAAAATTCTAATTTGCTGTGTGAAATGAATTTGTTCATTCTTAAGAACCCTTTTAAAGAAGCAAATCTTAAAATAAAATGTAATTTTCTTCTCTTTTCAGATATAAAAATACATTAAAAAGACTAGAAAAACAATGGCAATAACTTTTAATAAAGCTCAAAATTTTTCCTTGTGCTTCTTTCGAAGAAAATTACGACAGCTTTAACGAAATAAATTTCAATAAAGTATCTTTTTAAGGCATCACATTTAATTTTCTCAAAGTATACACTCTTCTTAAAATTTCTCAGTAAAGCAATTTTTAAAACTGAATAAAATCATGCTCCTTTTGTTCGCAGGATACGGTAAATAGATGTGAAAGACATTTGTTAAAATATAAAATATATTTCCTTTTCTTTTTACATATAAAAATGCAATGAAAAATTCTGATACGTAAACAATGGTAAAAACTTTTATAGTGTTTTATACGAATTTATTTATTCTCGTGATTTATTCTTATAAAATTACATTAACTTTAAAAAAATAAATTCTAATACAGAATCGTTTTTTAAGATATCATCTTTAATTCGAATACGAACATACTTTTAAAAGTATCGCGATACTTGTATTTTAACTCAAAAACCTCTTCCACAGTTTATTCGCGTCATATAAAGACATTTATTATGAAAAAGAAATGTAAATCAGGAAGTCAATTCTACCCAGAGCAATAAAACGTATGAAAGATCATTCACATTATGCTTATTGTCAGTTTTACAATAGTAGTTTACGTCATGATATAATAAGACATATTTATAAAGAAAACGTTCATGTTGCTGCCCAAAAGTTTTTTAAATATAACTATCACAGCTTTCTATACTAAACAATTTAAAGCACAGTTTAACAAACATACAAAGCTTTTTTACAGTAAAAGTAACTGAGCCTGAATGGGCAATATCTTTTTTAAATAAAACGTTTTTGGAAGGCAGTGCGATTCTATCCGCACGTATTATTCAACAAACTGATATATCACTAATAATAATAACTAATAATAGCAAATAAAATACTTGTAATGAATTAATGAATTGTTTTTATTTTATGACATGACTCTGTTTTTTTTAAATAAATATTTTAACATGAGTTACATACTGGAAAACACAACACAGTTTTTGAGTAATTACGTTTCTCTTTGATTGAACGCTAAAGAACCAAGATTCCAGTAGTCTAGTCAAAAAATTCTGAAAAGGTTTAAGTAAGGAATTTTATACGAAGTTTTTAACTGAAAATAACATTTTAAACAAAAATTAATTTATAAAAATAAGAAATTCTGGTTATTTCTATATAAAGCATTATGAGGATTTTAACATAGCTTTTCTTATAGAAATCTAGATGGTTTCAATTGAAAACTAATCGCCGCACCCATCTGTTACCAGAGACGCAATTTAGTACGTTATAGAACCATAAAATAGTCATTATAGAAAAGTGCGAGTTTTTAATGCTTTATGGAAAAATGCATTTTGTGAATCTGGAATTTTTTTTTTTTTTTTTTTTTTTTTTTTTTTTTTCAGTGGTTTAAAAACTTTATCAGATATTTTTTTCCCCATTTTTCTTTAGTTTTCTTGGGTTTTTGTCTAGTTTTCATCAATTTCATCAATTATTATTATCCAGTGCTATTTTACTCATGTTAAACAAATCTTTAGCTAATTCTATTTGTATATTTTTTCATTCGTACCTTTTTACAAACTGTCTGATTTTAATAATTCTAGAAATATCTATGCCATTTATTTTGAGCTATTTTCTTCTTTTGCGCGTGGGTGGAGATGTTTTACTGAAACTGAAAAATATAATATTTTAAAACGAAAATTGTATTGCCTGTCTACCGACTTTACTTATATTTTTTAAACTTAATTATTAAAAACTTGTTTGCTTTGTCGCTTTCATCTTTGTTGTGGTGCTCTCTGAATCGTTAAAATATTTATTTCAAATTTAAATTATTTAGCGGTGTAAGTTAATTAAATTAACCATAATATTGTTCTTTTAAACTGTTAAAAATTTTCTTCCCATTTCAAAAAAGGGATTTAAAATTTCACCAGAAAATGTAGCTATTCCTCAGCCAATGAGAACAAATAGTCCTATGCATTCTCAATATACTGCTATGGAATACGAAATTGCCCTATTGTATGCCTAAGGGATAGAAAGCTGGTTAATAGTAAGATAAGCCAGTTTCGAGTACGATGCTAGGATGGGGATTCGTAGCTTAGTGTTATTCCCCTTTAAGCACAGAACCATGTGCGATTATTTCTTTTTTGGAAAGTACAGGGTGCCCACTCTCAACGGCGTCCAGTGGCTAATTCCTAATCCATTGGTCATATAGCTCACAGTCGTATAGTTCCATATTATAGATTTATAGTTCGAATAACAAAAATTGCTTTAAATGAGGCAAAAAACCATTTTAAAAGCGATTTCGGTCAGCAAAAACATTCGTTAAAAAGGGCCCCTATACGGGCCCCCGGTCCTAAAAGTGATACGTATTTAGTAAAAACTTACTATTACACTGCAAATAAGACAAAAAAATTCCCATTCCTGTAACACTAAAATTGACCGAGTTATGAAATTTTGAATTGACTTACACCAGTTTTCCGAATCTGAACAAAAACGATCTGGGCCATGCTTCGAGGGATTGTACACAAAGTGCTTAGAGTATTAGAATTTATTTCGTTTGTAACTGTAATTTAACTGAAATCAGTCACATCATACAAGTATTGCGATAGTGTAAATTTTTATTAAGTTTCAAATGGGTTAAAATAATTGTGTTTTAACATATTTTTTTTGTAAAGAATTGAGACCGTTGCTTTTTTTCATTTCATTTTTTAAAAATTGTGTTTTTTTTCACTTAAATTTTCGGTGTCAGTTATAGATTTTGCTTTAATATGTCAGAATGAAAATAGATTTCAAATTTATATTGTTGTGTTAATTTTACTCTCAACTATTATTTTTTTATATCTGATGATTACTTATATTTCTAGTAAATTTGAAAATGACCCCAATTTAACAGAAAAATAGATGCTTCAACTATAATTCGCAGTAACTTGGCCAGTTTTAATCATACAAGAATGAGACTATTTTTGTCTTACTTCTTAGAGTAATACGACATTTCCACTAAATATGACTTATAGGACAGAAGACCGTATACAAATTTAAATTTCGTAATTTCTTAAGAAATGTTTTTACTGACCCAAATAAATAAAAAATACTCGCTTTAAAATACTTCTTTACCTCATTTAAAACGTTTTTGTTGTTGGAACTATATGTCTATGACTAACGGTTAAGGAATTAGCCATTGGATATCGTTGAGACTGGGCACCCTGTATAACTGCAGACTGAACCGAATTAAACCATGTAGAGGCCCCTAATAAATTCATATCTTGCTGCCTACCTTTTCATTCCAGACTTTCAAAAGCTACTTTAGCGCACATTCTATGCTGTATACCATCTGCCTGTAACGAATACCCTCTTTTTTTACGACTACACCACTGCTTGGGAAGTTGATGTATAAAAATTAAATTCAAATCATAGTAAATTCAAATTTCGTTTTAAAAGTTGGGGATGGGAAAGACTTGGGCGTCAAGACTTGGATTGATTAGCGGCTTTTAGATTTCTAAATTCGGCTCTGTCTACTGTTATAATTTGCAAAAATATCTAATCAGGCGATGAACTTGGTTTACAGCAGAATGGAATAAACTATGAAACCAAGAGCCTGAAATAGATGTAGAACTTAATTTATGCAGGATAACTTACAGCAGGATAACATCGTACTCTAAATCTGTGTATTAAGAGAACATATACCTTTCATTTTGTTATTCGAACTTTTTAGCTATATTTTTATTTTAAAGCTATTATATATATATACATATATATATCATATATATTATAAAGCAAGAGGTCCTAAAAGTTTGGCGCGAGTTTTTCAAAAATTACACGGTAGAGTTTTTGCGGATTATTTCATTAGATAGAAAATATTCCCGCGGTGGTTTATAAGTATACTATACAGGTAAAACCGTGATTTTTGATAATAAAATTTTATATTATTAAAAAATTATTATTAATAATTACACAGGCCTACAAAAAAAAATTTTTTTTGGTGCCTATAATTTTTCAGCTGATTTTAGATATTTTTGGGACACTGAATCCAAATATGAAATCAGTTTTTCTCTATCAGCTCCACTTTTTTAGCTATGCGAAAAGAACTAAAGATTTTTTAGAACTGATGTGACCTTCAACGCTTAAACTGGCCTTTGACACATGGGCCTGTCGCAACGCTCAAAGCGATTTGGGAGGCACTGAAATTTCAGAAGACCTTGAAAAATAACAGATGTGCAAGTAAAACTGAAGTTCTGCGCATGCTTATGATTTCGTGCCGCTCATCCATAAAGCCAAATGGAAAAGCCGCAAAGAGATAAGGTTAGTTTGTGAGTTTTCTCCGTGGAGGGTAGACGTTGTTGACCTTTTGCAATATTTGTGTTTAGTATAGAATTCTTATAAAGTTAATTTAAAACATACTGTATTGTAGATTGTTGTATTTGTGTTGTTGAATGTAATTTAAATGAGTTCAAGTAGAAGAAGTTGTGTAAATCATCCTGATGTGTTTTGCTACATATGCAGAGAATACGTGTTAAAAGAGAACAGAAAAAATGTTACTGACTTTGTAAAAAGGACACTTTGGTATCTTGGACACTTTGGTGTTAAACTTGGTGATCAGGATAAAACCTGGGCACCGCATCAGGTCTGTAAAACTTGTACAGAACACTTACGACAGTGGACTAACGGGAAAAGAAAATTGTCTCAAATTTGGTTTACCGATGGTTTGGAGAGAACCCCAAAACCACTTCGATGATTGTTATTTCTGCCTAGTAAATATTAAGGAATTAATCGAAAGAAACATAGTAAGTGGACTTATCCTGATTTAGTCTCTGCAAGACGCCCGGTTCCTCACTCAGAGGAAGTAAGTGCCGATCCCAACGTTTTACCAGCTACCAGAGCTCTGAGAGGATGAATACTGTCCCTCTGATCATCCTTCCGATACTTATGAAGGTGACAGTGATTATAAGGAGATGTCATCAATGACTCAACGTTTCAATCAGGATGAGTTAAATGATCTCACCAGAGATCTCAACCTGTCAAAAGAAGCTTCTGAATTACTGGCTTCAAGATTGAAGGACAAAAATTTACTGGAACAAGGTACCAAAATTACCTTTTACCGCACAAGAGAAAAGGGTCTACTACCCTTCTTCTCCCAAGAAGACAATCTTGTATTTTGTCACAGAATTAGAGGACTCTTGAAAAATGGGTCTTTCTGAATATTTTCCAAATCATTGGCACTTATTTGTAGACAGCTTAAAGCGGAGTTTAAAATGTGTCCTTCTACACATTGGGAATAAATATGGTTCAATATCAATTGCTCACTCAACGAAAATGAAAGAAGAATATAACACAATAACTTTGGTCTTTGACAAGATAAAATATCATGAACATCAATGGGTGATTTGTGTTGATTTAAAAATGGTAAACTTTCTCCTTGGACAGCAAAGCGGTTACACCAAATATCATTGCTTCTTGTGTCTTTGGGATAGCAGGGATAAAACCCACCACTGGGTTAGAAACGAGTGGCCTAAGAGAGAAAACATGGATGTTGGGGAAAGGAATATCATTAATAACCCCTTAGTTGGGTGAGAAAAAATCGTACTTCCTCCACTGCGTATCAGGCTCGGCCTTTTGAAGCAGTTTGTAAAGGCTCTTGATAAGAACGGGTCATGCTTTGCATATATAGAAGAGAAAATGCCCCAATTGAGTTATGAAAAAATTAAATCAGGAATATTTAACGGGCCACAAATAAAACAACTGATTAGGGATCCTGCCTTCGTAAATTCGATGAATGAGACTGAGGGAAAAGCCTGGACTTCTTTTGTTGCAGTTGTCGAAAACTTTCTGGTCAAACACAAAGCAGAAAACTATGTAGAACTGGTAAACGAAATGCTTAATAGTTTTAAATCTCTTGGGTTTAATATGAGCATTAAGGTGCACTATTTACACAGCCACTTAGAGTATTTTCCTGAAAATGTAGGAGACACCAGTGAGGAACAGGGCGAAAGATTTCACCAGGATATTAAGACTATGTAGGACCACTACCAAGGAAGATGGGATATGCACATTATGGCAGATTACTGTTGGAGTTTAAAAAGGGATTGTTCAAAAATAAATTCAAGAATGTCATGGAAAAGAAGCTTCCGAAATGTTCAGTGAGAATTGGTCTCATCGATGACTTTTTCCTCTATCTTTGTGAGTAAATATATTTGTATAATATAATTCTTAAAAATATTATTTGAATATATGTATATTACAATAATGGAAATTAACATTTGTATATTATTAAAAAAAAATTCTGAGTTTATTTATTTTATTTTTATTTTATTTTAATTATGGATTTAACTTAAAATAGTGTAACATATGTTTCACAAAAAGTTCTATATCTTAAATATTTGAGCTCCCAGGCAAAATTGAATGCCATATTTGAGTTCAGGACATCAAATTCATATAATATCAGCTCCAAAAACCTAGGCACCAAAACAGCTGTTGGCTTGTGTTATTAATAAAATTTTGTTGTTATTTTGAACGAAATGGTTACCAGTGATTATTTTTTGGCGACATTATCGTTGGTTAATGAATTGAAATAGCTATATTTGTCAGAAAATAATGTAAACATCTCGCAAAATAAAAGAACAAAAACTATTATTCGTTTAATTTTTTTTTAAAAGTAAGAAACAAAAACTCTTTTAATGAGAGATAAATTTATAAAACGAAAATATTTAACTTAAACACGAAAGAAATGTTTATAAAGCTTAACAAATAATTCAGTGTGAAAGTTGCATTGAGCAGGAGAACGCATGGTCGCCCCCTTTGTTTACAGTAAATGCAGCAAAATCTCTAGAGCACACCGACGAAAAACGAGGCAACCGACGAAAACCGAGACAAATGTTTCGCGGAAAAAATTGACGAAAACCGAAACGAACGATAACCGAAGTCAACGTACGTTGGTCGCCAAACAGTGCAATATTAAGCTATAAATGTCAGAAGCGTAAAATTAGACGTACGAAATTAGCATGTTTATTTTAACCTTCTGGCCGCCGAGCAAAAGAGCAAAATTGTAATGTTGTTATCTCTGTAATTTTTCTAAAATGCAAAAGAAAAGATTTTTTTTTTAACTTGAGGTAAAAATTTTTATTATGCATAGGCATATAAGCCTTGAGAGTATTAATCAGAACAAAACTTTTAAAAACTGGATTATATCTGCAGAAGTATATTAATTTAAATAATGCTTTTATTGCAGTGAAATTTGTAGATTAGCGAAAGGATATATCAGTTAGCGGCAGTGAAAAGGTTACGTGCACAAGAATATTTTGGAGTAAATTTTTATATTCAAATGAAAATTACTTAAAAAACAGTTGAAATTATAACTATGTAGTTAAATATTTAAATTTTAGTATAAATGTTTGCCATATTCATTCATATGAAAAATAATTTAATTTCGGAAATTTAAAACATTTTTTGTCATAGAATGGAATACCAGTACTATGGAAACATGCAGTTTTGTTTTCCTAAAGAAAGTGATTTTTATACCCTCGGTCTTATATCCGCGCATATTGTGCATTATGTTGTTTTTTTAACATATTGAAGACAACATTTACTTTTAGGAACAATTTCACATATAGGAATATTCACGGCTTTAAAATTTAGGATTTAAGAATATTCATAAGAAGATTTCTGCAATTATACGTTATTACTATATATATATATATATATAAACATTTTGCAATAAAAATTGCTTGCTGAATAAAATTCCAGGTATTCTGTTTAATTCGTTATTTCTTTTTAGCTTTTTCTGCATAACGTTCTTTTGCTTAACTCTTCTTTTGAAAAGGTGTTGTTGAACATATTGGAATAATCTTACGGAATCGTGTCACCCGCCAATTAGCTTCTTTATATTATTGTTGTAAATTATGTAAAGGAACTTTGAACGGTGGCGTATCAAATTGCAGAAGATTAAAATGTTTTGAAATTAGTGATTACTAAAATTATGCTTTTTCATAATGAAACAAGCGAACAAAAGATGATTTATTATTATTTATTTTTTATCTCAAATTATTTTACTCTCATAAAAAATATACTTTCAATGCAGGGAGAAAACATTGATTCCTATGTTTGCAAATGGAATAATGTCTGTCGACTTATCATTGCAGTTTAGATAGGATTAAATTATCTCAAATTTCGATCATTACAATGCAAATTGTCCTGACGCACACCCTAGCAGCTAAATTTAGAAACAAATTAAGAGTTATTTTAGTAATCTGGGTTATTTACACAATAGACGGAAGTATAATTTACTTTTGGATATAAAGGAAATAGCAGACTATTTGTTTGTCCGTGTTATGATGTTTAGATTAATACAAAATTTTGTTCAAGTATTCACCAAAATGCATATTGCTAAACATTTTGTATAACTAACTTTATTTATCATTGTCTGTTCTCCTTAAGATATGGAGATTTGATGGTGAAAGATCTATAATTGAGTCGACATCTTTAATGTTTGACGTCAACCCTCACAATGGAGTCGATTACGATGGTTAGAAAGATTTTATTGGATGCGAGAGATTTCTTTAAGATTAAGTCATCGAATGTTTTACTGGGTTAACGGTTATATGATTGAAACTGGTCTACAAAATGAAAAGGCGGTGAAAATGCACGTCATTTTAACTTTATTCAATCAATTCAGCTTTTAAAAAGCACTTTTTTAAGTTTCACTTTTCTTTTAAGTATTAAAATTAAACACTTTTCTTTGTCTGCAAATAATTTATTACATTTTTGACGGTATTAACTCTGCTAGAATCCAAACAGGGAAAACAGTAGTAGTAGACCTGCCACAAGCGGATGTTTATTAAGAAATGTAACGTAACATTCAGTTAAATAATATCTAAACTACCAGGATCACATATTGCGTGAGCTGAAAGGCCAGGAGTTCAAGAACTAACAAACGAAAATGCACCACACGAACATTATTCATGTCCAATCGTCAATCTCTGCAATCAATATAATGCTCTCTAATTTCGTATTTTCTGGTCAGAGAACATTTTAATTCCTGTTGCCATAACGGTCTCATTTCCATACCAAAAGTTCGCTGTGAATAATCAACTAAAAGAATTGACTCTTAAGTTAATTTTGTCCAACGAATAAGATAGTATAATATCGCACTGGCGTTCGCATTGTTTTCTACAATGCGGAAGAACATTCCAGCTGAAGGTCCACATTGCTTAAAATATAAGTTAAAATTCACCATTTCATTTAATCCAAGGTTCATTTCGAAATATTGACCAGCGCAGCGGACTTAGCCTGCTAGTATATATATAAATTAATCGGCATATTTTAATTGGGAATTTAGTACGAACTTTTTTGTTGTCTCTTGATTTGAAAAGTATTATACAAAACTCTTGGAAATCCACGAATCTTTCTTTGTAAAACAACAACAAAAAAAACCGCTGGGAGAATACTACAACAAGTAATTTAGGAAGTATTTGGTGTGAAATTTTGTATACGCGCTCATTGCATCCTATACGACTTTACAAAAATATTTCGTAACAAAAATATTTTAAAAAGCTATTTTTAAAAATGACAATATATTTTTGCAATTTTAATGCTAAAAAACGTGGAATTGAAATCCGGTTGCCTAACTACGATTTACAAACGTGTCTTCAATATACTTCGAGCTGCCGATCTTTCACTTCGATATTCATGGAAGGAAAATGATTTTACTTTGACGAAATTATATTAAACGTTTAGGTATTATGAGCGAAAATGAAGTTTCCTTTTGAAAAATAAAGTAATTTTCATTCATATTTTCTGAAATGAGGCGGCTTCAAGAATTGACATAGTCAAAAAAATTTTTCAGGCAATCAAGTTAAATGTGGGGGTTTTAAAAATGAAAATACTTATTTCCCGCTATAAAGACGTTATTTTCTACATTGATAATTTTGCGGAATATAGTGTTGACATTTACTATCCATTTGCTTTTCATAATTTTTATTTTTAATATAAATTTTAAATTAAAATCTAAATCTTTATGTTAACCTTGAGCAGACGATAAGCCTTAAGGTATTGATTCATTTAAAAAATAATAATAATATGATAACATATCTTATATTTAAACATCAAAGTGTATTCGATTTATTTTTGATATGTGGCGTCAAATTTGCTTCCTTTCCGTAGTTACTTAAATTCATCCACCTTCTATTAGTAAGAAATACTTGGGAATTTCCGTTTTATTTCCCATATGACGTCATGTTCTTTATTTTATCATTTGTTAATTTCATTTATCACGTGAAAATATGTTAAATTAAATTGTGCTGTTTAGGAGAAATTTTTATTCCGGGTTTTGATTTTCTTGGCAAAAGAAAAAAGATTGTTAAAAAAAAAAGTAAAAAAAGGTAAAAAAAAGATTGTTAAATTTGATAAAAACATGTCAATTTATTCTTTGTGAAAATAATGACTTTTTGAATTTACGAGGAAAATATTTAAATAAATAAAACATAGCTTATCTTCATTTATGGCTTAAAAACCATCTTCATGAAAAGTTATAAAGTAATTAATTTGTTTCTTTTGATACTGATTTTACTTCAAACAACCAAACGCACTTTCACATTTATGATAGTTTTAGGTCAAATACTGCTGCTAGGTAACCGTTAAAAGAAAAAGAAAAATGAAATGCGTGCATTTAAAATAAGTAAATTTATAAAACAAACTGGTTTATATTATTGGAACACATGTATAAATTTCCACCATATGCTATAAATCAAAGTTAAAAACTCAAATTTCAAAGTAATAGGGACAATTCAAGACTCTTATTGGTAAATTTCATCATCCATAATTTATCGTTTAAATCCATTAATCATATGAGCCCTTTCCTTTCAACAAATGAAATTTTGAAAATCATCTGAATGCCATAGAAAGAATTATGGCGCAAAATAAAATATTCTATATTTTTCAGACCGCATGAACTAAATAAAACAAAAAACTATGCAGCTGAATCCGGGTACCTCACCAACATGCCCACTTAACTTGAAGCTAATCGGATGCTTTTTGAGACAGTTATCGCGAAACAGGAAGACTATCAGAATTACAGGCGGAAACGGGAAAAATTTCGTGTCTCCACAGTAAGCTTTCACTGTCGTTTCGGCGTAATAGTAGCTCTAGAAGCTATAGTTCTGATTTTACAAATTATCTGTAGGAAAGGAAGGCCTACTTTTTTCTTTTTAGGATAGCTGCAGTTTTCGTTTGGATTCCGTTGTTTAATATATCGAAATCTTCATTTTAACTTGTATCCGTTCAACTACAAACATCGGAGATTCGAAAACCCTACCTTTTGACTAGTAGCCACTGTTATAAGAAACATGCAGGGAGGTTCTTCTTTTGTATTAATAGAATGATATGTCAGCAATATATAAAAACTGTTCACATGTGTCTTTAAAAGCTTTGTTTCCAAACATTTTAACAAAGTTTCAAACGTTTCATCCATGAAGACGTAAGTTTTAGGTAGGCAAAATATTTTTTGCTTATTGTTATCATCAGACGATGCATTCGCTTTATTTACTAATTTTTTGTTCAGTAAAGATAATTGAAATATTTTCCCTACTGCCTTATATTAAAGTATTTATGGAAATCTTAATTTTGATATTTTCCAAATCTTGTCAAAAATTATGAATAAAATTTCATTATTCTTACAATCAAAACTAATTATAACTTTAAAAATTAATTTCAATGAATGATTTAGAATATAATTAAGCATCTTTGCAGTAATCTTAATTTATAAACAAAAGAAATTAATACGAAACTATAAAATACTTATTATCTGAAATTTATTATTATTCAGTTGAAGGTTTTTAGATTTTTTTTGTATAAATGAATAATTATACTTATTTAATTTTCATGCATTTTAAAGTTTTCTTTTGATTTTTTTTTCCCACTAGGCATTTTCTTTCATTTGAATCAGATATTCTCCACCAAAATGTTATTTTAATTCCAGATATTTACTCTTCATATTAAAAGAAAACGTATGCTCTCGATTCTTAAAGTAAAGTGATATTTTATTCGAATACCAAAGCCATTTTTGATGATTTTTACAGAGCACTCGATTGTGTGTTTTTCAAGAAAAAAAATATTACATTAAATATTTAAAGCATTTACCAAACTAAAAATTAAAATAATACAAGGGAGTAAAACGAAAAAATATGAAATATCGCACACATAACAAAAACGTTTGATTTAAATAAGAACATTTACCCTTTTTATGCTTTTAGTAAAACCATCTAAATTAGAATTTTATAAATTTAAAAACTTCTTTATCTTACCATGTATTCAGATTTTTTAATAATTATTTATTCGATAAAAAAAAACACATAAAAATTGAAACTCCTTATGTTTAACTTTTGTTCCTTATGTTAACAAATTTTAATTTTGATAGTTATTGAACTTCTGCATATTTTCATATTAAATTTCATAAATTTCACGATTTGTTTAATAAAAAAAATATTCCTTTTGCAAATAGTTTTAATGAATCTACAAAACTAAAAAAATCCAGTAAAAAGTGTCATTCTCTTTCAGCAAAATTAAAGAATGTGAATATTGGAAATATTTACAACCCGAAATTTAACATTATAGTATATTTGAAATTATTTAATAAAATTTAACTTATAAAATATTTTGCTCATTTTATTTTAAAACATTTCAGAATGTTCTTGTGTTTCGTTTTTATTTTTATAATCAGCATTTACATTCATACCAACTCCGCTTTCTCAACTACTTTGATTTTTCAATTACAGGTACTTACTACATTTAAATAAAAACAGAAATTATCGATTCCTAAATGTAAAATGATATTTTATTTGAATATCAAAGCCATTTTTAAAACTTACTTCAGAAACTCTTGAAAACTTCTTTTTACATTCTAAAAAAACACTTATAAATGTTTAAAGCATTAATCGGCAGAAATGTTTAACTTATTTATTGCTGGGCAACATATAACAATATGTTCCCGCACCATGTTGGTTAAATCAAAGTAAAATTGCGTAATTTGTTATTTCTGTTTGTATAAATATTTTTTTAAAAAAATATAATTATGAGTGTAAAATTATAATGTTTATATATTTAAGTAAAATAGGAGTGTAAGTTCATACAAAAATTATTAAGTTGATTTTAAATATTAAATATATATTTAGAAAAAAAAATTATTGTATTGTAAAATGAATGTATAATGTTGAATATAGTTCGGATCTCAGATAATAACAATAGCCAGACGCCATGGTGTCGTTTTATGACAAGCCAGTGGAAAGTGGTGTATAATTAGAAATCGTAAAATAGTAAAAATGTTGGAATAAATTTATGGCCTTAATAAAAGTGTTGGGATAAATTTATGGCTTTTCAGACCACCCAATTTTTAAGGCATATAATAATATTAAAGTATATGTAAGGGGCCATTTGCAGACTGTTAGCTAATAGGTCTATCGAAGGATAATGCAAAACCTTCTCACATCCAATAAGGGAGGACCAGGCAAATAGTTCCACCTACTGGAAGAGTTGGGGTGCCAGAAGAAAAAGGTTTGAAAAAGGGAGTCTAAAAAAAAGATGTCGAAGACGCAGGAGCTCTCCTGAAAGCCCATACAATGAATCCAAGAAGCCCTAGTAATGCCCAGGCGAGATGGACATATCGGAGTGAGCCTAAGCAAGCCTAATTGAGGATGTCTTCCTGATGTTGAAATAAAGTGGATTGTTCTACTGCGGTCCGTGGCTATGCATCCTGCCATCCCGATATCACCGCTCTGATTAGAAGCTGATTCCAGATGACATATGGATATGATCCTTAGCAACGCGACAACTCTTAATTTGATGAATAAAGGCCACCATCCCGTATATGATATAAGGTATTGCCTTAATCTTTTTCTTTTACCACTTTAAATTATATGAGAAATTATAAATATCCTTTTACGATATTTTATGGTAGAGAGCAATCTGAGATCCAACAAAACCAATAATTAAATAAAATTAAGGTAATGTAAAAATGAAAGAGAATTATTCTTTTTTTTGCAAAAAGAAAAATATATAATAATAAGAGTAAATGAAAACATTGTCTTTTTTTTTTTTAAAGAATAAGTATACATGAAATAATGAGCAGCAAACAAAAGTGTTGCTTTCTTTTTTTTTGAATTAATATTATGTGTTTCTGTATATAGTTGTGTTCAATGTAAATAAATTATTTAATCAAGTTTTAAAAAGTTTCTGTAATTTTTTAATTGATAATGTTTAAGATGTGTCAACTTATTTTTACAGCTTAAATTTTAGTTTAATTCATAAGTGGAAGAGTTCGTCTAAATAATTCACAACGCAAACTCTTAATTTTATTCGTAATTAATTAAATTTAATAATTACATTTTTACGCGGATTATAATTTAATTTTATTAATGCTTCGCGTTGCTCTTTTACTAGAATGACGCAATTACGATCACTTATGTTATTTGAATTTATCTAAGGTATATAAAATTATATACCGATTTACTATGAGGTTGATCGGATGATTTGGACCAATTAACAATTTTGGATGTAAATTAAATAGGAAATAAAGAAGTGTAATTATCTGTCCAGCATCCCCCCTCATTTAAGTAAAATCGTGCTATGACTCAGGAACGTTCATCTGAGGTCATTAGAAATAATAATAATAATAATAATAATAATAATAATAAAGGAAAATAAATTTAAGTATTATTTTAATGTCACAATTTTAAAGATATTGTAGGTATGTAAGTTTAATTGATTAAAATTTTATTAAAATTAATTTTATTATTGTAACAATAATGACACACATATAATAATTTAAATAAATAAAATGAATAATATATGTTAGCAATAAAAAAAAAAAGAAATGAAAAAAATAATTCTGGGATTTATAATAGGTAAATTTAGGAATTACAATTTTTTTTTCTTCCTCTCTTTTCTCTTTTGGTTGGATCTAAGTTACCATTGAGAAATAATGGCATTCACATCACGGATGACACATTTGTAAAAATATTTTTTTTTTTAAATATACTGTATAAATAATAATGATAAGAATAATGAGTAAAATTTTATAATATGACTGGTATAAAAATGATTGAAATGCCAATAGATCATGATTTTTGAAATTGTATCAATGTGATACAAAAGAAAATTTATGAGTCGTACTACGAAGTAGTGGTACAATATTTATATATATATAAAAAAAAAATAAGATTGTTGTTTCTGTAGAAAAAGACAGATATTCTTCTGTTAAATGAAATTATGTTGTTTTTTATATATACGTGTATTATAAACATTTTAGGGGTATTTATGTGTGTAAAAGAATAATCTACAAAACAACTTCATCTGCTAAGAAATATTTTTTTTAATTTTAGTGCTGTTGTTTTTATGTATTTATGCAATCTAGAATATTTTCATACATATGTTGTAATATAGAGGAAAAAGTATGATAAACAGACATATTCTGTTAAAAGGTTATGCCCAACAATAAGCGAAAATTTAAAAGGAGAAGTGTAGATTTAAATACCTCTGGAGTTAAAACCAGAGGACAGAAAAATAAAATTATTTCTCTAAATTATTCGCTACAAAAAACTAAAAAGAATACAATGACTCAACCTAGTGTTGATACGCTGTTGAATTGTATCCCCGTCTTTGATGGAAAGAAAGAGTCTAATATTAAATTTTTTGTGAACGAATTCGATAATCTAATTAAACAAACGGAATTAGAGAATGTTTCGAAACTTGCGCTCTTAAAAACAAAATTAGTCGGTAGTGCTAGAGATAAATTAGCTAATGAAGAAAATCTTAATACAGAAAAAGACTATGGTAAATTTAAAGAAAAATTAATCGATACTTTTTCTACTAAAACAAGTTTTTCTGCGGCTCAAAGCTATTTTTTTTCTCTTAGGCAAAAACCTGCGCAGACTATCGCTGATTTTATCAGTGAATTCAATGCGGCTGCAAAACTTTACCTAGATAAAAGTGGCCAAAATATTGACAACGGTAATGGTAGTTTATTTGAAATGATAAAATTCACAAGATTTTTAGAATCAGTTAGGGCAGATTTAAGTTTGGACATTCGAAGAATGGCGCCGAAAAATTTCAACGACGCATGTAAATTTGCGAAACAAATGGAAGATGCATACAATCAAGTTGCATCAAAGGAAATTAATTCGATTACAAAAACCTCCACTGAGGAAAATTTGGACAAATTGTTAAAATTAAATATGGAAAGCGCGGAGCAAATTAAAATTTTGACTTCCGAAATAAACAATTTGAAAGTTAAAACAAAAGATACTGCATCAAGCAGATGGTGCGAATTATGTAAAAAAAATTCGCATACTTTAGAAACGTGCTGGTACAAAAATGATAATAAAAATACATATAAGGGTAGCAGAGATTTCGCAGGTCGGCATTTTAATAAAAGGTACTCTTATAATGGACAGTATCAACCGAGAGCGAATTTTAATCCTAGATTTGTTAACCCAAACCAGCAATTGCATTTTCAATCTTATGCACCCACAGGTGGTTACTATGGATATTTTCCATATCCCCCACCCCCACCAAATTACTTCCCTCAGCATGTGCCATATAGGAATACTCAACCTCAGAGTCATGCCAGTTATTATCCAAATGAGGATAAAAATGAGAATTTAAAAGAGAATGCTCAAAAGTATCCAAAAAAGTATCAAAAAAGGGTAAAACTGATGATAAAAGGGACAAGTAAGGGGTGAGGACAGACCAGTGTTGGACGTGTAGATTGGATTCACAATATAAAATTATGATTTAGTCACCATTAAAAATATATTAAAATTATTTTCATGTCGAGAGAAATAAATAAAATAAAATTAATAAGGAATCGAATTTCAAAATTTCAAAATTTTCAAAATTTAAAAATAAATTTTTCTCTTTTAGGTAAAAAGGTTGAAACAAAATTAATAACTTGCCTTTTTAAAATTCAAAATAATAATAAGAAAGGATAGGAAGATGGGAACGCCAATTTGTCTCAGGGTTACAATATTGAGCAAATGTGCAGGGCGCACCCGAAAACATACTTATAAAATTATGAAATGTGCTTCACAAAACTTCACTGGAGCAGTGAAATATTTCTCTCCAGGCAAAAGTTATATATATTTTTTTTTCGAATATGAATTAGAAAATATAAAATCTTAACAAAGCCAAATAACATTAAAACTTAATTAATTTAATAGTGAATAATGTTGGAGTAATTTTCAAAAAAAAAAAATAAAATAAAATAAAAAAGAGATTTTTTTTTGTTTTCTATAAGGGTAGCCTTTGCTAATAACCTTACAATTTAGATGACAGAATTTCAGAATTACTCTTTAAAATGAGTAGGTGTAAGCTATTAGGTTCAGGGTAGTTAGAACAGCTTTATAACATACTCATATATATATATTTTTTTCTTATATAAATATATGGTTGACAAGGAATAAATTATTAGTGCACTCTATATTAGGATAGCGGTCAGCTATAATCCTAAATATAATAAAATATACAAAAAGTGCTAAGATTTATTCCGGTAGTTCAATTACAACTTATATGATAAAGTCTAGAATTTAGACAGCAGGGATAAGTTTTATGAACAAAAGTGTTATAAAAATAATAAAAAAAAAGGATTTTGGTGTAGCACATTGGTTTTTAAAAAAACATATATATATGTATGACAATGGACAAGGCAAGTTATTTCAATATGATTGCACACAAAATTATCGTAAACAAATACATAAATAATTAATTGAAGTAAAATTAAAATTTTCTCACCAAAGGCTTTCTGTATAGGGTGCAATTTTGGCCTACGGCTGGGTAGGCACCAACACCAACAAAATATTTTTAGAAAACTTATTCATCAGTAAATCAAGGTATATAGTCATTACTTGGTCATTAACTTCAGGATTCTTGGCTGAAAAAGGAATCGAAGAAAAAATTAAGTATGGTATAATTACCAGATGTTATGCTCAGAAACAATAAAATTAGCAATATTATATTGTAAAAAGCAGCATTTTGAGTTTTATTTAGTAAAACTTTTGATTTTTAGGTTTTACACATTTATGGAGTGTCTAGCTCAGTGTATAGTTCCTAGATTTAATAAAAAAATAATAAATAAAAATATAAGTTCGTGTTGTTTTCAAAATAAATAACAAAAGGTATAGCAATTAGCATTTACAGTTAAAATTTATGGAATTTTCAGCAAAATTAACATTAGACAAACATAGTTTATATTATATTTAACTTGATAAGCTAATTTACTTTTATTAACGGTATTCAATTAGAATTAAAGTAGGCTTAAATCCAAGTTAAATTAATTAATAACATTGTTATAGTGTAAAATTTTATGTAAGACTATTGTATTTTTATTGTATATATAAAAATATGCGAATTTAATAATTAATAAAATGTATTAGAAAAATTATTTAATATAAATATTAAATGACATCTTGCTGAAATCAGCTAGAAATTAGATTTTTTTTTTTTTTAAATAAAATATTTTATAAATTTATGTTATTTTAGAATTTAAGCATTCTTTTTCTCTTTTCTTTCCCTTAGAATTAAATGCAATTCTAAATTAAACACATATAAATATACATAGTATTGATAAATTTGAGTGTGTGAGTTCATAAAATTTTTTTTATATAATTTGGCCAATTTAACATAAGGAAACAAAATAAATAAATAAATATATTTATATATATTGGCCTTATTTTTATTAAAATATGTAGTATGGCTTAATAAATTTATTTACTTAATTTTTTTTTATAGTACGTACAGTAATTATTTTAAAAACTTGATCTATATAAAAATTGGATGTGGTTGTTTGTGAGTATACAAAGATTTTTTCTGCTGGCAGAAGTTCTTTGGTCCGGCCGGGTACTCATAGATGGCTGCATGCGATTTTACGTAGTAATTATCATTTGCTTTTGTATTTTTAAAATTATACAAGTGTATTAATAACATTTTTTTATAATTAAATAATAATTATTAATGTTTGATTAATAATAATAATTTATTATCTTTTATTTTTAAACATATCATTAAAGTTTAGACAGTAGAATTCACATACGGAATGTTAATGATAAATAAAATTTTGAATAAATGAATTTTTATTTCATTCAGTAAAATAAATAAATAAATAAATAAATAAATATGAAAATTTAACAATCTTTTAAGATAGAATTGTTGGCTAAATAAATAATTATTAAAGACAAAAATTGTTCTCCTTCGCCAATTGCATTTTCTGACAACACAATTTAATAGTATTAAATGAAGGTGCATTTTTAAGGTCAGCGTAATGCATATTTTGCATTTTGAGAGGCCGTAGAAGTCATATTTCCGTGTTGTTTACATTTTAATAGTAAACAATATCATGAATCAAAATTTGTGTTGGTTAGAAAGGTCTAAAAATATACAATGTAATCAGTTAAAGAAAATTATATGCATTTGTTTTTAAATCCTGTAAGGCAATTTTGTTTAGATTTGAACATGACAGCATAAATGCGCGCTCGCTTCAGTTGCAGTACGAGGCAGGAGAATTCAAATGCTAGAATCGCCATTTTCCCCTGCAAAATAATAAAAAAAAAGCAGAAGGTTTACATTAGATATGATACAAATACATACACTGTTTATGCATAGATTATGTTAAAAATTACATACAGGCATGCACAGTTAGTTAAGAAGAAAGTATATCAAGAAATTATACTAATTAATAAGGTAATTACAAGCATGAAATGATTTTAAATACATACTTTTGGAAGTCGTAAAATTTTGTCACAGCCTAAATATCCTCAGCAAAAAGTGATTAGTAGCTTGACCGACCCCTCGTTGTAGGAGGATGGGGGGAAGGTCAAAAACTGGTTTCTTCTCTTTTCCTTCTTTTTTTTTTCCTACCCTGTTTTGATTTTCGTCTCGGGTGAAGATGGAAAGCATTACGTAATGATATATTAAAGGAGATGAAATAGCTTGTATATTTTGACGTATCATACAAGTTAGAAGTAACAAATAAATAAATAAAATAAGGTAACCAGTTTGTATACAATATTTTTCTGAGTATGACTTGAATACATCAGATTAATTATGTGAAAATATAACATGTCATACTACAAGCATTGTATTTACTTTTATTCAGTATAAATTGTGTTTTAAATGAAACACTGTGTCATAAGGTTATATGTGATAAAATGAGATGTCAAATGTGTATGCCATTATTTTTCCTGTATTTAGGTTTATTTCGGCATATTAGTTTCATACAAAATTATAGCTTTGAATGTATTTTTGGGCACTTTAACGGTAAAGTTACAAAATTATTAAACATGTGTGTGGTAAAGAAAAAAGGCTTCGAGGAAGATGTCAGATTTTCAGTACAGATGTCTTCTATAAATGTGAATGTCAACAGACAACTATGCTATCATGTGTTGAAATTTCTGTTATGAAAAATAGAAGAACTTCTTATAAAATATACCAGAACCATTGATAATTGAACATTACAGACTTGACTCAAAACTGTGTAGATACACAGTCATATGGACACGTACATTCTTTTATGCTTTACAAAAAAAAAAAAAAAAAAAAAAAAAAAACAGCAATCAGTTTTTATTTTTTTTCTGACCACCGGGAGAGATGCCTGGCAACATATAACAATATGTTCCCGCACCATGTTGGTTAAATCAAAGTAAAATTGCGTAATTTGTTATTTCTGTTTGTATAAATATTTTTTTATAAAATATAATTATGAGTGTAAAATTATAATGTTTATATATTTAAGTAAAATAGGAGTGTAAGTTCATACAAAAATTATTAAGTTGATTTTAAATATTAAATATATATATATTTTTTAAAGTTATTGTATTGTAAAATGAATGTATAATGTTGAATATAGTTCGGATCTCAGATAACAACAATAGCCAGACGCCATGGTGTCGTTTTATGACAAGCCAGTGGAAAGTGGTGTATAATTAGAAATCGTAAAATAGTAAAAATGTTGGAATAAATTTATGGCCTTAATAAAAGTGTTGGGATAAATTTATGGCTTTTCAGACCACCCAAACTTTAAGGCGTATAATAATATTAAAGTATATGTAAGGGGTCATTTGCAGACTGTTAGCTAATAAGTCTATCGAAGGATAATGCAAAACCTTCTCACATCCAATAAGGGAGGACCAGACAAATAGTTCCACCCACTGCAAGAGTTGGTGTGCCAAAAGAAAAAGGTTTGAAAAAGGGAGTCTAAAAAAAAAGATGTCGAAGACGCAGGAGCTCTCCTGAAAGCCCATACAATGAATCCAAGAAGCCCTAGTAATGCCCAGGCGAGATGGACATATCGGAGTGAGCCTAAGTAAGCGTAATTGAGGATGTCTTCCTGATGTTGAAATAAAGTGGATTGTTCTACTGCGGTCCGTGGCTATGCATCCTGCCATCCCGATATCACCGCTCTGATTAGAAGCTGATTCCAGATGACATATGGATATGATCTTTAGCAACGCGACAACTCTGAATTTGATGAATAAAGGCCACCATCCCGTATATGATATAAGGTATTGCCTTAATCTTTTTCTTTTACCACTTTAAATTATATGAGAAATTATAAATATCCTTTTACGATATTTTATGGTAGAGAGTAATATGAGATCCAACAAAATCAATAATTAAATAAAATTAAGGTAATGTAAAAATGAAAGAGAATTATTCTTTTTTTTGCAAAAAGAAAAATATATAATAATAAGAGTAAATGAAAACATTGTCTTTTTTTTTTTTTAAAGAATAAATATACATGAAATAATGAGCAGCAAACAAAAGTGTTGCTTTCTTTTTTTTTTTTTTTTTGAATTAATATTATATGTTTCTGTATATAGTTGTGTTCAATGTAAATAAATTATTTAATCAAGTTTTAAAAAGTTTCTGTAATTTTTTAATTGATAATGTTTAAGATGTGTCAACTTATTTTTACAGCTTAAATTTTAGTTGAATTCATAAGTGGAAGAGTTCGTCTAAATAATTCACAACGCAAACTCTTAATTTTATTCGTAATTAATTAAATTTATTAATTACATTTTTACGCGGATTATAATTTAATTTTATTAATGCTTCGCGTTGCTCTTCTACTAGAATTACGTAATTACGATCACTTATGTTATTTGAATTTATCTAAGGTATATAAAATTATATACCGATTTACTATGAGGTTGATCGGATGATTTGGACCAATTAACAATTTTGGATGTAAATTAAATAGGAAATAAAGAAGTGTAATTATCTGTCCAGCATTTATATAGATGAGTGAAGATGAAATTTTATTGCAACATGAATTCTCGTTGGATTTTATAATCATTGGTGTAATGTATTTAAAATAATAATAATCCTAATTAAATGCATACGATTATTTCAAAAAAATTATTTTTTAACAAGTTGTTATTTATATTTTATAAAACATTTCATAAATAATGAATATTTAAAATTTTGTTTTAATAGTAATAATTAAAAGAGAAAAAAATCTCTTTTCCAATTATTTGGAAAAGAGATAAATCTCTTAAATTTAATAAAATTTAAGAGATCTCATAAATTTAAATAAAATTTATATTTTTTGTATATTCAAAGCTATCCAGCAATGAAAAGAAAACCCCTTTCATATGTATTATTTTTTAAATATTTGTGTTTAATCTTTGATTTATTGTACTCTTTATTTGCGATTAGTTTTAATGAAGAAACAATTTGTTGCATTTGTGTAGCTTATTTCATAGGTGTAATGATAAATCCCGCATATTAAAAATAAAAATTAATTTTACCAACTTCATAAAATTGCGAAGCTATACTAATTACAATTTCTCTTATAATTAAGAATACCTCAATAACGACCTAAAACTTCATTGATTTTCAGTCATCAATCCAGTGTATTATTGCAGACTATCAATTCATACATTTCTGTAAAAAGAAATATACTTCCATGGTTTTTGTTCAATGTCTCATCGTAGAAAACTGTTCTTAAAAGTTATCTTTATAAAAACTTTAAACATTCGTTACTTTGTGGAGTATTAATAACTGGAGTGCCTTTTTATATTGCCTTTCTTTAAATCCTTCCTTTATGTTCACCTTGAATATTCCACAATGAATTTTGTATTTTTTCGAGGAATAGGCTTAATACTAAAAATGGAGTTTTTTTTTCTCTATCTTCTCTTTTTATCACATATATTTTCTCGGAATAAAAGTAATATTCTAAATTATATATTAAAAATTTATTACTTTTCTTTAATTTATTACTAATTTTGTTTACTGATAAAAAATATTGTCATATTAAGGATATTTTAGTATTTTCATTAACAAAATATATTATTCATGAACATTGTTAATGAGCGTATTTTTAGATTTGAGGTTTCCACTAAAGTACATTATTTGTAGATTACTGAAAATTGCAATATTGAAAAATTCTTCATTTTTTCAAATTGATTCTACAGGGCATATATTTTTCTAGCTGCCAACTACCTGGGGATTTTTCAAATTAATTTCAACAAAAATTTATTTTATAAAATGTGTCGTCTTTCTATTTGATACCAATTGGTTTTTCTATTATTATATGATATTTTGGATTAAAATATATTTATTTGACGTTAAAAAATGCAAAAGAAGTTTGGAAGCTATACATTTTGCATCAAAGCGATAGTTTAAAATATATAAACGTGTTTTACATCTTTTTATGTTCTCATTCAATTCCTACTATTAGTTCACACTCTCCGTATATATATCTTGTTCAAACTTTCAATCGTTAATAAAATACTTATTATTCATCCACTCAAGTTCGAATATTTTTTTTTTTTACTTGTAGTGGATGACACTTGATGTTAATACAGTTTTTTCAAATATTAATTCATTAATTAAATTTTAATTAATTTTAGTTTTATATGGGAGAAAAAATGGCGGCCATTGATCATTGAACAGCATTTAATGCATCTTCATAACCATAAGGAGGGTTACCATACGGCGGACCATATTCTGTCGCCAAATTCCGCCAAGATTATCACCATCTTGGAGATATATCGCCAAATTTGGCAACCAAAATGAGTCGCCAAATGTGATGCCAACTTGGCAATATCTCTAATATGTCGCCAAATTCCCATAGACTTCCACTGTAAACCAATAATGTTTACTTTCTTATAGAAAATCAACAAATTGAGATATTTTAATGCAACAAAAACTAATATTTAGCTTAAGTGATTATATTAAATTTTTCTTTGGTGACCTAAGTAGGAATTAACTTTAAAAAAAAATTATATTACTTGTTTAATTTTTAAAGTTGCTTCAAATTCTTTAGTTATTAGTAAATTTTAATCATTAAAAATGAATGTGGGCTTCTATTCCCTTTGCGCAACTTGCAACCCACTTGGACCTCTAAATATATTAATTAAATAATTATCGAAAGTTAATAAATATGCATCATTGAAAAATATCAGGAATGTATTGCAAATGAATATAATTATTTAAAAAACTAAATTAAAGATTTTGTACGCTTTTCTGATATATGCATTCAAATTTAGAATACGTTCTATAAATTTTGTTTTGACCGGGAAGGCTGTCAATTTAATCAGTCAGAAACAATAATAATAACAGAAAGTAAAAAAAAAGAAAGTAGGAAAGAAAATTAAAGGCGTGTCTTAAATTTTGACTATTGTATTTTTTTAAATGTACTTTTAAATTATTTGGACAGAAATAGACATTCGGTTGACAATTATGTCTGATTTCAATTTATGTTATACAAATAAACTTAGGGGTAGTTTTCATACTGAACCGGTACCAAACTATGAAATTTTTAATCCGAACACCTAATTTGGACATCATATTTGCCTTTTTCGGTAAAATTTTCCTTGGGATACCAAACGGGAAGTCATTCGGTTAAGTAGTTTAGGAATTCTGAACGTTGAAAGTTTGAAACTTTTATTGTTAAGGGGAGAGATTAGTTTTGTGCAGCCGGAAAATGACAATAATTTGACCATTACTAAAACCTCTGTAGATTCAAAACAAATTAATGGATCAAAACGATTTTTTTCCATACTTTCATAGCATACTAATGGTTTAAAAAGCATTCGAATATATATATATATATTTAGCAATATTAACTAGTTAAATTTCAATGGCAAAATTGACATTTTTAAAATATGCATTTTCAAATATGCATTTTGCGCGAAAGATTAAAAATATTCTACTGCAGATATATATATAATATTGCATTTATATTTACTTATACTGCTATATTTACACTGAACCTAAATTTAAAAGTATATTCAAATTCATTTGCATAATTAATGGCTTTAAATTCATATATTAAATTTAGTAAAAAAATTACGTCTAATTCAATAAACAATTTTCTATGACAAAACTCAGGCTAATTTGACGTTCAATGTAAAATATAGTAGTATAAGTAAATATAAATGCAGTATTAAATATATATCTGGAGTAGAATTTTTTAAATCTTGCGCGCAAAATACACATTTGAAAATTCATATTTTTAAAACGTCAATTTTGTCATTAAAATGTAACTAATTAATATTGCTAAATATATATATTTGAATATTTTTTAAAAACCATTAGTGTTTTATAAAAGTATAGAAAAAAATTGTTGTATTCAATTAATTGGTTTTGAAACTACAGAGCTTTTAGATATGGTCAAATTGTCATTTTCCGGCCGCTCAAACTGATCCCCCCCCCCCTCAAATTCATTTGTGATCGGTGCAAAATAGAGCGTAATTTTTTAAGTATAACTAAAAGCCTACTTGTGTGAATAAGCTGTTAATTTGGATTTTTACATTTGAAGCTTCCAAAAATCGATTACTGTTAAAATCTTTACATATTACATTTGTGCCGTGTCCTAAGAAGGCGGTAGCGATGGTCGAGGGTGTTAATCTTCGAAGGCTTAGCAATTTATATTCTCTTAGAATATGATAACATGAAATTTATTTTATAACACAGTAAAAAATATTCTGGAGTAATGATAAGTTGCTATGTACACAACAATGTAAAATTTGTTGAACAAAGTTTATGTATCAGAAATAGTGTCTATGAGAAGGTGGCAGCTAGTCTATTAAGTCCACAGGCATTGCATCACTTGAACGGAAAGCGCTGGTCTTGTCTCCGAGATAAAGATCTCCTTTTTCCGCAACGGCACCCTGGTGCCCTGTCGCCGCTGATTCGGGTATCATTCCCCGGTATTAGTGATCGTAAAGTCCGGCCCTTTCGGCCTTCAAAATCTTCCACTCCAAAAAATCGCTCTTCCAACTCCAGCCAAAATCTAATCTCCCCTCCGCATCCTCTCGTATATATATCTCAATTATCTTCCTCTAAAAACAATAGTGAGTTTCTCAGCCACTAACTGTCCGTTCTTTTTAAGAACCTCCCAGGGACCTTTACTGTTGTCTCCTGAGTGGACACCTTAAGAAACTCCTCTTTTTTGCACGTGGATCCTGCGATCATATGCTCTCGTGAGAACGTATGTGAGTTCTCTTCCCACGCTCAAAGATAAAAAAAGTGCCGGCTGCTCCTTAGCATTAGCAAACTGTCACCGATTGTCAAATGTCCAAGAGCGATGGTGACTGAGTAGTTTCTTTCATCTTACCGTGCGTCTTACTGGACTTTAACATATTTTTACTCTGTTTTAGAAAAGCATTAGTTCTTTCTATTTGGCGAATCTGATATAGTTCAGATCTTTACACCCCCCCCCCCCCCTTTTAAAAGAATATTTTGACGCAGGACGAAATATTCTGGAAATAAGAAAGGTGACTCAAAATTTATATGAATGGCTCAAATGCAAAAAAAGAAAAAAAGAAAAAACTTTATTTGCCTGCCTGCCCCTCCACAAAAAAGTATTCATTATACACTCTGTATAATATTTTACACTTTATTATATTTAAAACACTTCACACTGTATTATATTGTCAAACATTAAAAGGAATGATAACGTACTATATACAATTTTCTTTCTTTTCTTTTTTTTTTTTCAAGATTACTCTGCCCTACTCAAAAAATCTACATGCGTGATGTCTTTTCCTGGTCTATGTTGAATGGCATACTGGTATGGTTGCAAGGTCAGTGCCCACCTTAAAAACCTCGGATTATTTCCTGCATTGTTCTTTAAAAATGTTAAAGGGCTGTGATCTGTTTCTATGAGGAATTTTTGTCCGTCGATATAATGACGTAATTTTTTTATAGCAAAGATTTTCGCCGCGCACTCTCTCTCTGTTGCACTGAATTTTCTGCTTAGGTATATGATGGGATGCTCTTCTGAATTTATTCTCTGTGCGAGGACAACCCCTACTCCGAAATTTGAAGCATCCGTTTGTATTATAAATTCTGCCTCATAATTTGGTGCGTACAGAATGGGCTGCGCCGTGAGTTTCTCTTTCAGCGTTTGAAAGGCCCTTTCCATTTCTTCGCCCCATGTTATTTTTTCCCTTTTATTTTTTCCTTTTAATGCTCTTGTGAGCGGTTCTATGATAGTAGCGTAATTTTGGATATATCTAGCGTAATACCCGGCCATACCTAAACATCTGCGGATTTTGGTTTTCGACTTGGAGGGCGCCAATTCCGTGATTGCTTTAATTTTTGCCTCCACTGGCCTCCTTTGTCCTTCCCCCACAATATGCCCTAGGTACTTAATTGTTCTTTGCGCAAATTTACATTTTGAAATTTTTACTGTCAAATTTGCATCCTTAATTCTGGATAGCACCTCCCGAATGTGTTCTAAATGGGCTTCCCATGTTTCTGAAAAAATCGCCATGTCGTCCAGATACGGCGGGCAGAAATCTTCTAGTCCCTTTAACAATGATTGGTTTTCACTTTGAATTATATGTTATAACATAACTAGTATTATTGGGACTTCTGATATTCTTTTGTGGACTTTTCGTTAATAAATGTAGAACAGTTCAGTTAATATTTGTGCTGCAATTTGTGTATTAATTTGGCGTTAGTCACTTTGACTGACTTTTGCACTGTTATTTCCAGTGGTGCAGCCTTGACTGTAGGCTCGTCTGTAATATCATTTTTTTATTCATTTGTTTTATTTTACATGATATTGTACTTGTTTATATATTTTTTTCATTTTCAGGCGCAGTGGCGTCTTAGTTTATTGTTCTTAATATAATATAATTGCCGTCTGTGTTCTGGGCCTTTTGCCTTGACTGGGCCTTCGTGGATGGTAGAGGGGACTTTTCCTCCGGGGCATTCAGCCTATGCCAAATTTGGTGGGCGCATCGGTTGGGTGATCCTTGTCCCTTTAACAATTTTGAAATAAATTTGGAGAATCTGTACGAAGCGTTGACTAAACCAAAGGGTAATCTTAAAGGCAAATACGTTGCTTTATTTTTTACGAATGGCGCGCGGGGTCATTGGGATTTGCCAATAGCCTTTTGTTAAATCCAATACCGTTATGTACTTTGCCGCCGCCACACGCTCCACTCTCTCTTCGATATTAGGCAAGGGGTAATACTCTATTTTAGTAATTGCATTAAGCCGACGAAAGTCTACAAAGGGCGTGGCTCCTTACCGGCTGATTCTACTAGAATTAAGGGTGAATAATAGTCTGACTCCCCTTCCTTTATAATATTAAGTTCTAGCATCCTTTTAATTTCTTTCTCTAAAATTTCTTCTTGTCTGCGGGACATTCTATACGGTCTGATTCTAACTGGTTTGTCACTAATTACCACGATATCGTGCTCCTCCATGTCTGTCGCCCCCGGGTTATTTGAGAAAACCTCCCTGAACTCCCCCAGTAGGATTTCTAATTCCCGTAATTGCTCATTATTGCACCTATCCGTCAGATTGCTATCTTTTACGATTTCCTCGAAATTGTAGTTATTGGACTCATCTAGTGAAAAAGCTATTACCAAGTCGCGCTGATACTCTTCCCCGTCACATAAGTGCGCCAGAATATTTATTTTTTCCACCCGTTGTATGTGCGGTTTCAATAGGTTTACGTGGAAAACTTGCTCTTTCGCGCGCCTCCCCGGAACCTCTACTACATAATTTGTCTCTGAAATTTTTTCTTTTATTTGTCCAGGACCTATCCAGCTGGCTGCCATTTTATGCGGTTTTTGCGTCGCTAGTACTAGAACTTGATCCCCGGGTTGAAAATCGCGTACAATCGTTCGTTTATCATATCGTGTTTTCCTTTTTTCTCTATTTTCTAGCAGATTTTGCTCCGCTAATTCTTGGCATCTTTTCAGTCTGTTCATGAGCTCGAAAACGTATTCTGTTACTACTTCTGGCTCCTTGTTCTCCCCTGTCCATTGTTCGAATAAAAGTGTCTCGGGCATCCTGAGGTTTTTGCCGAAAACTAACTCTGCTGGGCTGAACCCAGTGGAATCGCTGATTGCATTGCGTATCGCCAATAATGCGTGCGGCAGGTTTTCTTCCCAATCTGTCCCGCTTTCCAGGCACATTACTTTTTAATAACCTCTTAATCGTACGGTGCAGGCGCTCAACGTTATTTGCTTTCGGATTGCAAACGCTGGAATGACGCAGCCTGACCCCAAATTTCTCTAAGAAAGCCGTCGTTAAGTTTGACGTAAACGATTTTCCTAAATCTGTCTGTACCTCTCTAGCATAACCTATCCTACTAAAAATCTGCATAAGTGATTGTACCACTGTTTCCGATGACATGTCTTCTATCGTAATCGCCTCTGGATATTTCGAGAAAATGCATAACGCTGTCAACATATATTTATTTCCCCGTTTTGATTTAGTTAAAGGGCCTACCAGGTCGATTGAAAGTTTTGAGAATACCTCTGGGATTACAGGTACCCTCGCCAAAGGAGCCTTTTTTGTTTCGCCCGATTTTCCCACTAACTGACAAGACGTACAGGATTTTACGTAAAGCTGTGTTTCTTTGATACAATTTGGCCAGAAGAAATACCGTAGTAATTTATCTTTTGTTTTTTTTTCTCCCAAATGCGCCGCACTGCTCTCCTGAGAACGTATGTGAGTTCTCTTCCCACGCTCAAAGATCAAAAAAGTCCTTCCGGCCAGTGCCGGGAGGAAGGGGTAGCTTTCATATTCCTTATTTTTAAAAAGCCAACTTATATTATTCAAACACACGAAGCTCAATTAAGTGGAAACCGAATGTAGGAAATTATATACTAATTTTTATCAATGTTAAATCATTATGAATGAGAATTTCGCGAAATTAGTCAGCTTTATCCAAGCTGCTTTTATTTAAAGTCACTTATATTTGGCTGCCAAATTCGGCGATTTCTTAAAGTGTCTGCCATTTTAAGACAACATGGTAGACGAGGCTAACCAGTGAACTTGGTCGAGACCTTAGTAATTGCTGTGCACATGCTCACTCATATCGGAATCGGTTGATATATACGAGTGCTGTCGCAGATAAAAAATCAGATTTTTCAAAATGTCACCCACTTTAGAAATTGAAACTGCTATATCTGAGCCATTTTAGGTAGCTTTCTTTACAAAAGAGCTACCTATTGCAGCCGTTCGGAGGAAAGCGATTTCAAAAAATTTTGGTATATTTTCATCGATCATGACCCCCAGACCCCGAAACCACCCTCCGTTCAAAATTGATATATATATTTATATATATATATCTGACCTATGTCACACTGTAACTCCCGTAATTATGAACCGATTTCGATGTAATTTGGTGTGTACATAGTACATACCAATGTCTCGACCGAGTTCGTTGGCCAGCTTCATCCGCCGTTTTGTTTCAAAATGGCGGCCATTTAAAATTTTTAAAAAAATTTAAAACTTGAAATGTGGTACCAAAATTTAAAAATGGAAAAATATTTTTTCTTATGTATTTGACCTTTATACAAAGATTCCGGAGCAGTTTTTGTTTCGTCTATATCTTAAAAAGTGGCTGAGTTATAGCATTTTGAATTTCTAGCGTGGCTGACATTTTGAAACGTCCTGAACTTTGTCACGCGATAAAAGGCGTATTTATGAACCGATTTGGATGTAATTCGGTGTGTACATAGTACATACCAATCTCTCGATCGAATTCGTTGGCCAGCTTCATCCGCCATTTTGTTTCAAAATGGCGGCCATTTAAATTTTTTTTTTAAATTTAAAATTTGAAATGTGGTACCAAAAAATTGAAAATGGAAAAATATTTTTTTCTTTTGTATTTGACCTTTATACAAAGAATTCGGAGCAGTTTTTGTTTCGTCTATATCTTAAAAAATGGCTGAGTTATAGCATTTTGAATTTCTAGCGTGGCTGACATTTTGAAACGTCCTGAATTTTGTCACGCGATACAAGGCGTATTTATGAACCGATTTGGATGTAACTTCGTTTATACATAGTACATACCAAAGTCTCGACCGGGTTTGTTGGCAAGCTTCACCCGCCATCTTGTTTAAAAATGGCGGCCATTTAAATTTTTAAGAAAAAATTAAATTTGAAATATGGTACCAAAAATTGAAAATTGAAAAAATATTTTCTTCTTATGTGTTTGACCTTGATAAAAAGATTCGGGAGCAGTTTTTGTTTCGTCTATATCTTAAGAAATGGCTGAGTTATAGCATTTTGAATTTCTAGCGTGGCTGACATTTTGAAACGTCCTGATTTTTCTCACGTAATAACAGGCGTATTTATGAACCGACTTGGATGTACCTTGGTGTGTACATAGTACATACAAATATCTCGACCGAGTTCGTTGGCCAACTTCATCCGCCATCTTGTTTCAAAATGGCGGCCATTTAAAAAAATAAAAAAAATTAAATGAGATACCAAAAAATTGGAAAATGAAAAAGATTTTTTTTGTATGTGTTTGACCTTAATACAAAGATTCCGGAACAGTTTTTCTTTCGTCTATATCTAAAAAAAAATGGCTGAGTAATAGCATTTTGAATTTCTCTTGTGGCTGACATTTTAAAACGACCCGATTTTTGTCACGCGATAACAGGCGTATTTATGAACCTATTTGGATGTAACTTGGTCTGTATATAGTACATACCAATGTCTCGACCGAGTTCGTTGGCCAGCTTCATTCGCCATCTTGTTTCAAAAGGGTTGCCATTTAAAAAAAATTAAATTTAAAATTCAAAATGAGGTATTAAAAAATTGGAAAATGAAAAATATTTTTTTTATGTGTTTGGCCTTGATACAAAGATTCCGGAGCAGTTTTTGTTTCTGAAAATTTGTTCTTTTTTTGATATCTTAAAAAATGGTTGATTTATAGCACTTTGAATTTCTAGCATGGCTAACATTTTGAAACGATCTTGTATTTGTCACGCGATAACACACGTATTCGCCTATTTCGATGTAAGGAGGCATGTGGATAGTATACATAAACACCTCGACCAAGTTCGCTGGCCAGATTCATCAGCCATCGTGTTTCAAAATGGCGGCCATTAAATTAAAAAATATATATATATTTAAAGTGACGTGCAAAAAAATTAGAAATTGAAAAAGGTTTCTTTCTTAAGTATTTGATCTTGATATAAGGATTCAGGAGCATTTTTTGTTTGTCTTTACCTTAAAAAATGGCTCAGATATAGCAGTTTCAATTTCTATTGTGGGTGACATTTTGAAAAATCTGATTTTTTGCATGCGACAGCACTCCTGTATATTAACCGATTCCGATGTGAGTGAGCATGTGCACAGCAATTACTAAGGTTTCGACCAAGTTCACCTGTTAGCCTCATCCACCATGTTGTCTTAAAATGACAGGCACTTTAAGAAATTGCCGAATTTGGCAGCCAAATATAAGTTACTTTAAAGAAAAGCAGCTTCGATAAAGCTGACTAATTTCGCGAAATTCTCATTCATTATATTGATAAAAATTAGTATTGAATCTCCTATATTCGGTTTCCACTAAATTGAGCTTCGTGTGTTTGCATGATATAAGTTAGCTTTTTTAAAATAAGGATTATGAAAGCTACCTCTTCCTCCCGGCACTGGCCGGAAGGACTTTTTTAAGATAAAGACAAACAAAATATGCTCCTGAATCCTTATATCAAGGTCAAATACTTAAGAAAGAAACCTTTTTCAATTTCTAATTTTTTTGCACCTCACTTTAAATATAATTTTTTTTTAATTTAATGGCCGCTATTTTGAAACAAGATGGCTGATGAAGCTGGCCAGCGAACTTGGTCGAGATATTAATGTATACTATCCACATGCCTTCTTCCATCGAAATAGGCGAATACGTGTGGTATCGCGTGACAAATACAAGATCGTTTCAAAGTGTTAGCCATGACAGAAATTCAAAGTGCTATAATTCAACCACTTTTTAAGATATAAACAAAAGAACAAATTTTCAGAAACAAAAACTGCTCCAGAATCTTTCTATCAAGGCTAAACACATAAAAAAAATCTTTTTCATTTTCCAATTTTTTAATACCTCATTTTAAATTTTAAATTACATTTTTTAAAAAAATGGCAACCCTTTTGAAACAAGATGGCGAATGAAGCTGGCCAACGAACTCGGTCGAGATATTGGTATGTACTATGTACAGACCAAGTTACATTCAAATCGGTTCATAAATACGCCTGTTATCGCGTGACAAAAATCAGGTCTTTTTAAAATGTCAGCCACAATAGAAATTCAAAATGTTATAACTCAGCCATTTTTTTAGATGTAGACGAAACAAAACCTGTTCCGGAATCTTTGTATTAAGGTCAAACACATACAAAAAAAAATCTTTTTCATTTTCCATTTTTTTGGTATCTCATTTTAAATTTAATTTTTTAAAAATTTTTTTAAACGGCCGCCATTTTGAAACAAGATGGCGAATGAATCTGGTCAACGAACTCGGTTGAGTTATTTGTATGTACTATGTACACACCAAGGTACATCCAAATCGGTTCATAAATACGTCTGTTATCACGTGGCAAAAATCAAGACGTTTCAAAATGTCAGCCACGCTAGAAATTCAAAATGCTATAACTCAGCCATTTTTTAAGATATAAACGAAACAAAAACTGCTCCCGAATCTTTTTATCAAGGTCAAACACATAAGAAAAAATATTTTTTCAATTTTCAATTTTTTGCTACCACATTTCAAATTTAAATTTTTCTTAAAATTTTAAATGACCGCCATTTTTAAACAAGATGGCGGATGAAGCTGGCCAACGAACTCGTTCGAGACATTTGTCTGTACTATGTATAAACGAAGTTGCATCCAAATTTGTTCATAAATATGCCTTTTATCGCGTGACAAAATTCAAGACGTTTTAAAATGTCAGCTTCGCTAGAAATTCAAAATGCTATAACTCAGCCATTTTTTAAGATATAGACGAAACAAAAACTGCTACGGAGTCTTTGTATAAATGTCAAATACATAAGAAAAAAATATTTTTCCATTTTCAATTTTTTGGTACCACATTTCAAATTTTAATTTTTTTTAAATTTTTTAAATGGCCACCATTTTGAAACAAAATGGCGGATGAAGCTGGCCAACGAACTCGGCCGAGACATTGGTATGTACTATGTACACACCGAATTACATCCAAATCGGTTCATAAATACGAGCGTTACAGTGTGACATAGGTCAGATATATATATATATATATATATATATATATATGTGGCTTTGACTGTTTCAGGGTTTGCGTGCACGATTGTTTGGGGTTTCATGTTCAGTTGTTGGTTTTCGATGGGTCTAGGCAGCTCATTCGATTTGTTAGTTTTTTTCTTTTTGGTCTTGACAGGTTGTTTGGGGAGCGTTGTGCACATAAATGACTGGTTTTAACCCCGCAGTTGCATGTCGCAAGTGCATGCCGGCCTGCCTCCTTGGATTCAAATTCTTCTGGTTTTAGTTTGAATGTTTTTAAAGTTTGCCGGTTTTAAAGTATGTTGTTTTTAAAGTATGTTGTTTTTAAAGTTAGTTGTTTTTAGTTATTTTGTAGTTGTCATTATGTTTAGTTTATTTATTGTTGAATCAGTTCCGTAGTTTCGAATTTTTGGTTTGGTTTTTGGATATATATATATATATATATATATATATATATATATATATATATATATATTGATATATATACCGGGTGTCCCAAAAAGGACTGACTGATTTTAAAATTCAATAACTTGCAAACGGTAACAGATATTTAAAAAATTCTTGCAGGAGGGTTATGCATAAGGTCAAAAGTTTTTTTACAGTGATTTTCAATTTTAGTTCGAATTACAAACAATAGATGGCGCTGCGATCAATAGACGCTTAATTCAGACTCGATTTTTGGTACTTCGTGGCCCGGATAATACATTTCCATCTCCTTTTTCAGCATGGAACAAGAGAAAGGACCAGAAATCGAGCCTGTATTAAGCGACTATTGCTTACAGCGCCATCTATTGTTTGTAATTCGAACTAAAATCGAAAATCACTGTAATAAAACTTTTGACCTTATGCATAACCCTCCTGCAAGAATTTTTTAAATATCTGTCACCGTTTGCAAGTAATTGAATTTTAAAATCAGTCAGTCCTTTTTGGGACACCCGGTATATATATATATATATATATATATATATATATATCAATTTTGAACGGAGGGTGGTTTCGGGGTCTGGGGGTCATGATCGATGAAAATATACCAAAATTTTTTGAAATCGCTTTCCTCCGAACGGCTGCAATAGGTAGCTTTTAGGTAGCTTTCTTTACAAAAAGCTACCTATTGCAGCCGTTCGGAGGAAAGCGATTTCAAAACATTTTGGTATATTTTCATCGATCATGACCCCCAGACCCCGAAACCACCCTCCGTTCAAAATTGATATATATATATATATATATATATATATCAATATATATATATATATATATATATATATATCTGACCTATGTCACACAGTAACTCTCGTATTTATGAACCGATTTAGATGTAATTCGGTGTGTACATAGTACATACCAATGTCTCGACCGAGTTCGTTGGCCAGCTTCATCCGCCATTTTGTTTCAAAATGGCGGCCATTTAAAATTTTTTTAAAAATTTAAAATTTGAAATGTGGTACCAAAAAAATCTAAAATGGAAAAATATTTTTTTCTTATGTATTTGACCTTTATACAAAGACTCCGTAGCAGTTTTTGTTTCGTCTATATCTTAAAAAATGGTTGAGTTATAGCATTTTGAATTTCTAGGGAAGCTGACATTTTGAAACGTCCTGAATTTCGTCACTCGATAAAAGGCGTATTTATGAACCGATTTGGATGTAACTTCGTTTATACATATTACAGACAAATTTCTCGAACGAGTTCGTTGGCCAGCTTCATCCGCCATCTTGTTTAAAAATGGCGACCTTTTAAAATTTTAAGAAAAATTTAAATTTGAAATGTGGTAGCAAAAAATTGAAAATTGAAAAAATATTTTTTTCTTATGTGTTTGACCTTGATAAAAAGATTCGGGAGCAGTTTTTGTTTCGTCTATATCTTAAAAAATGGCTGAGTTATAGCATTTTGAATTTCTAGCGTGGCTGACGTCCTGATTTTTGCCACGTGATAACAGACGTATTTATGAACCGATTTGGATGTACCTTGGTGTGTACATAGTACATACAAATTACTCAACCGAGTTCGTTGACCAGCTTCATTCGCCATCTTGTTTCAAAATGGTGGCCATTTACAAAAAAAAATAAAAAAATAAAATTTAAAATGAGATACCAAAAAAATGGAAAATGAAAAAGATTTTTTTTTGTATGTGTTTGACCTTAATACAAAGATTCCGGAACAGGTTTTGTTTCGTCTACATCTAAAAAAATGGCTGAGTTATAACATTTTGAATTTCTATTGTGGCTGACATTTTAAAACGACCTGATTTTTGTCACGCGATAACAGGCGTATTTATGAACCGATTTGAATGTAACTTGGTCTGTACATAGTACACACCAATGTCTCGACCGAGTTCGTTGGCCAGCTTCATTCGCCATCTTGTTTCAAAAGGGTTGCCATTAAAAAAAATTAATTTAAAATTTAAAATGAGGTATTAAAAAATTGGAAACTGAAAAAGATTTTTTTTATGTGTTTGGCCTTGATACAAAGATTCTGGAGCAGTTTTTGTTTCTGAAAATTTGTTCTTTTGTTTATATCTTAAAAAGTGGTTGAATTATAGCACTTTGAATTTTTATCATGGCTAACACTTTAAAACGATCTTGTATTTGTCACGCGATACCACACGTATTCGCCTATTTCGATGGAAGAAGGCATGTGGATAGTATACATCAATATATCGACCAAGTTCGCTGGCCAGCTTCATCAGCCATCTTGTTTCAAAATGGCGGCCATTAAATTAAAAAAAATTATATTTAAAGTGAGGTGCAAAAAAATTAGAAATTGAAAAAGGTTTCTTTCTTAAGTATTTGACCTTGATATAAGGATTCAGGAGCATTTTTTGCTTGTCTTTATCTTAAAAAATGGCTCAGATATAGCAGTTTCAATTTCTAAAGTTGATGACATTTTGAAAAATCTGATTTTTTGCCTGCGACAGCACTCATATATATCAACCGATTCCGATATGAGTGAGCATGTTCACAGCAATTACTAAGGTCTCGACCAAGTTCACTGGTTAGCCTCATCTACCATGTTGTCTTAAAATGGCAGGCACTTTAAGAAATCGCCGAATTTGGCAGCCAAATATAAATGACTTTAAATAAAAGCAGCTTGGATAAAGCTGACTAATTTCGCGAAATTCTCATTCATAATGATTTAGTATTGATAAAAATTAGTATTGAATCTCCTACATTCGGTTTCCACTTAATTGAGCTTCGTTTGTTTGAATAATATAAGTTGGCTTTTTAAAAATAAGGAATATGAAAGCTACCTCTTCCTCCCGGCACTGGCCGGAAGGACTTTTTGTAATGAAAGCTACCTAAAAGTGCCGGCTGCTCCTTAGCATTAGCAAACTGTCACCGATTGTCAAATGTCCAAGAGCGATGGTGACTGAGTAGTTTCTTTCATCTTACCGTGCGTCTTACTGGACTTTAACATATTTTTACTCTGTTTTAGAAAAGAATTAGTTCTTTCTATATGGCGAATCTGATATAGTTCAGATCTTTACACATTTTATACTTTTATCGAAAAGTTAATTTAAGAAAACATATATTTTCGAAATAAATTGAAAAATGTATATGAATTTTAACATCATTTTAGTTAACAACAAGATATAATTTTCTGGAAGCTTCAGATATGTGAATGTAAAATTGCACTTCATTCCACCAGGTAGATTTTCAGCACGATTACAGACATATTTGCCATTAGACTTCCAAATTATAAACCTTCTTAAATCCTATACTACTTTACGAATGACTATCAGTTTACCATCCTAAGATAAAATTTACGAAAAAGAACCAAATGCGTTGCCAAAATTAGATGTTCGTATTGAAAATTTCTGTGTCAGGCACAATTTCAGTTCATAGACGACTTTCTATGTTTGTTGTTTTAAAATAAATAGAACTAAGATATATGTTCGTGTCGGCTTTTTTTTTTTTTTTTTTTTTTTTTTTTGAGACTATATTAAAATGCACGGAGTGTTCTTTTTTTCTTGGCCGACAGTATGTGCTTTATACAGTGTGTCCACGTATAACCTGACCTACCTTTATTTTCGCAACCGTTGGTTCTGATGCATACTTCCAATTACAAAAATGGTTTAAATAATGTAAAGAATTATTTTTAAAGCGATTTGGGTCAAGAAAAACATTTATTAAAAATTACGAAATTTAAGTTTTTATACGGCCCCCCTCCGTCTTATAAGTTATATTTAGTAAAATTTCCCTGTTACACAGAAAAGTAAGACAAAAAAAGTCCCGTTATTCTACGATTAAAATTGACCGAGTAATAACTGTTTAAAGTTGGAGCATATTTTTTGCTGCAATTTAGGGGTCATTCACAAATTTAGTCGAAATATTATTTCGTCGGATATATTAAAAAATGGTTGAGAGTAAAATTAACATTTCAATATACATTTGAAATCTTTAATCATTCTGACATATTAATGCAAAATATATAATTTGAAATCATATCAGAAGGAAAAAACCAGAATTTTTGTTAAATAAAATGATGACAATTAACAGTTTTAACTTTTGATAATCGATTCTTATGTATTCTGTACCACTGAATCTGAAATTTACCTTTTTTTTTAGCTTCACGTAAAGAGTTTTTGCAAATCGTAAATTTTAAAGTTAAAAAAAGAAAAAAAAATAGCGAAAATTTGATATTATAAAATGGATGATATTCTTGTGTTTTTAACTTTTGATAATTTATTTTTGTTTATTTTTTAGCGTTCAATCTGTAAATGACCTTCATTTTAAACCATCGAATCAGGATTTTTCGCAAATTGTAAATTTTAAAGTTGAAAAGTCAAAGTTAAAATTGAACCTCCTCCCCCACCCCATGGAACCCCTCAGCTGCTTAGCTGTAAGAATACCAGTATAAGCCAAACAATTGAATAAATTATTGAATTAAATAAAATAAAATAAAATTTAAAAAGTTTTACATCTGTTCTATAGTACCAGATTTTCGCTATATTTTAAATTTGAAATTTACGATTTGCAAAAAAATTCTAACGTCATGATAATGCAGGTCATTTTCAGATTCACTGCTAAAAAGTGCATACAAAATTAGTTATTAAAAGTTAAAAAACACAATCATCTCCGCTATTTTATAGTATCCGATTTTTGTTATATTTTAACTTTGACAATTTATGATTTGCGAAAAATCCTGACATGATGGTTTTAAATTAAGATAATTTTCAAATTTAATACTAACAAGGAGAGGGCCAACCTTGTTAATCACATATTTTGCTTATTTTAATATATGTTGTAGGGTAGAGACCCCTTAGTGTCAGGTTCAACGGATTTTATTCAACGCTCCTTAGTTCTTCAGAAAATGGAAGGGGGGGGGGGACTAATAATAGTACACAACTTAAATACTTAAATTGAAACCGCAATGATAGGTTGGTCGTAGCTCAGTTGGTACGGCGTTTGCTGGTTGATTTGCGGGCCCGGGTTCGGAACCCGAACGCGCAACGTTTGTTTTTCTCATTCTTTGATTTTAAATATACTTGTAATTATAATTTAATAATTTCAATTACAAATTTTAATATCATACATTAATTATAATGTTAACAAACTTAAATTTATCATTTTTTATTTTTAAACTATTATTTCTCATCATTTAAAGAGCTTTAAAAAGAAATTGGATCTATTATAGAATGATAAAAATTCCAAAATCGTGAGAAAATCTGTTGTGGTTCTATCTAGTTATGATAAAATAAGAGAATATTCAAATAAAATAAAAATAATGCTCGAGAGAAAATTAGCAAATTTGGTCGATGAAGCACGGAAAAATCCGCAAATTTCGGTGATCGGGCGCGGAAAAATCGAGAGTTTTATCGTTCGGGCACGGAAAAATCATGAATTTTGTCGATCAGGCGCGAGAAAATCGAAAATTTCGTTGATCGGGGACGAAAAAATCATAAATTTTGTTGATGATGGGAGAAAAATTTGCAAATTTTCTTGATCGACTACGGAAAAATCGGGAGATTCGTCAGTCACGAGAAAATATCGCGAATTTCGTCAATTTGCCGCGGGAAAAATTGCCAATTTCGTCAGTGAGTTAAGATTTGGGAATTTCATAATTCGGGCACGGAAAAATTGCGAATTTTGTCGATGAAGCCCGGAAAAAATTGCAAATTTCGTTGATCGGGCACGAAAAAATCGTCAATTTTGTTGATGATAGGCGAAAAAATTGTGAATTTTGTTGATAGACTGTGAAAAAATCGAGTTTCGTAAGTCGCGCGAAAAAAATCGCGAATTTCGTCAGTTTGCCGCGGAAAAGAATTGCAAATTTCGTCTGTCAGTTAGGAATCGTGAATTTCATCTATCGGGTGTAGAAAAATCGCGAATTTGGTCAATTAGGGGCGGAAAAATCGTGTGTTTCGTTTGTTTATCTGGAATTTCTTCAATTTGCCGCGGGAAAAATTGCAAATTTCGTCAGTGAGTTAAGAATCGTGAATTTCGTTTATTGGGCTCAGAAAAATCGCAAGCTTCGTCGAACGGACACGTTAAAATCGCGAGTTTTGTCAATCGGGCTCGGAAAAATCGCAAATTTCGTTGTCAGGCACAGAAAAATCGCGAATTTTCTCGATGATGCGCAGAAAGATTACAAATTCCGTTGATAAGCTGCGGGAAATTCGCGAGTTTCGTCAGATTATCACGAGAACAGATCGCAAATTTCGTCAATTTACCGTTTGAAAAAAATCGCAAATTTCGTCAGAGACAGATAAAAATCCCGAATGTCGTTGATCGTTCGCGGAAAAATCGCGAATCTCGTCAGCCAGGGGTAGAAAAATCGGACATTTCGTCGTTCTTTCACTAAAAAATCGCGAGTTTTTGTCGATCGGGATCAGAAAAATTGCAAATTTCGTTTGTCGGGCGCAAAAGATCGCGCATTTTGTCGATCAGGCGCTGAAAAATCGCAAATATCGTCGATTGGGTGCAGAATAATAGGAATTCCGTCGACCAGGTGTGGTAAGATAGCGAATTTCGTCGATCCAGTGCAGCAAAATTGCTAATTTTGTCGATCAGGCGCAGAAAAATCGCTTATTTATTTGATCAGGCGCGGAAAAATCTCAAATTTCGTTGATCGGGGACAGAAAAACCACAAATTTCGTTGATCAGGCGCGTAAAAATCTCAAATCTTGTTGATCGGCTCTTCCTGCCCCCTTCGTTCATAAAGTTCGCATTTTTATTCTGCACTAGCAATTTTCATGCCTATATTTGTTTTTTAGCACTTTTAATGAAACAAAAGTTATTCCCCCGAATAAAGTACAGGAATATTATCACTCTTTCAAATTAATCCTTGTTATATATACAAACGTACACTGTTGATATATCCTTGCCAACTGAATCGGATATGTTGACTGGGTAGGGGAACCTAGAGGGGTAACCCTCTCCCACCCAACTCCCCGAAATAGAACTCTCTTCGCGTGACTGATGTGGCCCTCGACAACTCAGACATTTTTAAAGTGGCCCTTCTCTTAAAAAGGTTGTGCACCCCTAATTTACAGGGACACACAAAAGATTTTCGATCATATTGTATCAGAAGTACTGAAAATTAGCGGTGACTGCTGGAAATGTATTTTCAATTATGATATGCGCTTTTATGTTTCACTATATTTATGCATACTATATGGTATGTATATATGCTATAATTTATATACAGGGCTACACAAAAGAATTCGTAAGGGTTACTGGATATGAGTGCAAATTTCTTAAAGGTGTTTTTTAAATGAGTTATGCATTTTTACGCTCAACTGCGTTTAGATTATTAAGAAATGTTTGTAGAATATAGATAAAATGATATGCAGGTTTATGGAAAGAACTGGATACATGCCATCTAAGGATGATAATTTCTGTCAATATGATTTCGTTAATTTTAAGAGTGTTTTAGTTTGAATTAAATTTTAGCTAAATAGTGGCGTGTAATAAAGGTCCTACGTAAACTATAGGGCTGTACTTAAGTATTTAAGTATGTTTCTAAGTATTAGTAAAAATTGCTGAACGATAAATTTCAACCTGTTATGCGTTTTCTTGCTAAACTAAATTTTCCCATTATATAGTATATATATCACATACAGATGAAATACAAGGCTGTTCAAAAGATTTGGGATACATATTTGGCTATGGACGGTACTTGCTTAAACCAATTTTTTAAACGTTTACTCAGTTATCTTATTTGCCTCATTTCCCTAAATAACGAAGTTTTGTTAAAACTTTCAGGGAGTGTTGGAAAGTGTTTTATAATCTATGCCGTGCGCATGATATTTCTTTCTTGTTTGTTTCTCGCGTGGTAAATTAAAACAATGCTTTGATGTTCAAATTAAATGTGATGGTTTATGATAATTTTTTTCTTTTTCTGTTATTTTTCTTTTTACTTTTTATGAAATATCGGAAAGTCATGAATTTTAAATGTTTCAGATTAAAATTAAAGTTAAGCGTTTCAAAAAAAAGTGAGTGAAAGGTTTATATTTTTAATGAAATACGAAAAAATGCGACGAGAACATTGTTTGGCTATTTATCATCTGCGCTCAGCTGTCATAAAAATACAGAGTTCTCAATTTCTGTAACAGAATCTCCCGCTTTGGAAAAGGACTGAGACAATAAATGTAAATATGAATAAAAGCAACATGATACAAAGGCTTAGCATACATTTAGAGGAGACCAAATTGGTCGCCAAGGGCGGCTAGTATTAAAAAATGCAACAAATCATGACATTTAAACTTCAAAGCAATGTTTTAATGGTACTACTTAGTTATCACGTCGACTAATTTCGCCAAATTATATAAATCGCCAAATTATACACACTGACAAAATATTTATTTTAAATAATGAAAGAACAAATAAATTAGTATAACACTAATAAAAATACAAATAAAACGTCGAAATAAAAATCACTTGATGGCGTAAACACGTGTAACTTCCTTAAAGTCAAGTGAGTATGACATTTCCGATCAACCATTATCGGCATTTACTCTTATAGCTTCACGATAGATTTTTGGTCGACGGGATAACTAAGCAGTGCCGTTTTAATTTACCACTCGAAAAATTAAAAAATGCTAACTGGCGAGTTTTAAAAAACGCTATTGGCGATATTTTCACCCCGCTAACATAAATGTACCAAGACTTCTTTGCGATCATGGCAACTTTTATGTAGTTTTATTCGAAAAAATAATTTTGATTCTTTAATCAAAATGAAAACCTTTCATTTGAAAAGCGACGGGATCCGCTCGTAATTGTTTATGGAAGTTACATGACTAGGTCTATTATAATATAGGTGAAATGATGGCAATAGAATAATATTTTGTCACCTTATCACCTCTGAGGCTGGCTAAAATTAAAGTACAAAATCGCCGCCTGGAATAAAGAAGCGAAGGGACCCGCCCGGAACTATTGGTGATAGTCACATGACTTAGGATATTATTATAGAGATTGTTTTCAATTCTAAAAACAGCGCAAAGAATAATATTTCCTTACGATTAAAAATTTACTTACGTGTGACTATTAAAAACAGAAAAAAAACTTTAAAATTACTATTAAATGAGTACATAAAAGCAGGAAAATATTGAAAATTATGTCTTGAAAATTGTATTATCACTAATCTGAAAATTGTACTTACACGTGACTATTAAAAGAGAAAGGAAACTTTAAAATAATAAATACATTAATATGCGTTTAACTCTTTCAGGGGCAAGGTACATCTGTTCGTAAAATGTTGAAATCAGAGAATGGCTCCTGAATTTACAGACAACTTTATTTCCAAATACGAAAATGCTTTTGTTCACTTACTTAATAAAAGGAAAATTTTCATTCCAATATTCTGGTGTCAATGTGGCATTTAAGAATTAAAATTAAATGGTCCAAAAATAAACCACTGCCCTTGAAGAGGTTAAAGCAGTAAATTGTAGTAATTGTTGTAAATTGTATTATGCCAATTGTATTAGAAAGCTGTTAAAAAATATCGGAAGGCAAAGACTCTGTTTTACTTAATTCACTTTATTTTAGCTTCTTTTCAAATGTTTAACAGATCTTCTTTAATCAAGCACGAAAACAACCATTGGATGTCTTAACAGCAACTGTTTCCGCCTTAAATTTTCGCAATCAAAGGGAAATGAATGGAAACGCGTTTACAGGGAGATCGCTACAGGTTTTTTCATTATAATTAAATCTTCTCTAATCATTTTAAAACCGATCAGATTAGATTGCTTTTAGATTCTGTGATGTCAGAACGGGGGTTTGCGAGCGTAGCTTACAGTGGGCAGAGCCCCCTAGTAATAAGATAAATAGTATTTGAAAGTAACAATATTTTTTTACATTAATTTTGCATCTTTATTAAGCAAAAACGTTATTTTATGTTTGGCGCATTTCAATTTCAGAAATGTAAATTCAGCCAAATAGCTAAGAATTGCCTCGGAATTTTTTATCTAATATATAAAAATGAAAATTTGTCTGCCTGTCTGTAATGCTATAAAAATCCACAGTTTGGAAGTCAGAATTGTGAAATGTTATGCACATGGATATTAAAACACGGCCGAGACAACTAAAGCAATCCGGAATCGAAATAATTTATATTTTAATTTTGATTAGTAAAAAACCACCAAATTTTCAGCAATTTCCTATCAAATTTAAAAGTTTTTCGTTATAGCAGCTGCCAAAAATAAAAAATTCACAATAAAATTCTTACCACAAAAATTACCTTTATATTGCAAGACGCATTGCATATTACGTACGCCTCGCTGTAATATTAAAAAGCTGTAGCGGGTATAACGATAATTCTTTTACCTCACATGGAAATAATTAGAGATATATATATTCCGTACGCCCCTCTGCAATAATAAGAAGCTTTAGTGGGTATTACGATAAGTCTTTTACCTCACATGCAAATAATTAGAGATTATTTAATTGCGTTTAATGATTAAAAAATTTTTAAAATAAAGAAACACATTTTATCAGAAACATCAACAAAATTTTTTATTTCCTTATTCCAAAGATACCGTTTTTATCGTCTGTTCCGTTAGTAACATGATAAATTTAATTTCATTAGAAAAAATGGCACAGTAGAAGTAAAATTTTTGACTAAATCGAATAGTTATTTTTAATTATGGTTTTAGAATTAAATTTATGAACTCCCTTGCATAGAACGGGTTAAACAGCCAGTTTATGATATAACGAATTTAATAATTAATCGTCTTTGTTTACAATTCTTTTGTTGCTACTTTACAAAAAAAAAATCATAATATAATTTCTTTTTAAATTCGTAAGTATCGCCTGCCTAAATGTTTTCACGTAATAAGAATAAATTGTGTATTTGAATCCTTGACACTGAAAAATACTTTTATTATTGAATGTAAATAACTGAATTTTCACAAATTTTATTCATTAAAAATATGCTGTAATTATAATAAAAAATGTATTTTAAAAATTTCATAAAAAATTTTGAAACTATTTAATTGATAATGTTTCTATCTACAATGACAACTCCATGATTTATTTTTTCTTCTGAAAATATACGCGTTTCATTTTTTTATTTACAAATATGCGTCCGTAATGGAACAGCATGTAAGATAAATCAATTAAAATAATAAATTTATTAAGGTTATTCTGTAAAAATAATAATATTGTGCAAATCTAGAGGTAATAATTTATTTTTATGTTTAATTCCATGTCAAAATACTGAATAGTTTTTTTGTAAAGTGTACGATAAAATGTAATTTGTGTAGCCCAGTAGAGGATTCACTTCGCTTATCTTAATAAGTTGTAGATTATAGATAAAATGTTACTTTACAAAACATAACTACATTTGAAGAGATAAAATAATAAATATCTGATTCTTTTTTTAACTTATCCAATCAATGAAAATGAGATTCCAGTAGAGTTTCCATGAGGTAACCGTAACAATGATGTGTGTGTCTTGTCTTTGAGTAGCATCCAATTTCTGCGCAGGTGCTGATTGTCTATTTTCGAAACAGAGGGAATTTTTCTTTCGTCAATTTCATGAATTAAAGACAGTCTTGCATCAGTTTCACAGCAAACTACTCATGCAAGTGGGTGATGATATACCTTGCGGGAGATTTGCTGCGAATTTGTCAAGTTAAATTTGTCTCAGCAAGATAATATCAGAAAAAAAAATCAAACTTGCTGCTAATGTAAATGCTATCTGGGAATGAACGTGGGAAATCATCATTCATCAAGAGAGGGTTTTAACTCGCTTGTTTAATATACAGGGTGCAATATGTTATCTATCGCCGACCTTTAATTTCTCAACCGTTGGTTGTAGACATATAGTTCCAATTACAGAAACGTTTCAAATGAGCTAAATATTCATGTTGTGGCATTATTTAAAGTAAAAAATCAATTTGATAAAAATTACGAAAACTAACTTTTTATACGGTCCCTATAGTTATATTTAGTAAAAGTTTACACATATCATAACAGATATAACACAAAAAGTTTGACATCTGTAATACAAAAATTGACACAGTTATTAAATTTCAAAGTTTGAGATTTTCGCACATGATTTTGTCTTTCATTGAGGGATCAATTAAAAGATGAATTAAAGTAATTCGAGATCAAAATCAGGGTGCAACTGTCCTTTCTACGGCGAAGCCACTTTTAGCCGGTATTGTCGGTATTTTTGAATGTTGTTCAACCCATAAAAGTTAGCTCAAATTTTTAGATGAAATAATCCTATTTGGTGATTCACCGATTTGGTGATACCGGCTGAAGGTGGTTTCGCCGTAAAAAGGACATTGCACTCTGATTTTGATCTCGAATTACTTTAATTCATCTTTTAACTGATCCCTTAATGAAAGACAAAATCATGTGCGAAAATCTGAAACTTCGAAATTTAATAACTGGGTCAATTTTTGCAATACAGATGTCAAACTTTTTGTGTTATATCTATCATGATATGCGTAAACTTTTACTAAATATAACTATAGGGACTGGGAGACCGTATAAAAAGTTAGTTTTCGTAATTTTTGTCAAATTGATTGTTTACTTTAAATAATACCACAACATGAATATTTAGCTCATTTGAAACGTTTTTGTAATTGGAACTATATGTCTACGACCAACGGTTGACAAATTAAAGGTCGGCGATTGATAATATATTGCACCCTGTATATCTGAGGAAAAAATCTTGTTATAGATTATGTAGCCTATTTGTATGGGGTTTGAACTTTTATAGATTATTTATCACCTAGAACAGATCATTTTATTTTAAAAAATAGTTTACGAAATATATTTTGAATTTTAACTAGGCCTATAACGTAAGTTATTATACCTCAAATTAGGAGGTTATTTATCAAAATATTATAAGCATAATATAAAAATATACCTTAATTGGTATGATTATTTTGTTCATTCATAATTGCAGTTTATTTAATTTCATAAGTTTAAGCTAAAATTAGTCCAACTTTTAAAATTAAAACAAAATTAAATTTAATGTTTTTACTTTAGCTAGTTAGATTTAGAATTATAAGGTAACTTAACAGCAATAAAAATGCAATTAAAAGCTCCATGCTAATGTATGAATTATATTAAAACTGTCATTCCATGAGTGTAAGAAGAAATCGGGTACACCCGGTTTTAACCCACTCTTAAGTACCCAGTTTTACTCCAACGTGACACAGATTATAAAACATGGCCTCACTACTCTCAATCCTACGGTAAAAGATAAGTAAATATGTTAAAATATTAGCAGGAAAGCAGAGAATTAGATATAGTACTTACCAATATTTAATATGCTGACAAATAGGCCGCTTTCGGTCTTGAGAAGACCACAGGGCTGAGTCACATGTTCAATAAAATTAGATTAGTGGGTCATTTTGGGGTCAAGTTAATTTTATCTAAAAAACGGCTCTAACGATTTTGACTAAATTTTGTGTTCTATCGTTTTCGGGCTCAAGAAGAGTATTGGATTAGGTCGCATGTTCAAGAAGTTAGTCCATTTGTGGGTGACTTTGGCTCACAGTGGGTCAGGTTCAGGCTAATTGTATCTAAAATACGTCTCAAACAATTTTGCCAAAAATTGTATTATGCAGTTTCCGGGTACAAGACCATTGAGCTAGGTCACATGTTTGAGAAATTTCGATTAGTGGGTCATATTTGGTTCACTATGATTCAAGCTAATTTTATCTAAAAATCGCTCTAACGATTTTGACTAAATTTTGCATTAGATCGCTTTCGGTCTTGAGAAAACCACTGGGCTGGGTCACATGTTCAATAAAATTAGATTAGTGGGTCATTTTGGGGTGAAGTTAATTTTATCTAAAAAACGGCTCTAACGATTTTGACTAAATTTTGTGTTCTATCGTTTTCGGGCTCGAGAAGACCATTGGGTTATGTCGCATAATCGAGAAAATTTGATTAGTGGGTCTTTTTGGGTCATAATGGGTCAGGACCAAGTTAACTATATCCAGAAAACGGCTCAAACCATTTTAACTAAATTTTATATCCAACCGTCTTTGGGCAAAAGAAGACTATTGGGCTGGGCCACTTGGTCGAAATATTTCGATTAGTGGGTCATATTTGGTTCACTATGATTCAAGCTAATTTTATCTAAAAAACGCTCTAACGATTTTGACTGAATTTTGCATTAGATCGCTTTCGGTCTTGAGAAGACCACTGGGCTGGGTCACATGTTCAATAAAATTATATTAGTGGGTCATTTTGGGGTCAAGTTAATTTTATCTAAAAAACGGCTCTAACGATTTTGACTATATTTTGTGTTCTATCGTTTTCGGGCTCAAGATCAGTATTGGGTTAGGTCGCATGTTCACGAAGTTAGTCCATTTGTGGGTGATTTTGGATCACAGTGGATCAGGGTCAAGCTAATTGTATCTAAAATACGTCTCAAACAATTTTGCTAAAAATTGTATTATGCAGTTCCCGGGTACAAGACCATTCAGCTACGTCACATGTTTGAGAAATTTCGATTAGTGTGTCCTTTTTCGGTCACTGCTGGCCAAGCTAATTTTTCCTAGAAAACGGCTCTAACGATTTTGATTAAAGTTTATATTTTATCGTTTTCGGGCTCGAGAAGACCAAGCGGCTGTGTCACATGTTCGAGAAAGTTAGATTACTGGATCATTTTGGAATCACTGCGGGCCAAGCTAATTTCTGTTAAACGGCTTAAAAATGATTTTGACTAAATTTTCTATCGTGCCGTTTTTGATTACCTGGCCATTGAGCTGAGTCACATGTTCGAGCAGATTTGATTAGTGTGTCATTTTGGCTCACTACGGATCTGCTTCAGGAAACCGCGAAGTTGGCGAAATAGTGGCAACATTTGGCAGAAAAATCGACTTTCAAGATTACGAATGCCAAACACGTACTCGGTGCCAAATGCATGCAAGAATGTTTCTAAATGTGGCTATTTTTGTCGAAAAAATAAGCATTCAGAAGGAGAAAGAACTTTTTAGAAATTCTTAATAGGACTGGAGGTATATGGTTAAACCAATCCGAGTCGCGCTAAAAATGTAATTTGGATTAATGTCCTTTCGTTGTAAGTGTGTAAATAGTGTAAAATTTAGAAGCATGTACTAACTTTTCATATTGATTCTTTTTGTAAATAATACTGTTGTAGCAGGAGTCGTTCGGTAGCTTCATCGCCCCGAGCCCGCCCTTCCCGCTTTTCGGTGTCTTTAATTTGTGTAATTTCCCTTTTAAATTTGTCCGGTTTCAATTTTTGATTTTTTTTCAACGTTGTTTTCGCTAGAATGTCTTTTACTCGGGACGTGGCTGGGGACCTCTGAAACTTGCTACGACTCCTAGCTACTTCGAGCTCATTATTAACGACTCTTTTGCGGGTGGGTCAACCGCCGCCGCGAGCGGCCCCTCTTCGTCCGCAGCCCTTTATTCTTCCACTTATTCCGACTTGTTTGGGGAAGCAAGATTCGTAGGTCCCCAGCCACGTCCAGAGTGTAAGACATTCTAGCGGAAGCCAGAATGAAAAAAAAAAAAATTGAAACCGGACAAATTTAAAAGGGAAATTACACAAATTAAAGACACCGAAAAGCGGGAAGGGAGGGCTCGGGGCGATGAAGCTACCGAACGAATCCTAGCTACTTCGAGCTCATTATTAGTCTCAAGAATCAAACAAAAATATTTTTCAATTGAAAACCAAATTTCAAATTAATCGCTTAAAAGGCGCAAAGGCCAAAAAAATTTTTCAAGTATTAATTAAAAAGATTTTAAAGAGTAACTTAAACGAAATCCTTCACACGAAAAAGTATCGCACATAGTAGCGTTTCGTTCAGCTACAAATGCCGGAATGCTGATCGACAAGTAATTTTTCAAGTTGACTTATAGATAGAAGTACAAGTCAAAGAGGAATCCGCGCTGCCCAGTGTTACCCGCCTAACAGGTTTTGTACCACTCTCACCTACTAATAATATTTATTCTTAAACGGTATATGATGACGTGAGTTTCAAAACTCGCTTTATCCAAAATTGAAACAATCGTGATTTCTCTGTAAATGTATTCTACTGATAAACAGCTACCGAAGAACCACTACAATCTCCAAAAACCAGTTTTATACTGTATGTCTGGCATAGCAAAATCTTAGTTTATAATAAAACCAATTGAGGCAGTTTAGAGATTTTCGATATTTCCCAAAATTTGATTTTCTGGATAACACGAGTTCTGAAACTCAAGTCTTCATATATGTATAGAATCAAAAACTTATTCAAAACATTGCTCTTAAAAATTTTTGGTGATATTTCAAAAGAATTTAGTTTTTACAATTGTGGTAATTGTGAAAATCTTTTACTAGTTTTAACTACTGGCAGTTTTATGGAGCACATTATGCATATAAAACATTGTAAAACTGCCATCAAGCTGTCCATCAAGCACTCCAATACTTCAATTACAATTAATTATTGGAGCTGCGGTATGCTAATTATGCACATAAAATTACCTGTTCAGAATTACTCCATATGTTCATAATTACTCCCAAAGACTATGAGGTAATTGTGAAAATCCATTTTTATATCGGGTCGCTATAATGCAATATATATCGCTATAATATAACACAACTTTTGCTTAACCATAAGTCCATGCACACATTATTCGACCAACTGTCATGCATTATCCGAGCCCATGATGAAAACCTTAAATATCGTAAAATAAACCTAAAATAAATTTTGAATGATTTTATATTTTTAAACGAAAATCTTTCTAAATGAACCTAACGTTAGGAGACACACTACTTCAGCCGCGTATACCCTCGAATTTATATGATTTTATATTTTGAGATGAAAATCTATTCAAACGAACCTAGAGTAGGGATACTTAACTGCCTCCAGCAGCATACAACGGGCGTGTTACGCACTCTGCGGTCTGTTTTTAAACGAAAATCTTTCCAAACGCACCTAATGTTTGGGGCCCCACTGCCTCATATTTTTAATCGCATTACTATTCAAATGAAGTAAGAGGTCTGCATTATGCGGACATGATTGCTGATTTATCCCTTTATGTACTGAATTATGAATTCATGAAAATTTTATCTTCTAATGCATTTTTCGTGAATTTTTGAAACTACATAATTACAAGATTTACATAATCATTTAATAAATTTCAGAAGTCTTTTAGAAGGATTGAAGGATTTAGAAGGATTATTTAAATTTGAATTTATAGGGATTTTGTGCAATATTTATAACCCCCACTCAAATCTTTTATTTTAAATAATTTTCTTAGTATTTTGTAGGATTAGGAAATGTGCAAATATAATGTTCTTATAATAGAAATATAGAAATATTTCCAAATCGAAAAATTCCACCCCCCCCCCCCCCCCCAACGCTAAGAAAGCTGAACAAAGGCAAAAGAAATCATCAATTAAAAAATATTTTTGTTTTGTGTAACCAATAATGCTTTTGGAACAATATAAAGTAATGCATCTACAACTCATTATAAACTGTGTTACTACTAATCTATGTATTAAATGAACTTTATAACAAGTTATTTTAATGGTACTTATAAGTACCGTCTCTAGATAATGGGTTAATTCCTGACAATTAGGCATATTAATCTTTCAATGCAGAACAAAATTTCTTGACGAAATTTGAAGTTTCAACTATACATTCAGTCATGACATCATATGAGGAGAAATACAATAAAATATGGAACAAAACTCTTATAAAGATCTTTTTATTAATACTCCATATGACCTAAATAGTGGAGTCATTATGAACATGTTTGAGTAGGTCCTTGAAAACGTTTGGAGTAAAACCTTAGTGATGTTCTGCTGTAGTTGTAATTATATCTTAACAATTATTGATTAAGAACAACGACTTACGTTGATTTTATCTGATAGAAGCGAAAAATATACACAGACACTACAAAACTCTTCATCATTTTGAAATTTTAAGTACTTTGATAAGCGCAAACAAGGTTACCAACCGTGAAGCAACAACGGCGAGAAGATTCTCATCCTGTGAACAGCGATATAAAGCTTTTATTTATACTTCACTTAAGTATCAGCTTCTCTCACGCGAGTATTTGTGCGCTCGTTCTGTATTAACCCATGCTCATGGTTACCCCAAATGACCCTACATTTTATTTCTTTTCTACTGAAATGCAGTGTCACCATCAGGAACCTCATGTCGGAGGAGTTTTCAACCATTGTTACTCATAAAATGACACATTTCGTTTTGTTACATCTCTATATAAGGTATTGTGTAGTAAATACCTGACAAATAAAATCCGACGTCATGAAAAGTACAAACAACCATAATAAATTTTGCTTTTATATATTTAAAATTTTATAAAAAAGCATCTTTTAATCATCAAAGAAGGTAAAGAAGAGAGGGAGAAAGAGTAGCATCAGTAACATAAGTACTACTTTTTTGCGGCTTTTGCTCCTACATTGTTTTTTTATTATTATTATTAATATTGTGTTGAGATAGAGGATCCTTTTATGAAGCCTTGGAAAAGTTTACTGATAAAACTTTCATGCTGTTTATCCTTTTCTTTAATTTTATTTTTACAAATAATGTTTTTATATCAATACAAGGCGCTTTGTATGCAGCTTATAAGGTTTTAAATAATCTGGAAGGGGTTTTAACCTCAAAATCTCTTTCCTTTATTCGACCAATCTGAAAAGAATGAAAAATATCACACGATTTCTTTCCTACTTTGATGTGGTTAGCTCCATTTATCTGATGGACACCGTGGATTCTACTTAATAAGTCGTTGAAGAACTCACAGTTTAAATTAACTGTGTAGATTTGGTAGTGGTAGTGTTCAACGAATGCGTCCCATAACTGGATGACAAATAAAAGTGAATCCACATTTGCGTTATTTATATACATTTAAATTTTCAGTTTGAAGAATTTAGGAACATTTTTCTAAAGTCAGAAAACAAATTAGTGCAGAATAACAGGAAATCTATGATAATGAGAGAGTTAATACTGTACATTTTGGAACAGATGTATGGATTTTTAAGTTTGATTTTTCTACATTTTGATTTGACCTCTATATAGCTAAATGGTTTTTGTTTTGAAATCAAACCAATAAATGGCAGCATCGGTGCTGATTTCTGAATAAAATAAATGCTATTTTCATCAAAGTTTGAAAAATTATTTCAAGACATTTTTGCTAAGAAAGTAATTTTCACAGTTATTTAACTTAAATACTTAACATTTATAAAACATTTATATTACACATACGTTTTAAAACATTTAAAAACATTTGAAACGTTTTGAGAATTTACGGATCATTCACTTGTTTAAACACCTTAAATTTGTTATTGTGTTAGGATTTTGATAATTAAGTTGATATTTTAGGGGTCTAGTAATTTTAGACCAAAATTTGTGAACATAAATTGCTAGTCCCCAAAAATATCAATTTCCGAAAAAGAGATTTTTCTTACATCTATGGCGTCAATTTGTTTGTGCAAAAGCAATAATGAATGAGTATTTGAAGTATTGTGTTATATTCAGGACAGAAGAGGTTAGAGTGGCATTTTGAACACAAAGAAGATAAAATTTCCAAAACACACTTTTTGAACTTTTTGTATGAGATAATTTTTATAACCATAATTTATTTTATTATATGTTTTAAGAAAAGGCATAAAATAATAAAATATTTTAAAAACGGATATTTTTTCAGTTCGGACTAATTTATACATAGGTTACAATATTACTATTTTATTTTATTATTTAAAAATTACTGGGCTATCTTATTAGATCGCGATGTTCATTTTCTGTCGATTAATTTATTTTAAATGACACAAGATCAACTAAAATGAAACTAAAATATTTTTACTATTATTAATATTATCATTAATGTTTAATTAAATTTTAGGATGTTTGGAAGGAGTTTAATGAATAATTAATGGCAGTCTTAGTGAGTTTATTTAACCACTCAATTTGTTATTCTAAGAGCAGTAAACATATTTTTAAAAATTAAATAATTATTCTGGATTAACTCATATTAACAGATTATAAACAGTATTGCTTTTCATTTTCATTGTAGAATGTTTTTTGTTTTTATTTAATATTATATATACTCGTATATATTATTTTTCTAACTTATTTAATAAAGTGCATTAATTAAAGTTAAACAATGACCTCTTTGTTTATAAATTACATTTTTTTTTAAAAAAAAGGGGAGTTATTGTGATTTATAATGCGAGGATAATATCGAAAATGCTTAGTTAATGTGGTATAATTGCCTATATTTATTTGGTGAATAAAATATGTAAATAGCAAGCATTTTAGGAGAATATGCCTCGTTGCACGAATTAGAAACGCGCGATAAAAAATCCAAATTTTTGTAAGAAAACTAAAAAAAAACTAAATAAAAAAATAAAGAGTACCTATTCGAGTCCGTCAAACACGTTTGAAATCTTCTACCCGCCACCTCTCATTTATCTGTCCGAAATTTTATTTTTTTTCCTTTGAATCCCGGGAGGAGAACCGCTAGATGAAAACAGTCTTTGACTAGACTACAAAATCCGTCATTCATAAGTTCTGCGTTGCTTCTCATGGAGGATGAATATAATTACAGTTCAAGTTTCAAAATGCTGTAACAAAGAACCACTGGTCAGAATAACCTAAAATTTGACCTAAAATATACGCGGAGGGGTAAATAGGGCATAAGAAAAAATCGTTCTAATTTTAGCAATAAATAGTGCTTTATTCATCATAATGTGCAAAATAAGTGTCCGGCACACCACACATTACATTTGTTATGAAAACACGGAGTACATCCCGTTTCCCTTATATTGAGAAGCTCATTATGGATCTCTAAATGAAGGATCGCGCTCTGCTTGTGAAGCTGTTTTACAAGAAAAGAGAATGTGCGCCAGTAGCTCTGAAAAAGTTCCGGAGGGTAAAGAGTATGAAAAAAGCTGTGGTCGGATGTTTACCAACGGTCTGGAGAAAATGATTCAGAAATTCGAAGACACGGATCAGTTCCAGTGAAATCTGGCAGAGGAATGAAAAAAAATGCTTCGACGGTGGTACATGATGGAGCCACATCATTGCAAGAAAAAGCGTGCAGCGAAAGCATCAACTAATACATACTATTATAAATATTTCTTAACTAATCACTTATTACTTTAGCTCTAAAGCTAACACTTTGAAACGCTGCAGTTGAAAATATTTTTATTATCTATTATAGCATTAAACATGAGGGAAAACAGCCAAAAAGGAAAAAAAGACAAAACACTGTTTTCATTTTTTCGATTGCGAAAGTAGTTAAATCACACTGTAAAAAAAAATTATATAAAGTTACTCCATGAAATTGGTGGCAACATTCTGCCTCCAATCTGATGGAATAATTTAACTTATATAACAGTGTAATTCAAACTTATATAACTGGTGTAATATTACACATTAGTGCAACCTGTTATATCGGTTAAATTGCTCAATAAAATGGAGGTCGCAAGCATGCCACCAATTTTATAGAGTAAAGTCACATAATTTTTGTACAGTGCAGGATGCTGGTAGAATAATTAATAATATTCAAAGAAAAACGTCAAAAGAGTAAAATAATTATTTTTGCTACAAATTCATTCATTTCATTTTACTAATTTACTTATTTTTTAGAAGTTTGTAAGTATTTTACTTTTATGAAACATTTCTATAAATATTATTTCATTCACAGATTGTCACAAATATTTTTCGCATTATCACGTGTATGCATTCTTTTCGCGTTGTCTGCAATTTAATAGCGGGTTTTTTCTTTCTTTTACTGAGTTAAAAAACATTTTAATTATTTAGTAGTTTTTCTTTATGCCAACTTTTATGAAAAAAATTAAATTAAATTAAATTAATAAAGCGAAAAGTAATGTATTAGTGGAAGATTTTGAGTCCTGGACGATAAATTGTTCTAAAATAAATTCCACAAGTTCACAATATAATAGATCGTGAGAAAAATGTATTGCTGACAAAATTCAGTTGCATCATCTTGAAGCATCTTTAAATTAAATGCTGTCCGTAAAAAACTGGAGAATTTATATTAGGATTTTAAATATATATATATATATATACTTATAATGGCATTTTATAGGGAATCATTTGACATAAAAACAAAAATTAAATCCATCTTTGAATAATTTGCAAATTATTAAATACTTTCATGTATAATTTGTTTTTCACAAAAAGATTTTCTTTCAAATCTTGTTATAAAAAATCTTAATTTAGTATCTAAAAAAGTACTTATTAGTAGCTGAAAAGTTATGTTGTTTCTCTAGAACACTTTGCTATAACACAAAATTTTAATGTAGCATAACAAAATAAATTACTAAAAAATTAGAAAAAAAAAATTCTCACATCTTTGCCAGTATATTTCTGTACATCATTGAGGAAATTACTTTCATTTCCAGTCAAGAAAATACCAGTTTCCGATTAATTTTTTATTCAAAAAATTTATTTATATTGAAGTAGGGTTATGGATCATTTGTTAAGTTATAGAATGTACCGCATTTATATTTACACTCATAATTTGGACCTCCTATAACACCGTACTTTTGAAAAGAAAATTAGTGAAAAACACCGCGTATATCAAGCATGGTGGTGTGAATTCACTGCAAATCCCGGTGGTCATGTCAAATCTGTGACAAAAATGTCACCACTTAGTGGCATCATATTGTGATTACAAATACATACAAGAACACTTGAAAACATGTTATTTATTGTATAAATTAGATATCTGGCAAATCTTTGAATTTTTGCGACGTCACTGTGACAAAAGCCAACGATATTCTGAAATTATATTGTGACCTAATTCCATTTTTTTCGCTCATTGGCTTCTTCAGAAGTGCAGCATTTCGTTAGTGGTATAATTTCTTAACACATTGTATATATGCAATGCTATTCTAAATTATGCTCATCTTAATAAAACAGCAAAGTTTTCGTCTCAAAATATCAATTATTATTTTAGTTCAAGAAGAGTCAAAAGTATTTTGCTGATCTGTTCATGTGAATATATATTATGCGTGATTATAACTACTCTGTTAAAATTATAAACTTAGCAGTAGTAAATGCTTTTGTGAATTACTCTACTGATTTATGAGTTTGGACACTAATTTTAACACACTTGGTGAAATCTTACATAAAGAAATTTTTCCTGTGGAATATGTTATTATGAAATAGAAAATGTAAATTATAGCTTTTATTGTTATTTTACTGATTTAGACTTTTAAAATTACATATGTACCTTTTTGTACAAAATAAAATCCATAAATTGAAGTGTTAAATATATATATATATATATATATATAAATTGATTACGTGCATTCAAAGCAACAGAATATAAATTAATAAAATATTTTTAATATTCTATTAAAACTCATTCAACAATCTAAAAAAAGAGTTTTATTGCAAGGATTATAATACATTAAAATGTTGTATATTTCAAGTATACCAGATTTTAAAAGGAGTTTTTTTTTATTACCCACAAAATAATTGTATATCGTAATATCATAAAAGGATACGAGACTGTTAAATTTTTTAAATAATTTTTTCGAAAAAATTTACACGAAAGAACATTTTCATTTGATCATTTCAAAGAACCTGCACAAACAATCCTATACTTACACGATTTATGGCTAAAAAAATATGTATTTTGTTCACACTGTAATATATAAATTAAAAGATACTTTAAAGTACACTGTAAAAAAAAAATCTGTGAAGTTACTAACATATTTCTCGGAAACTGGGATTCCAGGAACTATTTATGTAACGGCAACAGCAAAAATTTCTGTAACAGCATCTGTTACAGGAATTTTTCTTGTTGCCGTTACATAAAAAGTTCCTGGAATCCCAGTTTCCTAGAAAAATTTTAGTAACTTTACAAATTTTTTTTTACAGTGTAGTTTATCTAAAACAGTTAAAAACTTTCTTTTTTTAAAAATATAGACACAATATTTCTATTAAATTACACTCTTAAAAATATGAAACAAACTGTCTAGTTATTCGACCTTTTTATAGAAAACAATTACATATCGCAATTTATTCTGAACATATCATGATCAATAATATGCACAGATACACTTCTTAATATGGTCAAGAAACTGTTATTTTTAAATACGGTCATTTTACTGGACAGTGGGATTCTGGGAATATATTTCTTACAGTGCAGTTGATAATTTTATCTGCAATCTTTATGACTTTATAGATTAAATTCATATCTTAATCCTGAACCAAAATTTGTGTAAAGTTTAGCAAAATTTCTATTATAAAATAAAATTGAAAGGATTGCATATTTTATATTCCATATTGGAACTTATCTATGCTTCTTTTTTCCTACGTCTGGTATTACGAACAAATTTCGGTTCAGTCTTTAGATATGGATATAATATGTAAATCCCAGTGTTGCCAGATTGGGGCCTTTTTTGTCCCCAGATTGTTGGTTGTCGCACCTTTTTTGAAATAGAAATATTTGGCCTATTTAAAAATAGATTAAAAATCCTGAAAAATAAGGCGAATTGTACTATTTTTAAAAAGTGGTTACTGTCAAATAATCTAAATTAAAAAAGTCTCCAATCTGGCAAAACTAGCTAAAATTTATAAGTAAAAGCATTAAGTAGTTTAATAGAAATCATGTAAAAAAGTCGTTTTTTGAGACAAGGCACTTTAAATACTTATACATCCTTTTTAAAGTATTGTTTACTATTTTGTAAATTTTTAGACATTTTTACAATAAAAACAAATGACAGATATTTAATCAATTTCTGAAAATACGGGAAATTTTGTGTGTGTTTTTTAATGCTCTAAATATATTGCTTTTTATTGCATACATTTTTCAAAAATATGAAGTTTTAGAAGAAAAATTCAGTTTATATTTAAAAGGTCATACATTCCTTTAGGTGCCAACGCTACGCTGTCAGAAAAAGTCGTCTTTATGCATTAAATTATTCGTCATTTTTAAACAAGAATTTCTGTACATGCTTTTTTCCGTTAATTCTTCATGGAAGTTTTAAAAAGAGGGAAAATTTTCGTTTATCCCATGCATGCATGCGTCTTGGCTGTATTAATACCGAAGTTTGAATTCATTTTTAAAATGAAAAATCGAAAGTTCAATAATTTAAATTTTCTAATTTATTTTAAATCAAACAAAAAAATAATGCTTCCGAATTAAATAAAATAGCAATTTTCTCATTCATTTAAACTATTCGCAATTTACACTAGATTAATATTAACACAATTATTCTAATTGGTAAACAAATCATACTAGATGTAAATTTCCAACTGTCCGAAAAAAGTCCGGACCAGGATTCGAACCCGGGACCTCCTGGCTGAAGCCGCCAGTGCTCTGCCATCTGAGCTAACCCGGACGATTCTGGTCGAACTTTTTCATCCAGCTAACCTTGATGATTACAGCATCTGGTCTGAAACCTGGTTCAGCTCAACAGAATAAATCTCAGGTAACGGAACTCCATGGAACTCCAATGGAAGTTCCATTACCTGAGATTTATTCTGTTGAGCTGAACCAGCTTTCAGACCAGATGATCAAGGTTAGCTGGATGAAAAAGTTCGACCAGAATCGTCCGGGATAAGTTTAATTACCCGAGATTTATTCTGTTGAGCTGAACCAGGTTTCAGACCAGATGCTGTAATCATCAAGGTTAGCTGGATGAAAAAGTTCGACCAGAGTCGTCCGGGATAGCTCAGATGGCAGAGCACTGGCGGCTTCAGCCTGGAGGTCCCAGGTTCGAATCCTGGTCCGGACATTTTTCGCCCAGTTGGAAATTTACATCTAATATTCGCAATTTATTTTTTAGAGTATTAAAAAAAATTTCGCATGTAAAATATATTCTAAATGAACACATTTAAAAAATATATAGTAGTTTAATCAAGTTAAAAAAATCGATTTTATTCAAAAAAGCAAGCATTTCTTCTCGAATTTAATTTAAAATATGTTATTAATATTTATATTTAAAAATCAAATTATGTCTTATTGAAAATTTGTCTAATGTGTAATAATTTTTGTTTTCTATAATTCTATAGTTCTTAAAACACCAACCATTATTCATAACGGCGAAATGTTCCAGCAATTTAGATTAAATTTCTTAGCTTTCTGAGCAAGAAATTTAACAGGCCTTACCAATCCCCCATTTTAAGAAACCCTTATCTTCATTTTGAACTCGCCGTCTGTCAAGTGCTCGTTGTCTGGGTGGTTAAGATGCTTGATTCGAATCGGGTGGTCTCAAGTTCATACCCAAGGGGATCCGCAAAAGAACTAGATACGTTTTTTTTTTTTTTTTTTTTTTTTTGCTCTTTTTTCAGATTACAGAAATTTTCTGTCGTAGAACGGGAAAAATGATGGAAATTTCTTCAATTCTAGAATATATACCGATAGCGGTACCGACAGGAATATTTCCCTGAATTGAAGAAAGTATTTTTGAGTGTGTAGTTGCACGAAGGCTCTTGCTAGCTAATGTTAAATCAATGGCAGCGTATTTTTCAAAATTCTCGTTTCGATTTCAATGTTTTGCAAAGGGTAATTTATGCATTATCGGGTATGTTAATTCATTTTCGATTTTAGATGCAGTTTTTATCTAACACACTTTTTTCAGAATCTGTTTCGAGATTAAATGTTCTCCCAGAAAAAATAAACTGCATACAAAATCAAAAAAAGAAATGCATACCCTGTTAGACATCGCCCTCAGATATTCAAAACAAAAAAAAAGAAAGAAAGAAAATATAGGAATGCAAATGGCGAAATAAAGAATGGAGCCATTGGTTTAACATTAGCTTAGGAATTCTTCAGCGTTATTGGTAAAACATGTTAGTACAGCATTAAGTTTATTTTCGAAGATGTTTTAATAAAATAAAACACATTTCAAAAACTTTTCTTTAAATATATTAATATTCAAAACACACATGAGGATTCTACGTCCTAAATTTTATTCAAACACGACCTAACTTTGCTGCATGTCGGATTCGGATTAGAATCTTGCATCGAGTCCAGTAAACCTATTTTATTATATCCATTCCCATGCAGGGTTCATATAAAATCTGAAAACTCAACTCGATGTAAGATTCTAATCGGAATGTTACTTACAGCGAAAAAGAAAAAAGGAAACGACAGCAGTTGGAACAGTATAAGGTCGGTCCGTCTTCTGGTAAAATCAAATCACTCGGCCCGATGCAGGACCAGAATTGTTCCTACCGAAAATACAGCTGGCTCAATGAGGTCAGGTTGGATTCGCGTAAACTCTGGTCACCCAACCTAATGCAGGTTCGTACCAAATGTCACACTCTTCAAAAATTGGTCACACTGTGACTTTACAAAGTGCTGATAGCTTCACAGTGTGAGGTCAAAGAAAGATTCGCCCCCTGTAACTTCACATCCAAATCACGTTAAGTCACATCAAGAGTCATAATGTCATCATATGCCCGCGCATATATTATCTTTATACGTGGAGCATCTAGAATCGGCCATAGGCCCCAACTTGAATAGAGGGTCTTCCCATATTCCAACTACTTGGGAACATACGGCAAACATTAACAAAATCGACCACTACAATTTTGCAGCTCAGTCTCAATCTGTTTTCATTTATAGTTGCAAAACAAAACAAAAATAATATTAAAAAATAAATTGGGCTTTATCACTGATGTTTTTCAGGGTATTGGGGCTATCTTAAAAGTTGGAACTCGGGGAAAGTTTAACTTTCGGATAATCAAGCAGTAATCTTCACAGTTTTGAAACTCCTCATAAAGTCCGTTTAAAAGAGAACTGAAATGTTATAGGTGGTCTAAAAAGTCTATTTTTTTTATAGTTTTGACGCAGTCAGTATGGAGAACACAAGGAGGATCTTTTGCGGCTCACAGAGTATAATGACATTTTCTCGGAATAATATAAAAGAAAACTAGTCTTCTTCTACTCTAATCTCTAGGGCCACTAAGCTATTTTAAATATAATTGCGAATTTTGTACAAACGATAGCATTGCAATTAAGAAAACGACAGATTCCCGTCTAAACTAAACAGTTGTAATCAAACTGATAATTTCTCGCTGCATTTCTTTCCTTGCTTACATTCCTTTTAGGATGTGACATGTAATATATATATATATATTACTTACCTCCTTGTGTATACTGCATGTAATATATAAATTATGAAAAAAATATTAATTGTTTTGCATTAAAATAATAAAAGTTTGCAATAAATTGAAATCTAAACGCTTAAATAAAGATGAAAATGGGGCGTGTGATTTTTTTCAGTTATAATCCATTTATACAGATAGTTCAGAAGTAATTAATACAGCCATTTTGCTGACATTTGTGTTGATCACGGAATCTATGAAGTCAGTTGAGAAAATTCGCTGTTGCTGAACTCATTCACTATTGCCCGGTACAGTATCATTTATAAGAACATTTAATAAAGCAACGTGTTTTAACTAAATGTGTGTGTACCATTTCAAAAGCCTGGTCAAAAACCTTTTAAATATAACTCCATTGAACGTTATGCCTTTTGTATGTACAGTCGTGGAAAATAAAGTAAACACCCCCTACTAACTCCTCAACAAAGTATCGAAGACAAAAGTTATTGGTACCGAACGATTGGAAATAAAGACTACTTTTGAATGATGTATAAACAATTTAGTCCAGGCAATAGGGAATTTTACCTAGCAAAATTAATGGTAGTACTGAAAATCGGCTTTCTAGATGTTTTTGGGGTCGCTAAATCCGAATTTGTAACTGCCCACCAAAATTTCCCCCGGCAACCTCCCCAAATTTTGGTAAAAAGCCCCCCAAAAAAGGTTTTTATTAAAAAAATCAAATTTTTTATTGTTTTAGAGAAAAAGTATCTAGAAATTCAGAAAGTAGACAAAATTTCCAACAAATTAGATATATGAAATTATGACTTAGGATGAAGGGGAAGGGGGGATCTGCCTCGGAACATGCGCGCGGTGCTGCGTAAACTAAGTTGCGCAATTCCACTTAACCACTCACACGTTTACATTCGCCCTCCCATCTCCCCTCCGAACTTTATAAGGTTTACTTTAAGATTTTTGGGTCGCTGAATCCGAATTTTTAACTTTCCCCCAAAAATTTTCCTCCACCGAATCCCCCCCTAAACAGTTGTTTTTAACTTAAATTTCTTATTGTTTTAGGGGAAAAGCATTACGAAATTCAGAAACTAGACAAAATTTGCTACAAATAGGATATATGACATTATGTATTAGGATGAACGGGGAGGGTGAGGGCTGCCTCTGAACATGCACTGCGGCGCTACGCGCACTAAATTATGAAGTCCAGGCAATAGGGGATTTTATCTGGCAAAATTAATACTAGTTCTGGATTTCGACTCACTTTATGTTTTTTGGGTCGCGGAATCCGAATTTGTAACTTTCCACCAAAATTTCACCCGGCAACCCCCCCCCCCCCAAAAAAAAAAAAAATTGATTTTTTGAAAAAATTTGGTTTTTGAGAAAATTTGGTTTTTGAGAAAAGCGCGCGGGGAATGTTTCTAGGCAGCCCTCTCTCTCCCCGTTTATCCTACGTCATAATTTCATATATCCTATTTGTTGCAAATTTTGTCTAGTTTCTGAATTTCGTAATGCTTTCCCCCTAAAACAATAAGAAATTTAAGTTAAAAACAACTATTTGGGGGGGGGGGGGTTCGGGGGGGAAATTTTGGGGGGTAATTTAAAAATTCGGATTCAGTGACCAAAAAACTTAAAGTAAACCTTATAGAGAAAGTTCGGAGGGAAGATGGGAGGGCTAATGTAAACGTGTGAGTGGTTAAGTGGAATTGCGCAACTTAGTGCACGCAGCACTGCGGCGCATGTTCCGAGGCAGATCCCCCCTTCCCCTTCATCCTAAGTCATAATGTCATATATCTAATTTGTTGAAAATTTTGTCTACTTTCTGAATTTCTAGATGCTTTTCCCCTAAAACAATAAAAAAAAAAACATTTTTTAATAAAAACCTTTTTGGGGGACTTTTTACCAAAATTTGGGGGGGGGGAAATTTTGGTGGGAAGTTACAAATTCGGATTCAGCGACCCAAAAAACATCTAGAAAGCCGATTTTTAGTACTACCATGAATTTTGCTAGGTAGAGTCACTATACGGTCTCTATTGCCTGGATTAATTTGCTTAGGAGGCAATCTACATATTAAAATGAATCAAAACTTTATTTTTTCAATAGAAATACCCAATTTTAACGAGAACTTTGTTTCAAACTATGTCTAGACACTAAATTTTAAGTCATTTCAATGATAAGTTTCCGAATTATAAAAATTCAAAATTTAGTGCTTCTAATGTTAAATTACATTTTCGTATTTTTATTTATATCTCCTGAAATTATGCTTCTAATGAGCTAATTTTTTGTGTAGCAATAATACTAATATACCCAAACATAAATACTCTGAATTTGCAATTTTTATAATTTTATGATGTAAATTATGAATTATGAAATCAATATTCGAAAAAATGATGAATTGCAACCTATAACATTTTTTTTATCGATTTAGATTTATTAAGTCCTGCTTTATGGAAATCTAAAATTTCACATTTTTCTTCCAAGTAGTTTTCAAATTATGCTTAAAAAACGGCAAAATGTTGGTTTAAGGTCCGTTTATGATGAAGTGACTAGATATTTTGAAATTACTTATGCTATCCTGTAATCTAGCAGGCTTCATATATTGCGTGATTGGCGCTTAAGGTGCCTTGATCAAGAAGAGGACTTACTCGATTACCGAGAGAGATGAATTTGGATACAGCCCTTAAAATACGCTCGTTTTAAAATAATTATTTTCTCTTAAACTTATCATACGAATTGCATAAAATTTGTTTTTAGGCTAATTGAATGATGTAGAGTTTAATTATGCTGTCAGATTGTATACTGCTATTGAAAAAACAAAACAAAGTTATGTATTGTATATTATATTATCAGTAGACTTTATTGCCAATCGTTCTGTACCAGTAACTTTCTTCTACAATAATTTGTTGAGGAGCTAATAGGGGGGTGTCTACTTTTTTTTCCACTACTGTACAGTCGTGAAAAAAAGTAAACACCCCTTCAAATATCCTAAATCCAAATTTTCATGAAGTTCATATGATTAGTTTCCGAGAAATTATTTATTTCAAAATGAGCATATTCTAGGAACTGTATCCAAATTGAAGTTCGGTACTCAGTTGTTGAATTGCTACAGAATGACTATGTCACTTCTATTATTTCATGCCAATATAAACATCTCACTTGCTTAATGTGTTTTGACTATTGCCAGCCCAAATTTTTTATTCAAATGTGTAATAAATATATATATTTTTTTTTCAAATTATACTTTTCTGGATATCATAGACGGATTCTTAAACCGTCACTTTCACGTTTTTTACTCCTAATTCCAAAACTACTTGGAAGGAAAATTTGAAATTGAGAATTTGCATAAAGCAAGACATAATAAATATAAATCTGTCAAAAAAGTGTAGATTGCAATTCATATTTTTTTCGAATCTTAATTACATAATTCATAACTCATATTATAAAAAAATTTAAATTACAAATTCAATATATTTATGTTTGGGTTTTTTAGTATTATAATTAAACAAAAAAATAGCACATTAGGATTATAATTTCCGGCGATATTAATAAAAATATGAAATGCAATTTAACATTAGAAGCCCGAAAGTTCATTATTCAAAAATGCATCATCCAAATGAATTCAAATTTCATTTCTAGGCATAGCTTGAACCGAAGATTTGAAATATATTGTCAAAATTGGGTGTTTCTATTGGGGAAAAATACAAAGTTTGGTCTGGTTTTGATTTGTCGATGGCCCCCTAAGTAAATTTTATACACATAATTTTAAAGTAAAATTCATTTCTAATCGTTTGGTACCTGTAAATGTTTTCATTGTAATTAGTTGCAAAGTTAGTAGGGGGTGTTTACATTTTTTTTCCACGATTGTTCATAGAAAGAGGGATATTGATAACAAGAATAATATGGCCTTTTTTTTAAATAGATTGAGATTGTAAACATATATATCAGTATTTCCTGACGTTATCTGTTTCCCAAAAGAAATTATTTTCCTTTGTCCTGCTTGTTTCTTAATATACCAAATTTCATTACTATTGCGATTATACACAGGGTGTCTCAAAAGATCGTTTACAAACTTAACATGCTGGTCTGTCATATCATAATAAACAAGATTTACATAGGAACTTGTGTTCGAAAATGCAAATTGCGACCGATGGAGGGCGATGAGCGCAAGCTTAATAGAGAGTGGGAAGCGTAATCATTTCAGGCAAGGACGTTGCAGCAGAAGGATGAATCTCTTTAGTAACGCAGAATTGGCCGCTATGCATTACGTATATGGCACCGCGGATGGAAATGCACGAGCCTCGGTACGGATGTACCTTGAACGCTTCCAAGCAGACGTCAGCCAAGTCATGTTTTGTTTGGACAATTGCACCGCACATTGTGTGAAGCAGGAGCTTTCGAAGTACGTGCCAAATCGGTCGAGAACGCACTACACGTACGCCTGTCGTAGAGGAAACCGTGCTACGGGAATTTGACAGGAACCGGCAAACAATTCTTCGAGCAAGAGAACGCGTTTTGGGTGTACGTCGTTCCAGAATTATGTGCATACTGCATGAGGACACCCAACACCCCTATCACTTACAAAGAATACAGGCATTGTACGTTGACGATTATCCCCAACGCGTTGCCTTTGTACGCTGGTATTTGCAACAACGGGTCGCACAGTCGGATTTTCCATCGTGGATTTTGTTTTCGGATGAATCCAGTTTTACACAGGACGGTGTCCTGAACCAGCACAACATGCACATATTGGCGCATGAAAACCCAAGGTCTACACGTGCCCATGCACGTCAACAACGTTTCGCTCTAAACGTTTGGGCTGGTATTATCGGTGACATGTTAATTGGCCCTTACCTACTACCTCAGCGCCTCGACGGGAATACCTATTGCATTTTCTTAGAAAGAATCTTGCCGGATCTGATGGGTGACGTTCCAGCCGCTACAGGCCGAAACATGTGGTTTCATCATGATTGAGCACCTGCTCAGTTTAGCTACACTGTGCGAGAATACCTCGATATGACATTTTCTAATCGTTGGATTGGCAGAGGCGGACCAGTCGCATTTCCACCGCGATCCCCCGACCTAACTCCCCGGATTTCTATCTGTGGGGACATATTAAGCCCATGGTGTACGAGACGCCGGTAACATCGGACATGGATCTCGTCGCCAGGATCGTGGAAGAGGCGGCACGTGTCCGTGACACACCTGCCCATTTTGAACGAGTCCGTGAATCCATACGTCGACGTTGTGAAGCAGGCATTGTAGCGGATGGAAGGAATTTTGAACACCTTCTGTAAATTTAACCATGTTCTTTAGTAAAAGTCATAATAATACCTCTTTCGATATCCTTTCTTTCTTCCCCTCGCACCTGTGCTCATCGTCCTCTAGCGGTCGCAGTTTGCATTTTCGAATGCAAGTTCCTGTGTAAATCTTGTTCCTCATGATATGATAGACCAGCATGTTAAGTTTGTAAACGACCTTTTGAGACACCCTGTATATTGCGAGCATTGTACGAAAAGAGACTATCTGACCTATACGCTACCAATCTCAGATATTTCATTTAAATGAATGTTAATTATTAAATTCTTGATATAAAATATTATCATATCGATTAATTATTAAAGTTGTATTCTGTTTTCATAGAAAACGATATCTTATGTTGGCAAAATAAATTCAGAGATATTTAGAAAAAAAGCCTATTAACGTTCATCGAAAGAAAAATACTATAAATAAAGACAAAATCTTGCTTAATGGTAGACAAAATACGAACTTTAATAAGCTAAAAGTTAATTTCTACATTTCGAGTTGTTTCTACAGCCGTCTTCAGGAAAATATGATGGTAAAAAGGCTCAAAGTTCAAAGACGAAAGCTTCTTGTGCAAGAGATAATTATTCGAAACTTGACGAATGATTTGAATACAAAAATGTAGTGTTGCCATCTAGTGAAAATAAATAATTATTAATGAACTGAGATCAAATGGATCAAAAAGGTCGATTTAAGAAACCACGAGTGCCGCTATCTACACATGAGGGACAAAACCACATTCAACTGAGTTTTCATTCAAGTTTTGGCAACATAATACAAGTTTAAGCTCAAATATTGTAATTAGATGTAGAATTATGACTTTATGATATTATGACAGATTTTTGGGCTATTATAGGATAAATTATCGTTACAAGGTTTATCTTCACGTGCAATGATTTTAACTGATTTTCTAATTTTACTTTCAAAGGGGTTATTGCACGGAACTATAATTTTTGCTTCAGAAAAGTTAATATGGCAGACTTCATTAGCTAAGTAGAACCTAGAAAGAGCTGTATTCTGTTTACGATGTTTAATGTCTCTGCGATGCTCCACAATCCTTGCTGATAACTTACGTTTTGTTACGCCAATGTAGACTTTTTTAACATTATTGAATAAAGTGATAGGGATTTCATATGTACCAGATTTTTGATCCATTGGGATCCTATCGATCTTATTACTGGCGATATCAATGAGGTAAGGAGGTAGAATAGCGACCAACTTTATATTATATTTCTGTATGATCTTTTTTAGCTTTTCGAATATAGTGGGAATGTAGTGAAATTTTCTGTAGACCATAGATTGATTATTATCCTGTCGTTGACCTGAAGGAGGGGGAGCGTTGTACTTCTGAATTATCTTATCTATATATTTTGCTAGAAAACCATGATAATTGCTATTTTCTGTATAAACTCGATTTCTTCATTTAATTGGGCATCTGAGCAAATCATAAATGCTCTTTTAATAAATGACTGAAATGCAGAGATTTTATATTGAAAAGGTACGTTTACTGAAAAAGGGATAACAGTGTTTCCTTTAATAGGTTTTCTATAAACTGAAAAGTTTATTCTCTAAAGTTTTGTCGCTTGCAGAAGAAGTTTTCATCTCTGAACTTCGAGCCTTTTTACCATCATATTTTCCTGAAGACGGCTGTAGAAACAGCTCGAAACGTAGAAATTAACTTTTAGCTTATTAAAGTTCGATTTTTGTGTACCATTAAGCAAGATTTTGTCTTTATTTATTATATTTTATGGTGCAATTGTCCAGTATGTGTTATTGAAAAATATTATTTTTCGCATTTAATATTTCGTATTCACCCCTTTTCTTGTTAATGTGCTGGTACTTTTTTATTATAATGTTTCACACATTCATATATTAACTATCCTGTTCTCGTTGGGTTCTCGTCGTTGTCAATATGACCCGATTAGAAAATAATATCAACTCCTCTGAAATTCAGAAAGTTGTTTTCGTGATTTTCTTCCAAAGACACATTACCTCTCAGTTGGCAAAATATTTAAGCCTTGCAAACTCATTATGTCGTATATTTCCCTATCGCGTGTTTTTTCTTTTGTCAGCATCATGGCATCTCGAGAAAGAGTAACCTTCGTGTTAAGGAAGTGGAAGCATTACTGAATGATTCCGACTCTGATCACGAAGTTTCATAAGAAGAAAATTATACAAGTAATGACAATCTTCATGCACCCTTAGTTTAAGGTGATGAAAATTCCGATACGGAAATACGATGTAATAATGTTAAAATAGTACAATCAAGCGGCGGAAAATAACATGGAGATTAGAACCGTTCCTAAGAAAAGAAATTTCATCCAGTGCAAAGGTAATAAAACTAACACCACGTGTAACCAGATAGGCTACTTCCTGAATAAGATATAAATTATTTTCAAGTAATCCTGAATAATATTCTGGAGAAAAATGTTTTGTAAACGACTAAACTTGAGAGGAAGAAAATGTATGGTGATAAATAGTATGATGAAGTTAAAGCATATAGAGTATAAATAAAGTTACCTTCGAGACATACATTGGCGTATTATTACTGGCGGTTGGTGTTCACAAGTGTCGCACATGATGTCAAAAAGTGGGCAAGAATACTTTGTAAAATATATAATCCCAGAGACAATATCACTATTGAGGAGCAGTTTGTAGGTTTTAGAGGACGCTGTCCATTCAAGCAATTCATACCAAGCAAACCAGCTCAATATGAAATCAAAGTATGGACACTTTGCGACACTGGCTACGTCTTATGTATTGAAATCAGAAGGGTTCACTAGAATTTTGTGAGAGAAATTTGTGAACCACGTAAGAAACATGTATGTATGCGAGTTGGCTTTGACTTGACTTAGGACATAAGAGATTAAAACGTTACATGTGATAAGTTTTTGAGTCGCATAACTTGGGTCAAGCGCTTCTCAGAAGAAACATTACACTGATAGCAATTATCACAAATAATAGAATCGAAATCCCTTAATAATCTTATAATTATTCAGGTTTTGAGGGCTCTGTGTGTCGTAAAGTGAAGCTAATTTTTAAAGTTAAATTATTCTTTTCGTATGGGTGATTCTACGAAATTAGGCGAAATGATGAAACTGAAGGATGTTTTTTTTTCAATTGAAAAACCTAATTCATTTAACATATAGTTTAGACAAGGTTTTATTATATTATATCATAAAATTAAAGCATTAATTTAAAAATATATTAAAACTTTTTTAAACCTATGAAATATGAATCCCTCACATGCACCATTTCCATCCAAAAATACAAAAAATATCATTTCTTACTGAAATGCTTATGCTTTTTTGTCTGACTTTTGTCTTTTATTATGAACACATAAAGTATTATTTCTATGTATTAAATTAATTTTTTCTCTTCACATGCAAATTTCATTTTGAAAAAAATCTCATATTTCAAATCATTCATTAGTAACTCAAGATGTTTCAGATACGTGGCATTACTGTAGACAGAAACATTGCACATTAGGGTGGATGGAGAGAAAAAAATTAATTTTTTTAATCAAAAACGGGTTGGTAACAAAAGTTGCCTTTGTACTAGTGCATCATCAGCGTGCAATATTATCACTGAAAAATGGCTTGAATCTGCGCTTTTGGTCCAAAAGTCGAAATTTTGGGTAAAATTTGAACTTTTTTCAAAAAAAAAAAATCTTATAGAGTTATTAGGTTATTATTTAAAAGTGTTATTTAAACTTTATTAATAATGATGTAACACATTTCATCAATAAAACGATATCTTTGTTCTGTATAACTGGAAAAATCTGACAACTTTAGCTAAAAAGAGCCCTTGCCACTCTATTTTGTCATAGATCTAATTGTTTAGAATACAGCTCTTACGTAGTTTCTTTCAAAACAGTGTTGCCAGATTGGGGAATTTTTTGTCCCCAGATTGTTGACTGTCATCGCTTTTTTGAAATAGAGATCTCCGGCCTATTTAAAAATAGATTAAAAATTCTGAAAAATAAGGCGAATTATGCTAATTTGAAAAAGTGGTGACAGTCAAATAATCTGAATTAAAAAATTCCCCAATCTGGCAACACTGTTTCAAAACTACCCAGGAGGTACCACGTGGAAGTGGCTGCATTTCATGACACAACAGTGGATACCTCGACCACCCTTCCATCTGAGCACAATGTTTTATTTATACATTGAATTGTGATTTTTTATCAAAGACTGGCATAAATTTTCTATGTATCAACCTAGTCCATCTCTTCTTTGTATCCATAGCCGTTGGGTGCTGCTGCTGTGACACACCTTCACGTATATTTCTACTGATTGTGTATAAGGTAAGCAGAGTATTGCAGTGGAATTAATGAAATTTAGTATCTTCACCAAAATTGCAATCAGTTACTGCATAGTGATTAAGAGGTCTGTTCCTTTTACAACATTTAGTATTTCATCTTTGAGTATGCCATCATTTACTCTACCTCTTGCATTTTTTTATATGATGATAAGCTTGTTGTGTAATGTGATGACGATCGTCAGCGAACATTGCAATAAGAATTTTGTAATGCTCTCGATGTGAAAACCAACCATTGTCCTAAATAATTTTTTAGTATTTGTTTTTCATTTTCTGTGATGTTTAGTAGGCAAGTAATTTCCCATAAGATTTTAGAACAATTTTTCAGATGTGGTCTACATTTGTTGTGAACCATTCTGCGGCATAAATTTGGATTACATACTTTGTGAGTGAACCTACAGACTCTGATGGTCAATCGGTGCTTTTTATAAGCAATTATTGGTTGACTAACTCTAAAATATTTTAAACTATGTTCTCAATGAAGTCAAAGTATATTTGGGCAATATATATTAAACAGGTTACATTAATGGTTGCTGGACAGATAATTACACCTGTTTATTTTTTATTAAATATATTCAAAATTGTTAATTGGTCCAAATCATCCAAGCAACCTCATAGCAAATTGGTATATAGTTTTATATACCTTAGATAAATTCAAATAATATAAGTGATCGTATTTACCTACATTCTAGTAGAAGAGCAACGCGAAGCATTAATAAAATTAAATTATAATTCGCGTCAAAAAAGTAATTATTAAATTTGAATAATTACGAATAAAATTAAGAGTTTGCGTTGTGAATTATTTAGACGAACTCTTCCACTTATGAATTAAACTAAAATTTAAGCTGTAAAAAAAAGAATTGACACACTTTAAATATTATTAATTAAATAATTACAGAAACTTTTTAAAACTTGATTAAATATTTTATTTACATTGAACATATCTATTTACAGAAAAACATAATATTAATTCAAAAAAATAGAAAGCAACACTTTTGTTTGCTTCTCATTATTTTAAGTATGTTTAATCTTTTTTTAAAAAAAAGACAATATTTTCACGTACTCTAATTATTATAATTGTTTCTTTTTGCTAAAAGAAATACTCTCTTTCATTTTTAAAATTACCTTAATCTTATTTAATTATTGGTTTGGTCGGATCTCAGATAACTCTCTACCATAAAATATCAGAAAAGTATTTTTTAAGAATTTTCATATGATCTTAAGTGGTAAAAGAAAATGTTTAAAAATAGTACCTTCTTTTTATATACGGGATGGTGGCCTTTATTCATCAAATTCCGAGTTGATGCGTTGCTTAGGATCATGGCAAAGTGTCATCAGGAACGCATCCTCAATTTGGCTTGATTAGGATCACTCCGATCTGTACATCAGGAAGACATCCTCAATTTGGCTTGTTTAGGCTCACTCCGATAGGTACCTCAGGAAGACAACCTCAATTAGGCTTGATTAGGCTGGATTAGGCTCGCTCCAACATGTCCATCTCGCCTGGGCTTTACTAGGGCTTACGGGACTCATTGCACGGGCTTTCAGGAGAGCTCTTGCATCCTCTACATCTTTTTTCAGACTATCCTTTATCAAAACTTATTCTTCTTGCACACCAGCTCCTGCAGTGGGAGGAACTATTTTTGTCTAGTCCACTGTTATTGGATGTGAGAAGATTTTTTATTATACTTCGATAGGCCTATTAGCTAGCAGTCTGCAAATGGCCCCTAACATATACTTTAATATTATTATCTGCCTTAAAGTTTGGGTGGTCTGAAAAGTCATAAATTTATCCCAACACTTTTATTGAGGCCATAAATTGATTCCAACGTTTTTATGATTTTACGACTTCTAATTATACACCACTTTCCATTGGCTTGTCATAAAACGACACCATGGCGTCTGGCTAGTTGTTGTCTGAGATCCGAACTCAATTCAATATTATACATTCATTTTACAATACAACAATTTTTAAAAAATATATATTTAATCTTTAAAATCAACTTAATAATTTTTGTATGAACTTACACTCTTATTTTACTTAAATATATAAACATTATAATTTTACACTCATAATTATATTTTATAAAAAATATTTATACAAACAGAAATAACAAATTACGCAATTTTACTTTGATTTAACCAACATGGTGCGGGAACATATCATAGTTATATGTTGCCCAGCATCTCTCCCGGTATCGGAAGAAAAAAAAAATAAAAACTGATTGCTGGTTTTATTTTTTTTGTAAAGCTTGAAGGAATGTACGTGTCCATATGACTGTGTATCTACACAGTTTTTGAGCGAAGACTGTAAAGTTCAATTATCAATGGTTCTGGTATATTTTATAAGAAGTTCTTCTATTGTTTCATAACAGAAAGTTCAACACATGATAGCATAGTTGTCTGTTGACATTCACATTTATGGAAGACCTCTGTACTGAAAATCAGACGTTTTTCTCGAAGCCTTTTTTCTTTACCACACACATGTTTACTAATTTTGTAACTTTACAGTTTAAGTGCCCAAAATACATTCAAAGCTATAATTTTGTCTGAAATTAATATGCCGAAATAAACCTCATTATAAGAAAAATAATGGCATACGCATTTGACATATTATTTCATCACATACAACCTTATGACACAGTGTTTTATCTAAAACACATTTTATACTGAATAAAAGTAAATACAATGCTTGTAATATGACATGTTATATTTCACGTCCCCGATTCTTTCGAAACGAGGGGTTGGTCAGCTACTAATCCCTTTCTGTGAGGCGAATTGTGCTGTGACAAAATTTTACGACTTCAAAAAGTAAGTATTTAAAACCATTTCATGCTTGTAATTACCTTATTAATTAGTATAATTTCTTGATATACTTTCTTCTTAACTCACTGTGCATGCCTGTATGTAATTTTAAACATAATCTATGCATAAACAGTGTATGCATTTGTATCGTATCTAATGTAAACCTTCTGCTTTTTTTTTTATTATTTTGCAGGGGAAAAATGGCGATTCTAGCATCTGCATTCTCCTGCCTCATACTTGAACTGAAGCGAGGGTGGCTTTTAATGCATACAGGTTTAAATCTAAACCAAATTGCCTTTCAGGATTAAAAAAAAAATGCATATAATTTTCTTTAACTGATTACATTGTATATTTTTTAGACCTTTTTAACAAACACAAATTTTGATTCATGATATTGTTTACTATTAAAATGTAAACAACACGGAAAAATGACTTCTACGGCCTCTCAAAAATGCAAAATATGCATTACGCTGACCTTAAAAATGCACCTTCATTTAATACTATTAAATAGTGTTGTCAGAGAATGCCATTGACGAAGAAGAGAACAATTTTTTTGTCTTAAATTATTATTTATTTAGCCAACAATTCTATCTTAAAAGATTGTTAAATTTTCATATTTATTTATTTTTTTTACTGAATGAAATAAAAATTTATTTATTCAAAATTTTATTTATCATTAACATTCCGTATGTGAATTCTACTATCTAAACTTTAATGATATGTTTAAAAAGTAAAAGATACTAGATTATTATTATTAATCCAACATTAATAATTATTATTTAATTATAAAAAAAATGTACTTAATACACTTGTATAATTAAAAAAAAAAAAAAAGTAAATGATAATTACTACGTAAAATCGTATGCAGCCCTCTATGAGTACCCGGCCGGACCAAAGAACTTCTGCCAGCAGAAAAAATCTTTGTATACTCACAAACAACCACATCCAATTTTTTTTATAGATCAAGTTTTTAAAATAATTACTGTACGTACTATAAAAAAATTAAGTAAATAAATTTATTAAGGCATACTACATATTTTAATAAAATTAAGGCCAATATATATAAATATATTTATTTATTTATTTTGTTTTCTTATGTTAAATTGGCCAAATTATATAAAAAAAAAATTTATGAACTCACACACTCAAATTTATCAATACTATGTATATTTATATGTGTTAAATTTAGAATTGCATTTAATTCTAAGGGAAAGTAAAGAGAAAAAAAAATGCTTAAATTCTAAACTAACATAAATTTATAAAATATTTTATTTAAAAAAAAAAAAATCTAATTTCTAGCTGATTTCAGCAAGATGTCATTTAATATATATATTAAATAATTTTGCTAATACATTTTATTAATTGTTAAATTTGCATATTTTTATATATACAATAAAAATATAATAGTCTTACATAAAATTTTACACTACAACAATGTTATTAATTAATTTAACTTGAATTTAAGCCTAATTTAATTCTAATTGAATACCATTAATAAAAGTAAATTAGCTTATCAAGTTAAATATAATATAAACTATGTTTGTCTAATGTTAATTTTGCTGAAAATTCCATAAATTTTAACTGTAAATGCTAATTGCTATACCTTTTGTTATTTATTTTGAAAACAACACGAACTTATATTTTTATTTATTATTTTTTTTTATTAAATCTAGGAACTATACACTGAGCTAGACACTCCATAAATGTGTAAAACCTAAAAATCAAAAGTTTTCCTAAATAAAACTCAAAATGCTGCTTTTTACAATATAATATTACTAATTTTATTGTTTCTGAGCATAACATCTAGTAATTATACCATACTTAATTTTTTCTTCGATTCCTTTTTCAGCCAAGAATCCTGAAATTTATGCCTAGGTGATGACTATATTGATGTATCTGTGAATAATTTTTCTACAAATATTTTGTTGGTGTTGGTGCATACCCAGCCGTAGGCCAAAATTGTACCCTATACAGAAAGCCTTTGGTGAGAAAATTTTAATTTTACTTCAATTATTTATTTGTGTATTTTTACTATTATTTTTTGTGTGCAATCATGTTAAAATAACTTGCCTTGTCCATTGTTATACATATATATGTTTTTTTAAAAACCAATGTGCTACACCAAAATCCTTTTTTTAAAATTTTTATAACACTTTTGTTCATAAAACTTATCCCTGCTGTCTAAATTCTAGACTTTAGCATATAAGTTGTACTTGAACTACCGGAATAAATCTTAGCACTTTTTGTATATTTTATTATGTTTAGGCTTATAGCTGACCGCTATCCTAATATAGAGTGCACTAATAATTTATTCCTTGTCAACCATATATTTATATAAAAAATATATATATATGAGTATGCTATAAAGCTGTTCTAACTACCCTGAACCTATAGCTTACACCTACTCATTTTAAAGAGTAATTCTGAAATTTTGTCATCTAAATTGTAAGGCTATTAGCAAAGGCTACCCTTATAGAAGACAGAAAAAATTCTCTTTTTTTTTTTTTTTTTTTTTTTTTTTTTTTGAAAATTACTCCAAGATTATTTACTATGAAATTAATTAAGTTTTAATGTTATTTGGCTTTGTTAAGATTTTATATTTTCTAATTCATATTCGAAAAAATATATATATCTATAACTTTTGCCTGGAGATAAATATTTCACTGCTCCATTGAAGTTTTGTGAAGCACATTACATAATTTTATAAGTATGTTTTCGGGTGCGCCCTGCACATTTGCTCAATATTGTAACCCTGAGACAAATTGGCGTTCCCATGTTCCTATCCTTTCTTATTATTATTTTGAATTTTAAAAAGGCAAGTTATTAATTTTGTTTCAATTTTTTTTTTTTTTTTTTTTTTTTTTTTTTACCTAAAAGGAAAAAAAAAATTTATTTTTAAATTTTGAAAATTTTTAAATTTTGAAATTCGATTAATTATGCATTGTGATTTTTTTTTAAATACCAATTCATATCCCATGTATAATACTGGGGAGGGGGGAAAGGGTAATGATCTTGTATACCATCCCCGTATAAGTTTGTATATGGTGTATAACCATATAACGACATATTTTCATCATAATAGTCTGTTTGATACTGTAAATATGGGTCTATATTCTCAGAATATTTATTATTTTTTTTATAATGCGTTTTAGTAAGTTTGTCACCCTTTTGACTCGTATTTTTGTTCAATTTGAACCAACAATTTTCAGTTAAGTGCGATTTTCTTTTACAAATGTCACATTTATTTTTGTAATTTTTCTCACCCTTAATTTTTTTCTGAGACCTTTGTAAATTCGTAATTTCCGCCTCTGTATGACCTGTTGCGTATTTCGGAGCGTACAGCTGATCCATATGTCGTTTGATCGGCTCTATTGATTTATCTGGAACATATTGTAATAAATAATTAAAGTTTCTAAACTTTTTAGTAACTTCGTAGGGTCCTTGAAATTTTGGCTCTAATGCGCCTGGTTTTCCAATACATTTTAAATATACTGTTTGACCCAAATTTAAATCCTTTACTTTTTCGTATGCCTCTTCATCTATATATTCTTGCATTATTTTCTCCTGGTTTGCAAGGGATTGAATTTTGATTTCCTTCATATGCTGTATTCTGCTTTTAACATAAGAGTGGGTATATATTTCCTCAGAAGGAATATGGGCTGTAAAGGGATTTTTTATTTCCCTTGCGAAAAATAGCAGTGAGGGACTATATCCCGTAGCGCGGTGTTTCGAGGAATTATACGCTAGTTTAAAAAAATCCAGTCTTATGTCCCATTCCGTAGTGCGTTTTGACATAGCTACAATTGATGTTTTTAATATTTTATTGGTAACTTCACAAAGTCCATTTCCTTGCGCACGGTATACACTCACAAATTTCCTTTGTATGTTTAAAGATTCCAAATATTCTTTCATAATTTCGCTTCTTAAATATTTTGCATTATCAAAGATAATTTCTTTACACAACCCATAATTTGCAAAATATTTATTTAGTACATTTAATATAGTCTGTGACTCTACGTTTCGTAGGGGAACAGCTTCCAGGAATCTCGATGTCGAATCAATTATAATTAAAATGTATCTGTTTTTCCTTAACGTGAGGTTTAAAGGTCCAATGACGTCAGCATGCAGGACTGTACCGACTTCGTGATCTTTCACCATTTTTTTAACAGGGACTTTTATTGTTGTGTGTTGTTTAGATGTGAGGCACTGCACACAATTTGCACAATACTGTTTAATGTCTTTGTACATTCCGTGCCAAAAAAGCCTCGTTTTCACATTATCATAAGTTTTTTGAAATCCGAAATGCGCTTTATGAGCTTCTTCTATGGCTGCAATTTTTAATGAATCCGGGGTAATTAAAAGCTCCTTTTTATCTGAACCAGGTTTCAAAATTAATAATTTATTTTGATTTAAAGCAAATCTCTTCGTGCTTCTATTATTTTTGTCTTTTTCGATTTTATTTATTATAATTTTTAATTTTTCGTCTGCATATTGCTCCGATTTAATATTTTCGTCTGTAAGTGCTATGTTACTTGCAAACAAATTATTTTGGAGTTCTCTGTCTGTTGTAAGATTATCTAAATTCCTGCTCAAATAGTCTGCTGGATTGTTAATTCCTTCGACGAATTCGAAGTCGAAATTAAAGTCTTGTAAATCTGCTACCCATCTGTTTATAATTTCCGATTTATCTTGTAAATGTAAATGCTGAGTTAGTGCTTTCGAATCAGTTAACACAGTAAATCTTCTACCTGAAAGCATATATTTAAAATGCACAATTGCTTCATGCACTGCTAATAACTCAAATTTAATACTCGGATAATTTTTTTCCGGTTCTCTAAGTTTTCTCCCAAAAAATTCAACAGGTAGCAAATGACCATCCTTTTCTTGAGCTAGAACACCTGAAATTGCAACTTTGCTCCCATCCGTGAATAAGAAAAATTCCTTGTTAAAATCGGGGGGTCTGAGCGTTGGTTTTTGTACAATTTCTTCCTGAATTATCAGGAAAGCTTTTTCTGCTTCTGGACTCCACTTAAATTTAACTTTATCTTTAGTCAGCTCTATTAAAGGGTTAACTTTGTCGGAATAGTTGGGTATTAGCGTCCGAAAATAATTCGCTAAGCCCAATAAAGATCTGACCCGCTTTTTTGATTTTGGTCTGACTAAATTTTTTACTTTTTCAATATTCTTTTGAGATGGAGAATATCCCATTTGATTCACCCTAAATCCTAGGAATTCTATTTCTGCTTTGCAAATTTGCATTTTTGAAGGTTCGATTGTCATGTTGTGATTTATTAATACCTGTAGAACTTCTTCTAAGGTTTTCGTCATCTCTGCTATTGTATTTGCAGATATAAACACATCATCAATGTAGTATGATACTTTGCTTTTGTCAAAATGTCCCAGAATTTTATCGATTACTTCTGCAAAAATTGCGCTAGAATTTCGTGTGCCAAAAGCTAAACGAAGTGGCATATGTTTTCCAAATTCCGTAATAAACGCTAACTTTTTGCAATCTTCTGGTTTTAAATTTATTTGGAAAAAAGCACTATGTAAGTCTAACACCGTATAGTATTTTTTACCGCTTATTTTTTGTAATAAGTCTTTTACGTCCGGCATCGGATAAGTATAAGGTTGTAAAATTTGGTTTAATAGTCTTAGGTCCGTTGCCATTCTAAACTTGGGTTCTGCATTCGGGTTATTACTCGGATTTTTCTTTCTAACGAAAATAACTGGAAAAGCATACTCGGAGTCAGTCTTCTCTATAATTTTAGCCTGTAACAGTTGTTCAATTTCCCTTTTCGCATACTGTCTTACTGCCTGAGGCAATTTATATGGCTTAGCTTGTACCGGGAATTCATGATTCAATTGAAAACTTGGTGCAACAAACGCTGATTGCCCCAATGTTTGATAACTTTTTGAAAATGCATGAACATTGCCCATTAAAATTTTTCGAAATTTTTGTTGTACTTCCTCTGATAAATGGCTTAAATCGAAATCCGTCTCTTTAATTTCTGCTTCTCGCAATTTTCTTACATCTTCTATATTTAAATTATTTATTTCATAAAATGTCCCTTTCTCTATATTATCAGTTGAGTCATCTTGCTTGCACTCAAAGTTCGTTATAATTTCCCCCATTTTAGTTCCTTTCTGAATAATTAACTTTTCTAACAGTTTATTCTTTATTATAATATTTATGTTATTATTTTTTTGAACTTCGTGTAACGAAGTCTCGCATGAAAATTTACTATTTTCTTGAATGGGGTCAAAAATAATTATATCTGACAGATTTATATCCTCTGGGCATTTTAATTTTACAATTTTCGATTCTTCAGGTTGGAGAAAAATTCTATTTTTAGTAATGGCAAACATACTTTTATTTGAATGTTCCCCTGAATTACATGGCGTAATGTTATTCACTTCATAATTATTTACTTCACTTGCAACGTTTAATTTAATTTGTTGATTTTTAAATTTTAATGTTTTATTGCATAAATCCAAAATCATATGATTTTCTTTGAGATAATCGTACCCTAATAACATTTGGTACTGCCTATCAAAATCATCATTAGTGACATAAAATGTGCCTGTTGTGAATATACCTTTTAATCGAAAAGTTAATTTTACACATTGTTTAAAAAAAATCTTTGAATTTGTTAAAGTTTTAATTTGGATCTGATTGCCCAAATATTTGATTTTGACGTTTGTATCTTTAATTTTTTTGAATAAAGAAGGTGATAAAAGGGACACAGCAGCTCCGGTATCCAGTAACGCTTGTATTTCGACGCGCTGTATACTTAGTGATATAATTGGCAGACTATCTTTGTCTGCATTTGTTATATTTGCGATTGTTTTATTTATTTTATCGATTTCCGTCTCTGAAAATCCCGAATCTTGATCCGATTTCGCTGTTTTCTTTGCCCATTTTTTTTTCTTTTTGCGCTTTTCAAATTGATAACCATTTTGCTCATAATTCTCAGAAATATATCCAAAATCCCTATTTCCCGAATTCCAGTTAAGTTGTGAATAATCATACATCCCATAATGCGTCGGGTAATTAAAGGAATTGTAGTAATCATTATAATATCGTTCATAATCATTATAATGAAAATTGTTATTGAAATGGGAACCCTGATAATCATTGTGTTTATTAACGAGTTTTTTATTCCGCGGAACACTATCATCTCTAATTGCATGGTTTGATTTCTTTGATTTTTTTAGTTTTTCAATCTCCCCTTTTAATTTCTCGATTAGCTTTTTGTTTTGCTTACTTGATTCTATAATGTTCTCATAAAGATCTTTGTTTTCTTTATTTATTTCGTTAATTTCCTCAAACTTTGATTCATTATACGCACTTTCCATAAGTTTTGCTAACTCGCATGCCTCCTTGAAGGACCTGGGCGCATTTTTACGCACATCTAGTGCAATATCCTGTCTAATTGAATTTAAAAAATTCGACATTTTTAAGATTTCGATAAAATTCTCTTCCTTATTATCCACATTTTCGCCTGCACTTTCGATATAAGATTTTACACCCTTTTTAAACTCCAAAATGAAATCCTCTATCGTTTGACTTGCGGCCTGTTTTAAATTTAGGAAATTGCTCTGAGCATTAAGGAAGCTTAGTTTTGTACCAAATAACTCCACCAAATTATTTTTAAATAAATTATAATTGGTCTCGTTATATGTTTCAATCTGTTTACTTAAAATATGTTTTGCGTCCCCAGTAATTTTAGCCTTTAAAATTAATAATTTAGTTTCTTCCTGTATATCTGTCGAATTCAAAATATTATCAAATTCCTCTAAGAAAAATATAATGTTTTTGTTCTTTTTATTGTCAAATGGTGACACTAACTTAATACGTGTATCTATATCCAGCGTCTGAGTCATTTTTAACAAATATTAGTAATCAATGTATACTTTTTCAAAATATCAATTCAAAATAGATCCTATACCTCTTAAAAGAATATTTTGCATCTCATACTATTTTCTCTATATTACAACATATGTATGAAAATATTCTAAATTGCATAAATACATAAAAACAACAACACTAAAATTTAAAAAAAATTTCTTAGGAGATGAAGTTGTTTTGTAGATTATTCTTTTACACACATAAATACCCCTAAAATATTTATAATACACGTATATATAAAAAACAACATAATTTCATTTAACAGAAAAATATCTGTCTTTTTCTACAGAAAAAACAATCTTATTTTTTTTTTTTTTTTTTTTTTTTTTTGTAAATATTGTACTACTACTTCGTAGTACGACTCATAAATTTTCTTTTGTATCAAGGTGATACAATTTCAAAAATCGTGATCTATTGACATTTCAATCATTTTTATACCAGACATATTATAAAATTTTACTTATTATTCTTCTTATTATTATTATTTATACATTATATAAAAAAAATTATTTTTACAAATGTGTCATCTGTGATGTGAATGCCATTATTTTTCAATGGTAACTGAGATCCAACCACAAGAGAAAAGAGAGAAAAAAAAAGCAAAATTGTAATTCCTAAATTTACCTATTATAAATCCCAGAATTATTTTTTTATTTCCTTTTGTTTTTTACTAACATATATTCATTTTATTTATATAAAATTATTATATGTGTGTCAGTATTGTTACAATAATAAAATTTTAATCAATTAAACTTACATACCTACAATATCTTTAAAATTGTGACATTAAAATAATACTTAAATTTATTTTCCTTTATTATTATTATTATTATTATTATTATTATTTCTAATGACCTCAGATGAACGTTCCTGAGTCATAGCACCATTTACCTATCTAATGACCTCAGATGATCGTTCCTGAGTCAGAGCACCATTTTACTATCTAATGACCTCAGATGATCGTTCCTGAGTCAGAGCACCATTTTACTTAATGAAGGGGGGATGCTGGACAGATAATTACACCTGTTTATTTTTTATTAAATATATTCAAAATTGTTAATTGGTCCAAATCATCCAAGCAACCTCATAGCAAATTGGTATATAGTTTTATATACCTTAGATAAATTCAAATAATATAAGTGATCGTATTTACCTACATTCTAGTAGAAGAGCAACGCGAAGCATTAATAAAATTAAATTATAATTCGCGTCAAAAAAGTAATTATTAAATTTGAATAATTACGAATAAAATTAAGAGTTTGCGTTGTGAATTATTTAGACGAACTCTTCCACTTATGAATTAAACTAAAATTTAAGCTGTAAAAAAAAGAATTGACACACTTTAAATATTATTAATTAAATAATTACAGAAACTTTTTAAAACTTGATTAAATATTTTATTTACATTGGACATATCTATTTACAGAAAAACATAATATTAATTCAAAAAAATAGAAAGCAACACTTTTGTTTGCTTCTCATTATTTTAAGTATGTTTAATCTTTTTTTAAAAAAAAAGACAATATTTTCACGTACTCTAATTATTATAATTGTTTCTTTTTGCTAAAAGAAATACTCTCTTTCATTTTTAAAATTACCTTAATCTTATTTAATTATTGGTTTGGTCGGATCTCAGATAACTCTCTACCATAAAATATCAGAAAAGTATTTTTTAAGATTTTTCATATGATCTTAAGTGGTAAAAGAAAATGTTTAAAAATAGTACCTTCTTTTTATATACGGGATGGTGGCCTTTATTCATCAAATTCCGAGTTGATGCGTTGCTTAGGATCATGGCAAAGTGTCATCAGGAACGCATCCTCAATTTGGCTTGATTAGGATCACTCCGATCTGTACATCAGGAAGACATCCTCAATTTGGCTTGTTTAGGCTCACTCCGATAGGTACCTCAGGAAGACAACCTCAATTAGGCTTGATTAGGCTGGATTAGGCTCGCTCCAACATGTCCATCTCGCCTGGGCTTTACTAGGGCTTACGGGACTCATTGCACGGGCTTTCAGGAGAGCTCTTGCATCCTCTACATCTTTTTTCAGACTATCCTTTATCAAAACTTATTCTTCTTGCACACCAGCTCCTGCAGTGGGAGGAACTATTTTTGTCTAGTCCACTGTTATTGGATGTGAGAAGATTTTTTATTATACTTCGATAGGCCTATTAGCTAGCAGTCTGCAAATGGCCCCTAACATATACTTTAATATTATTATCTGCCTTAAAGTTTGGGTGGTCTGAAAAGTCATAAATTTATCCCAACACTTTTATTGAGGCCATAAATTGATTCCAACGTTTTTATGATTTTACGACTTCTAATTATACACCACTTTCCATTGGCTTGTCATAAAACGACACCATGGCGTCTGGCTAGTTGTTGTCTGAGATCCGAACTCAATTCAATATTATACATTCATTTTACAATACAACAATTTTTTAAAAATATATATTTAATCTTTAAAATCAACTTAATAATTTTTGTATGAACTTACACTCTTATTTTACTTAAATATATAATCATTATAATTTTACACTCATAATTATATTTTATAAAAAATATTTATACAAACAGAAATAACAAATTACGCAATTTTACTTTGATTTAACCAACATGGTGCGGGAACATATCATAGTTATATGTTGCCCAGCAATGGTTATTCAACATTCTGTATGATAAAATTACATTTGAAAAGGTCATTGTTCAACAAAAACAGATTTTAAGGATAAAATGTTCTGATCTGTATACATCAGATTGTTTTCTAAAAAAAATGTCATCTTTGCAAAAACTGAATACAAAATTTTCATGATTTTGATGAAAATAAAAGTGTATTTTTAAGCAAATGATTCTTTAAAAAATTACTTATCTAAACGGTTAAAAAAGTCAGCAAGGAAACCAGGAAAAGTAAGAGGAGAAATTTCATAAAAAGAACGTGTTAATTAATTTAATATGCAGTTAACCCTCTCGCTGCGCAACCCGAGAGTTTCTCGGGCAACGTAAAAGTGGCAAAATTTGCGCAACTCGAGATTTCATCGGGAATGCATTTTCTCCGTCTAATTAACCCGCCTTGATCATTGCCACCAGTTACTTTTTATTGTAAATTTTGCCTTATCTAAACGGAGCATTTTCCCGATTAAATCAGACGAAAATTTTTGTTTTGAAAAACCGGTGGCAAAAGAATAAAAATTCTTAAAAAACGCTCGTCGCGAAGAAATTAAGTACGCAATATTTTAAGCTATTTTGATAAAACAATTACGCAGCGAGAGGGTTAAAAACATTTCTGGTACACAGCAGAAATGTAGCTTAGCAATATGAAGCAATTAAGGAAATAAAATCTTTAATACATAAATCTTTAACACAAAACTATATCGTATTGTACATAGATTTCACAGTAAACTTTAACAACTGTAAATTCGCTGAAGAAACGCAAGCTATATATTTCAAAAGAAATCGGCAACAAAGAATTCTTAATTCGGCTATTATGCTTACTAAAAATGGGGACTTATTAAATTTAATTTAACAGGGCTTTTTAAGCACTTGGGTTGGATAGTTGTGAAGTATGAAAATGAAATGTATCCGGGAGAACTATTGAAAACTGGTGAAAAATCAGTCAAATATAAATGCTTTTGAATTTACAGGCAATGAAATGTTTAAATGGCCTACGAAAGAGGATATTCATGACTACAAATATGGGACAATGTTAAAACAAAATTGAACTTCCAGTACCTTGTGATAGCAGAGGAAGTAGATTTAATTTTTCTGGACAAAATTGTTGTTAAAATTATTATTTGAAACACGTTTTTCACAAAATTGGCATTTCCTCACTTTGCGATTATCTCCTCTTTATAATAAAAATTTTAAAATCTAAGAATTGTTGTATTTCTTAATATTAAGCACGACGGCTTTTTTTTTTTCTAGTAAGTACCTTTTATAGTAGCTTGCTACAAAAAATTAGAAACTTCTGACATGATTTCTTTTATACATCACTAAGGTGAAGATGGGCTGTTTGCGTAGAATCGCTCATATACGTAATTTACAAAGTTTAATTACAATTTACAATATTATAATTATACATGTTTCGAGGCGTCTATTTGGTTCATATAGAAGTAATTTTTTTAACATTAATTTTTTATACGTAATTTTCAAATTTATGCTAAAATGACTTTATAGATTTTATTAGTACACTAATTTTGTGAACCCCGGTTGACTCATAGTGAAGTAACCTTTCAAGCATTATCATCTTTTTTTTATTTTATATGAAATTTTTCTACCGTCATCTTTTTTTTATTTTAGACGTGATTTTCAAGGTGGCAATAAAACAAATCTTTAGATTTCATACGTGTTAAGGGACCCTCCCCTTTTGTAATGCAATTCATTATTGTTTTCCGCATTAACTTGTTTTAGTTCATGCGTAATTTTAAATATGCCGACAAAATGAATTTTCATATCGTATAAATATGTAGGGGAGCCCCTGTTGTCTAATAATGAAGTAAATTTTAAGCATTAGTTTTTTTCATTTTATACATATTTTTTAAAGTCACACTAAAACGATCTTTCCCAGACCGCCGAGCGAAAGGGCAAAATTGTAATGTTATTTTTTCTGGTTTTTTTTTTAAATGCTAAAAAAATATTTTTTCCTCCAACATGATATAAAACTTTTTATTATGAATAAGTATGTAAGCCTTCAGAGTATTAATCATAATTTAATTTTTTTAAATCTATTATATATCTAGAATTATATTAATGTAAATTATGCTTCTATTACAGTGAAACCTACAGCTTAGTAACGAATATATCAGTTCGCGGCGGTGAGAAGATTGAATAACATAATAAAGCAATTTTCCTTAGTCCTCATTTGACTCATATAATACGATAATAATTTATAAAATGCATCTTAAAGCTATTTTTAGATTATGACTCCCATATGGCTCCATGATGGCTCATATAGTGCAGAAATATTTTCATCATTTGTGAAGCTCAGGCTTCGGAGGCTCCAATTAGCTCATAGCGATTTTTTTTATTAATATTAGCTTTTTGTATTTTATACATAATTTCCAAAGTGCCACTAAAACCTTATTTAATCTGAATTAAGCTGATTTTACAAATCTGCAGGTTTCTCGGCCACACTTTTGATTTACAATATACGTGAGAATTTTCGTATTTTTTTTTAGAAAGGAACAGGATTTTTTATGTGTCTGAATGTAATTTATCAAAACATTGATTGATTTTCTCTGTGAAATCCCGACAAAATTTCGTGGTTAAAAAAAAAAAAAAAAAAAAAAAAAAAAAAAAAAAAAAAAAAAAAAATTGGTTTTCGTGTAACAGTGCCCCATATAATCTGATATCAGTGGCAATTTTTCGGTTCAATTTTAGCCGATAAAGACAGAACGTTTCCTGAATATACAAAATATTTTAGTTCTGTAATAATTTATTATATAATTTGTTTTGACCTTGAATGTAATTTTCCAGCTGAGGTTAAAACACACTTTCAGTGCTTTTAATAACGCTGATTTCGGAGTTCACTTTTGGTTCAAGAGGAGAGGGTGGATTGTTCCTCATCACATTTCCCTTAGACCCGCCTTTCATTTCAGAACGAAAAATAATTCACAAGGGAAAAGAACACAGATCTGGATATCTTTATTTCCTAATATCGAAGAAGGAAAGAAAGAAAGCAGTCAGCTGACTGATTCACCGAGGACAGAGAGATTTTACATGCAGTTCTGGAATGTGCTTTTCCTAATTACCAGTAGTAACAGTGGGTCTTTGGATACTCATTTTGTGAAAAGGGATCATCCAGTCTATTATATCCTACAAATTATATCAATTCACGCTGTAAAAAAAAGTTTGTACTCATGTTTTATCACAAAAAAATTGAAGTATGAAAAGAAAAAATATATATTATTTTATAATTAAATTAATGATATTGAACTGTGCGGAGAACCGCGAGATCTCTAAGGAACACGAACAGCCTGGGGGCCTGGGCAGCCGCCCTGTTTACCTGACGATTGTCAAGGCCCTCGTGACTTGTCACGCAGTAAGTCCATTGAGTTTGAATTTCAGTTAGCTAATGTACAGTCATGGAAAAAAAGTATACACCCGCTACTAACTCTGCAACAAATTTTAGTAGAATAAAGTTACAGGTACCAAACCATTCAAAATAAAATCTACTTTTAAATGATGCATATCAAATTTTCTTAGTGACTCATTTAGAATTAAAAAACAGTTGTTTTTTCGATGGCATCATCCAATTTTTAATACGTATTTTAAATATTTGGTTAAAACTATGCCTAGATACGAAATTTCAAGTAATTTCGATGATAAGTTTTCAACTATAAACATTCAAAATATAGATCATGTAATGTTCAATTACATTTTCATATTTTTATTATTATTTTCTGAAATTATAATCCTAATGTGCTATATTTTTGTACGGTTATAATACTAAAAAACACAAACATAATTACATTGAATTTGTAATATTTTTAATTTTATAATATGAATTATGAAATTAATATTAAAAAATATTATGAATTGCAACTTACATTTTTTTTATGGATTTATATTTATTAAGTCCTGTTTTAAGCTAATCCAAATTTTCAAGTTTTTCTTCCAAGTAGTTTTCAAATTATGCAAAAGAGGCTGTCTATGATGCGATGAAAAGCATTTGAAACATTATATTATTTACTCATTTTATTGAAACATTTGGGTTTGACTACAGTCGAAATACATTAGGTGAGTGAAATGGTCATATTGGCAATAAATAATACATTAATACAAGTGACTTATTTATTCTATAGCATTTCAACAATCGAGTACTGAACATCAATTTGGATACAGTTCCTAAATTATGCTCATTTTAAAATAATTTATTTGAAACTAATCGCACGAATTTCATGAATATTTGTATTTTAGCTAATTGAAGGGTGTAGAATTTCTTTGTTATATCAAAATTGGGTATTGCTATTAAAAAACAAAGTTCGGGTTCATTTTGATATGTAGATGGCGCCATAAGCAAATTTTATATACATCATTTAAAAGTAGACTGTTTTCCTTGCTAGCAGAAACTTTCTTCTATAATAATTTTTTGCAGAGTTAATAGGGGTGTTAACTTTTTTCCACGACTGTACTTATTCTAGTATACGTTAGATATTTACTTAGACATACTATCCTACTTGTAAGACAAGACACTTAATACATTCAGATGATCAGTACCGTGATATCTAAATTACTCAGTTTATAGGTGTTAAAAGTATTAGCTTGTCACTATAAACGCATGTAAAAAACCTACATGTTTTCATGAACAAAGTGAAAAACTACAGTGGTGTCGTATGGCTGATCTTTTTGCAAGTTTTGAAATATTGATTTTAATCCTTTTATTTGTTTTATTAACTGCATAAAAATGACCAGATTTTAAAAACCTAATAATTTTTTTAAAGAAAAGATTATTATTTCACTATTTAAATCTTGTTTGACATGATTATAATTTTAAAATTAACAAGCAAAAAACATATCTTAATCCTATGAATTACACATTTGTGCTTTGCCATCGTAATAAGATATAATTATTTAAAAAGAAAATATTTTATTAAACAAAAATGGAATATTCTAAAAAACGTTAATTAATTTTAAAAAGTTGTGAAATACAAACCTGTGAACTTAAAAAAAATAATAAGCTTCTTATACGACTCACCCGAGCATAATTATATATTTCTTTATTTTCAGATACTATAATTAAAACTTATTTTACATTAACTAGGCCTATCTAGATTAACGTTTTTGTTTTTCTTCTTCAAATCTGATCAAAATGAAAAAAAAATCAGAAGTGTTCTTTTAATTGTTTTCTTAGAAGTAGCGTTTTCTATTTTAAATTAAACATTTTTGGTTTGAGAAATGCTTATGTATTGTCGTATTGATTTTTATATTAATTCAAAATTCCTTACTTCTTTGTAAAAAATAAGCTAACGATTATTAAATTAATGATAGCATGATATTCTTCTTTAAGCTTCTTAAAAATCTTATTAATTAATCTGAGTACTGCAGATGTAAATAAAGTTAGTTCTAATATTCTAGTTATTTATCGAATAGTAATTTCTTTTCTTGAAACGAAAAAAAAAAAAAAAACCTTTGGAAAGATAAAAAACAATATTTCTACAACTGTGATAATTAATATAGACATACATTAATACATTTTTAGACATCATTATTACTCTTCATAGGGTTATAGGATTACACTTTTTATTACCTAATTACTATTCATTAAATAAATTAATTAATATTTTCTCACCTTTATTGAATCAGTATTTTTTAAACAAATGTGATGCTATAAAGGAAGTCGAGGTAATTATGTGCAGTTGACATGACTCATTATCGTATTAAAAGGTGTTAAATTAATGATTTTTAGATTATCTGCTTGGTAAGTGGGGTAGCGCCAATCTTTCACGTAATTCTTTATTCATAAAAATAATGTCTGTTTTCTTTTACACTGTAAAAAAAAATCTGTAATCCTACAAAACTAGTTTTTGTAAAACTACAGAAATCTGTATGTTTACTAGAATTTTATCTGTAACCGGGTAAAATATTTACCACTCGCATAGTACAAATACATGAAATATCTTAGTCGCACCTGTCAGCCAATGAGAAAGGACTTCAATGATGACGTAATGACTGTTCACACATCCACAGAGGTGTTCAAGGCATCCATCTTGATTATGATTTCAAATTAGGTAAGTAAGTATTTCTTCTTTATGAGTTAAATTTTGTTATATTTCCATTCTCCTCGATTCCTAATAAGTAAAAATGAACTACACAGTAAGACCGTTTGATTTCGAATTATAATGTAACATGATTTTAGCAGGTATTAATGCGTAATCATCCTATTATTTTATTGTTAAATATTTATCATTCAGTCACATGACTATTCTTTGCATCAGTGTTTATTACATGCGTACAATTTCTAATGTTTTATGTAATAAATAAAATTTTATTGCAATATGGTTAGCAGATTAAATATTTTATTTTTAATTAGTGATACAATGAATAGTACTCCCCCTCTTTTACTGATAATGAAGGCCAAATATTCCACTATTCTTCTGCAGAATACTTAAAATGTATACCAAAATTATCTTTCTTAATATTAGAGTCGTGCTGTGTAATCGGTATTTATTATACTAGATTCCGACATCGGGTCGGGTTTACTTTACTTTTTTGGTTCAGATCGGGTCGGTTTGGGTTTTGAATCGTGTATGTCGGGTTCGGGTTGACTGATTTTTCAAAAGAATGTCCAAAATATTTTTTTTTCAGGTTAAAAATCTAGGTATAGGGCAGGCGTGCCAGTAATGGATAAAATTCAAAGTTTTTTGTTTATAAAAAAAATTAAACAATAAAAATTTTACTTTAAAAATTTTCTTCATAAGCCCCCCCCCCCCCACACACACACACCGCTTACATATTTTATAATCTGTATTATTGTTGATCTCTCAATCAAACCAATTATGAAGCAAAAAGTGATCCTTCGAAGTTCCACTGTTTTTCATTTATGTTGGTGAACATGCAAAGAGCTAGTTTAACTTAATAAATTTTATATATTCTTTTACTTTCCTGGAAAATTTCCTGCAAAATTTGTTTTTGTTTTGGTAGTAATAAAAATTTTTGAATATGATCATTCTAGACATTTCATCAATCGCACACTAGATGAAGCAATGGTAGCCCAATCTCCAGTTCACAAAAGTTGCATAAGATTTCAATTGTATAAAGTAAAAGATTATTTCAAGAATCAGAAGTAATTTTGCTTCATATACTTTTTATGCTTTCTGAATATTAATGACTTGTTTATGCATAGATGTAATAGTTTCCCTATTTATGGAACATTATACTGTATATTATCCATAATATAAACTAAGCCTTCAAGCATGGGTCTAAGTATGGATTAAACTAAGCATGGGACAAATTTTGAAACTTGCAATTTCTTTAATTATAAAATTGTTTCTGAAATTATGTTTCTATATTGTTCAAGGACATTAGAAAGTGTTTCATTTTGTATTCTATAAAGTGAAATATTGTTTTTGTGTCAAACAAAGTTCATTTTCTTATTTTTGTAAAAGTTGTCCCATTCCTCCATACTCTCTCCTATGCTTCTAACTCTGAATATTGGGCACTTCTCTATCTATACGCACGTATCATGGGTATGTGTTTTAAAACTATCAGAAATATTATACATGTGTTTGCGTGTATATGAAAAATGAAATGTTGGTAATATTTTTCCTATTCCTAGAGAAGAATAAATGGTTAACTATGCCTTAAATAAAAAGAATTTATCACATTTCTTATATACTTTTTATTTCTTAACCTTTAACTGATGTTACCGGTCTCTCAGACCGCAGATTTTTAATTTTTATAGTTTTGCCATTTTTTATAACTTGCAATTTTCAGTTTAACTACAAACACTACCGAAATTTTGTTCCGTTGTGAACTTCAGTATTATCACCAGACACTTTTGAATAGGTGAATTTTAATTATAACAATCCTGTACAAAAAGTTTAGTACAAAAACACCATCCTATGAGTTAATCGTGCCTTTTATTCATCTTTCGATAAAGCAGTTTCACAGACAACTTCACACTAGTTGACTTAACACTAGTTGTGACAATTTCTGTGTCATCAGTTAAAGGTTAAGTAGTAAATTTAATAATAACTCATTCATATTGAAATATGTATTTATTTTATCTGAAAAATTGTTCTGCTCAAACTTTTTGCGAAAATCTTAGACTTGGAAAAAACCTAAATATAAACATTTGCATTTTAATTTTACGTGAGTTTCTGAGCGATAAAATGCCGAGATTTTACTTTCTCATGCAAAGAGAGATATAGGGTAGGTAGGGGTAAAGATACGAGGGGGAAAAATACGCACCGGCTGATTTCATATGAAGCAACATTTCGGCTATCATGACCAATAGGTGGCAGTTTTGTTTCAAGTGTACTAGTTATTTGTTTAAACCTTTGATAAAAAGTAGCAATTTGTGCTAAGAAAATGAGGTAAGTTTAAATTTTCGAATTTTGATCTAATATTTTTAAAATTTCACTTTATTCTTTAGCTGACAGTATCTGGAATTTTTACAAATCCAAAATTTTAGTGGAGATCGAAAGATTTTTAGCTTCTAAATGCGGTAGTTTGCCTCGATCACATTTGTTTATACTTATGGGTAGCCGGTTAAGCAAAATACTGCAGAATAGGGTAAAAGTACGCATCCTTCTTGGGACAAAGATACGCACATGTTTAAGATACGGGACATTGCCCTATCGTTTTAGCTAGATGCAAAGCTTTCCACAATTTCTAAATTTGTATTATATAAAATATAATAGCTACTTAACTAATATAAGTTAGTAAACTACATTTTCCTTTTTCTAGTTGTTTTTTTTTTTTTTTTTTAATATAGAACGTAGGTATCTGCCTACCTACTTTTAAAAATCAATATTGTTTCATGAATCGCTTTTGTTTTAAACCTTAATCCTTAACTCCTGTTAACGGTCTCACCGACCGCTGCAATATTCAGTTTTCACAGTTTAACTTGTAATTTTCAATTTAAGTAGTTATGTTAGTTTAATTTTGATTCGTTTGGTAAATTAGAAGTATAGCTGAAGGCTTCTGAATGCGGGAAATTTTACTATAATAGTCCTTTGCATAAAGTTTAGCGCAGAAACTGCCTCTTATGAGTCAGTCAACCATTTTATTCAATCAACGATTAAGCGGTCTCGGAGACCGCTTACAGTATTTATGAAACAATTATTGTCACAACAGTTAGAGGTTAACTGCTATTTGCGATCTCGTAGACCGCTGTTTTTTTTCATGGTCTAGTTTAGAACTTTCAGTTTAAATACAATCGAAATTTACAAATTCTTTTACATTACTCATTCATTTTAGTGAAAATGGAGCAAAATCCGGCCGTAATGGGGCAAAAATGCGCACTGTGTATCTTTACCTCATCACTGCGTACTTTTAGCCCAACCAATGGGGCAACGATACGCAGAGCAATGTTTTTTAAAAATTACAATTTCTCACGGAATTATAATTTGACAGAATGTCGTTTGATGGTGGAACGTGCCTAAGGTTTTAATACAACATTTTAAACAGTCGTCACATAAGTATAGATCAATGTGTTCGTTAAAAATCAAAATTAATGATAAGTGCGTAACTTTAGCCCCCACCTATCCTACATCACTTAGGTGTGTCATGCGATTGTGAGCCATGTTGAGGACAACTTGTCACCAAGCGCCATTGAGATCAACCATGATCGTGAATATCGATGGCGCTTTTTAACAAGCTGTCCTCACTTCAAATACTTGTGGGCATGATACCCACATATGTTTGAATATTAAAGTATATACATTTGTCCATTTTCCTACATAAAACATAAATTTTTATTAGAGATGTAATTGTAGATTACATTTCATAAAATCAATAAAACACGATTTCCTTTCCTTTTATTTCGGGTTCGGGTTGAAATAAGCCTGGGTTGAGTTGCAGGTTGCCAAAAATTATTTTGGCTGATTCTGGTCAGGTTGCGGATCGAGGAAATATTTTTGGAGGGTTCGGGTCGAGTTGCGGGTTGATTTAAGTATAATATTCGGTTTTGCGTCTGGTGCAACTTGACCCGTGCAGGACTACTCTGTAGTCGGAAAATTTTCAATGTATCAGGATTCGTACGGTCCTTAAAAGTACTTGCATTTTTCAAAAGGATTTTTTTTTCTTTTTTTTGTGCTTGAAAGTGTTTATTTTCATACATTTTTTAAAAGTCCTTAAAAGTGCTTTACTGTTATATTGTTTCTTAATCGGGGGTGGAAGTCTTCTGCATTTCTTTTCATTTCTGATTTAAAAAATAAAGATAAAACCGCCATTGTGCTAACCTTTCTTCTGAAATTTCACCTCCCCTTTTTACTCCCTTCTCCGCAATACGAAAGTTTAAACTGTTTAAAACTTTTTTTTATCCTTTAACTGATGTTACCGATCTCACAGACCAGTGCTTTTTTCAATTTTCATAGTTTAACTTGCAAATTTCAGTTTATGTACAAACACTACTGAAATTTTGTTTCGTTTGAAACTTTAGTACTAATACCAGAGACTTTTGAATAGATGAATTTTAATTATAACACACATGTGCAAAAAGTTTAGTACAAAAACAACATCCTATAAGTTTATCGCGGCTTTTATTCATCTTTCGTTGGAGCGGTCTCACAGACCGCTTCACGCTAGTTATGTGACAATTTCTTTGACATCAGTTAAAGGTTAAAAAAAAATTGCTCTACTGTATTTGTTACTTTAAGTGAATAAATAATCAGTCCTAAATTTCATTAACTATTCATTCCATCATATCCGTTTGATTAAAATTTTATCTGAATTTCACCTTCAAAATTTCGTTTCCCCGTTTTTTTCACCTCTCACAGTAATAATACTTAAAGTTTCAAAACTCTTTAAAACTGCTTAAATAAAAAAAAAAGAAAATCTGTTCTGTGTCATTTTATTGTCACAATAAATAATCAAGATTTTTCTTCCTACTCGAAATTGGCATCCCCCCCACCCCCTAAAATAAAACTTGGAGCACATAGAATTTTAAAGTCTTTAAAACTCTTCATAGACCAGTGGTAGGGGAGGCAAAAAGGGCCGCATTTGGAATTAATTAGGGGAAAGCTGGAAATTGTTTTAATCCCTTTATTTTAAGTCTAGAATGAATGTACTAAGTTTTCTCCCTCTTACTAGGTGAGTGGTTGAAGATATGTAGAGATTTATAGTCAAAAATCACATTTTTTATTAATTACCATAGCAATATCTAAAAAAACTAACTCTATCAAAAACATTGTCAATACAGATGTTGTAGAGGTTAAAATTCTGATTGAAATGTGTACTTAAAATTTTTGTTGAATTTTTACAATTATAATGCAAAGTTTTGCCTAATTCGTAAATCAAGTGATTGAAGCCAGAACAGACGAGGTTCAGTTAACCCTGTTTCTAATTTATATATATTTTTTAATTTATTGAGGTATTATTTGAAGATTTTGTAATTATTTTAGACTTTATTTTGGATATTTTCAGAGTTATGGCTTAAACTCTTGATTACGGATTATAGACCAGTGGTAGGAAATGAAAAAAAAGGCCGAATTCGGAATTAAATACAGGAAAGCTAGAAATTGTTTTAATCCCTTCGACGTAGGTCAGAAATAAACGTACTAAGTTTTCCCGCCTTACTAGGTGCGGCTTTGCCGCTACGAACAAATAGATAACTTAAAAAGTGCATTATTTCATGATTTTTTAGCATATTTCAAAAAGGATTTGTAAATGATGGGAAATATTGTTTATGATCTCTGATATTGTATTTGAATTATGCGTCGCATTTAATTTGACATATATAGTGAATAACAGTGCGTATGCATCACATTTAAGGAGGTCGAAAATAGTGGGGAGGAGCGAGGGAACAAATGAGTGTGCAGGATTCTTGTCGCTAGAGGAATTATAGGTTAACCAATAGCACGATTTTAAGCTTCGATATTTTAAGAAAAGGACTAAGATGGTTTTAATAAAAATTATTTTCGATTAGTATACGAGCATCTTAAGTTCATAAAATTTTAAAACCTTCGTTATATTGAAAAAAAGTATTATAAGCTTTACTTTTTTTTTTTTTTTTTTTTTTTTTTTTTTTTTTTTTTTTTTAAACTAAGGTTTAAGGTTGACGATATCAGTTGAGAAATGGCATGTAAAACGGCTGTCAATTATGTGCCTCTTTCTCGATAACTACTAAATTATAATCCTCAAAATATACAAAATAAAGCATTAACATAATTACAGAAACATCACGAGGGCCTCAACAACTTAAAGAAAATACATGTATGTAATAAACGGAGGCAGGGCGGATTGATAACTCTCTCTCTTGATTAGTGGTTAAGGCAAAATTTAGAAATAGAATTGCGACCTTAATGTTCAGCAAAAATATTAATATAGGTACTCATTTTATTCAGAATTTCAAATTCTACGACATTTGTATTGACAATGTTTTTGAAAGAATTAATTGTTCTGAGATATTGTTAAGATAATTTAAAAAGTGTTTTTCGACTATAAATATGTACATATTTTCTAATGTTCACCTAGTACGTGGGATAAAACTTAGTACTTTCATTTTAGACCTAAACGGAAGGGATTAAAACAATTTCTAGTTTCCCACCCACATAATTGTGAGTTACATCCCCCCGATCACGGGTCTTTGAAATAGAATTGTAACAATGTTCAACAAAAATATTAAGTGTAGTTCTCGTTTTACTCGGAATTTTAAGCTGACGACGAGCTGAACACGGAAATTGCAAAACCTAAATTTCATTCCAGATTTCAAAGTGCTGCCATTTGCAAAATGACGTCAGCGTTACGCACAGATATATATTTGTTTTTTATAATATATATATATAGATTTTATTTTCATACCAAAATCTTGGTGGGTTTTTTCTTTTCAAACTAATTTTTTTCACCCTTAAATCCATTTATATCTTAACCAAATCAATACTCTATCATTTCAAAGCTACTGTATAACATTAAGTGTGTATTTTTCAATAATATATACGTAATGTGAGTCGTACAGTAAAATGCGCAGAAAAACAGAAAAGTGACTTCGGACAGTGAATTTTTTTTTAAAGATTAATTTTGTATTTTTTTAAATGTATTGCAGTATTTCAAAGAGAATTGAAAGTATATGGTTTTTGGTATTGTTATTATTATTTGGTATTAATATTCTGCATAATTTGATTTTTTGAGTCTTATGTGTAATTTTGAAATATGCCTGGAAAGGGAAGTGGGGGAGGGACAAGGTTCTTCCAATATTTTAAATTCTTAAAGTTTGTCGTTATCATCCAGTCTCTTTGAAATTTTTAGATGTTAAAAACATAATGTTTTCGTAGCCCGAGTGAAAAAATATTAATATTTAGTGGGAAAAAGGCTGGTAAGATTTTTCCACGATGTAACTCTGGTTATTGCTAATTTTGTCGAAGTTTTTGCGGATTTTATTTAGTAAAAAATACTTATATTTGTCCGAATGTTTCGAAATTTTCGTAGGTAAATGTAAATCTGGCCTGTTGAGTTGCTCTAAAAAGATTATGTTAAAATACGGACGTTTAGTTAGTTTTATGGTAGAAAAAATAGTCTTTGTGAGGCGCGAAGTGACCTATGCTCACCAATGTATTTGAAAGAGTTAAAACTCATGTTTTCAAAAATCAATTGCATCAGTTAGAAGATTTTAACTTTTAGAGCATATATATATATATATATATTTGCCGATACTTCTAAAATATCATCCTGGAATAAATTGATACAAGTTTTCGGAAAAACTTTTTTTTTTCAAAAGTTTAACTGCTAGATGGGGAGAATATCGTAAATTTAATATCGGAATATATCAACGTGTTAATATTGGTGATATATCGCGATAACTACCGTAAAGTGTATGCGAATAGAAAAATTGATTATTTTAAAAGATAAATTGCATGCTACCAAGAAATTTAGTAGAAACAGATGTAGAAAGGAGCTAATAAATGTTTCATGCTATTTTCTTCTACAGCATCCTTTAAATACATATAGGGAAGGTGGGGCAAAATCGGGTACCATAAAAGTTTGTTAGACTCAAATGCTGTGAAATGGGAAAACAAACTTTGAACACTGTTTTATTATAGCCAAGGATTCGTTTTACATTAAAAACATTCTTTTCAAACAATATATATATATATAATTGTTTATATAAAAAAAATAGCTTTTTTCAAACGTATGCAAAAAATCTGGTTTTTACCTCTCAGGTTGGGTAAAACTGGGTATCCATTTAAAACTACTGGAAAACTCATTTTGGTCAAAAAGGTCTTGCTTAATATAGTAAAAAATACATTTTTATTATTTTTAACAAAACGGAATTGCACATGTGTTCTTCCATGTGTAAAAAAAAAACATAATTCGTTAGCAAATTTTCTACGTTGTATAGGCCTGCTTACTTTACACTGTACGTTTTAGAGTTCTTTTAGCTTAAAAAATCACAGATGAATTTGTCATCATATTCTGCATTACTACATGCTTCGTGTGCCTATCCGTGGCATTTCAAACATCGTATTTGGATTTAGAATTAGAGTAATGTTCATAGCAAAACATACAGGTTTCAGTATCCTCTTCTTCTGAAGATGTGTCCGCAATCTTTTTTGGTTTCTTTTTTTTTCTTTTAAAAAAACTTCTTTTTTCGTCTTGCAGTTTATTTGGCTTATTTCTCCTTAATATCTGTTTCGATCTGTAATTTATAGGGAGAAGAAATCAAAATAAGTTTTTCCCTTTCTTTTCTCAATTCTAAAGCCTTCCTTAGAAGGGGGATAATAACATTTTAGGCGAAATTGAAAATACAGATTGCTGGTCTACATAGTCTGAAGATGTCGAATGGATAATTTTACTAATGCATTCTGTAGATGCAACATTTTGAATGAGTGATGACGTCTGTGATTGTGATGTTAACTGCTGCATCTGGAAGCACCTCGACGTGAAAGACGCTGGATGTTGTCAACTCGTTTATGTTCGGAAGGTTGAGCTCCATTATCCTGTGATGTTTCAGAAATATTTATTTCTGCAGCTATGCAAACCTGTGGCTGCATAGACCTAGGTGTGTTATCATGACTTTCATGGGTTTCTCTGTCACTTCCGAAGGAGCAAAAAGATGGTCTGGAAAAACATTGTTGTAGTTGAAAATCCCTGTTTCTCGAACTTTCTGATTGCAGTATTTACAATTGCTGCTTTCGAAAATGCAATTTTAAATAATTTTCCAGTTTGGTAAATTGTTACACGTCGCGCAGAGTTGGAAAATAACAACTTCTTCACTTCTTGTTCTTAGTATGAGCTTAGAGATACATGAATGACACATCAAGGGGTTGAAATCGATGCGTTGCGTAAGGAAAGAAGCATATATAAATACATTGCTTTCTCTTACTAGATTAACTGGATTCTTTTATATGAATTGAACACCTATTAAGGATTTAAAGAACGGGCTTTTCAGGGCAAGGATTGGAAAAATCTATACATTTTACATACATTACATCCATACATTACATCAAATAAAATAAAGACCTTTTTCGTAATCCATCCACTCCTATTATATACAGCAAACGAGTCTTGGAAAGTTTCATTCATCAAGAGGTTTTTTTCTTGCCTGTTTAATATTTTATTAAAAAAAATCCTGTTACAGATTATATAGCCTAGTTATATAGGATTGAGATTTTATGGATTATTTGTCATTTTGGGCAGATTATTTTATTTAGAGAAACAAGTCACGAAATATATTTGCATTTTAAGTGGACCTATAACGCAAGATATTACACCTCAGATTAGAAAGTTATTTATTAAAATGTAATAAGCATAATATAAAATTATGCCTTAATTAGTACCATTATTAATTTCATTAATAATTGCAAATTATTTAATTTCATAAATGTAAGTTAAAAATTAGACCCACTTTTTAATATAAAACAAAATCAAAATTAAAGTTTTTTCATTATAACTAGATAGATTTAGAATTATATTATAACTTAACACCATTAAGAATGCAATTTAAAATTCCATGCTAATTTATTAAGTATACTAAAAAAAAAACATTCTATGAGTGTCGGACAAAATCGGGTATACCCAGTTTTGACCCACTCTTAAGTACCCGGTTTTACCCCAACATGACAAAGTTTAAAACATGGCGTCACTACTCTTAATCCTATAAGCAAAAGATCAGTAAAAATTTTAAAATATTATCAGGAAAGGAAAGAATTAAATATAGTACTCAGGAATATTTAATATGCTGAAAAGTGGTTATACGCGTAAAATCTAGAATCAAATAAAACAATTTTTTAAGAGTAATTGAAACTAATCCCTTCACACTAAAAAAAACCGCACACAGTAACGTTTCAATCAGCTATAAATGCCATAATGTTGACCGACAAGTAATTTCTCGTGTTGGCTGATAGACAGAAGTACAACTGAAGGAGGGATCTGCGCTACCCGGTTTAACCCACCTACCCTATTTTTTACAACTCGCCCATATATATATATACACACATACAAAATAAAAATATTTTTTTAAACAAGAACGTAAAATATTCAACCTTCAACGGCAAATTATTATTTTCCAACACATTCAGAATTATGTAAAAAAAAAAAAAAATCAACGTTTAATAAAGTTAAATATGAGAGCTAAGTAAGCAAATTACAAAACACGTAACACATTTGAAAATTAAAGTTCAGCAATTATCAGTCATCGGAAAAATATCCGAATTCCTTTGTGCGACGCTATATATGATCTATAGATTTGAATATATACTAAATAGTATGCTAAACATTAGTTCATTTAAGAAACGCATTTTCACAGTTGAAAATTTCCCTTCAACATATTTCGTCAATAAACGGAAATGTATACAGCTTTTTTGCAGCCCTGTATATGATTTACAGATTTTATACATACGAAGTAACTAAATTAGTTAAATTAAAAAAAAAAAAAAAAAAACACCCCTCGTACCACAACAGATAACGAACTTCCAGCAATTATTGTTTATTTATATAGTACTATAAGCGAATCCTTTTGTTTCCCCCCATAAATAAACGATAAATGCTATGCTCATCATGTTCTATAGTAAGCATCTTTTTGTACATTTCAGTGATGTGTATCAATTTCTATATGTTTGAAATAGTGTAATATCATTCCAATATACTACAAATGATATTTCCCTACAGACCATTGAAATAGACCATAAAAAATCATTTGATTAAAATCACAAATTTTCTAAAATAATCAGTTGATTAAAATCATGATTTAATCGTTGATTAAAATCGTTAACACCCTATTGCAGCTAAATGGCAAGCATTAGTTTTTGTTAATCACGATTGATTGACGAATTTTTTCCCTCAACCAACTTACGCTTTTTGCAATATTTTTCCACATTTGATTTAAGAATTTCACAATATTTTCCTTCTGCCTAACAAATGGAGAATTTTGCAGCTTTTTCTTACAAACTTTCTTTGCATTTATCCAAAATTTTCAGTCTAATAAAATATAAAATTATAACTAAAAATTAAATAAACAGCACATAAAGAAAAGCTATAAAATTATTAATTTAGATATTTTAATTCCAATATTTCAATTGACTAATGTTTAATGCAGTTTTATTTTTTAAAATAAATAAAATTGTGCGATTTGTGTTTCGTTGCTGTTTTCTCTGAGACAGGAAAATTCAAGTTTACCTGTGACCCTGAGAGAGAGAGAGAGAGAGAGGGGGGGGGGGGGGGGGAGTTCCTGCTGACCACTAAAATTTTCAAATTAGTGGTTCAAATGAATTTTTGGTGTTCTTGGACCAGCGGACCACCAATTATTTCGAACACAGATTGATTTTTTAAATGATGAAGATTTCCTTGTAAAAGAGATTTGAATTGATATACTGTTTAATTTTTCGATTAAACTCTGTGTGAAATTTGATTATTGTTATGTCTGCACAAGAAATATTTTATGTCTTAAAATATTTACTCTTTCATTTAAAACAGGTGGAGAAATTAACCTGATGCTTGGATCTATTCCATTTTACCTGACTTGAAATCCTGATTCAGAACATACTAAGCTTCAAGAATTCTTTATATTTGATGACCTGAATGGTCAGAGAGGGTGTAGCACCCTCCTAAAACTGTCTGAGAGAAACTCTATGTAAAATGATATTATATTACAGTAAATATTAGTCTGACATACTATACATATTATTTAATGGTTATATAATTTGTATTTTCAATAAATGGAGCGGCATACCGCAAACCGACTTAAATGTGTTGCTATTTAATAGTGTCTGTAACCATTTCTTTTTCAGCTATTGCAAGGCTGCTGGTGGTGAATATTTTTCTTTTTTACGAGTATTGTTAAAAAATAAATCGTCGTCATAGATTATCATTTAGGAATACTGAAAAAATACTTATATGTAAGAATAATTAGTCGCTTGGTGGCGACACTGCTCTTATTAAATTAACCCTTCAAAGTAAGTATACAATATACTATAGAAATACATTGTGTATTTAAAAAAAGCTTTAAAGTTTAAAGTAATACTTTTGTATTAGCTGATATTAGAGGTTAAATAGATTCTGCTACTTATAGCTGCCTTTTTAATGCTGATTATTTCAGTGTTTACGCATATACTTTGATTATGTATTCATTATGTTTGTGCTTTATTTATTCAAAAGTGTTATATTCATTATTGAATGTTAAACAGAAACAAATACTAAACTTTTTTTGTTGTTTTATATTCAAATCAATTAATTTTGCATAATTGAGCTGTGTTGCAATATAAAATTTAAAAATATTTCTATTTTTTGTTTTGTGAAAAGAAGGTAAAAATTTGAAAACTGTATAACATGAAAATTTCAGCATCTATAGATTCACAAAAATTAAAGAAAAAAAAAACATCATGAAAATAGCAGCTAAGTGCATTATGCAAAAAAACTTTTCAAACTCGCGCAAAAATTAATATTGGTTGAAGAAATTTATTCAGACATTGTTTAAATTAAAACAATAATAAAAACAGGGTATGTATTTAAATCTAAAGAAAATTATTTTTTTTTATATTTTCTTTGTGAATAAGCAAACACTAAATGGACTATAAGTGTAACTGAGTGCGAAGAAATATTCCAAAATGTAAAAGGACAGAATGGTAATATTTGTGGGGGGAAAATGCAATTACTTTGTGAAATTAGATCAAATTGGTTTACATTTGTTTTTTAAATATATTTCAAAGACAATAGAATCAATAATTAAAACTTAAATAATTTTCGGTTTAATGAAAACAAAACAAAAAAAAATAAGCTTTCCTACTGCAAGATAATCTCGCATAATCTGAAATTTTATTTATTTTTACACCATAAAATGATAAATTGAAAACCAAAGTGAGGGGGGGGGGGAAGAAAGCTACAATCCGGTGTAACCATTCCCCATAAAGATGAGAGAAAATCCTAAATCGTGATTCAAACTTTTAGCAAAAAATTAGAATAGAGAAAACCTTGAATTATGATTTAACCTTTTACCAAAAAATTGGATTTAAAAACAATCCTGATTCGTGGTCCAACCTTTTACCTGAAAATTTGATTTAAAAAAAACTAAATTATGGTTCAAACTGTTACCAGAAAATTGGATAAAAAAAAAAAAACCCTGATTTATAGTTAAACCTTTTATCAGAAAATTGGATTAAAAAAAATCCTGATTTATGGTTCAACCTTTCACCAGAAAATTGGATTTATAAAAAACCTCAATCATTGTTTAACATTTCACTGATATAATGGTATTTGAGAAAGCACCAATAAACTGGTAAAACTTATCGCCAATATCTTTCTTGCAGCTAAATTTCAGCGAATTTTCACCATTTTCTTGGTGAAACATCACATTTTATTTTTAACAGTGTATCGATAACATTTTTAAAAAAATTTAGGCATACTTTATAAACTCAGTAATGATACTTTACTTTCATTATTGTTTCTATTCGCTTTTTTAATTTAACTAAAAACCGTAAGATCTGCTTCTGCTTATCTGCTTATTTACTGCTGTTGTTATAATGCTCATTTAATATGGAAAGGATTTTGTACCTATTTGAATATCTACAGTGAAGCTTCAGTCAGTTTTTTAAAGCATAACATACCACAGCAATTGCCAGCAATTGAAACATTTGTATTACTGAAAAACACGTCAGGCCATATTACTTATTTTGATCGAAGGATTTTGACTTTACTGCAATATCTCTTGCACGGTTACAAAAAACTTTCTGACGAGAATTGGTAATTTTTCTGACGGTACTTTAATAAAGTTACCAAAAATTTTTTGCTAAAGTATATGTAAAGTTTTGGATGCAATATTAAAAAAAATCATAGTAAATGTACTATGAAATCCTTCGCAAATTTACGAAAAAAATTCTTAGTCAATGTACTAAAAATTCCTTTGTAAGTGTACTAAAAAATCATTAGAAAATTCACAAAGTATTCTTTAAGAAACTACCTAAAAAAATCGATAGTACCTTGACTAAATAATCCTAAGTAAATTTACGAAAAATTCTTTAGTAAACTCCCTAAAAAATCGTTAGTAAGTTTACTGAACAATATTTAGTAAACTTACAAGGAATTCTTTGGGAAACTCTCTAAGAAATCCTTAGTACGTTTACTAAACTATCTTTGGAAAAATTACCACAAATTCTTTAGTAAAGTCCCTAAAAAATCGCTATTAAGTTTACTAAGAAATATTTAGTAAATTTACAAAAACTAATTAGAGAAACTCCCTTGAAAAACCGTTAGTAAATTTACAGTACAATATTTAGTAAATTTACGAAAAAAATTTTAGAAAACACCCTAAATATGGATAGTACGTTTACAACATATTCACTGATAAATTTACTAAAACTTATATAGTAAACTTCCTAAACAAGCATTAGTAACTTCACTAAGCAATATTTAGTAAATTTACAAGAGTTTTTTTGGGAAACGCCCTAAAAAATCACTAGTACGTTTACTAAGCAATATTTAGTAACAGTTACTGAAGAAACTTTTGTAATTTTACATGATTATCTTTCGTTGTGGTTACATAAAAAGTTCTAGGAATCCCAGTTTCCAACAAAATTCTTAGTAACCTTACAAATTTTTTTTTACAGTGTAGACAATAATAAAAAAAGAGAAATACGTAACGTTACCCGATGACTATAGTTAACGTTTTGCCCTCCAAATGTTATTGCTTAAGAGAACATGACACATACTTGTCAAGTCTACGTATTTTTAATACCACAATTTCTGAATACAAATGTTTGATTCATTTAATGAAAGAAGTGAACGACAAAATAAAACGAAGATTACTATTTGGAAATAGTTGTAATCGATATACCTGTTTCTGATATAAAAACCTATATGGAGTTACAGTGGACATAGGTTAATGCTATGCAACACAATTGGAATTCGCAAAGTTCTGAGAAAGGTCTTCTTTTTAGAACAAAATTATGGAAATCTTTAACGCCTTCACGTTATTTTAAAGACTTTTTAGAATATCTTTAGAACACCTAGAAATCAGACATTTTAAAGTTTTACCCATAATACAAAAGAAACACGTTCATTAAATGCACCATAAAATAAAATAACATTGATAATTTTAGGTATATTTTGTATGAAATACTACCTATTGCGATCGCTCCTATGTTGGATTTGCTGAAAATATTTTGCAGATCTTTACAGATCATGACCCCTAGAAATAGAAACCACCCTCAGTAAAAAACTCCAACTATCTATCTATACACTGGTGGACAAAACTTAAGGAACACTGTTATTTTCAACGATTACAGTTAGAAATAGATCCACAGCAGCACATGTAAACTTGCATGAATGCGGGATATACTCTGTTTTGTGAAACTTATGCAAATTTTACACTTCCGCTTTTGTCGATCACGTGACAGCAGACATAAGAGATTTTGGCGATCGGCGTGTGCGATGAGTTGTCATTAGATAGAAAAACTGAAGAAGATGGAGTGAAGCTTGAACATTAAAATTTTGAACATGCCTTTGAGGCATCATTTAGATGATATTACTCGTGGTAGAATAATCGGAATGTTGGAATAAGGACGCAAAATGAGAGATGTTGCCCATAAATGTAACATCGCGCACAGTATTGTTTCTAGGCTATCGGCGGCATTACAAAAGAGTGGAATATGTACTGGACACACGGGAGGAGGTCCTCCTAGCAGTATGACTCCCCAAGAAGATTGCTATACTGTTATTTTGGCAAAAAAGAACCGACGCAGCACAGCTGGTCAATTAGAAAATAAACTATGTGCTACCTAAAATAACGCGGAAAACTGCTGCAAGACGTTCGAAAAAGGGTGGACTATACGTCCGAAGACCTGTTGGGTGTTTCACACTTTCGAGACGCCAACTTAGCGTTCGTTTACAGTGATGCCGTATGCATCGCAATTAGACTGATGACGACTGGTCTACCGTGCTTCTCAGATGAGAGTAGATTCAGTCTATAGTCTGATTGTAGACGTAAACTGATATGACGTGAGGTCGGTAGTGCTTACTGTCGCGAAACTATTCTAGAAAGAGATCTATATGCGGCTGCAAGTATCATGGTGTGGGTAGGCATCATGTTCAATGGCCGCACGGATCTCTATGTACTTGACCAGGGTCCATGACCGGTAGGCGGTACATGAAGAAGTCCTGCTTCCACATGTTCGAGTTATCGGAGGTGCTGTCGGCGAAAAGTTTCGTTTTATGAACGATAACGCAACTTGTCATCGCACACAGTCTGTACAAGGTTGTCTTGAAACCGAAGATATTCATCGCATTGACTGGCCAGCACGTTCCCTAACCTTAATACCATTGAAAATATATGGGATGCCTTGGGAAGACGTATTGCTGCTCGATAATTTACTCCCACAAACAAGGAAACCCTCATCGGTGCAGTGAACGAGGAATGGGGCAACTTGTCTCAACAGCTAGTGAATCATGTTCTTCTGAGTGTGCCACGCCGTGTTGAAAGTTGTCACGCATTGCACGGTGGATTATTGATATGGCACTGACAATTGTTAATTGTGAGTATTTTGCTTTTTTTGTACAGCCATGTTTTCGGACAATATTCACGCTTCAGAAAAAGAACATCTGGTAATACCCTGTATACATCCTTTCAATAACATTTTTATATTAAATCCTGTATAACATTCTATTAATACTATTTTGTTTGATTATTGACTAAGAATCTCAAGTATATTCTCATTTACGTGTAGATTTTTTCTTGGTCCTTAAGTTTTATCCACCAGTGTATATATCACTTTTTTATGGACACGATAACATCCGTAATTCTGCACAAATCTGTTCCAAGCTGATACATAAAATCAAGGGGCATAAAATCTCGTCAAGTTCGTTAATGGGCAAAGTCGGACCAAGGGGATGGAAATAGAGAGTTTTGTGAAAACCGAAAAAACTCCATAACTTCTTAATTTTTGTACACAATAAATTAGTTTAATATTTTTATTACTTTTAAAAATAGGGCAGAAAATTTATGTATCACAGATTTTTGATAAATTAAAAATGGGCTCAAGGGGCGCAAAAACAGGGTTTTAGGAAGAAAAAAATTCATAACTTCGTCAATTCTCTAGATATCAAATCCAATTAAATTTATTATAAATGTTCTTAATATTACCTAAAACATTTATATTGACAAGTTTTTCATAGGACAAATTATTTCAGCAAAAAGAAATTAAAAATACAGAGCAGTTGAAGAAAAAACTCATCGTATTACGGTTGTATTCAAATCGAAACTTCGTGTTTCTGGCTCATTTTTAAATTCATTTTTGCTCTCAAACGCATCCAACTGGTAGGTTTTCTTATTCAGGAACTCTATAATGTACCGTAATGGTCGAGTTTTTGATAGAGGAAGAATTTATTTCAACAAATGATGTCAAAGAGGGCATTTTGAACCGAATTTTCCGAAGCGATTTTGTTGGAAAGGAAATATATGGTCCTACAGAGAAAATAATTGTTTATGAATCAAGTTTTAATTAATTGAACGAAAAAAAAAAAAGGTAGCTTATAAATCTCATCAAAAATCACATCAGCAAGTTTCATATTTCTTCTTTTAAAAATTAATCTGAAAACATGCCAGAAAATTTCGAGTTGTTGAGCATGGAAAAGTATTTTTTTTAATACCGCCTTAACATAATTCTGATAAAACCAGCTCTTATATAAAAATGAAATGGAAAACTCGTCAAAAGCGGCCAAATAAAATTGTTAAAGTGGGTTTATCTCTAATCATGATTTAGTTTTTATTGTTGAAATTAGTACTTAAATTCGAAATCTACCTGAGCCTGTAGGCCGAGCCTGGAGGGATTTTTCATTAAGCGTAAAAGGACGTCCTGTCGTCACAAAAGCATAAAAAACTTCTTTCTGATTTCGCAGCGGTATGATGTACTATAGGTTATAGGTAATAAGCAATTGCAGCACTGAGCAGGGAAAAGTTAACTATATCTGCATATAAAGGACAGAAACATTGTTCATCATCCAGCAGCAGACGGAAAATTAGATTATAACGGCTGCCAGCGAAATAAAGAGCGAATAGAATTTTGGGATATACATTCGTACTCAAAAGAATAAAGAATAAAGAATGAAGTCTCGTTCCAACGTTCCGAAATTTAACCTTATTTAGGAAACTATTACACCAAACAACGTTAAAGAATTAAATGAAAATATGATACATTTAGTTATAACGCGGTTTACGCCCTCGTTTTATTGTTACTTGTTTCCTAGAATTCCTGTCTTGCTTTGGATCAACATCTAATTAACGAAATTTAAAAATTTACCCAAATCTTCATGTAAACAATTTTATAACGCTCACTTGTATTTTCATGTTCACTTTCAGAACTCTGAGAAAAATAATCTATTTTCGAATAATGTAGTGAGCGATTCTCCCAAAAGTGAACCAGACCCTTAAAAAAATAAACTTTAAATTTTTTCTTTTTTATTTATGGCTAATTAAAGTACATAGTATGAAATGTTTAATTAAATTTTTTTACATGGTTTGTTTCTACAAGTTTATGAAGATCAAAATTGATGTTTACAATATTGAAAAACACATTCATTCATACACCTGTAATTCGTTAATCTCTATAAACAAGTATACTACACTTTTATTCTATTTTTGGCTTTTCAAAGTAGCTGCAGGTATATTTATATTTAATTTAATAAAAAATTACTTTCATTTTAACTTTTATCAAATTTTAGTTTGTGATTTAAATACCTGAGAGGGACTTTATCGCATTAAAACTGCTGTAAGTTTCAATAGTAGTAGTAATATTTAGTTTAGATGAAAAACATTTCTAATTTACTATATACTTTGAAAAAGCAAAAAATATATACATAGTTAAGTTAAAATCATGTTAATAATTTTGCAAATTATAAGCATTTTAAGTGTCTCCCGTGCATCACACACCCTTGCCCTGTGCATCGTTTATATTAAAATAAATGTTTTAAAAAAAGCTTAATTTAGAAATTTAAAAGTTTGACATATTTTAATGCTAAATAATTAAATTTTTTTTTGGAAAATACAAAAATGATGGCATCAATAAAAAAAAGAAACCATGCATCATCACGTTCTTTAAAATAAATCAGCAAAATTGTAATAGAGAGATAGTCCATTATTTGGCATACATTTCATGCCGTGTAATTTAGAAATGTTCAAAATAGGCGCAGCATTAAACCATACATCATTATTTCGTGGAATATTTCTCTCTTCAACTAAAAAAACGTTTGTTGCGGGTATTAAAATCTTTACAAGGTTGTAAAAATCAGACGAAGAGTATACAATTTGAGAAAGTGGCTTGATTAACTTTTTGACAACAAGTGATTTTGCTCTTCCATCTATTCCATTTACGTCACCTTTCCCATGTGATGTGGCAAAGTATTTCCAGCTAAAAGTTTTCTGGTATTTCTGGCTAAGTTCTTGTAAAAAAAATTGCTATAAATTTATTCTTGAATTCCGATGATGGGCATCCTGTCCAAATCACTTCTTTCAAAAAAAAAAAAAAAATTATAAGTAAAAAGGGGTTCCAAATAAGTAACTCAGTAACAGAGTAAAGTAACTCAATAAAAGTGCTGATGGTATTATTTTTCTTCTCTTTTTCATCAGAATAAATTAAAAATGTTCAACAAAACATCCTGAGAGAACATAGCTGCTATGAATACATTCACACTACTTCTAGACAAAGAACATTTTGAACTTCATTTTGATATTTACAGTTATAATTCATAGCAGATTCTAGCTGAAGAACTCTTACATTGGGGTCTCTTTTATCATTCTGAAATTCTTTATTTTGAATTCCTTTAATATTTAAGTGGGAAGTGACTAAATAAAAGGTTCCTTTTAAGCTTGATAAAACTTTGCTAATGCAGAATCTTTTCACATTACATCTTAACTTGTCTCCTTTGTTTGTTTTTTTTATTGTTTCCTTATGACAATATTTTCATCTTTTCTAGATGAGAACAGTCACTACAAACGCCCTGCCAACACTGAGAATTCCTAGTATTATTACACAATGCTTCATCCCAAAATATTTCAGAGTCATACGTTATCTTATGACATTTTAACTTTATAAAGAACGTCTCACAAATCATACATTTGCACAGATCGATAGGTTGCAAAATACAAATAATTTAACACATTTAGAAAAGTTACTTTAAAAAAAAATTAAAATTAAGAGTACACTGGTGCCATCTACTGGCAGTTATTTTAAACAATTAATATCTGCATCATGTAGAACACATGATTAGTATCTTACCTAACATGTATTCTCATAATTTAAATTTCTAAATACGTTGAGAAATGCCATAAATCTCAGGAGATTTGCAAACAAGTTAGACTTGTCCCGTGCATCACATCATAAAATCTAAATAATCTATTAATTTTTAAGATTAGCTTAATATTGTACCAAATCAATCTACTAAATGTTCTTTCATTACAAAAAATAGTATAATCAATAATCCATGAAACATCACAGAAATTAACATTAATAATATATGATAAGGCATTTTGATTTTTTGTGAATCCCGTGCATCGCGCATACATTTTAATTTCTTGTTTACTCAATTTGTAAATGTGGGGAAAATCCTGTATATCTTTCTGAAGCACAAGTTAAGGTCTTATACCTCATAATTATCGAAGTATTTAATGACTGTAATTTCTGGAAAATTTTATGGTTTAAATACATGAAAATGTCCCGTGCGTAAGAATCACAGACGTAAGAATCACCCTAACCCTGAAAGTAATGCACTGCAGAATTGTATTCCAGCTTGTTACACTTGATAACCTAATTTTTACAAAATTTGAGTTCACTTATACAAACACAATTGCACAATTCACTCACATAAACAAAAACAAATCAGGATTATAATACACTATGATTTCGGAATTTGAATAATTAAATAAAATAAATTTGAAGATCCTGCTTACAAATAGTTGCAGTTAGACAAACATTCTTTTCGACATACGCAAAAGAATCTTAGAATAAAACTATTGTCTAAAAGTTAACTGTCATCATTGTTGTGATTAAACAATTATGTAAAACATTGGCGCTACCACACTTACCAAGCAGATAATCAAAATATCATTAATTTGATAGTTTGAATACGAAAATGAGTCATGTCAACGGCACATAATTATCTCATCCCGATTTTTACAAAAAAATCTATACTATTTTTGCGACAGTGGTTTATATAGTATTCGCCAAATGGAAACTTAACCATATGTACCGCTTGAAGTTATATGTTCACTCACACAGAAAAATCATAATTACTATACACTAGGGGTGCACAACCTTTTTAAGAGAAGGGCCACTTACAAAAATGTTTGGGTTGTCGCGGGCCACATCAGTAACACAGAGAAAATTCTATCGGGGACAAACGGAAATAAATAATTGTATGAAGGAATGCAGGGCTTCTTCGTATCTGTATGAATAACCATTCAACACTTTATGAAGACTAACGGTTCCTTCTTGACAAATGGTAACTTGAAGAAAAAAAATAAGACAAAATTTCTAAATAATTGAACGTTATTGAAAATTATAAAAAAAAAAAAATTAGAAGAATAACTTTATTTAAAATAAAAGGAAACTTATTTTTGAAATAACAAGGCATGATGGACTAATTATGCTATTTTTTCTCTGGACTATTAACAAAACTCGTTTTGTTTTTATTTTGTCAATCAAGTGCGACTGATTAACGAAAATTGCAAATTTTTATCAACGACCGATTGACAGATATTGCGGTAATTTTCCATTGCCGATTGGAAAATTTTGCAATCTTTTCAAACAACCAATTTGCGATACCTGCGATAAATTGACTCAATTCGCGATTTTTTTTCAGCGATAAATTTTCAAATTTCACGATTTTTTTTCCACAACGGAACAACGAAAATTGCGATTTTTTTCCACCCCCGATCGAATTATTTCGCGACTTTTTTGTTCTGCGATCGATCTTCGAAATTTGCAAGTTTTTTCCATGAACAATTGAAAAAATTCGCGATTTTTTTTCATGAGTGATTGGTGAATTTTGCGATATTTTACGTGACAGATTGACAATATTTGCAATTTTTTTTCCAATGACCACTCGACGAAACTTGATTTTTTCCCTGATATACATTGATGTAATTTGCGATTTTTTTGCGCAATAAATTGACGAAAGCCCTGATTTCTTTTACGCGCACAATCGATGAAATTTGCGGTTTTTTTCCTGCGACCAATGGATTTCTATTTCATGATATTTTTTGGGACCGACACATAAATTTTCTAATTTTTTTCGTGAGCCATTCACGAAATCCGCGAATTTTGGAGAAAATTCACGCTTTTTTTTCACGAGCGATTGACAAATTTCGCAATATTTTTGAGACCAATTGAGAAAATTTGTAATTTTTTTCTATCAATATCAAAATTCGTGATTTTTTTCCGCGACAGATTGACAAAATCGCGATCCCCCCCCCCCCCAGTCGATCAACGAAATTTGCAATTTTTGTTCCTCATCGACAAAATTCGCGATTCTAGTGTGCCTGATTAACAAAATTCGTGATTGTTAACTGACTCTGATGAAATTTGTAATTTTTTCCGCGGCGAATTGACAAAATTTGCGAATTTTTCCCTCAATAAGCTGACAAAACTCGCGATTTTTCCGTAGCCGATGAAGAAAGTTTGTAATTTTTCCACAGCTCCTCGACAAAATTTGCTATTTTTCCGCGTCCAATCATCGACATTCGCGATTCCTAACTGAATCTGAAGAAATTTGTAATTTTTACGAGACAAATTGATGAAATTCGACATTTTTTCTCGCGATAAACTGACGAAACTCACGATTTTTCCTCAGCCAGTCAACAAAATTTGCAATTTTTCCTTACTTCATCGAAAAATTCGTGATTTTTTTTGTGCCCTATTAAAGAAATTTGAGACTTTTCCGCGCCGAGTCGACAAAATTTGCGATTTTTCCTCTCGCGATCAATAAAATTCGAAAATTTTCCCGCCCGATAAAAGAAATTTGCTATTCTTAATTGACCCTGACGAAATTTTTATTTTTTCCAGAGGCAAATTGACAAAATTCCGATTTTTTTTTTCTCACGATCAACTAATAAAACTCGCGATTTTTCAGAAACCGATCAAGGATTACATAATCGACAAAATTCACGATTTTTAACTGACTCTGGCGAAATTTGCAATTTTTTCAGCAACAAATTGTCGAAATTGGCGATTTTTTCTCGCTATAAACTGACAAAACTCGAGATTTTTCCTCAGTTGATCAACGAAATTTGAGATTTTTCTGTGACTCATCGAAAATTTGTGATTCTTAATTGGCTGTGGTGATGTATGCAATTTCTTCCCGGGGCAAATTAACGAAATTCGCGATTTTTTCCTGCGACATATGGAAAAAATTTGCAATTTTACCAGTTATAAATTGACAAAATTGTGTCAAAAAAACGAATAAATTATATAAATTGTGATCGCGGGCCACAGGTTGTGCATCCCTACTATACACTATGTGTTCGGAAAGTAAAAATGGATAAATTTGAAGATCCCTTTGTCAAATACTCGTTGTTTGATAATCATTCTTTTCGACATACGAAATTTAAAATCGAATAAAAATAAAATTGCAAATAAATTTTCGTCTATAATGGTTTACAACATATGCATTCATATATTTTCGTTCCTCAATAAAGACACTCTTATCCTTGTTTTAATCAAATATATATAAGTTTAGATTTGGTAGGTTTTAGATTGGTGTCCAGCGATTAAGACCCTGATTTCAAAATTAAATATCTCAAAAACAAAGATCAATAGAATTTTGCGGTAAACGGTTTGTTTATTAGCTAAGCTGTAAAAATGTTATACAGAAGTTTCAAAATTTAGTTGCATAAACCGTTAACAGATGGCGCCGTAATCACAATGTCTATAAATTGTGCTTCAAAGTTCAGAGCACTAGCGTCTCATTCCTAGAGGTTTCCCCATGGAAGGACGAAAAGTGGGAAAGTCCACCTTTTCGTAGGGGTCATGCGGAGAAGTGGACACATCTGGTCACAGAATTATTGCACCAGCTTTAATTTTAGAGAATTTCAATTAATAGAATTTCCAGTAAAAAGTTTAGAAATCATTATATAAGAACTTATTAAAATATGTTATTAAATTCAATTTTTAATGCCATATAATTTTTATATCAAAACGCATATATTTAGAAAAATAATTTTGTACTTTTTATTTATTTTTTATATTTTAAAATCACGGCATAATATTTCGGTATCATTGTTTATACCTGAATTGTTATAAATAAAATAGTAATTTTGCGATTTTCATTTATATTTTAAAATCACGGCATAATATTACGTTTTAGCACAACACATATATTTTTGTTTCTTTCTAAACAAAGTTTTAGGGACAGAAATTATGCATTAAATTATTTCATTTTTTAGAACGTTTTGATAAGTCATATCATCAACGTCGAAGCAAAAGTATTTTGGAGGATGCACTCCTTAGAGTTCTGCACGGGCCGACATTTCCAGGCCCGGGCACGGCCCGACTCATAGAGAAAAAAATAGGCCCGGCGCGGCCGATGCAAAAATTAAAAGTTCGGTCCGGGCCCGGCCCGATAAAAAAATTAAAAGTTCGGCCCGGCCCGAGTGAAGCTGGCCCCATTGATTTTTACGTCGAATTGGTTAAAATTTTGTCTCGTACGAGGAGTTCTGACCAAAAATATTTATCTTAACTTTTTTTTTTCATGTTTATAATCTTTACTTTTATAGAAGTGCAGCAGGCTGCGATATTAATTTTTTTAATGAATCTCTATTTCTTGTATGTAAATGTTTCGGTTATCATTAATATTGTTAATCCATATTCCATGTATTAATTTTTCCACAATTTTCCTAAATTATAATTCCATGTTTCGTAGTTAAAAATCAGAACAATGCTATACAGTAAAATCTTCTAAGATGGGATTGCACAGAAAAGAAAAAAAAAAATGCGTTATAGACAAGTTCCCTTCTTACCAAGTGTAAATGTATTATGTATTCTTTTCTTACTTATTAGTATATTTATTTTGCATTTCAACACGTTTTTCAGTTTAAAACAGGGTTCCGTCATAGGCAGGCTACTTTTCACACATTTTACTGTATTTTAATTTAGTTATATTTTAATATGCGTAGAAATCTACTACTCTTTAAAAATAATAAATTTTAATGTTTAAGTGTAGAATAATGGCGATTCAAAAATGTATGCATTTTTTTGCAAAAACTTTTGGGCCAGGCTTAATTTAACTGACCTTTAAATGGACCAGGCCACGCTGAGACAATGATTTTCATACGGGCTGGCTCAAAACTAGGACTGAAAATTTTGGGCCGTGAAGACTAGGAATGAAACCAGGCCCGGCTCTGTACAGAAAAATTAAGTTAGGCCCGGCCCGGCGCGGCCCGAGTGCCGTGAATGAAAATCGGCCCGGGACGAAAAAAATTAAAACGGGCCGGGCTCGGGCTTCGGGCCACGGGCCGGCCCGTGCAGATCTCTAGTACTCCTTTCCAAAACTTCGGATCATATCGCTAGAAGCTGCACCAATGATAAAAAAAAATAATAAAATGAGTTTTTTAAATGAAAATGATTTTTTAACTTAATTAAGTTTTTAAAAATAGAAACTTTGCATTTTTTCATTCAAACTATTTTCTACAATTTGCAAAAAATGATTTATGAATCATTATTATAAATGCTCATGCTCAATGATTTAAAAAAAAAAAAGTTTCTTTTAGCTTAATTAAATTTTAAAACTAGAAACTTTGGATTTTTTTAATCAAACTTTTTTACACAATTTAAATAAATATTAAAAAGTAAGTATTTCCAATTTTTGAAATCTGCCACCGCTTGGATTCGATTCCACGATCTACCAATTAGGAGAGAAAAGACATGCCACAGAGATACTGGTATCCAGACCGAAATAGTTTATAACAAAATTTGAAAAAAATCTCAGTTCTGTCGACACATGGCTCCGCTTCTGCACATCACCCCAACTAATAATCGGGCTTCCCAATTTCATTTTTCAATAGGGAACCATCTAGGAATGAGACGCTAGTGCCCGGAACTTCGAAGCACAGCTTATAGGTATTGCGATTACAGCGCGATCTGTTAACGGTTTTTGCAGCTAAATTTTGAAACTTCTATAAAACATTTTTAAAGCTTAACTATTAAACAAACCGTTTACCGCATAATTCTATTGATCTTTGTTTTTGAGATATTTAATTTTCATCTTATTCGCTGGACACTCTGTACATATTTAATAAATACTTTTGTCTCAGTTTCTCTTACGCACATATATCAACACCTGTATTTATGAGAGATTTGTAAGATTTATAGTGAAGAGTTTAGAAACGGAAAAATTAAATTTTTGTCAAAATATTTTTTAGATTTAGTACATTGATGAGTAAATTAATCGAAGAGTGGTGAAAATATTTTGATCTTTAGAAAGTTCTTTTTCCGTACAGCATCTGAAATTGAAGTTAAAAATCTTTTTAAGTGAGCCTTAATAAGTAAATATTTAATATTTTAAAATCCATAATTTAGAAGAAAATCGAACCAACTAAGAAAAAAATATTGAGCATACGCTTACGATTTGGAGAATTGGATGGATACAAAAAAAAAAAAAAAAAAAAAAAAAAAAAACAGGTTTTGAACATTGTTGCAATTATTCGCTCTACGTTAATGAATTTTCAAATGAAATTGTTAAAAAGCTAATGCAATTTCTCGTTTAGGACAATGCAGCAATTCCTACATGGAAATAGAACTGGAGTTACAATAATTACTGAATACGTAGCACTGCTGCAAAACCTTCCGTTTTTTGCATGTAAAAAACCTACGTTTTCCATAAAATTTATTTTTTAAATATATTTAACAGTGTGACTTGTTTCTGTGTGATACATTATTAATTTTGTTTCTTAATAAAAGTTTCACGATAAGCAAAATATTTTTTTTTTACTAGAAAATCCCAAGTTTTGTGCTTTGCGATATGTAACTACGCCATTTGTCAGATCTCATTCCATGTGACTTTGCCTATCAAGAACAAGGTGGCCATAATTAAACTGACGGTACTCAGAGTGTTCTGTAGCGCAATCCAATAGAGATAATTGCGCCAAATTTTGTTGGAAGATTAAACAAGACGGGGAACAGATATTTCGCAAAAATAGTTCCAAAAGTCACCGCTAGAGGAATATGTGGCGCTATGTATTAAAAAAGAGAGTTTAAAAAAATGCAGAATCAATACTGGAATAAAAGTACCTTTTATATAGCACATTTAATGATTTATTTCAAGCTCAATACGGGAACACTTTAAAAAAAGCTAAAACTTTATATAAACAACTGATAAAGGCTCTTTATCTGCAATTTCACTTACTGAATCCCAAAGAAAGCAGCAGCAGAAAAAGTTCTTTATTCAGAATTCACGTTGCAACCAATGGCACAGTGACAACTTGTTGAACTTTTAAAGTTTATGTGTTACTTTTAGAAACCATTTGATTGAAAGTTATGTGCAAAAAAGCCTCCTTCTTTAGTCGAGAGTGTGTTATTTCTCAAATTCTTTTGCCTCAACCAGTGCAACGCATCAATCGCTCTTCGTGCTTTTAGAACGCATAAAAAATACGTAAATGTAAGTCCTTTTCAGTTAATGGTTTAAAAGCAATGGTTGCGAAGTTTGAGAAAACAGGTTCTCTGAAGTTTCAGTCAGGCAGAGGACGAAAATTCGTACCACAGGATACAATCGAAGAAGTTGAAACTGCGATTGCCGACACAGCATAAGACGATATTGTTGCCAATTCCGCTGCTCGTGGAGTAGCTCGGAATCGGAATATACCTTATAGTACAGTGTAGAAAGTGTTACGAAAGATTTTCCATTTCTATCCGTACAAGATCAGCCGTGTACAATAGTTATGTCACGCCGAGCATGATAACCGATTCACGTTTGCTCTCACCTATCTTGCCAGAATGAAGGTGGATGAGTCTTGGCCGTGGAAAATATTATTGGGAGACTGAGACCCCTTTTACCTGAATGGAACTGTAAATACCCATAACTGTTGAATTTGGGATAACAAATCACCAAATGCATTCAAAGAAATTCCCTTACATTCACCAAAGGTAACCGCTTGGCGTGATATCATATCGGAAATGACCATAGGTGCATTCTTCTATGAGAACATTGCCCCGACAGCATCGGTGACCTGTTCTGTTACTGGAGAGAATTATCGCCAAATGTTAAACAACTTTGTCATTCCGGCACTTCAGCAAAGACAATGATTACATAAAATCATTTTCATGCAATATGGAGCCCCTCCACACACAGCTTTGCAGTTACAATAGCTGCTAGAAGGAAATTCACAACAGAGAGGGATATTAGCCTCTGCTTTCCAACTGCAAGGCCGCTTCGGTCTCATAATTTACCCCATGCGACTTCTGGCTATGGGGTTACCTAAAGTTCAAGGACTATCACGGAGTTGTCCAGGACCTGGCTATGTTGGAAGATAACATAAAACGGAGTGAACGGGAGATTCCTGCGGACATCTTACTTTCTGCTGTTGTGCTTGCTGTGCACAGAATACAATATGTGGTCCACAAAAAAGGCAGCCACATTGAACCTGATTTGAATGTGCTAAATAAAATGTAATTTTATTTTAGTATTGATTCTGCCTTTTTTGAAAATTTCTTTTCTATTACACAGTGCATCATATTCCCCTAGCGGTTACTTTGGGAACTATTTTTTCGCGGAATCCTTGGTCCCGCGTCTTTTTTAATATTTGCACAAAATTTGACGCGATTCTCTGAATTAGATCGCGACACAGAACAGTCTGAGTACTATCAGTTTAATTATTATTATATTGTTCTTAAAATTCTTCGTTTCTCAAGTACATATTGATAGTTTATGAACTTTTGAAAACCAAATAACTCTTCACATCAGATAGACGTGTGGACATAGTCTGCATCCATTTATATATATATATATATATTAGAATACGGTTTTAGGGAATGTGCAAAGGCAACAGATGGAATCCTTTAGGTAATTAAGGTAATGTAGGTAATATAGGTACTTATATTTATATATATATGCATATGTTTTTTTTTTTTCAGTTGTCCCAAAAATGACGATTGTATTTAGAAAATGATTTTTTTTTTTTTTAAATTAAGCGATATAAATGCATTGTTTGGTGCAAATTTTATGAAACAGAATGACATTTGAATAATACACATTTTATTAAAAAATATAAAATAAAATAATACAATTTTGCCATAAACCTGACATTTTTGCAACACATTGTGTATATGTGTCTATGCATGTATATGGCTTTATAATGATGCATGTACGCCTTTCATAATAGCCTATTGAAGACTAAAAATTTAGGGGGGTTTTCATATGTAAAAATATTCTCAAACTTTTGCAAACAGATATGGATAAATATATTGCGGGTAAAATTACATCTTTCACCTTCTTCTATAGAACCCAATCCTAACAAAGATTGTGGATTTACATATAGTTTATCTATTTCAACCTCCTAGCTATTTTTTATTAAATAAATTTTTCTTCCCTATGTTTTAGACAACATATTATGTATAAAATTGGTAGATCTACAGATCTTTTATCTGATCTTCGATTCTCTATATGCCTGTCGCGATCGATACTTGGATTATTCGTGTGTGCGTTTGAAACTGCAACAAAATTCTTCAAACTTTTATTCAAAGGGTTATCATCGAACAACCAAATAACAACAGCACAGCCACACATCTTTATTTTATTTCGATTCTAACAGATTTTTACTTAAATTCTATGCATCATAAAAATTAGATACCCTAAAATTGTTAAAGATTGATTTTTAGAGAGAAAATTGATTATTACTTCATTTAAATGATTAATATAAGAAATAAATTACGTATGTATAAATTGTATATATAGGGTGCCCACTCTCAGCGGTGTCCAATGGCTAATTCCTAAACTGTTAGTCATACACATATAGTTCCAATTACAAAAATGTTTTAAAATATGTAAAGAAATATTTTAAAAGCAATTTGGGTTAATAAAAACATTTCTTAAAAAAATATGAAATTTAAATTTTTATACGGTCCCGCGGTTCTATAAGTTATATTTAGTAAAATTTTCCTGTTACACTGACAAGTAAGGCAAAAAAAATCCCGTTATTCTACGATTAAAATTGACCGAGTAATAGCTGTTTAAAGTTGGAGCATATTTTTTGCTGCGAATTAGGGCTAATTCATAAATTTAGGAGAAATGTAATTTCGTCACATATATTTAAAAAATGGTTGAGAGTAAAATTAACAGTGCAATATAAATTTGAAATCTTTATTCATTCCGACATATTAATCCAAAATATACAATTTGTAATAAACATATAAGAAGAAGAAAAAAGCAGAATTTTTGTTAAATAAATAATGAAAATCAACAGTTTTAGCTTTTGATAACTGATTATGTATTCTTTACCACTGAATCCAAAATTGACCTTCATTTTTTACTATCACGTAAAGGTTTTTTACAAATCGTAAATTTTAAAGTTAAAAAGAGAAAAAAAAAAGTGAAAATTTGATACTATATTAGATGTCATTGCTGTGTTTTTAACTTCTGATTATTGATTTATATGTACTTTTTACCGCTGAATTCGTAAATGACCTTAATTTTTAACCATCACGTAAGGATATTTCGCAAATTGTAAATTTCAAAGTTAAAATAAACCTCCTCCCCATCTCATCGGACCCCACAGCTGTTTATCTGCAAGAATCTCAGTACAAGCCAAAAAAAATGAATAAATTATTGAATTAAATAAAATAAATTTAAATAAAAAATTGCTTTATATCTGTTTTATAGTATCAGATTTTCGCTATTATTTTAAGTTTGACGTTTACAGTTTGCAAAAAATTTTTAACGTTATGGTTAAAAATAAAGATCATTTTCTGATTCAGTTCTGAAAAGCGCACAAAAATCAATTATCAAAAGTTAAAAAAAAAGTCATCTCCTCTATTTTATAAGTTTCCAATCTTTGTTATTTTTTAACTTTGACAATTTAAGATTTGCGAAAATTACTGACATGATGGTTAAAAATTAAGTTAATTTTCGGATTCAGTGCTAAAAAATACATAAAAATTATAAAATAGAAAAGAAAAATCAGTGAAGCCGACACCCCCCCCCACACACACACACACACAAAAAAAAAAAAGGTATTTAAAAAATTACAACGACCATTTGGAAAATGATTTTTTCAAAGACTAAAATTTAAGACATAAAAAATCGCACGGAGTTGATCATACATTACGTACGCCATTAACATTCCTGGACCCATCATGAACAAATTTTAAAAGAAATTTCAGTTTAACAATTTTCGGTACTGTAAATTTTTAAACTTCTACGGAGCTGGTCATACATTAAGTACGCCATGGATTAAACATTAATATAACTGGACCAATATTAAATGAAATTTCATTTTTAAACTTCTAAACATACACAATATTACTTTTTACACCGTCGTATAGAGAAAAAATGTACTTTTAAATGCAATTTGTTTGAAAGCTGTATCTGAATTTGTTTCTGAGTTATTAATTTTTTTGTAGTTTTTATTACTTTATTGTCATAGTGGCAGCAGAATTATCCATCTCTGTTGAAATTAAAGGGAAAATACAGAATACTGTATAGACCAATCAGAAAACGAATAAATTGGGGGATTCAACTAAAGATACGTTTTAGATTTCGTACCCTGTCTGAGGACAATAACCATTTTTCCAAATGGTTAAAAACACAACCATCGCAGTCTTGTGTTATCTTATCTAAAACTTGTTATCATAATATTAGATTGTCATCGGATTTACCTCAGTATGTAAAATATAATGCCGATCAGATATTTAAAAGTGAGTTAAAGTTCGAATACAAATTTTGAACTGGAAAACGTACATACGATCGTTGAAGTTAAATAAAAACTTATAAAATTAACACAATTTTTGTTAAAAGTAATCACGAAAAGAAACAGTCTCACATCCTTACAAAATAAAACATATGTTAAAATACAATTATTTTAGTTTATCTCAAACTTAATACAATTTAACTCAATCTTAATGCTTGTACGATTTTTTTCAAAGCGCAGATAAATTTGAAATACGTTTTTTGAATATTTTAAACACTTAGTATATGACATCTCAAAGCATGGCGGAACTCACCTGTGTTCAAAGCAGAAAAGTGGTGTAACTCATGCATTTTTATCAGTTCGGTCAGTTTCACAACTCGGTCAATTTTAATGTTATAAGAACAGTAATTTTTTTTGTCTTACTTGTCAGTGTAATAGGAAAAGTTTAATAAATATAACTTACAGGACCGAAGGACCGTATAAAAATTTTAATTTCTTAATTTTTTAAGAATTATTTTTATTGACCCAAATCACTTTTAAAATATTTCTTTACCTCATTTTTTTTTTTTTTTTTTTTTTTTTTGTAATTGGAACTATATGTCTATTATTAACGGTTTAGGAATTAGCCATTGGACAATGTTGAGAGTGGACACCCTGTATATTGTGTTATCTCCTGCTTAATAAATTTCTGCGAAAGTATTTACTATTTCAGTGACTAAAAAAAGGAAACTAGTTTAAAATTGTCTCTAAAATATGGTGTTTTATAACTTTTTGAAGCATCTTCTCTAGTACTTACTTAATATTCTTTATTAACTAAGTTACTATATGACAGTAAATTCATATATAAACACATGATATATTGTTAGAAATCCTCCTGTTCTTTCCTAAATACAACATAACGTGTTTCTGAAAATTAAAATTTTTAAAACATTTTAATGACGGGCATTACGGCCAGCTTAAAAATAAAAAATATATACCTGAAAAACGTAAAATGTTTTCATGAGCAACAATCTAAAATGTCGGAATTTAACTATGCACTTCGGCGCTCTTAAATTTATACAAAATATGAAAAGATGTACATCAAACCCATCATGCATAATTTTAAAAAATTAACTTTCAGAAAGAAGTTTAGAACAGGAGAGAAGGATTTCTATCAACATATCATATGTCTAATTGTGACGTCACTGTGGCGTTCCAGTGACGTTATAATACTTTGTGAGAAATGAATAATTTATTAGTTGATTTTTATGATTTTGATACCCTTAACATCTACTATATTTATATAGAATACGTTGAAAATACAATTATAAATAATATTATATAAATTCTTGTTTTGAAACGAAACTTCTATATATTTTACTTATCCGGAAAATAAACCATAAAATTTAGGAATTCTTTTATTTCATATGAACTTTTAAAATCTTGTTGAAAAACATTTTATGTCTACGATTTTTTGCGTTTTTTCTTGAGATAATTTATGGAATATCAATTTTTATTTATATCCTTTGCTAATTTTTACTAGATTCTAGGTTACATGTTGGATATTAAGAAATTCATTGTTTTGCAAAATCGTTAATACTTTTCTTTATTAAGATTTTTTTCGTTATTAATGGTTGTCAATGACTTTAATCAGTGATTTAAATCTTGATTTTATTGGACTGGTATTTTAAACATTGATCAAAATAATATATTCTGTCATATTTTAAAGTGATTGGAAAACGTATTTAAATTAACGATTAACATAATTTGTACTGTTTCTATGGATATTGTAAATAGTGCATGAAAATAAACGTTTCCATAAAAAAATCATTAAAAAGTTTTGATTAAACGTCTTTCTTTAAAATTTTATCAAATTATTACAATTTATAAAAATATTTTGTTTCAAACAAATGCGTAATTAGTAAAAGAGTTTTTAATTTACTATATAAAATAATCTCAATTAATGTATGAAAATTAAAGAATTACTAATGCTTCGTTTATTTTACTGGGTCGTCATTTACAAATATGAGAAGAAAAAACAATTCAAGGTATACGAACACCATATTTCTTATTATGACTATCATGTAAATTCGTTAAATAATGAATTTAAATAAATAAATTCCATAAATAATTAAATAATTGATTTGTATTAAACCAATAAATTAACTAGAAGATGCCTTTGGTTAGTGCTGCCTCAAACTATGTGCTCAAACAAAGGAATAATAGTTTTGAACTAGTTTGACCTGGTATTGAATTATTGTTTAACCTCTAAAATCCGTCAATAATATTGCCTCGGCTAAGGACTAGGTTTTTTGGAGTATTATTCAAGTTATTTATAATCAATATGGTTCAGTAATAGAACATTATACTAGCAACACGGTATTATACAGGGTGTCCACTCTTATAGGTGTCCAATGGCGAATTCCTGAACCGTTAGTCATAGACACGTAGTTCCAATTACAAAAATGTTTTAATGAGGTAAAGCAATAAAGGTAAAGTAATAAAGTAAATTTTAAAATCAATTAGGGTCAATAAAAACATTTCTTAATTTTTTTTTTTTTTTAAATTTTTATATCCCCCCCCCTCCTATAAGTTATATTTAGTAAAGTTTTCCTGTTACACTGACAAGTAAGACAAAAAAACTGTCCTGTTACTCTGCAATTTAAAATTGACCGAGTAACAGCTGTGTAAAGTTGGTGCATATTTTTGGCTGAAAATAAGGGGTAATTCAAAAATTTATTAGAAATATAATTTTGTCAGATATAGTAAAAAAATTGTTGAGAGTAAAATTAGCATTGGAATATAAATTTGAAATCTTTAATCATTCTGACATATGAATGCAAAATATACAATTTTTAATCAAGATATAAGAAGAAAAAAAAACAGATTTTTTGATAAATAAAATGATGGAAATTAACAGTTTTATATTTCGATAATTGATTCTTATGTATGGGAGATTCTCAAAAGGTAGCATCATTAAACATTAACTATATGTAATTTTTTTAATTTTCAAATTTAAGGCCAATTTTTTTTTTAATAGTATAGTATTTTGTCTATAAATATAATATATAAATATTTTTAATAGTATGTCTACAAAATTATACACAAACATTAAAAGACAGCAACTATTCTGGAAAATTAATTATTAAAGCATTTAATTAGCAGTTGTGTACGTTACAAATTTTGGACATTTTTTCGCACGTACGTTACAGATTTTGGACGTTGCGCTTATTATTTAAAAAATTCTTAAGACTAAGAATGTAGTAAATGTGTCCTATAATTGTATGTGTATACATATATATATGTATAATTAACTTTTTGTTACCCAGTAATAATAATAATAAAATCAAATGCTTTGTCGCGTAGGTTACTTTCGGACATAACAAAATACAAAAAAATTATTTATCGAAAAGTCCTTCTATGTTCAAAAAAGGAATAAATCAGCCTTCCATCTCTAAACGAAATTATCAAAAAATCATCCGTTTCCTTTATGCATTCGTTGTTTACCATTAGATGCACCTGGAAAAAAGTTAAAACTCTTTTTCTTGGTGGTGCATTGGAGCAGTTAACGTTATGAATGTCCGAAATTGGCCTCTTTTTAAAATAATAAAATTTTAAGATATTTATACAAAACTTTTACAATAAATTATGTCATTTTCTGTCTCTGAATAGAATTAAAAACTCAGTGTAAAAAAAAATAAAGTCAATGATAATTAAAGTTATGTTTGAAAGGCTTAAAGTTATGACGTGTGTCCAGTGCCCACCTTTTGAGAATCGCCCGTATACTGTACCGAAATTGACCTTCATGTCCTACCATCACGTAAAGATTTTTAGCAAATCGTAAATTTTACAGTTAAAAAAATATAGCGAAAATTTGATACTATACTCAAATAGATGTCATTGTTTGTTTTTAACTTTGATAATTGATTTTTATGTATTTTTTACCGCTGAATCCGTAAATGAGCTTCATTTTTTACCATCACGTCAGGAGTTTTCTCAAATTGTAAATTTCAAAGTTAAAAATGTCAATGTTAAAATTGAACCTTCTCCACCATCTTATTGGACCCCTCAGAAGTTCAGCTGTAAGAATCCCAGTATAAGAAAAAAAAATCTATAAATTATTGAATTAAATTAAATTAAAAGTTTTACATCTGTTTTATAGTATCAGATTTTCGCTATATTTTAACTTTGATATTTATGATTTGCAAAAATTCTAACGTGACAGTTAAAAAAGATGGTCATTTTCAGATGCAGTGCTAAAAAGTGCATAAAATCAATTATCAAAAGTTTAAAAATACATTCATGTCCTCTATTGTAAAGTATCTATTTTTTCCTATTTTTTAATTTTGACAATCTCTTATTTATGAAAAATCCTAACATGATGGGTAAAAATTAAGATAACTTTCGGATTCGGTGAAAAAAATACATGGAGGTTAAAAAAACACAACCATCGAAGTTTTGTGTTATCTTATCTAAAAGTTGTTATTAAACTTCTTCGCGCTAATCTATCCGAATTTTTTTGTTTTATCCTGTAAAATAAGTATAAATGGTAACCACCGAAAATTATAACATTAGATTGTCATCGGATTTACGTCAGGATGTAAAATTTAATCTCGATCAGATATTTGACAGTGAGTTACAGTTCGAGTACAAATTTTGGACTGGAAAAACATATATATGACCGTTGAAGTTAAATATAACTTATAAAAATAACATAACCTTTGCTAAAAGAAATCACGAAAAGAAACAGTCTCAAATCCTTGCAAAATAAAACATATGTTAAAATACAATTATTTTAGTGAATCTGAAACTTAATAAAATTTAACTCAATCTTAATGCTTGCACGATTTTTTTTCAAAGCGCTGATACACATGAAATAAATTCTTCGAATACTTTAAGCACTTGGTGTATGACCCCTCAAAGCATGTCGGAACACATCTGTGTTCAGATGCAGTAAAGTGGTATAAGTCATGCATTTTTAAAGTTTCATAACTCGGTTAATTTTAGAGTTATATGAACGGAACTTTTTTTTGTCTTACTTGACAGTGAAATAGGAAAATTTTACTAAATATAACTTATAGGACCGGAGGACCGTATAAACATTTATATTTCGTAATTTTTTAAGAATTGTTCTTATTGACCCAAATCGCTTTTAAAATATTTCTTTACCTCATTTAATACATTTTTGTATTAGCCATTAGACACTGTTGAGAGTGGACACCCTGTATGTATACGGGAAGGTGGGACAAAATCGGGTACCATAAAGATTTGTTTTTCTGAAATGCAGTGAAATAGGAAACGAAACTCTGAACATAGTTTTCATTATAGAATAAACCTTTGGATATAACAAAACATATTCCTTTCAATAAAAAATATAATTGATTATATAAAAAAATATCTTTTTTCAGACATATATGCAAAAATCCGGTTTTACTCCAACGGTTGGTAAAACCGGGTATCCATTTAAAACTCCTGGGAAACTCATTTTAGTCAAATGTCTTGTTTAATTAGTAAAAAATACATTTTTGTTATTTTTAACGAAATGAATTTGCAGGGTTTTTTCCACGTGTCAAAATAAATATGTTGCACATTTTCTACATTGTATAGGCCCCACCTACTTTACACTGAAAGTCTTAGAGTTCTTTTAGTTTCAAAAATCAAAGATGAATTTTTCATCATATTACAACATGTTTTGTGTGCCAATCCGTGGCATTTCAAACATTGTATCCAACATTCTTTGGATTTAAAATTTGAGCAAATTTCATTGCAAAACATACAGGCTTCATTATCTGTTTCATCTTCTGAAGATGTCTCCTCAACCTTTTTTGGTTTCTTTTTTCTGTTAAATCTTAATTTCTTTTTTTCTTTTTAAGAATCCTCTTTTTTACTATTGCAGATTGTTTGTCTTATTTGTCCTTAATCTCTGTTTCGATCTGTAATCCTTTGTTTCGATCGCTAATTTATAGGATGAAGAAGTCAAAATAGCGGTTTTGCTCCTACTTTTGTCGGATCTATTCTCAATTCTGAAGCATTTCTGGGAGGGGGTAATAACATTTTAAGCGAAATGGAAATGCAAATTGCTAGGCTACATAGTCTGAAGATGTCAGCGGAATAAGTTTGTTAATGTAGTCTGTAGCGGTAACATTTCGAATCAGTGATGACGTCTGTGATTGTGATGTCAACTAATGCATGTAGTACCAGTTCGACGTGGAAGATGCTGGATGTTGTCAACTGAAGGATGTGTGATGTCAACGCTTTTAGGTTTGGAAGGTTGATCTCCATTATCGTGTGATGTTTCAGAAATATTTATTCTGCAGCTATGCCAACTTGTGGCGGCATAGACCTAGGTGTGTTATCACGATATTCGTTGGTTTCTCTGTCGTTTCCCAAAGAGCAAAAACATGGACTGTAAAACATCGTTGTGGTAAGGAAAAATCCCTGTTCACTCAGTCCCTCTGATTACAGTATTTGCAACTGATGCTCTGAAAAATGGATCTTTAAATAATTTTCCAATTTGGTAAATTGTTTCGGATCGCTCAGGATTTGAAAGTAACCACTTCCTCATTTCTTGTTCGTAGTATGGGTTTATAGGTGCATGAAGGACATATCACGGGGCTGAAATTGCTGTGTTGCGTATGGAGGAAAGCATAAGATAAAAAAAATCAGTCTCTTGCTAGATTTATTAACTCGATGCTTCTAGAATGAGTTGAATTCCCAACAAGGATTAAAAAAACATTCTTACCAGGCAGTGTTGAATCGAGACACTTTTCTCCGAGATGGAGTTTTGTGGTTCCGGGGGAATTGCACCATATTTACGAAAATACAAAATAATAAATCTCCCGGTGTACACTAGGGTGGGCCGAAAATGCACTTTTGCACAAACTTTCGAAATCGATGAGACTTGGGGGCGGAAAAGTTGTGTATTGGGTTGCTCAGTAACCAAGTAAAAATTTTTTGAAATCGAACAATATCTTCAGGTGGCGCCGGCGCCTTAAAAATTTGAAATTTTGACTAAAACAGACCTTTTTCTTCTAAAAACACGATTTTTTGCATTTTCGAAATAGATTACGCTCTAGTGCGGAAAAGTTGTGTATTGGGTTGCTCAGTAAACATGTAAAATTTTTTTGAAATCGAACAATATCTTCAGGTGGCGCCGGCGCCTTAAAAATTTGACATTTTGACTAAAACAGACCTTTTTTTCTAAAAACACGATTTTTTGCATTTTCGAAATAGATAACGCTCTAGTGCAGAAATGTTTAGTATTGAGTTGCTAAGTAGCCGTGTAAGTTTTTTTTTAAATCAAACAATATCTTCAGGTGGAGCCTGAGCCTTTAAAATTCGGTTTGTTCAGCAGAAAAAAGGAAACGTCAATAAACACATAAATAATAATCGAATTCATCTTTTACTGCTGTCATGTGTGCCAAGTAAGCAAACAAACATGAAGCAATGCAGCTCTTTGCTTATCTCAGAGGAAATTCACTGAGATAACCCAGAACTCACCACGAGGAGGTGGCTGCATATCGAGTTCCACCCGTGCCCTCCCAACCACCCAACCATATAATGGACACTGAGATTTTATTAAATATTTCACTTTTCTGTTGCCTGATCTACTTGGCCTTTTTTGTATTTCGTCTTGCTGTCAAATGAAGGAATTATTCTTTGTGATTCTAATTTCGCCCTTATAAGGCCATCCCTTTTGATTTGTCCCACCACAGAAGCTGAAGCATCTGTCACTATTTTTATTGCCCTCTCCACTGCTTGGCTGTGGCATGGAAACTCTTTTATTTCTAGTAAAGATATTTTCTCCTTTAGAATATTTCGGAAATCTTCATTGCTGACTGCACGAAGCATTGGTGGCTCCGTAACAACTTATTGGTGCCAATCAATTAGGTCCGTATAATCTTTTGCTTCGAATTTTATTACAGGAACAGTGAACCGCCGGATACCTTCTTGTTTATTTTCCCTGGCTTTTAAAATTCTTCGTATTGCAAGCAGTCGGATGTAATTTCGTTCATCCGTAAGCATCGAAAGAAGAATATTTTCAGGATGCGCAAAAAAAGCATTTCGGCTTATTACGCCATCCACGACAGTCTTCAAGTCATCTGGGAGATAACGTGACAAGCTAATCATCTTCCATAAGTGTCTAGCACCATCTTTGCAATGCGGTTTGGATTTTATATCAAACCACATCGGCACATACACTTTAATTATAAACTCTACTAAGGTTTTCAGTTCTGCTGAAACATTTGTAACTGAAATGTACAGGCGCAAAACTCGACATGCTGCCGTTAGCCAACGGGAGTGCGCTAGCTTTCCTGGTTTTATCTCTGCTAGGGCAACAGAGCAGTAACCTGATGTTACAGCTTCATAAATTTGCAGCATGTATCGTTGATCTGTACTCAGATCTTTTCGAAGCTCTTCTGATATCGCTACTAACTCTACGACATCAACCTTTTTGAAATTGACTACCGGTTTCAGCTCACAGGTTTCGAGATCTTTTCCTATTGGACCAGAAAAGGTTTCAGGACCACTTGTTTGACCGTCTAGCTTTTTTAGAAGATGCCGCAACGGTAACTCATTTGCGTGTAACATGCATATGAGCCATTGAAGAGGTCTACCAACATCTTCTTCTATGAGACGTATAACTCCAGTCTTGCAACCTGTGTTAACGGGTGTCCCATCGCAGCCAACTGCCAAAAGATTTTCAGTGTTGATATCATTCTGTAAAAGATATTCAGCGATGCTGCTCTTAATAGATTTTGCAGAACCACTAGCTGGAGAAACATGGCCGATATATTCAGATCCAGGTTCTTGTATTAAAACTACATGTTCTTCAATAACCGTTGTCCTGTGCTTTTTGTTTCCCTTGATTTGATCTGCTAAAGTTTTATCTTTTCGTCCGTCAAAAAAGAGGGCTTGAAGCTCTTCTGGTTTTCCTTTACATTGTAGTTCCCTTCGTTTTCTCTTTCTCTCTCTTCTTATTTTATTTTTATCTGTAACTTTGGAACGATTATTATCAGAAATCATTCCGACATCTTCAAGAACTGCAGAAATAATTTTCGCAGCAGGCCTGTCTCCAATCCCTGCACTATCGCAGGCGAGTGCTGTGGTTGGCAGTTTTATCCTCATCTGGCTGATTACCTTGGTCTCTCTTTTCGTTTTTCTGGAATGGTTCTCTCTGGATCTAGGAGGAGTGTATTCTTCATCATTACGCGTTTCATATTCAAATTCTTCGTTCTCACAATCCTCGAACTCAGGCGACTCGAACATAGACTTTGGTGTTTGGAACTGCTGTTCACTTGTAGCAGCTTTCAACACTGTCTTGGACTGCCTATTTTGCTTTCGGAGCAGCTTCTCAGTTACTTTTAAATCAATGCCCCCGATAATCATTTTTCTGACGGTTCGTTGATCAATCAAAAATGGTTGTTCTAAATGTGGTACTTTTCTATCCTTTTCACAGCAGCATGCTTTAAAGGAATGACATTTGCATGTGGCAATGTCAAAGAGAGTTTTCTCGGCGTCTTCCAAAAATTCCTTTACTTTGTTCCTATAGGATTCCGTAGACTTGTTTTTACTTTTCAGGATATTTTTATACTTAGCATGATATGATTTAAGGATCCGCACAATTCTGCAATGAGAAATAGTAGGAATCGAGGACTTCTTCCACAAATCAGCTACCCTCTCAGCAACAACATTGGCAATGTCAGTAAAAGCTGGATCTTTGCCGTGATTTGAAGATTTCACTTGTTCTCTTATAAGGAAGTAAAATTTCATAACTTGACTGTAAGTTGGTAAGACGTTAGGTTTCAGCTCTTCTGGCAAACCAAAAACAAAACAATCTGTAACTTTTCTAGTTGAATGACAACCGGCCATTGTGACAAAAGTATAACTATAACTAACTAGTTAATGACATTTAAATATCTAAAGAGACTGCTCTTCGATGAACAAACGACATAAAGTAAGCTTATTGATTGCTTCTGTACTAGACTGAACTAAACGATAACTGTGTATTGCATATTATCACACTGACTGTCACGTGGACTGCAGGTGCGAGAGCATTTCATTTAGTAGAAGAAGGGGGGGGGGGTGGAATAGAAAACTGATAAGGAATGTAAGAGACAATCCTGTAATACTGAGGGTAACGTGGACTGTCACGTGGACTGCAGGTGCGAGAGCATTTCATTTAGTAGAAGAAGGGGGGTGAAATAGAAAACCGATAAGGAATTCTCTTTTCATGAAAATATATGTCTGTTTTGAATAAAATCTCCGATTTTAAGGCGCCGGCGACACCTGAAGATATTGTTTGATTTAAAAAAAAAATTACATGTTTACTGAGCAACCCAATACACAACTTTTCCGCACTAGAGCGTAATCTATTTCGAAAATGCAAAAAATCGTGTTTTTAGAAGAAAAAGGTCTGTTTTAGTCAAAATTTCAAATTTTTAAGGCGCCGGCGCCACCTGAAGATATTGTTCGATTTCAAAAAAATTTTACATGTTTACTGAGCAACCCAATACACAACTTTTCCGCACTAGAGCGTAATCTATTTCGAAAATGCCAAAAATCGTGTTTTTAGAAGAAAAAGGTCTGTTTTAGTCAAAATTTCAAATTTTTAAGGCGCCGGCGCCACCTGAAGATATTGTTCGATTTCAAAAAATTTTTACATGGTTACTGAGCAACCCAATACACAACTTTTCCGCCCCCAAGCCTCATCGATTTCGAAAGTTTGTGCAAAAGTGCATTTTCGGCCCACCCTAGTGTACACATCTCATTGCTCTGTGAGGGAATGCAATAGGTTCAGAATTGATGTGGAGAGCAATAGTAACGTCCAAGCAAAATGACTAAGCTTAGAGAAGGCGCGAACTTGAATAACGCAAATTTCCGTTCAGGATGCAGTTTCAAATTTTCTTATTAGGTAGCTTTCATTACAAAAAGCTGCCTATTGAAGCCGTTCGGAGGAAAGCGATTTCAAAAAATTTTGGTATAAATAGTGCATACCAATGCCTCGTTGGCCAGCTTCAACCGCCATCTTGTTTCAAAATGGCGGCCATTTAAATTTTTTTAAAAAAATTAAAATTTGAAATGTGGTACCAAACAATTGAAAATTGAAAGATATTTTTTTCTTATGTGTTTGACCTTGATACAAAGATTTCGGAGCATTTTTTGTTTCGTCTGTAACTTAAAAAAGGCTGAGTTATAGCACTTTGAATTTATAGCGTGGCTGACATTTTGAAAAGACCTGATTTTTGTCACGCGATAACAGGCGTATTTATGATCCGATTTGGATGTACATTGGTGTATACATAATACGTACCAATGTCTCGACCGAGTTCGTTGGACAGCTTCATCCGCCATCTTGTTTCAAAATGGCGGCCATTTAAATTTTTTAAAAAATTTTAATTTGAAATGTGGTACCAAAAAATTGAAAATTGAAAAATATTTTTTTCTTATGTGTTTGACCTTGATACAAAGATTCCGGGGAAGTTTTTGTTTCGTCTATATCTTAAAAAATGACTGAGTCATAGCACTTTGAATTTCTAGCGTGGCTGACATTTTGAAACGACCTGATTTTTCTCACGCGATAACAGGCGTATTTATGATCCGATTTGGATGTAACTTGGTGTGTACATAGTACATACCAATGTCTCCACCGAGTTCGTTGGCGAGCTTCATTCGCCATCTTGTTTCAAATGGGCTGCCATTTAATAAATAATAATAATTTAAAATTTTAAATCAGTTATTAAAAAATTGAAAAATGAAAAAGATATTTTTTATGTGTTTGACCTTGATACAAAGATTCCGGAGCAGTTTATGTTTCGTATATATCTTAAAAAATGGTTGAATTATAGCACTTTAAATTTCTAGTATGGCTGACATTTTGAAACGATCTGATATTTGTCACGTGATAACACGCGTATTTATTAACTTATTTCAATGTAAGAAGGCATGTTGATAGCATATCGTAATGTCTCAACCAAGTTCGCTGGCCAGCTTCATCAGCCATCTTGTTTCAAAATGGAGGCCACTAAATTAAATAAAAAATTATATTTAAAGTGAGGTGCAAAAAAATTAAAAATTGAAAAGGTTTCTTTCTTAAGTATTTGACCATAAGATAAGGATAACGGAGCATTTTTTGTTTTGTCTTTATCTTAAAAAATGGCTCAGATATAGCATTTTCAATTTCTAATGTGGATGGCATTTTGAAAAATCTGATATTTGCTTGCGACAGCACTTGTATATATCAACCGATTCCGATGTGAGTGAGCATGTGCACAGGAATTACAAAGGTCTTGACCAGGTTCACTCGTTAGGCTCATCCACCATGTTGTCTTAAAATGGCAGGCACTTCAAGATATCGCCAAATTTGGCAACCAAATATAAGTTACTTTAAATATTTCGCGAAATTTTCATTCATAATGATTTAGTATTCATAAAAATTAGTATTGAATCTCCTATAATCGATTTCCACCAAATTGAGCTTCGTGTGTTTGAATAATATAAGCTTGCTTTTTAAAAATAAGAAATATGAAAGCTACCTCTTCCTCCCGGCACTGGCTGGAAGGACTTTTTTGATTCCACTTTTGGTTATCTCTCAAAGATCACCGTAGCAGATGTTGTGAACCGCTGGCCAAAAGTATCGCTACATAAACTCATCAGATATTTTACGGTTGTTAGAATTCTTTCGTATAACATCTAAGTATCTCCGTGTAGATATACAATTTGTTCGCACAAACCATGTTAACACTTTTTCGGATACTGTATTATTGAGCGTCCCTTAACGGGAATCAACATAGGCCTCACAGTTCTTATGAAAACGAAAACAGAATGAGAAATTCAAAGCAATGTAGTTTTAACTGTGTAGTACAATTTCTTCGAAAATATAATGTACAGTAATATGTGTTTCTTAAATAAATGCTACAGGATTCCTGTTAATATCGTATAATTTCAATAAATGTTTAAGATTAAAATCCATTAAATGAAACTAGATGTGCCATAAATCTATAATCTGTAGTTATTCTAAATAACACTTATATGTAATTTCCGTTGTAATTTTATTTTTATTTGTGCACGTATTAACCCTTTGAGGGGCGCCGTTTGCAGTCTGCAAACAGTTAATTTTAATGCCTAAATTGCCAAATGGCACCAGTAATATTTTAGAACAATTTCAATCTCATAATATACGTGAATAATAATAATAATAAAGCTGCTTGTTATTTTCAAATAAATTTGTTTGTTAATTACGGTGCAAATTAATATTCGAATATATTTTGAGCAGAAATGCCTTGCCCCTGAAAGGGTTTTAAACGGAGGGATTTGAAAGTTTTGCATTTTTAAAAAGATAATAGTTTTCGCAAATTATTTTTTATTTTTAAAATAAATGGAACGGTTTTTGAAAATAAATTTTCTAGAATAACTGTGTACTTTTATCATCTTTATCGAATATTGAAAAAAAGTTTTCGCCACTTATATTTTCTTATATTTTTATATACCCCGGGAAAATAAAGCTTTTATTAGATACTTCCTATCCCTCCATAGTGCATTTTATATTAGTATTTATCCTTTAGGTAAATTATTTGATAAGCAGATTATGTGGGATTTAATCTGTACTTAATGTCAAATCAACAAGGTGTTCTTATAGAAAAGGTTCAAAAATATATTTCCTTCTTAACAAAGCAATCATATTCTTGTAGCTTATCTAAATAGCCATTTCTTGAGAAAATTTCCAGAACCTTTATTAAATGATAATTTTGATAGAAAAATATTTAATCCGAAACTATGTTTTAAAGTTTTGAAAAGTTTTACAACAAATTTTCGTAACATAAATGCGTTTACAAACAATTTTATTTATTAAGTGCTAAGCATTTTGCTTTGAAATATGAAAGAAAAGACATTATAAATATCATTTAAATAAAAAATTTCGTTCGTTTGTGTGTATATGTGTGTGTGCTTTTTCAAATAAAATGTAACCTTGAACAATAGACTGTTCCTGTTTAAATATATACTGGATTATATTTTAAGAACAGAAGCTATAGTTTAAATACGTATGGTTATGGAGAACTCTACCGACATATGCGAGGTACATGATATCAGATGACAAAATTTAAAACTTTATATCAATTTTGAAGATTGGTCTAACTATTTTAAATTCCTTTAAACTGTATCTTTTGGATTATACTGGGGTCCAGTATATAGCGAGCATTTGGGATTTAACGATATTTTACTACTTTTAGGTTTATTCGCCGTATTACGCGTACTCTTTCCGTTGAAAGCAGGGCTCGTACGTTTCAGGGAATGTTTCAGGGCAAATATCAGTGTTTTATTATAGAAACATAAATCTAAGTTAAACGCGAGAAATTTCTCCTTATTTAAAAATATATTTACGATAAGAAAATACTGGTACCAAAGAATATCTCGGTAATGAAATTTCAGGACTAGTACGACCCCTGGTTGCAAAGAAACCTTCATGAAGCATGTAAAACGGTAAAACAATAAAGAACATTGTGAATCAGAAATCAATACGTGTCTGAAAATATAAATAATGACGGATGCAACGAACATTCCATAGCATTCGATGGTCAACATCTTTAATCTCGCAAAATATATCACTTTATGAAATAGCTGCCACGTCCATTTAATATAGACATCGTAATTACTATGGCCACCTTTTCTGAATTTTTAATATTTTATTTTACTTATCTGTAGTATAACGCTCACATGTACATTTTCATCATTTTTTTAATTGATAAATTGCGCTTAATACACCGAAATATACGGTTATAAATGTGTCACTTTGAAAATGAAAACTGTTAATAGAAAACTATAATTGATTATACTCTTATTTGAATGATATTCTACACTTAAAAATGACATATTATAATATGGTACTATGGAGCAAAAAGATATTTTCGAAAGAAAATGTATATTTTATGTTACAACTAGGAAAATTTTATTAAAGCATTAAGAAAATTTTAAAACCACATTTATTTTACAATTTTGAATTTGAAATATCTTTTGTTGCATACTTTTCTCAAAAGCACTTTTCTCAAGATAATTTTATCGATAAATATATGTATCAGATTTCCAAAATTTAACTAGTTTCAGGAAATGTAAATAAAACGTAATGACACCTGTGAAAAGCACATTAAAAATATCTATTTACTAAGCATTTTCATTTCTTAAAAATAGACAATTTATATCATTGAAAATCCAATCTTTATACACTGCTCAAAAAAATTAGGGGAGCAAGCAAAAAAGTGAAGCGAACAGTGCAATACAGCGATTTATGGGCATAAAATGGATAGTAAACGTGTACCAATGCGCAATACAGAAAAAAGACGCAAAAAATAGTAAGGGAGCTTTTATTCTATGAAAAGATAAAAAGAACATGAAAAGATGGTTTTGGGCAACAATTTGGTCTCATATAAATGATAAAAAAAGTATTGTTTAGAAATGGTGCGAGGTTTTTAATATGGCGTGTGGTCTCCTCGGACAGCTAAGACTGCTGCGTGCTGCATACGTGTTTTCCATGGAATCGATGACGTTATCGGTAAGACTTTGAGGAATACTGTTCCGCTGCTCAAGAATAGCAATCTCCATGTCCCGGACAGTAAAAAGAGGCCTTCGTCTCGCAGCAATGCGTCTTCTGAGAATGTTCCAAACATGTTCGATCGGATTCAGGTCATGAGAGCATGCTGGTCATTCCATGCGCTGTATTGTTTAGCTTCAAACATGTTTTCCGCAAGACGAACTGTATGATGTCTGGCATTATTATGCAAGGGAAAAAAAGGAATCACTAATTGCTGCAACATAAAATCCGACATGAGGTCTTAGTATCTCGTCTGTATAACTTCGGACCGTCAAAGTGCCATTCCAAATGATATGCTGGCCCGTACTTCCACCTATGCTGGTTCCAGCCCATAGCATCAACCCACCTCGTCTGTAATGTGATCTTTCACGAACGAATGTGGGATTATTTTGAGTGCCTGTTTCTCTCAATGCAAAAACACATCAGATGTCACATCCAGACTGAATTGGGACTCGTCTGTAACAGAATTTGACTCCAAAAACGTTGCCTCCAAACTCGATGTTCAGTTGCCCACCTTCTTTGGGCGGCACACTTGCTTGAGATCAACGAAATACCGACCATTGGCTTATGTGCATAGAGACTACCCTGATGAAGCCTATTTTGGACTGTGTAGCGGGACACCCTTCGTCCTGTGGCCAAGAACAACTGTGCTTGCAGCAGAGTAGCATTACCCGTTCCATCTCGATGAGCGATTAACAGGATATATCGGTCATCAGTTTCTGCGGTAGCACATGTCCGACCTTGCCACTTGTCGATGTCTACCATTCCACGTGTCTTGGAATTGATTCCACTGCCTTGCATTACCCCTTCTTGCGACTCCAACAGCGTCCGATACACTTCCTTGTGTTTCTCCAGATTCAACTGTCTCGATAACAAGCCAAGCCATGAATTCCCTTAAATGACATTATTGTGACTTTTTCAAGTCACCTTTTCTCAAAACACAAGCTGAGCAATTGAATTTTACAACTGAAGCAGTGAAACAGACGTTTCTGCAAAATCCCGATTTCTGCACTTATCTCCTTTTTCCAGTTTTTGACGTCATAAACTTTAATTTGCATGTGAAGTTATATGTAGGGGAGCTAGGGGATGAATGGGACAAGGGATGGATGGGACATTCTCAATATTTCAGGCAATAAACATTTATTTTAAACTGCTTCCTACCCCATATAATGCACTACCATAGTGTGCTTCAGAGCTAAATGTAGTACCACATTGCTGTTTTCATTTTCCTTCAAAGTTGTATTTTCTGAAATCTCTGCTTAAAAGTAAGTTTTTTTTTACATTTAAAGATGTGAAATATCTTATACAATGTAAAAAATTAAGCTATGTTGTAGTTATTTATTTCAAAGTTCAATATCGATAGTTAAAATGAATGAATAGTAACCATTTTGACAAAATAATTTTTGAGGCAAAATGGCTGAGAAGGGAATATATGCATCATGGGGATGATTGGGACATTTCAAATGGAGATGAATGGGACATTCTCATTCATCCCTAGAGATGCTATTAACTAAATAGTATAATATAGGTTTATAAATTAATAATTAACGTTAATTAATAGTATTTAATAGTATCATACGAGTTGTTATTGTTTAAAATTTATTAGTGTTATTTATTGTATTGTAATAATTATTAATGGATTATCAAAAAAATGGTACTAAAACTTAATCAAAATAGATAAAATTGTTAAAAATAGTATGTTTATTGATCAAATGGGGATAAATATATTGACTTTTAAAATGTTGCACAAATAAATCCCCACCCTTAAAATATTGGGTCGGTCGGAAAGTCATGTGGGGAAAATCAATTCGTACCAGAAAATCCTATCATTTAATTATTAGAAATTTATTCCGATATCTAATGCCTAACAATTACAGGGCAGAAATTTCCGGTGCGAATTTATTTTTCCAATACGACACGATTTTCCGATTGACCCAATAATTTCCGTTCTGCATGTTTCTAAGATACATTTAATTAAAATTAATTAATAAGTGAAATTTTTGAAAATTATTAGCTATGTCATATTTAAAAGGCATTTTGCACTTTTATTTCAAATCTAAAATGCCTCATAAGTGCGAAAAAAGTACAGATTGATAGCCGAAGTCTGCATTAAAAGTTAAAACTGCAATAAAAGAAGTTATTGAAAAAAAATATATCGATTCGTGCTGTAAAATCATGTATTACAAAAATAATTATATATACGGTTATAATTATAAATTTTAATTTGGTAAAATTGAATACAGGGAGGAATATATTTGTGTCCCATTCATCCCTGCAGTGGGGATGATTGGGACAGGGAGGAACGTATTTTTGATTTCATAATCTTTTTCTGAATAAATCATAATCTAGAATAAATATTGTTCATATATGTTGTCAAATACCTAATTTATGAAATGTGATATATAATATTGAGAGTAACTTAAATAAAAAAATAAAAAAAAATATTTTTTGAAAATGTCCCATTCATCCCCCATCTCCCCTATATGTTTTCTAGTACGCTTTAAATTATGGATGTTTTGTTTTATATTACTTATTGGTGTAACTATTTGCGTAATTTTGTTAAAACGATGTGCTCCCCTAATTGTTTTGAGCAGTGTAGTTTTATTAAATTCAACCCAAAAATAGCGAGTGCCTTAATGAAGTTTTGTTAATTAAAGATTGGAACTTTAACTCATTTAAATGGGAATGTATGGAGTAAAAAGCTATTTTTACATCCATATTATAAAGCAGAAATATGTCCGTGTAACATTGACGCCACGTCATATCAACGGTGACAACACATTACGATTAAATTTTATTTATTTATTTATTTATTATTTTTTTTTTGCAATTTTTTTAACGTCAAAACGCTGAAAAATTTAATTTTTAATTTATTATATATTTACAAGAAAAAAGTATTGGATTCTTTAACAAATTCGACTTCCAGTTTTCGATAGATTTATACGTTTTAGAGGCTCTTGAACACGATTTAATGGTTTTTAGAAAATGTCTGTCTGTGAGTCTGTCTATCTGTTTATGACAAAACATTTGTGGACGCTCTATCTCATAAGACTAACTAATATAATACTAATATAAACTAATGCACAGAATTTAATGAAACTTTATATTTAGTTAGACCTTGGTATAAATTGGTGCTTGATAGTTTTTGGTTTAAATCGCCCAACAGGTGGTGCTGCTATGCTGCATCTTTCACGATTCACCAGAAGATGGATTTTCATCAAACGTCTGATTCATTTACTAGTTGACATAATTTGTTGCAAATTAGGTTTTCGATATACTTTCGACGAAACTTTAAATTTAAATTCTTCATTATAGGAATAGATTGTCATCCAATTTTGTTGCGTTCGCTACAAGAAGGTTCAGAAATATGATGATTTGTCCGAAATATGCGATACTTATATCAACAATTTAAATACATATCAACAATTTAAATGCAACTAACATTCACACTTAGCATCCTGAATATGGAAATACATTATTATTCAATTTTGTTTGCAGAAAACTAAGAGGTATCAAAGTTCAATGTTTTGTTCGAAAAATGCGATATCTCCAGTTTAAATGCACAAAATTCAACAAGCCTTTACCTTTAAAGTTCTTAATATGGGACTAGATTGTCATTTAATTTTGGTTCGGAACTTGATAGAGAGAAGCTGAAATTCGATGGTCTGTTCAAAATGTGGGATGCCTATATAGTCCAGGCAATAGAGACCGTATAGGAGCTCTACCGAGCAAAATTGATGGTAGTTCTGGAAAAAGGCTTACTATATGTTTTTTGTGTCGCTGAATCCCAATTTTTAACTTCCCACCAAAATGTCCCCCGGCAACCCCCCCAAAACAGTTTTTATTAAAAAAGTCAATTTTTTTTTGTTTTAGGGAAAAAGTATCTAGAAATTCAGAAAGTAGATAAAATTTGCTACAAATTAGATATATGACATTATGACTTAGGATGAAGGGGAAGGGGGGATCTGCCTCGGAACATGCGCCGCAGTGCTGCGTGCACTAAGTTGCGCAATTCCACTTAACCACTCACACGTTTACATTAGCCCTCCCATCTTCCCTCCGAACTTTCTCTATAAGGTTTACTTTAAGTTTTTTGGGTCGCTGAATCCGAATTTTTAACCCCCCCCCCCCCGAAAACCCCCCAAATAGTTGTTTTAAACCTAAATTTCTTATTATTTTAGGTGAAAAGCATTACGGAATTTAGAAACTAGACAAAATTTGCAACAAATAGGATACATGACATTATGACGTAGGATGAACGGGGAGGGGGAGGGCTGCCTCTAAACATGCACTGCGGCGCTACGTGCACTAAGTTATGAAGTCCAGGCAATAGGGGTTTTATCTGGAAAAATTAATGCTAGTTCTGGATTTCGACTCACTTTACGTTTTTTGGGTCGCTAAATCCGAATTTGTAACTTCCCATCAAAATTTCACTCGGCAACCCTCCCAAAAATTTATTTTTTGAAAAAATTTTGTTTTCTGCGAAAAGCGTGCTGGGAATGTTCCGTGGCAGCCCCCTCTCTCCCCGTTTATCCTACGTCATAATGTCATATATCTTATTTGTTGCAACTTTTGACTAGTTTCTGAATTTCGTAATGCTTTTCCCCTAAAACAATAAGAAATTTAAGTTAATAACAAGTATTTTTTTTTTTGGGGGGGGGGGTTCGGGGGGGGGATTTTGGGGGTAAGTTAAAATTTCGGATTCAGCTACCCAAAAAACTTAAAGTAAACCTTATAAGGAAAGTTCGGAGGTGAGATGGAAGGGCGAATGTAAACGTGTGAGTGGTTAATTGGAATTGCGCAACTTAGTCCAGGCAGCACCACGCGCATGTTCCGAGGCAGATCCCCTTCATCCTAAGTCATAATGTCATATATCTAATTTGTTGCAAATTTTGTCTACTTTCTGAATTTCAAGATACTTTTCCCCTAAAACAATAAGAAAAAACCTTTTTTTAATAAAAACCTTTTTTGTGTGGGGCTTTTTACCAAAATTTGGGGGGGGGGGGGTGCCTGGGGAAATTTGGTGGGAAGTTACAAATTCTGATTCAGCGACCCAAAAAAACACAAAGTAAGCCGATTTCCAGAACTACCATTATTTTTGCTAGGTAAAATTTCCTATTGCCTGGACTAATATCTCCAGCATAAATTCACGCACATCAACGAAAGAATTTACATCGTAAATAATGCAATTTTTAGTATTTTGAACAACACGAACTGCCAGAAATAACATTAAAATATATGTAATGATGTAGTGTAGAAATTCCAAAATCTAATTAGTTCTTCCAAATTAATTTATCTATCAAATCCCATACATGCCATGTTAACATACATCACTAAAAAAAGTGTGCACTATAAATTTTTGATTTTATCGTTGTAGGAGTTTGGATGAGTGATGAGTAGTACAAAACCTCGAGAAAGGTGATAAAAAATGGAGTAAAAATAATAAATCCTGCAACATACGACATTTATTAATTTAATTTCAACTTTTGAAATTCCTAGTAATAGATGTCCGATGTTCAGCTAGAGAATCAGCTTAGTGCATTTTCCCTGTTTAGCACACGTATTGCCGCTACGATTCCCTGACAATATTACGCGTTTATATATCTATATCGTAAATATAAGATATTTGGACATGTAATCTATTGTACTATTTAAATCATTTAATTGATTTGATTTATACAGAAAAAGTTTTGTAATGGCTAAAACATACTAATTAATTACCCGATCTTTTCGGTACTTATTAGGAATATACTACGGGTGTCTAAATTAATTTTAAGCAAAAAGCTGAAAAACAGATTTTTTCAACATTATTTAAAAAAACGAAGGGTACCGAGTCCGTCTCCTTAAACCGACTTCGAACAAATGAGATTATAAAATTTTTTGTATGTATTTGTATGTTTATATTAACGCTTTCCAACATAATTGAAAAGTGTTTATGAATTCGATTTGTCTCGGTCCTTCTGTCTGTCTGGCCTTCAAGCTATGATATATCGCTTGTAAATCTACTCAGATTCCTCGAGGCTTACTACGTAAGGTTCAGAAATGAAAAATGAAGTGTGTAGCATTTCGCATTTCTAGTTCGTTGGCAGAGGCACTCTAAAGAATTACATTACGTTATTCTTCAAGCATAATGAAACTACAAATAATCATTGAGGTATACTACATCTTTCATGTAGATTATGGGGTGCATAGCATTTATCATTCATTTACAGAGACGCACAAATGTGTTTGATGACTATGATTGATTTCATTATATGGAAAATTAAGTAAATGTCTTAATAATATTCCGTTTCTGTTGGAAAATGTTTCATAATCTATGCCTGATACACAATTTTTTGTTCTTGTTAATCTGTGAACAGGTATCCTTATATGTTTTTTTTTCTTTAGTGTAATTGTCTTGTTCTGCTACAGGTCTGTTTCAATTTCATTAGGCTCAAGAAATTATATGTTTGTCTGTCTATCTGTTTTGTAGTCTTTTTAACCATTTGGAAAAACGGTTAAATGTGTCGTCAGGGTAGGAAAAATGGTTAATTGTGTCGTCAGGGTAGGAAATCAAAAGCATATCTGAAGCTTTTTATTGGTTTAATCCGCATTTTATTCGTTTTCTGATTGGTCTGTACAGTAATCTGTATTTCCCTTTACTTTCAACAAAGATGGATACTTCTGTTGCCACTATGACAAAAAAGTAATAAAAACTACAAAAAAAAAATTAATAACTCAGAAACAAATTGAGATACAGCTTTCAAACAAATCGCATTTAAAAGTACATTTATTTTCTCTATACGACGGTGTAAAAAGTAATATTGTGGGATGTTTAAAGGTTTAAGAATGAAATTTCATTTTAAATTGGTCGTCAGATTTCTTGGAAATCTGAATATGGAAAAGCCTTTTCCCGAGCAGCCAATGAAATGCTTGGATAATACGTAAGTTTCAGGTGGATAATACGTAAATTTCAGTTGGATAATACGTATGTTTTAAGAAATCTGACGGGTCGCAGGCGATTTTTGTCACTTGCAATTTTTACGTGTAATAACACTATAAATGTTTAATTCATGGCGTACGTAATCTAGGATCAACTCCGTGCGATTTTTTTATGTCTTAAATTTTAGTCTTCGAAAAAATCCTTTTCCAAATGGTCGTTGTAATTTGTTAAATTGCTTTTTTTTTTATTGTCTTTAACGTTAGTAAAAATTGACCAATCGTCACGAATTTGGAATATGGTGTTGAGGTTCATAGTGTTACTTTATGTTTTTAAAATAGCTGCCATGTCATATATAGTTATACGAATATATTAAACGAACGCGTCAAACATTTCAGCGTTTCATAGTCTATTGCTTAACCAACTGAGCGATATTAACGAAAATGGAATTTAAAATGAATGTGGGGTAGATTTTACCAATCTGTGTGAAATTCTAATGTGGATAACATTGAATTTAAGGACACAAATGCACGATGATAAGAAACATACCATTGAAGTCGGTTTACTTTTTTTATTATAAAACACTTGCTTTAGAATTAATTTTAGCATGGACACACATTAGACGCATATAGTAGATTAAGCATGCATACTGTAGCTATAATTTCTATTTTTCCTTTAATTTTAAGGATTCTTATTACTCAACCAATATATTTCATTTAAATCTTATTTGAACCATGTCAAATTTCCATAATCACACCTTCAGTTTTTGGAGTAACATATACTGCCACAGAATCTGTTTAATTTTTATATGAAAACCTTAAATCGCCACTATTGAATAAAGTTATTTAAAATTAATCAAAACTATCCTGATACCAAAAACCATTTATTTAAATATTTGCGCAGCACAAAATAAATATTGTAAACTTTTCTCGAGCTGCCTAAGATGTCTGCAGTACTTAAGATCCAGAAATCGATATTTGATTGATTTACATTAAATTAACATGTGTTATTTGATTTGAAGTGCACTAAATAAAAAACGGTTTCTTAAATGAACATAGTTTAAGAAAAAAACAAAACTAATCAAAGTAATAACTGGACTTAGTTTTAAAAAACATAATTAATTGGACCCTAAGTTATGGAACTTTTAGTGAAAGAGGTATAACAATGTTTACTTTAGAATAAACGTAACGATATTTTCAATATTTCTCATATGCTAGATTTTATGAACGTGGAAATAAATCTCTATCTCTTACGGACATCTCTTCTCTACGAAGTCAAAAATAAGAAGCCACGAGTATAAACATAAAAAATAGGATGATAGAATAACCCTCATTCGATTATTTTGAGTGAGAAAGAGAAAAATATTTTCAACAGGTTGCAATTTTAAGAGAGGAAAAATGTATGATGTAAAGTGGTGTATTGTGAATAGTTTTGGCAAAATGCCAAAGAATAAAAATAACAATGGGTCTTGGAAGAATCAATACATTTTAGAGCTGAGATAGCCTATCTAAAGGACTGTTGAAGGTTCATTGAAATAAAATGGTTTCAATTTTTTAAACAAAACAAAACAGTGCATTTCTGTGGCACAATCATGCATAAAGCGAGTCACTATTTTCTTATAAACAACATTAAAAATTTAAATGTTCTGGTATTGTAGGCCCGTGAAATAATGTTTTAAAAATCAAAGATATGTGAAAATTTAAATAAATGTGACGTTCTTAGAAGTAGCGCAGGGATATAAAAAATATTTTTATGACTCAACAATTTTGCTCTTTTAAATCATTTCTTCAGCGTATCTGTTAATAATTTTTAAACTAAAAATTGATTTTTCATTTCGGGATATAATTGATATTGAGGGTTCCGAGATTACGGCAAACTAGACACACGATTATATGAAAATATTTTATGCATCCTGATATTATTCTACTTTAAAGCTGCCATTCCATCATCGTAGTTTTAAGAGTTCTGTAGGAACAATTGTAACCTACGAAAATAAATATTAAAATACATCGTTTTAATACAAAATTTGTACAATTATTTTTACCATTAACTATTATTTTTATTGATTTATTCCCGAAGGTTTAGTGCATTGGTACACATTAAATAAAAGATCGGTTTGATCTAAAGAGTTGTCATAAATTATCAATGAATACAATTTTTTTATGAAAAAAACAAACATATCACAATGCAACCATACATAAAATATTTATTTTCATCTTAACTAAATCAAGTAAAAATAAATGATCAAGCCTGAGTATTACTCGCACTCAGAGGGTTCCGAATATTGAATATATTAATTATTAATTATATCGTTAAAATATCGTTGCTAAAAGAATAATAAGACTTTGTACAACATAGGGTTTGTTATAGCTCTATATACTTGAAAAGTATGAATGAGTATCCCATAGAAGTTCAAAGAGATATGAAGCCTAAATAATATAAAAATTTATTATTCTGCATACTCCTTTTTTTTTATCTTATCCTATTCTGTTTTTGATGAACTTAATTCGGTACTGACAATAAAAGTAGATGAAATTTAAACCCATGTGCTCTGTGGTTGTTGGCGGATGTAAGTCACTAGCCACCAGTGTTACCGCATCTGGCAGATTTTTTTTTTTTAGAAATTTTGAGTTCACACCACAAAAATTTAATTGGTAATTTTCTTTTACTTTATTTAGGGAAAAGGAACCATCTTGTAAAGCAAAAGTAGGAATTAAAACTTTCTGATGAGAATTCGCAATATTTAATTAAAAACCAGCCATATATCATGACGTACGCTGCGTACGTCATTGTCGGAAATGACCATAATAGCAGACGTACGTACGTCATAGAACGCAAGAGGTTAAACATTATTTGGCATTTCATAAAACTAAATTCAGCCTATAATAATCTTTCCTTTCTGCAGTGTAGTTAAAACAAAACACTTGGTCAAAGTTTAAACTTGACATTGTGCTAAGCGCGCTTCGAAAGGAGGTCACAAAGTTGCAACGGTCCCTTGGTCCGTGCCGCCCTTTTCCAGATAGGTTTTTAATTAACTTTTAAAGACACTGGAGGCCTCTTGAGAGATCCACTCAAGGCAAACTAGTCTCGAATCCCATAGTATTTATGTGATTCATTCTAATTAAATTACTCTGTTTTTAGCAATTTGACGTATATTGCTTTTATACTACTACTGGGCATTGCATTTCACAAATATATCATTAAAAGTTGTTATCTGGGTTTTAAAAGCCGATGGTACATAGAGTACGCCGCCCCTGTTATCATGTATGTCCGAACAGCCCGTGTCTTTAAAGGTTAATATCGCGGCTAATTACCGACGATTTTTTTAAAAATCATTATCAACAATGATTTTATACTTCTGCTACGATAGCTATCTCAAGCGCTCCTCAACTCCTATGCTGAATGCCTGCAAATCGATATTTGTGTGTAACGGAAAAATGCGTTCTTCTCAAAAACTATGTGACCTAGGGTAATCGCTATAATTTTCCTGCAGGGTTTAAATTAACGTCTATTACCTCTAATTTTTTTTTTTTATAATTTTAGTTATAGTAGATTCGGAAATAGAAGGGGGGGACATAGTTTTGCACTACATTTTCGATTATATCTCTGAAAATATAATACTTAAAAATAAGAGAAATTTATTTTTGAGTTCAGCGTTACGAAAGCTTTTTCACGATACACCAGACGATATACAAAGAAGAGATTTTGTTTTTCAAGTAACTTAATTAGCCCCTGTACATTTTCCCTAAATATATTTATGAATGTTTAATAATCTGTAAATATGTGGGTCAATAGTCTTTATTACTTCTCCTAATTTGAATTTTCCACGTTCCATAGTTTACGAGTAAAATGGCCGTGACAGGCGGGCAGACAGACACTGGAATGATCTTATAATGGTTCCGTTTTTACTTTTTGAGTACGGAACCATAAAAATCAAAATTTCTTCAGCTACATATTGCTGATATATCTACGAGCATATGTCATAATTAAAAGATCACCACACTTGAATAAAGAGTTCACAACACTTGTTTAGAAAGTCTAATAATTAAAGTCAGTGTACCTAAATGTGACATGTTTTTGTCGCATTAAGGTATATTTGGAATTTTATTAAATAAATATATATTTTATTAATCAGAAGATTATTGACTACTGTGTCTTTAGTTCAAAACGAACTTGTTTTATAGAAGTTAAATCGTTATCTATAACATAAGCAAACGATTTACGATTGCCGCATTTACGTTATTTTCGTCGTATTTATATTAGTTAAAACCTAAATGAGACCAAAGTATCTAAATGTGACAAAGCATTCTATGTATGTCAGTTCATCTTAAAATATTAATTTTTATCCCATCAAGTTTTAAAATACATAAGAAAAAGTTAAATTAGATAAAATTGAATGTTGAAACACTTCTTAGTGAGCTACTTAAAATATTAATAACTTAAAAAAATACGTTGAGATACATAATATTTAATATATTCTAATTAAATAGTAAATGCTTTAACATCCATATTTCAAACACTGCCCATCAACTTTGACCATCTATAAAAAAAGAAGTAACTACTGAATGTACTGAGTACTACCTATACAACGTACATTTTACTAAAGCAATGTTTATTAAAGTATATTTTAATCAAATATTTTGTTTTTGAGTTTGTCTTCATTTCATTTTTGTTTTTTATTTTTGTGTAAACTCAATGTTTCTTATATGGGTTTTGGAAGGTGTCGATCGATATGAGTGGTTCATAAACTTTTTTTAACCACCCTCCCATCTAAGCATCTCTAAAATTATGTTCTCCCTGCACTTTCCATGTGACATATAATACTACTTATTGAAAAAGAGAATCTTTCATTTGGTACTCTTTATAATTGATTACAGTACTTCATTAAGAGAAAAGTACGTCATCAAGTAAAGTATTTTTTTATACCAAGATCTCTCTATGAATAACACAATATGCACGAAGCATTTCTGGATCAGTATTTTCATCAATTTTAATTATACAAATTTCTTTCCCATTAATTCTTTGTTAACTGTCTTTCTTTTCTCTATTATTTCTAGTATAAACTGTTTTAAAATTTAAAATTTATGTCATAATGTATACTTGCATACTGTGTATGACGTCTGCACCAGAGCCATGAAAATTTGAAGAGCCATAAGAATTTATCTTCAATGATAAAAAAGCGAAATTTTGATCTACTTTCAGTATTATTCGACACATTTAAAGAGTTATGTGTGCGATTAATAATGAACAAAGGGTATTGAAATGGAGATTTTTTTTTAAGAAAATGTATTGAAATTTTTCGCGTTGTGTTCCTGAATTTAGGATGTTTCATTATATAGAATTTATATACGCTTCTTTCTTTAACATTTTAATTTCAAGATTTTCGCATTTATGGGTCGTCACATTTAGGCACAATGACGTTACATAGATAATGTCAATATTCACATAACTCTGTATTTGATATCGCTTAGTTCTTAAGCACGGGCAATAACTCTGCAGAGAAAAGCAGTAGTAATTGAAGTTCAATGTACAAACTACAAGAAACTCAGTCTCGTCGTTAAAAAAATGGCACAAAAAATTAAAAAAGAATTTAGTGAAATATTGAAGAAATCCGTTTCAATAAAAATATTCACTATGAACTGCATAATTCTCATGCTTGGTGTGAGAAACAACCAAGAGTTTATCTCTTTAATTGCACTGAAGAAATGCTCATGGAACCCATATAGAGCTCACATATCAGGATTATTTCTATCATTAATCACATAATTTAACAGGGCGTATTTTTCAAACACCCCTACTTTTGAAACGAGCTTTTAGAAACTAAGTAAGCGTTCTTTTTTGCATGATAAAAATTTTAAGTGGTCAAATATCATTTCATATTAATCAAACATGTTTTGTTTTATGCAGTTCTGTTTCGAAATTTACTTCAATACCAAATTTGGTTATGTAAATAGAAACAAAGAGTTATGTGGTAGGGGAAACCGGGGCAAGATGACTTTGTTAACAATCTTTGCTGTTTATTAAATTATTTTTAAGTATTGTAAAATTAATTTTGCATGAACTGTTAGAGTATCCATTTCTAGTTTTAAAGGTATTACCATTTAATTTTTCAAATAAAATAATAAAGGGTAATTTTATTTTTTCATAACATTAACAAATCGTCATCTTGCCCCAGTACTGGGGCAAGATGCCTTTGGCCATGGGGCAATATGGCAACACTGAAAAAGTTTAACATATTTTATCTTTTGAATATGTTATATGGTTTAACAAATGATAACTGTGTTTTTACATCTTAAAGTATCAAACTGAGCATAATGTATTGTAACGTAAAGCTGAAGTGTTTACTTGTACAGCTAACAATAGTCATAAATAAAAATGCCATTTTCATAATTAGGACATTCATCATGCCACCACTCTTGGCATTTACAGTACTGGATACATTCTTCTGTTGGTGGGTTACAATATTCCTCGTCACAAGCAGGACATCTGAAAACACCATCGTTTGAAGTCGATGAAACTGGACTGTTTGGCCTGGAGTTAATAGACTTTGGCTTACAGGAACTTATTTTGAGTTCTTTTTCACTCCCTTTTTAGCTTCACGAGCTTCTTTTCTCTGTTTTTTTTTTTTTAAATGTTCCTCTCCTTCTTTCTACGTTTCCCTTTGATGGGTCTTTCTTTGATGGGTACATTTCTTTGATGGGTGTGCTTGTAAGAATGCTTGAGCTCAGTTTTTTGCTTTTTCTTTTTTCCTCACATTGTGTTGCTTTAGGCAATGGTTTGAAATCAAAAACACTAACAAGCTTCTTCTGTGCATATGAATCAGCATTTGCCATAAGTTCAGGTTCTTCTGGAGGGTTTATACGTTTGCTGCAAGTGTTTAAGGGGTGATAGAGAGAAAACTACTGGGCATATTCCAGTGAAGTTCGGTATCTTACAGGTTTCAGAACATGCGCAAGTCAAATATGCAAAAAATAAATCGCAATTTCCCCCGATAGATGGCGCTGTACGTTAACCGTTGGCGCTGTATTTAAACGTTCACCGGTGGCATGTACAACCTCCAAAATCGATAGACAGAGCATAATGACATTCTAAGAGGCATATAAACAATATAAAAAATCATTTACAGTCTATCAAAATTCCATACAATTCGCTTCAGTAATTAAATTTTTACAGTATCATGTAATAAAAATTAGCGTAAATAAGATCACAAATTAAACAATCCATAAAGACGCTTTGGAAAACAAGCCATTATTTATGCAATGAAATTATTACATGAAGTGCTCAATATGTGAATCACCAGATGCAACCACATGCTGAAAACGTAAAACAGCATGGTCCACCGTCGCATTTAAAATCTGTGGTGTAACACACCTCACGTGTCTCGTTATGCTAGATTTCAATTCAGCAAGAGAAGCATGTCGTTCTCTATAAACCATATCTTTCAGATGTCCCCACAGATAAAAATCGCAAGGATTAAGGTCCGGTGAACTTGGTGGCCAAGCGTTGTCGAAACCTCTGCTTATGACTTGGTCCGCACCAAAGGTATCATACAGCAATTTTTTAACATCTTTAGCGATGTGAGGGAGTGCTCCGTCCTGCATAAATACCGTGGTTTCTAAACAATGTATCTCTTGCAATGCTGGAATCAGTTGTTGTTTCAACATCGCACCGTAGACAGTCCCTGTAACACTACATTGTTTGGGACTACTTAGAGTTGGGGTCTCAAAGAAATATGGGCCCACATGAAAATCACCATACAGTTACATAATCGGAATGGAGGGATTTTTCACGTTTAGCGTGTTGTTTGTTCGTTCCCCATATCCTGCAGTTATGCGCATTTACACAACCTGATAGTGTAAAATGCGCCTCTTCTGTCCACAATATTCTCTGATCCAAGTATCATCTTCGCTGATTTTCGACAGGACAAGGTTTGCAAAATCAAATCTTAGGGTGTCATCATGAGGTTTCAATTCTTGAAGAATTTTAATTTTATACGGATAACGCCGAAGAATGTGGCGCAACACTTTATGCACAGTTGACCAGGGAAGAGATAATGTCCGCGCTACACTTCTTGCGCTCACTTGTTGCATCATACTGGCTCCTGAACTGCTACTCGTAGTCGCAATGGCGTCATCAATTTGTTGCACTATTTCCGGGTTTACGGGACGTCGCCCTCTTGTGCCTGGAATAACGCCCAATTCTCCTGATTCTTCAAATTTTAAAATCATATTTTTCTATCCATTGACACTCATTGGACCTCTTCTTAGTCGTTTCATACGCCGGTATATAACTTGTAGATACCAAATTTCACTGGAATATTCCCGGTACTTTTCTCTCCAGCACCCCTTGAACACTACCAGTGGCGATCTGCCGGTAAACAGATTTCTATTAATTTAATTTTGATCGCGGAATTTTAAGACCGAATCATCTGCTTTTAAGACATCTAATGGCTATATTCGTGTTTCATTAAATAAGACCAGTGAAAATTTAAAAAAATAAAATGAACTAAGTAAACAGAGTTTTTGCCTCCCAGTATTTTTTAACAATGCTCTAAGAAATAGGATTTGAATAAGGCTTTTTAAATGTATCGTCTTAAATCTGACGGAATTTTCACCAAAGTTTTCTTTCTCTTTTTAATAGTCATGTGAAAATACTTAAGTTGTTCGAAAGGAAATATTATTATATGAGCTGTCTAAGAATTGGCAAGAATAGTTAAAAAGATCATCTCTAAATATGAAATAATTATCTCATATAAATATATTTTTAAATCTAAACTTTTTGGCAATATTATTACTTGGCCACCTTAAATATGGGATAATTTCTCCCATTTATTGCTTTTAATGTACATTAATGAATTTAATATTTTAAAATTTTCCTTCTCTTTTAACATTCATGTGAAAATACTTTTGTTATTTGAAAGGGGATAATATTATTTTGCTATCTTAGAATTGGTAACAGTAGTTCAAAATATCATTTTGAAATATGAAATAAATGCCTCGTGTAAATATATTTTTAACTTTAAACTGTTTGCCAATCTTATCATCAGGCCATTTTATATATGACGTAATTTCCTAATTTACTTCTTTTAACGCATATTAATGAATTTATCATTTTAAATATTTCTTTCTACTTTAATATTCACGTATAAATACAATGTTTATGGCCTAATTTTCAATATTTTCCTTCTTTTAACACGTAATCATTAAATTCTAATTTTAAAGTTTTTTTTTCTGTTTTTAATAGTCACGTGCAAGTAAATTTTTAATTGAAAGGAAATATTATTTTTTTACGCTGTTTTTACAACTGGCAACAATTTAAAGTATCTATTTTTTTCTAAAATATGAAAAAAAAAAATCTATTGAAAAGTTGAAAATGTGAATACAAAATTGAAAAAACCCTCAAAAAATGAGTCAAATTTAAAAAAATAAATGTACTCTGTACACTGCAAGTTTGTATTGTTTGATTCCTTAGAAAAAATGATTAAATTCCTATGTATAGTGTTTGCTCCTATAAACATATTTTAATGGAACGATTTTGACTAACTTTAACAATTAATAGTTCTTAAAATAACACTTTGATTTTAAAGATGTCTACTTCAGCGTGTTTATCAAACATTTCTACTACCAGTTTTCATATTTTTGCATGCAGTAGTTTTCTTAATATTAGTGAAGAAAGACCAGTCACAAAAAATCATTTTCTGCAGCTGTGACAACGTTAGTTATATTTTTTAGAATAGAGAGATATTTATAAGCCGTAAAAAAGCAATTTATTTCCACTGTTCAATGAGAAAATGCGGAAGATGAAGGTTTGCGAGTTCGTTCCAGCAATTCCCATCGCGATATTTGGTTACAAAATTTGTAGTAGTTTTCTGCAATTAAAAAAAGCAAATATTCGATGGATTATTTGGAAAATGTGGTACTCAAAAGTAAGTACCGTATCCACACTGAGTAAACAGAAACTGAAAATTTTCATATGAGTCATAGTATGTGCTCTGTATGCGTATGAAGGTTTGTGTGTATGATGTATGAATAGCACCATACAATTTGTATGCAATGTAAATAAAAATGTCTTGCGTATTTTATCTGGTCAATTGATTTTTCAAAAAATTTCCAATCTCTGAATCCGTAAACATATATTTTAGTCAAAAACCAAGACATAAACTATCTTTTAAAAGTATATATTTTATCTGAAATAAAGAAACTAATTAAAATATGCACGAATAACGTTTGTGGAGGTGTTTTGATCAGGTTCTATCAGAAGTGTTAAGCAACTGGAGCAGAAGTTGACATTCAGAGTACAATAAATGTTTTCTACAGATCTAGAATTAAATGCATTTTAAAAATCTATTTAAAAAAAGAAATACTAAACCCAGCTGCGTAATAATCCATACAGGAATATGGTGTGTGGTGTTCAATATTTGTTTCGTTACCATGGACTTGGAGAGGCATATGCCTTTGTCAGTTGACCAGTCTTGCGCGGAACCATCACGTTTTAACATCCCAAGCAAACTCTTTATACATTTTATCGCCCCCGAAATTAGGAAATTTTAAATGAAATTCAGAAACAAACCAAGGATTTGTAGTGTGATAGCGCACTGTACAACCAATCTACCAGGTTTCATGTTGTATAATACTTAAGGTATTTTTTGGAAATTAAAAAATATATATATTAAGACTGTAAATATATATAATGTCTGAAAAATATATGAAAGTATACGTCATCTCTGCCTTTTTCCATACGTCTTACTATAATGCTCTCAAATATTTTTTAAAAAATGTTACATTTTAGTCAGTACATTAATTTTAGAGCATCAAGTAATTTACATACCCCACTTTTATTCTATAATAGATTGCATTTTAGTTATAATTAACATAATTAACACTTCAGTTCAGTCTGCTAACCCGTTTGCTTCCAAATGTATCTGCTTCAATTTATCTTTAGAAATCCATTCTTTCTTGCTCATTTTCTCGCCTCATAAGACACGTGAATGATGTTTCTGTCGCTTAAGCAGTTGGGTCGATAACATTTTTTGTATTACATTCTTTTGTGAAAAGACTGAGCCCTAGTATTTTTTATGAAAATCATTCAATTATTTTGTTAATATTCTGTTGATAATTAAAAATGGGTGCAGGGAAAAATAACAGATTTATAATTAAGAATGTATTACAATTTAACACTAAATTTCAATAAGTAGTTTTGCAACACTTAATAAAATGTTAAAACAGACGCATAATTTATTGACACTATTATATTTTTAAATTAAGTCATATTAGTGATAGTAAGTAAATTATAATGAGATAAGAAGAATTATGCATCCGAAGTGTTTTCAGTAACATATTGCATAACTATTCGTAAGCGACACAATTAAAACTGGATTTATTCAAAAAAAGTAAAAAATGTTCTCATGCGACAAAACAAACTATTTTTATATAAAATAGATTGGAAACTTATTTAAGTTTTTTATATTTGTAAACAGAAGTAATTAGGTTCATCTAAGTCTCATTAAATAATTATCGGAAGATCTGCAGGTGTAACTCCTGATGCCGAAAAAGATAAAACTGTTCTAATTCGAGCATTATTGAAAATATTTTAAATTCCTTTTGATGATGAATTGAGAAATATTATCATATATCTATACTGATAAAAGAAAGTTTCACTCTGTATGTCTTTCGGAGATGGCTAGCGAAATCTACCACACATAGAGATCTGAAAATTTGGGTGAGAACTGTTAAAAGCAGGTCCTAATGCACCTGAGTTTTAGATTTTACATATTTTTTAATTAGCCAAGAAATTGATTAAAAAACAAAACGAAAACCCATAAAAATATGGGGTTATTTTCTCAAAATGGCACGAGCCAGTATTTCCTGATTTTGCTAGCATTGGAGAACAGAAAAGCTGTAAGAGGTTTTTTTTATGTTTCACAGTACGTACTAGATTAACTATTTAAAATACGGAAAAACAAGTTGCATACGATTTTAGAAGGTATTTTAATCTCCCTAAAGGCGCAATTTCTGAAAAAAATACTAATATTAACACTTTGAAAAAAAATATCTTCGAAACAGTTTTTCATGGGGGGGGGGGGGGGGTTCTATTACTTTTCAAGCTCGTGTCCTCTAGACTTTTTAAAATACGAGAAAATAAAAACTTCTCAATTAATTTGGATACCTTCCTCGCTATGATGGTGCAAACCATTTTAAAAAAGATTAATAATAATCTTTCCGAAAAAATATTTTTTGGAGAGCAGTTTTATCGATATTTCTGCAATATTTAAAAGTCTGCATACCTTCTGCATATCAAAATACCGAAATATATATATATCAAATTAACCGGCGTACATTTATCTTTAAAACGAAGGCTTTTGTTTAAAAAATATTAATATTAACACTTTCGAAATATTTTTTCTGAAACACAATTTTCTCTTTTTGTCACAACCTTAACCGTTACAGTTATTTAGAACATTTTTGGCCATGTGCATGCTCTGCCGAAAAGATCGATACATTTCTTTCAGAGCTTTAAAGAGGGAGCGCAATGGGGTTTCCATGGGGCTGGTCTACACTGGCTTTTCATTTAAAAATATAAACTTAAAATAGACCGAAGCATTTCTAGCGCTTCCGATGTACGATACCGTAGGCAATAAAGCCACCAACACTAAGTCCGTTTGGATAAATGTTCATTTAAAAAAAAACATCATAAAATTTCAAGGGTATACGCCGCCGACTGCAATGGGGCTCATAAAATTAAGATAGTTTGGAGGAATTCTTTTTAATTATATTACATCATTTAACACTGATTTTAGGTGAATTTAAGGTTTTTAAAACGGATCCGGACTACGCCGAACGGATCAGCTAGTAATAAATAAAGATAAATACTTGTGATTCACTCAAAATTAGGATATCAAAAATCAGTATTCTTCAGTTGTGTGACTTTTCAGATAAATAGTTGGCATTATATTAAACATTACTCACCAGACATTTGTATTAAATTGGGGGAAAATAATAGTTTCAATACATAAAAACAGTTAATGCGAAGGTTTAATAAAATCTTCTTTAATAGATTGATTAGAAATGTGTTTTTTGATACTTAATTCTAAATTTTTATTAAAATTATACAAGTTACAATGAATGTTTCACTGTATCAAATAAGTATTTTTTTTTAAATAAATATATTTTTACAAATAGTTCGATATGCTCTTCAACGGATTGCGCATAAGCATAAATTTACAAGTAAAATAATCAGAAAGAAAAATAAATATGTACTTCGAATTATAACAAGAACAAAATAAATACATTCTTTTATTAAACTTTCTAATAAATAAAACTTCTTAATTACATAAATTTGGCTAGAGATTTAACACAGAAATAAACGAAAGGGTATTATTTTTCATGAGTAATGTTATATATGAGTATTAGCGGTATTAAGTAAATCTCTTTCTTAAAAATTTGTCTGGAAACAATGTTGTGCTATATGACTAATGGAGTTACAAAAACAATTCTGAAACATTTTACAGCTTTTTTTTTTTTTTTTTTTTTTTTTTTTTTTTTTTTTTTAATAATGTAATAACGAAACTCAATTTTCTTAAGTCCTTCATAATAGAAACACTGTATGCAATGCTGTAGATGTGACTATATTCAATTTTAAAGAATTAGATGACAATAAAATGCATTATACTGCTTATTTAATCATTTTATTTTAAATGATATTATTAATTATTAGAGGAAAAGGTCCAAATACCGGCTACCACTTTTGTTTTCAAACTAGATCATACAATTTTCAAAATTAATAAAAGAAAACGTAACAGCAGGGTACCTTGACACGTCTTACACCTGTTTAGAGAAAAAAATCAGTTTAAAAGACGTTTTCTGTTTATAAGAAGCAAAATTCCGAAAGTCTTCAAATTTTGAGTTTTTAAAATGGGGTCTAAATACCGGCTACCTAAGTTTTTTTTTTTTTTTTTTTTTTTTTTTTCCAAAAGATCACACAAATAGAGCTAATGACAATTATTAAGCAATAAGAATATTATTTTAATAAATTGTATTCATTAATATTATTTCTTATGCACAGAAAAAATACGCAATTTTTAATAAATAAGTATTTTTGTGAAATTTCTAAAATTCTTTACGACTATCTCTCACAGTCTTCTTCCCACTATGTTTCTAATTTTGTTTTTTAACGTGTAAAACAAAAAAAAAGCTTGCTGATTGAAATGATAATTATTTTATCTGAAAAAAATCAAAAACATAATATCACTCTCTGCGTCGGTATAGTCCCTATTAGCCTACATATCGCATTCATAACATTGAACCCAGAATCCCCTCCCCCATTCTTGTCCACAGAGAAAGCGCCCATGCAGAAGACACAAACTTATCATCCTCCTCTGTTGGATATTTTCCATTTTCAATTTTTTTAACCCTCTCGCTGCGTAATTCTTTTAACAAAATAGCTTCTAAAATTGCGTATTTAACCCCTTCGCGACGAGCGTATTTTAAGAATTTTTATTCTTTTGTCACCGGTTTTTCTAAACAAATATTTTTGTCTAATTTAACCGGGAAAATGCTCCGATTAAATAAGGCATAATTTACAATAAAAAATAACTGGTGAGAATAATCAAGGAGGGTTAATTAGACGAAAAATATGCATCCCCGAGGAAATCTCGGGTTGCGCAGCGAAAGCGTTAAAATCAAATTTCTGCCTCTTTCGCCTGATTTACTCCGTCCTTTTTTTTCTTTCTCTTCACATTTAATACAGGCAATTTTTTAGTGTCCAACAACGCTTTTTTGGAAAGTGATCCCGTAACCAGTGTCGGTCCTGAAGAATTACAGCCATGGTTGCTTTTTTGCTATTGCGAAATGGGACGGGAACTATTTCTGAACCATTTAAATTAATTTATTAATTATGGAACTATTTAAATTAATTTATTTTCCTCTCCTTCAAGCAGAGCAACCGAGAGAGGTCCAAATACCGGCTAGCCGGTATTTAGACCACTCTAGGTAGCCGGTATTCGGACCATTGCTATGTTTAAGTTAAAACCAGTATTACGCATTCATATAATAAAATACCAATACTGTGCGCGTGGCAATTAAGAGCTAAATATGTCTAGAAAATAACTTAATCAACAATTCAATACAATATACGATCAGTATGTTTTTTAAAAATGAAAAACACATATCTGAAAAACTTTTGATGTACCAGATTACGTAGATTCGACACTTTTGCATTTACTATTTGTAAATGACATAGACTTCAGCGACGTACTTTTCGTAACATTATTCTCTCAATTAAAGTTACAAACTCTGCCTATCACCGCTAGGCTACGCTGCGCTGCGCTCAGTTCTCAGAATACCTAGTAGCCGGTATTTGGACCCTAGCCGGTATTTGGACCTTCTCCTCTAATATATTAAGATATTTATCAAAGTTGCTGATTATATTCTTATGTAATATTTTATTCTATAATTTTTTTAATTCAAATATATTTGAGGATATTAATGTTTTATAACATAAATGTTTATCACATTTTAATTCCTTTGGATAGGAGTGCACAATTTGTGGCTTGAGAGTCACCAAGCTTCCACAATTTTCGAAGTGAATAATTTACCTTGTAAAATGACATGCACTTTATGTTTAACTAATGCTAACATTACCTTTCGGAAATTGTGATGTCAAATAACTTCCATGCAAAAAGTTCGTGCAACCCTATCTTTTGATATAATAAACGTATGATTGTGATTAGCACTGTATGTATTAGCACTTTGATAACTACATCGTGAATTACACGAATCACGGTATAAAATTTGCATCCAGTTAATGTTTATATGATAGAAAACTAACAATATTATCTTTAATTTCAGTCAGTCTGTATGATTTTTTTTTCATTTTTATGAAAAGTTTCATAGCCTGGCTAAATATAGCCTACTATGCGCTTTTCTAATTAAAAAATTCTGCATTTGGCCTCACACAAAATGATATCTTAGTTACATTTGTGTAGTAAATCTCGATTGCTTTAACCCTTTGCGGTCCATGCCGCCAGAGTGGCGGCATTCGGAAGTCGTCGTAGAAGTCGGTGCCGCCATTCTAGCAGCATGGTCTCATTCATGATCGTCTGCGAGTTGCACGGCGAACGAGGCTAGCGATAATAAAAGAAAACTATCTTTCTGATGCCAGATTGAAATGTTTGGATCAACTTACAGATATCAATGTTTATTGATCTCTTTGGAGAGAAGAGATTTCCGGGCAGTCAGTCTCGAAAGTGCTATCCAGAAATATTGAGATCAGTAAAAAGCCAGCCACTCTACTCGTCGCCCACGTTATTTAATTATGAAAGAGTATTGTATATATCATAAAATTAAGATTCAAGAAATAAACAGTGAAATTCCCCAAAATGGAGGAGTTTAGAATTGATTATCAAGATAATGAGTAGTGATGATGTATTGGAAGTTTAAGTACATAATGAAAATACAAACAACTAAATGTATGATTTAGTACCTAACAATGAAAGTGACAGTAGTGACGATTACACAGTTCCTTATAAGAGATGGAATGTACTAAGATTTCACAGTGGCACGGAGAATAGTGAAGGTGATGATGAAGACTGTGCAGTATATGAAGACTGTGCAGTATATAAGAAAACTCCAGGAAAAAGACGAGAAACAAGCACGCACTTGCCAAAATTACAGAAATAAAAATTTATGTTTTTATTACAATTCAACCGTACAAATCAGTTTAAAACAGTTCTGTGTTTTAATATCAATATATTGACTTTAAATCCCGTACGGAAAAGGACGAAACGCTAAATTTGTTCCCACCTGCTCCCACTGTACTCCCATTAGTAAAATTTGCTGACAGCAGAGGGTTAATATTCGTTAAACAGTTGAATTCAATAACTATTATATTGTTCTTTTAAATAGCTTCCAATAGAAAAAGGTAAAAAGCTACCTAATGCAGCCGTCCGGAGGAGAGCAATACCGGAGAAGTTTGGTATCTTTTTCACCGATCATGAACCCCAGACCCCAACGACAGCGGCAGTTGAAATGTTCCTTTATATTTATATATGTATCAATAAATAAATAAATAAATATATGTATTATATATATACGCATACATAAATATCTGATGTTTGTTGTGCTGTAACACTGTATTTATGAACCGATTTTGATCTAATTTAGCATGTGTACAGGACTTAACAGGTCTAGACATAGTTCATTAGCTAGCTTAACATGCCATCTTGTTTTTAAATGGCGGTATGAAGAAGGAAATATAAAAATTGGAGATTTAAAAGATGTATAAAATAATTAAAAATACATTTTTTCTTTAAATGTTTGGCCTTGATACAAGAATTCCGGAGCATTTTTTGTTTCGCCTCTAACTTAAATGGCTGAGATATAGCAGTTGGAAATTCATGACATTTTGAAACAAGGCAACAGATTGTCATGCTGTAGTACTCGTATTTATGAATCGATTTGCAAGTTGTCAGCATATGTATAGGTACTAATGTCTCTCCCGTGTTCGTTGGCCAGTTTCATCCGCCATACTGTTTAAAATGGCGGCCACTTAAAAATTTCAAATTCAAAAAGATGCACAAAGAAATTGAAATTCAATAGGGTTTTTACTCTAAGTGTTAGGCCTTGATAAAAGGGGTCCGTAACATTTTTTGTTTCGCTTCTATTCTGATAAATGGTTCCTATGTAGCAGTTGAAAATTTAAAATTATATCTCCTTAAACGACGCTAAAATGAATATAGCTGACTAATGTGGAAACTTTCACAGTCAAATTCAGTAATGGCAAAAACTGGGATTGAATCATCTATAATCGGGTACCAGGCATTTTAGTTTTCATTGTTTATATAAAATTAACTGAGTTTTTTAAAAACAAGGTGCAAGGAAGTTATCGTTTCATTCCTGTACAGTCCGGTAGAACGATTTCCTCGTAGTTGAATTATAAAATGACACAAGTAAAAATTAAATTTAAAAAATCAAAAAACCCGACTGCGTAAAAAGCAAACAAAGTATTTCTCATCAATGTTAAACCATTTTTTATATTACTTATCAATTATTTTATTTACTTGTATTGATGGCTTTAAAGTTGTGTTTAATTGTTAATTCATGAAGGTTAGAGTTACAGTAAAGCTAGAGATCCTACCTACACAAATTCCAAGTTGTGTAGTATTTAAACGGAGCTTCTGACTGTAAAATAGTCAATCAAACATCGTCTTCATTTTGAAAGACCTATCCAATGATATGCCACTCAATAGTGTGCGTCAATTTTTTTCGTCTCTACCGCGATTTTGTATTTTAAGACCGCCATTTTGAATTTATAAAAACAAAAACCTAGCCTATAACCATTGGACGGCTAAGACGAATCGATAGAGACTTTATTCATTAAAATCCATCCAGCCGTTGGGATGTTTCGAGGGTGTAAAGAAATCCACCCACCCAGATACGCGTGAAACACATAACCCTTCTTGGCAGTCGGGTAAAAAACATTGAGGAACGGTCTGTAAAAAATTTTACAAGAAACTCGAAAGAGTCATAAAGAAGTAATATTATAATTAAATAAACTGTATAATAGAATGTCATTTTATGTTAATATTTCCCTCTTCAATTCTTCGCACTCGATTAAGGATTTCCTAATCTACAACCTCATACATGCCTGTCCTTCACCAATCGAACCAGTTTTTGGTCATATCTCACACGAGATACACTCCACTCGGCACAGTCACGTTTTGGCGTCGAAACAACACTCTTCGTTGTAGATTTAAACTTTCCAAGGGAAATCTACAAGTAAGAACATTTGCAAGCGAAATCTACAACGAAGTGTATTGTTTGGGAATGGAGGTAGTCAAAAACGTTACGTCGCAGATCCTTGTAAGAGCCAAGGGGACATTATTTCCCGTTTAATGTCTGCTTTCGCAGTTGTTCTAGATACATAATAAGCACCGACTTTTTGCGCATAAATGGTTAATATTGAAAATGATTAGACATTGAAACTGACCAAATTGGGCGTTATGTTTTCCTTTTACATTTTTAGATACTTTTCAAATTAGCCTTATAGATTACGCAAAAAATTTTAAACAGACGGATAACTCCTGTCTAATAATTCAAGAACAAATATTTTAATTTGTTGAATGTCCTTTATAAGTGTTCAAGTTTTTTGTCATTAGAGATCATCTACATCTTAATGCAGAACCTAAGTAATAAACGTACAGTTGCAACACCATAATATTATTACATATTTAAATTAACAGCGACTAAAAACACAGAAATAAAATATTTTATAGGCTTTGAAAGATTAGTAAATAATATGAAATCTAAAACTGAACGAATCTAAATGAATGAAAAATATTTCTAATGTTGACGTAACTCGAAAAACTTTTTGTTGCACTTTATAGAGTTTTGTTTTAAACCATAATTTGTAAATACCTAACCAGAATACTCATTCATATTTATAAATAAACTGAGTTTGAATTATTAATTAATAACTATACAAATATAAAAAAAAATTCATTTCCATCAGAAACAACATAGAAAGAAAAGTTCCCCATAACGAATTTTCTTTTACTTCCGCTTATTGGTTGTGAAATTATCAGTTAATTTATAATATCATCAATATTAATGTATTAAGCTTTGGGTAAAAGGTGAAAATCCTTTAAGCTCACACAAATATATTTATAGATTTCGAGATGGATAAAGTTACACTCGACAACTAATGATTGTTATATTCTTATATTAATAAATGCATTATTACTCCCCTTTCAGAATTATTTATTAAATATTGACGCAGTCATTAATTTTCATATATTAAATTTATTTAATAATTATTTTATATTACATATATTTTATTTTTTGCCGGTTATTAACTTTATTTAAACTTGTGCAACGCATTTTTAAAATCTTCATTTTAAATATATTCTCATACAAAGAAATTTTAAACTTATTTTAAATTACATACATTACAAAACTAAAGAAGTAAACTGAAAAAAATCGCAATCATCCGACGAATAAGCACTTTTCAGGAATCACGAATTAGTTTTATTTCTAATGAAGTTGTAAATTATTCTAAACTGCCTTATATAATATATCCAATTACGATTCAATTATAGAAGAATATTTATTTGGTGTTCATATATTTTGCAACTGCAATACTATTCCCAGGATAATAATTTTTTCAAGTTAAACACTAAATTTTCAAGAAAAGATTACATTTCTTTGAGAAGTATTTCCTGGGAATTTTCTTGGGAATATAAATACAGAAATCTCCAAAGCAATAGCTATTGATTAAAAACAAAGTCCTAAAGTAAGTTTTTGAGAGATAAACTTATCGTTTATCGCTAAGATAAGTCAGATGTTCTTAGACACTAATCTTTTTCCGGTTAGTTTTCCACAAAACATAATTGGAAATAGGTAAGGTATAAACAATTACTGAGAACAGACAGTTATTATTTTTTAACTTTCACATCTTGCAGTCAAGACTAAAATCAGTGATTTTTATGTTTTTCATGCAATAGAAAAAAAAATCAAAGATTTTATTCAAAAGAATTATTTTTAGTTATTTACTAGGTAGATTAAATTTTTTTGCTGTAATTGTCATTTCTCATTTTTAAGATTAAATTGATTTTTTTCTCAAGTTACACACTTAAATGGTCTTCCTAATTTTATATGAACTTCTTTTACAGGTTTTTCTTAATAAAAATTAAAAATTACTGTTTAAGTTTTAAAAAATCGGGGATTATACTGGGTGTTTCATAAATGATTCCCAAAATTTGAAATAATGTGACAGAGAAACATTGACTGATATAAGAGTGAATGACAGATATGTTTAATACACAGATCGATATTAGTAAAGTACAATACTTTTCAAAATTAGTTACAACTATAACTGACAGAAGGCACAGGTTATAATATATGCTGGAAAGCATTTCCAAACGCCTTTAATAGCTTTCCCTGCGTGCCTCCTGGTATAATATGTGTCTACCGCTTGCAGAGCCATCAACATCTCATGTAACTAACGACCAAAGCGCCCTCATCCTGTTTGTTTCTTTTCCCCCATGAACAGACAGCGCGCATGCGCTTGAGGGACAGATTTCCGATTTACAGACGTTCTTTTGAAGAGTGTGAGTTGGAACTGAAACGAAATGAGAGACGACGGCTAGAAGAGAGAATTATGTTTTCGGCGGTAAAAAACAGTAGAACGATTATGTCTGTGCTACGAGAATGTGTTGTGATCGTTTCGCAGAATTGTGATGTTAGAAGAAGACGATACCCTTTCTTTGTAAATGTTTTGTGAATACCTTAATTTTAAATATAACTTAGTTAAAAATTAAATGTTGCCAAGCTTCAATTTCCACAAATGGTGTCAGAACTGTGATGCGAACTTTACGCCCAGAAAGTTTTGGTTTTAATAATGCAAGTTGGTTTTAATATTGCAAGATGCCCTATTGGTAGACGCCGCCCACAAAATTTTTTATGTGAAATAATGCAAGAGAAGAAGTGTTTGTATGTAGTTAAGCTGGATTATCTATTTATGAAGTGAGTTGTTTCTTTTTGCTTATTTAATAATGTCAAAGTTGGTTGATTTTAAGGAATTAGAATATTCATTGAAAGAGGAAAGGCTTCGAGTATTAAGACCTTGCATACATTAATTTTTGGAGATGTCGGTGACAGAAAAAATTGACGTAGAATTCGAAATTTTACTGGCTTTGATTTCGAAATTGATTCTGATGAATATAAATCAAAATTGCAAGATATTAAAGATAATTTTTCCGTAAACGATTTGGTAACTATTTGCAATGTTTTGTGTATAAAAAATTCGAGAACGTTCAATGAAATTGCTGCCATAATAATTTCTAGTTTATACGATTTTGATATACTGAAAAATAGTTTTAATCTTGACGAAGGCGCTCTTAGCGATGATGAGAGCGATAATGATTCTAACAATGATTCAAATAAAATTAATGATGTCTCAAATGTTTCTGAAAATAATTTGAGAAATGATTCTGGTAGTTCTAGTTGTGAAAATGATGAAAATCAGAAAATTCTAATTCCTGATTATGCTCTTAAACCAGCCATTTCCATTAATGACATTGAAACTATGTTGTCTGAATTTGATGGTAGCCAATTACAAAATGTTCAAAAATGGCTTGCCGACTTTGAAGATACTGTTTATGTGTTTAATGTTAGTGATTTGCAGAAAACGATTTTGGCGTATGACAACGCCGTATGACAGGTAAAGACGGGTTACCATCTCCCGGTCCCAGGCCCTTAAAAGGCCCATCTGTCAAAGCAGGGAACCACCCGTGAGACGAGCCCCGCGGCGCGTCCCGAAGGTCGCCGCCAGACAAGTCCCAACAGAGCAGAACCCCACGCAAACTCCGGTCAAGCCGGCGCACTGCCCAGCGCACGTCACGCCGGCTATTCCCAAGTTGGTGAACAATCGCTACGATAGTCCTCACCACCCAGCTAGAAAAACCAAGTGGTCCCTAAACTTGGTTACTCGAGCCGGTAGACCCCGCAAGCCATCGCAGGAACCAGACGCCTATAAAGACGCTGGGCCCACGGACCGAACCGAGGCTTCCCGACACGAATTTAATTTACGGAAGGCCTCCAAGATCAGATACCATTTTCAGGCAGAGACATTTTTGTGGGCCAGCCGATAGGAAAGCTATTGAAGAGCCCCAAACTAGAAAACCAGCGAAGACGGGGAAAGTCCCTCCGGCCGTAAAGCGACCCAGCTCCTGGCTTTTCGCCCAAGCCACCCGGCTCAACCGACGGAACCCCTCGTGGATCACGCCGGGAACCAGTTGGCCCAGACTAGGTGCCGTTAGCGACCCCAGGCGGGCACGGAAAGCTCCACCTAGACGGAATAGACTCCGCCTCATAGGGGGTCGGACGGAACGGAGTCCCGCCACCCCCCACCGACTCGACCCTATCCAAAGACAGAGAAGCCAGTGGAGGCCGACAGAAGCCCGCCCGCCACTACCTTACCTCACGGCCGTCGAGGGTACCCAGGCCCGAAGGCCCCTGACCCCGTGCAGTGACCGACCGCTACCTTTGTTAGTGCGTTCGAAAGTTAGGTGGAGACACCTCTAGGTCCTCATCACCAGGCGAGGAAAACTCTGGTACCGCATAGACACGGAGGACCTGGATCGGACCAAGAGTTCACCTGAGGCACGATGAGCCGCCGCGTTACCGGCGAGCCTCCAGCCCGTTTCCCTGCGGGAATAGTGTTCGATGGTGGACCTGCCGGCCGACCCCCTCCCATGGGTCACGGCACGACATGGAGCAACCAGAACCATACTGGCCTCCCCACGCGACCGCTCCTTGGTCAACGGGGGCACCGCCAAACCCTACCACCCTTAGGGTCGGCTCCCAACTGCTCCAGCTGAGGTCCTCGGAGGGATGAGCCACCCAAGTCATAAAGTAACCTGGGCGCTGTCCGAAACCCTCGCCCTTCGGTTGCTCCGGGAGTCACTGCATGGCGTTCCCGCGAGCCCCGTCGTCACTAGCGAGCACCGAGGACTTTCCACTACAAAGCCCTCACTCATACTTCAGGCTCCCTCTTAGTCAATTGGTGGATGGGGTCCTATCGCCTTAGCTATCCTTTGCCCAGAGTCACCACCCGGTCTTGACCGGCTCTGGGATCAGACTATGGAACGTCGCTAACCGGCTTGGCCAGAGAACCCGGCTGCCGGAGGACCGCACTTTCGACAACCCACCGAAGCGGGCTACGGCCCTATGCACAACGTCCGTTAACCGTGGCCACCAGACTCAACGCCTGTCGGAGATGAGCCTCTCGAGGAGGTGGCGATTCGTCCCCATCCGGCCCCCTCGCATTCGTACACAACGAACTCTGCCGAGCTTCCGGTCACCTCCCCCACTCAAGGGGTCGGGTCGGAACCACCCGGAGGGACGGCCACCGTATGACAGGTAAAGCTAAATTGCTTGTTAAAAGTGAAACAAAAATAAATTCGTGGTCTAAACTGAAAGCATTACTTATTTCTGTGTTTGATCAAAAGTGCAATTCGGCTGAATTACATGAACTGTTATCTAAAAGGAAGATTAAACCAAATGAATTTTTAGACGAATATTTTTTAAGTATGAAACAGTTATGTTCCAAAGGCAACATAGACGATTCTGCTTTTATTCAATATGTGATTAATGGAATAAACGATCCTGTTTTTAAAAAATCATTTTTGTATGGTTGCCCAAATATTGATGAATTTAAAGAAATCTTAAAATTTATGATAAATTGCGTGTCGATTATGATATTAAACCTGATGTTGTTGTTAGGCCTAAGATGAAACCAGAAGTTGAATTTAAAAACAAATTCAGACCCATTAAACCTGGTTTACGTTGCTATAATTGTGGCGATAGATTCCACAAAAGTAATCAGTGTAAAAATAAAGATAAAAGTCCCCCTCTGCTTTTCTAGTAATTTGTATGGCCACAAATCATTCGAATGGTGGTAAAACTAAAGATTCAAAATTGCCTAATGATTCTCAAGTAAATGTTCTAACCTATTTCAGAATTTGTTTTTAAAGATGTAACGTTGCATTCATTAAATTTAATTTCATTAATTGATACAGGAAGTGAAAGAACTATTCTAAAGAAAAGTAATTTTGATACAATTAAAAGTTATGTAAACTTGGAACCAACAGATATGATGTTAAGTAAATTAGGTAAAAAATCATTCAGACCAATCGGTTACTTTGAGGCCGAAATCGAAATTGATGATTCTAAATTTCAAACATCTATTTTTGTGATTATTGATAAATCTTTTGAATTTGATTTAATTATTGGTACTGATGTAATAGAACAAGGCTCCTTAATTGTTTCTGGTAATGATGTTAAGTTAAATAAGAGTCAGAATAATTCCTTAGCCAATGTTATTAATTCAAGTGAAGTAACTGTATATCCAAAATTTAACCCTTATTCGTCCACCTTCCACAGTAGCAACCCACAAATTCTAAACCAAAACAAATAATAATCTTCTCATCATCTTGTCCTATTCTAGCTCAGAAATTAAACAATTACGTCTAGAAAATGAAGATTTAACTGCCCAAGTTAAGGAAGTTGAAAGAAAATATAAAATGTTACAATTAGATGTAATCGATTTAAAAGAAGCATTCTTGTCAGAAAAAATGAAGTCGAACATTGCAATAACATCGTTAGAAGATAAATTAGAGAAGAAGTAGCAGATAAACAGAGCATTAGTAAATTGTATAGAAAATTAGAGAGATGTTTTCAAGATATAAAATCCCAATTAGATGAAGAAAGTAAACGTTCAGAACAAAATCGATTACGATTAATAAAAATAAATAACTATTCGAAACATCTTGAAAAACAGTTAGAAGAATCAGAAGATGAGTGTTCTAAAATAAAAATTTCCAAAAGAAGAATCCAAATAAATTTCAATAATTCTCAGGAAGATTTGGAAAATTTACGACATGAAATGACTAAATTAAAGAAGCAAATTAAGATGACTAACATTGCCAAAACCTTTAAAAATGAGTCAGATTCCACAAGTTAGAAAATAAAGAAAATAAGATGTATTCTTCCAGAAATGAAAGTAACTAGAAATTGGATGTAATAAATGAAGAAAATTTTAGAAAAGAAAATCTTAAGAAAATGTCTAACGAGAAGTTGAAGAGAAATATTTCTAAGAAAATTAAGAATATCCCTAAGTGGTCAGATGAAATTGAAATAAATGAATATGAAGTAAAGAAACCTAAGCAGAAGTTTACTAAAAAGAAAACTGATTATAGAAGATCCTTTTTAGAAGAAAATACAAGTAAATTTGAATTAAATTCCGAAGGTGACACTTTGACCGATGTTGACGAATATGCTATCGTTCCTGATAAATTCCTTGATTCTGAATATTATGCTGAATTTCGAAGAAGCAACAAAATACCTTATATGATAGTGACTATGAAATGTGATGAAAGAAAACGAAAGACATAATTTAGAAAAAAAAGACGTAGAAAAATATATAAGACGAAAAAGACGTAAAGAACAAAAAAAAGGGATAAAGAAGAAGAAATAATCTTTTATGATTTTTTATGACGTGAGAAGCATTTTATGACGAATCTATTTTGTCAAGATGAACTTTTAGAATTTTTAACCCTTAGTTGTCCAAAGAACTTTATTCTGCCAAACTTTGATTTTTAGAAGCTGATGTGCTAACTTTTTGACGCTTCACAATGAACTGATGATGCTTTCCTTTTTTAAAGAACTTTGGGTCCTACTCTTTCTTTTTGTCTTTTCAGGCGCTCCTGCTGCTCCTTCCGGTGTACCACGCTGTCGTTCGAGGTCGATCAACCGGTCAGGATCGGCGATTTGTAGGAAAGCATTTCCAAACGCCTTTAATAGCTTTCCCTGCGTGCCTCCTGGTATAATATGTGTCTACCGCTTGCAGCGCCATCAACATCTCATGTAACTAACGACCAAAGCGCCCTCATCCTGTTTGTTTCTTTTCCCCCCATGAACAGACAGCGCGCATGCGCTTGAGGGACAGATTTCCGATTTACAGACGTTCTTTTGAAGAGTGTGAGTTGGAACTGAAACGAAATGAGAGACGACGGCTAGAAGAGAGAATTATGTTTTCGGCGGTAAAAAAGAGTAGAACGATTATGTCTGTGCTACGAGAATGTGTTGTGATCGTTTCGCAGAATTGTGATGTTAGAAGAAGACGATACCCTTTCTTTGTAAATATTTTGTAAATACCTTAACTTTAAATATAACTTAGTTAAAAATTAAATGTTGCCAAGCTTCAATTTCCACAGATAGATTATCAAAATTTGAATGTATTCTTGGTAATTATAATCCAGACAGTAAAAAACTGAATGTATTTGAAATTGTGATCAGGCATACGAATGACATGGTGAAAGTGTAAATTTTGAAACTACTTTCTGTTATGTATCTTCTAAAATGGATGCACATGTCTTGCATATAAGTACTTCAAGATCTTGCAGTGTTTGAGAAATCTTATCGAAAACAATGTTTGTTAATCTCATACACTTAAATTTGCATTGGGCTGTTAACCCCTTGGGGAAGAGCGATTGGTATTCGTGTCTTGTAAAGTGCTCAGTATCGGAAATTATTCTCACCAGTAAATTTTTATTGTAAATTTTGCTTTATTTAATCCGAGTATTTTCACGATTCAATTCACGATTCACCGCAAAAATTTCTGTTTTTAAAAACCGGTGATTGAAGATTAAAAAATCTGTAAAAGACGCTCATATCGAAGGGGTTAATATCGTTTGTAAATTGATTAACTTGATCATCCATCTCTACTTGGCGCATCATAGAAAAGTTAGTTGCAATGCATGCATGAATAACCACCATCCTTATCATCGTCAGTCGAAGGCAACCAGTCTTCTTCCTCCTTCACAGAAGATTTCCTTCCTGTTCTGTGATCTACCATGTGATCTTCCTCTTGATTTTCCTTTTCTTTAGGTTCTCTTTTCTTTTGACGTGATTTTCTCTCTTTGATAGACTGCCTAATTTAATTAAGCTGTTTGGATTATGTGTAGGAGAATTAAGTTAAGATCTCTGTTGCTTCTGATATTCTTCTTCTGTTTTTCTTTTTCTTTCGCACCAGGTCTTATATATTCTGAGGAGAACTGAAAGAACGATTCCCTGCTACTATGTAAGAAGGTGCAAGTTTCAGGTGTTAGAGGAGGGCTTAGCGGTGTCCCCCCGCTTGGTACCGGTATTGACCCACAGAGATTTTCAGATTATACATGACCTCAACTGAAACGAAAAGAACTTACAGTCACCGCGAAAGAGGGAAAACATAGTAGATTAAGCTCATTAAACATTGTATCACTTGCTTTGAAAATACAGCAAAGCAGGAACTATGTACTGGGTGTATTTTGCTGACCTGCATTAAATAAAAAATGTTTCACATTTAAGAAAAATAAGTTTCCACTGCTTAAAAATGTCCTTTTGAACGGTAACGGTCGTTTTCGAACGGTCCTTATCACTGTTTGATAAGGACAATGATATGTATCCTATTTCATGTATCAGGCTACATGTGGCAGCACCTACTGGATAAGAAATAGGGGAACACGGTTTTATCCGATTACCCGGTTTTACCCCCTATCTCCTAACTAATGTTTAAACACATATATTTCAATTTTTAAACATACCAAGTTTCTACTTTCCATCTGAAAATATTTCAGTGATATATGATTCCAAAGTTAGGCAGCCCGTTCTGAAACACAGGGTACTTAAATTTTTTGAAATGTCTAGTTTAACATATGAAAAAGTTCTCATGTGCAGTACATTAAAATTTTAATATCTTTTAGTGTATTTTCAGGCAATAAGTAATCAAAACACAAATAAAATATTTTGATTATAATAAAGTTAATGATAATTTAATTATCAAACAAACTTCAAAGCTCATAAGTATATTCCTAGTAAAAGGTATTTATCTTATAAATATGACATTACCATTTAGAAAACATCAAATTTAATTGCAAACATAATACAAATAAATGTCATAATATTTTTTAGTCACATTATATTGATACATATAAGACTAGCAGAATACGTTTCTTTCAAAAGAAGTTCAAACATACAACTCAGTAATAATTTCTGTTCAAGTGCGAATACCACACACTCAAGAAGATAAACTACAGCATTATATTTTTGTCTTTGTGGACTGCTTTATATTCATAGAATGAACTGCTAAAAAGCAAATGAGAAAGTGTTTCTGAGTGTTAAACATACTTTTAGTTAATTGGCAGAATTTATATCTGTTTATATAAAAGTACCGCACCGGTGATTAGATTTTCTTTTAAATTTTTAATTTGTTATTGTTGACAACAGTGTGTTCTTTTAGGAAGGGGACAAACAGGGAGACACGTTCCCCTATATGTTTTATTAATTCAAAGAAGAGGAAATAAAATAAAAATAAAATTTGGATTTCTCAATAAAACGCCTTAGTACTACGTGTATACTAAGTGTATACTAAGAGTACTGTGGTTATTCATGTTATCTGCTAACTTTATGTAGTTTATTTACAACAAACATATTTATATTTAAACTCTTTTGAGCATCGTTTGTTTTCAAAATAATAAAAAGTTTTTGAATGTTGAACATACCGCGCAGAACGCTTGGGTACATAGTAATATAAATAAATGTAAAATTAGAAGGGGCTGATGTCTCATAAAAACAGATCCTTAAAAATGGATTTTTTCAGTTATACTGAATGTACCACAAAACTGACGTTTGAAAAAAGTGCACTGGTTAACAACAACAATATTTCTATAAATATTATTTCTTAACACGGTTTTTCCATCATATATTATCTTTTCTTTAAAATGTGGTAAATCTGATGTTTATGTTTTTATTACATTTAATCTACATGTTAACACTGACTTGCAACTTTTCACCATTGCCATCACCGTAAAATTGAGCATGCTCAGATGTAGCCGGGTCCAAAACAGGAACTAACTGAAGTTTTCATAGTATAATTTTGTATAATTTAAACAAATTGCTTCACATTGTATGTTTTAGATGGTGTAAATAAAAAAAAATCCGTATAAAAAAAAATCCGCCAAAGCAGTCCAAAAGGAAAAAAGAGCCATTATAAATATAATGAGCAATGGATAAACAACTTTAGGGCTACTTTCAAGAGATCCACTGATAGCAGTGTCAAAAAGTACCTTCTCCAGAGTAGTCAAGAGCTCTAAGATGATGAGGTAATAGAAAAGAAAGCCCCAACCACGTATGACTAAAATTTCTCAGGAAAATCGCTTGGATTGAGCAAAAGATCACATGTTAGAATATGAAAGAGTAATATTTTCCGACGAAATAAAATTCAACGTGAACGGTCCGGACGGATTTCTTATAATTGGCACGATCTGCGCAAGAAACCAGAAACGATTTCAAAACGGCAGTAGGGTGAACGTTCACTCATGGTTTGGGCTGCGTTTGGATTTCATGGTAAGATCAGTGTTGCGTTTCCTTCTGAGAGAATTGGTGGTTAAACTTACCAAGATGTACTTGAAGGAAACTTGCTGCCATTTTCTGAGGAAAATGGCGGACATTTCTGGATGTTGCAACAAGACAATGTATCCATCCACACGGCAAACAGCACTTGGGAATTTTTTTCTTAATAATGGTGTACATGTAATTCTATGGCCACCTGTTTCTCTTGAATTAAATCCAATGGAAAATGTATGGAGCCTGCTGGTTTGAGCTGTTTACGCAATAGGAAAATAACATGCCACAATTTCAGAATTAAAATCTGCTATCATCTTCTACTTGAATGAAATCTATCAAACTATTTTAAAAAGCTTTGTTCACTCCATGCCTGATCGCGTTGTTACATTAATTAAAAGATCTGGTGTGTACACTGACTATTAATCTGTATTTTTGGCCAATGTTCACATCATTATGAAACACTTACAAATTGAAAAATACAGTTTATTTTATGTATAAATCGCTGTTTCAATTACATTTTGTTAAAAAATAAAACGATTTTTTCTTTTTCTAACATTGATTCGACTTCAGTTTGTTTCGTAACTTTTTCTTTTTTTTTATGATTGAAAAACTGGATGTTCATATCATTATGAAACCCAGTGGGCTCTTGCTTGGTCCGAATTCTGAAAAAATCGTTTTGACAGGATAAAAGAAACTCTGTGCTCAACTTATTATAAATAAAAAGTTTCGACAATTTTCATGGCTTAAGCCCGATGTGCTGTTTTGAACTCATAGAGTCAAAGACTGTATTAAATTAAGAAATTTATTGTCAGAATTCGTATTTACTTTATTATAAATGACTGGAGTGCTGTCGAAGAGCCAGCTTTCTGATTGGTTTTAATTCTCAATATTGAATTTTCTTGAGCAAGTGCTGGATATAGACTACATACAATAGAGTTGTAAGTCTTTCGTACGATTCGACACTTGGGTCTTTATATTTCTTGCGATGCAATTAGTTCTTTCATAAGTTAAACGATTTCTACCAGACATCTAAAAAATGAGAGCAATATTATTAAAGATTGTGCCTGAGGTGAACTGTCGTATGTCTTCTCATTTCACTATATTATCAATCGGTTCTGAGTTAATAGAGTGAGATAAATGCATTACACACACCGTGAAGTATCCAGTCAGTGTTATGATATGTGGTTGTATCACATCCAAATGTGTAGATAGAATTTGTGGGATTATTGGAAATATGGAAATATGAATGGCCAAAAATACATAATTGAAATACTTTAATCACAGACGGAATCTTTCCGCACGTAATCTTTTACAAGATAATGAAGCATTTATATTTCCATAGTATTCATCTCCATGCCATGTTGTTAAATTGTTCAAAAAAGCTGTTTCAAGATAATCATATTCTTGTGATGAAATGAGCAGGCAATAATCCGGACCTTAACCCAACTGAAAATCTATGGAGCCGAATAAAACAACTTGATGCACAGAAGCAACCAAGCACTAAAAACCATTTATTAGAAGCAATAATTGCAATCAGATAAATTTACTCAATTTTCATTAATTGGAACTATATTTTCAAATTTTTCAACTGTAAAATAATTTTCATCCTATAGTCTGCTGCACATAGTCTTACGCTGAGAATGATGTTTCGCATGCTGCGGTGAACATCATGTTTATATTTTTTGTTGCTGTTTTGAATAGTTTTAAATCAGATTTGATGATACTGATTACAATTCCTAAATAGATGTTTAATGATTTTGAGATACTTTTTTGAGGGGTGAGGGGTGAGGGGGGTTGATATTCTTTAAAAACATAAGATGAGAAAGAAGATGAGATAAGCGGTGAACGTTCCGTTGTGGGGTAAGCATTTTTCCAAACGAAAATGTAAACTTTGATGCTTCTTTCTTTTTTTTTTAAATTTGTGTTACTTATTTTAAGTATATAAATATCAAAACCATGCTTTTCACACCTTTTTAATAATCAAATAAGAATATTTCTTTTTATAAAGAGCAAATACATAGTCTGCGACCCATTTTTTTATTTAAAAAATAAGACTAGTTTTAAAGCTTCAGACAATAATTAAACCCTATTCCGAATTCATGCCTTATAAGGACTTTTTAAATAAAAATTTAAATTATAGAAAAAATGAAAATTTTAATAAAAATGTATTAACAACCTATGTAGTAATATTTTTGTAAGATTGAGGAATCGAAGCGAATGTGCTTTAAAGTAGCCAGTAGAAAAACGGGGAAAACGAAGCCAGCAAATCAGAAAATAATTAAATGGCCCGCATAAAAATATATGGTAACTAAAATTGATGTAAAAAGGAAAATCAGAACAAAAAAGAACGGAAATTAAAAAGAAAATCATAGAGAATAAAAATTTGAATTGGATGTCTACCCTCAACGGTGTCCATTCTCTAATTCTTAAACCGTTAGGCATAGGCATATAGTTTTAATTACAAAAACGTTTTAAATGAGATAAAGAAGTATTTTAAAAGCGATTTCGTTCAATGAAACTTTTTTTATTTAAACTACGAAATTTAAAATTTTACTAGCAGGGATGACTGAACTTAGCTCGGTCAAAATTAGCCTGATGTTCAATTCGATATTTTATTCTCTCTGAATCATTCCTGCTGTTTAGATACAATTGGCATGATCCTGAGACATAGTGACACAAAATGACACACTAACGAAATTTTCTCGAACATGCGACCTAACCAAGCCTCTTTCGAACCCGAAAACGATAGAATAAAAAAAGTCGTTTTATAGATAAAAATGCCTTGCCCCAAGGTAACCCAAAAGAGACCCACTAATCTAAATTTATCGAACATGTGACATATCCCAATGGTCTTCTCGTGCAGGGAAACGATCCCTCATAGCATGCATGGTCACAGTGACGTCATTGTGACGTCACTGTAAGTCACTGTGGTCACGTCACATCTGTGACCAAACTGCCACCACTCAGTGATGTCACATTGTGACTGAGATGTGAACTTCTTAGAAAACTTTAATCAATTACAAAAATTCTTCAAAACATGTTACTTATTGTAAAATTTTATTTTTCTGGCAATTAAAAAAAATTGTAACGTCACTGTTATGTCAGTGCATGTAACGTACTTCACGTCACATATGTGACAAAAAAAACACCATATTGTAAATCACAGTGTGACAAAAATATTAACTTCAAAAATTTTTGAAAATGAAGAGAAATATTTAAAACAGGCCCTAGTTACAGCGGCATAAGGAATGAATATATATTAGTGGATAGCAAATAGTAAATTCGGACACGAAAAGAAGGGGGCTGGGAGAGAAAAAGGAAAATGCACGGTACAAGTATCAACAAACTAGATTTCCATGCTATATTTTATAAATTTGATATCTAAGACAGTGAAAGTATACTTGTTTCATGCTTTCAATTTTATCTAGCATTGCAACATAATAATACTTCACTGATTGTTATTATTATAAAAGTATTTCTCGGAAAAATGCTACGTGCGGGAACAATTTGTATAACATATTTAGAATTAGAAATATTAAATCTATACACTTTACATATTTAGTTTGCAGGGAGGAAAATTTTTAATTTTTTTGCCGATCACTGGTCGAAACACTTCTGTGGTTTCAAACTAAAATTTTTCTTTTACAGTTAAGTCTGCAGATTTTAGTGAGCACGCAGAAAGAATCTTCAGAGTTTAGTCATATATGCTTTTATTGCTTTATAATTTGCATTCAAGTCATATTTTTTCCTGTTAATATATTTTTAGTAACTGTTTTTTTTTTTTTTTTTTTAATTTTACTTTTTTCAGCCTTTTTAAATAAAATTAGCATTTTCCGAATATATATATATATATATACAAAATTTATGCAAAACACATGATATAATTAATTATTCGCATTTCCAATTTGTGTTTTAGAGGTATGACTTTTAAAAAAGTTATTTTACAAATTGTTTTATTCTGCAGAAAATGAACATGAAAAGAATGAAAGATTGACAAAGAAAAATTTTTTATCCTCGAAAACATTTTTATTATTTATTAAGAAGATATTTTTTATTTATTACATGTGAAACAAACTTTACTTAAAAAGGGGGGGGGGGGTGAGTGATTTTATTACCATTAAATTTATTTTTACACATTTTAAAAAATTAAGCAATGTTTAATCTAATAAACTTCCATTTTCAAATGAATTTTTTTGAAACTGATAAAAAAGAAATGGTAAAATGCATTGGAAAATTCTTCAAATAGAAAATTTTAATTACAGACTGTCTCATAAAACTATTGCGCATGAAAGTTCAAAATCTGTTCAAAAGCAAATAAGTAGTAAAATCACCTGCCAAAGATCGTCTGCGTAGGATATGACCGCAACCGCAGGGTAAACAGAGAACTTTTTGTAATAACACGCGGGAAAAGAACATCACGAAGTCTACAATGTCAACTTTTGTATATGCTTTTTTTAATGTAAAGAAAAAGACGTCTGCCAATTTCGGACAAAAATACTCGGATATTATTAATTTATAGCATACAAGGTAAGTCTTATTTAATTTAATTTTTTTATTTCTGTCTTGTATATTATGATTATGAATTAAATAGTTTTATGTTATACATATAGAAAGAGGGATCACTGATCTGGAATTGTTTTGAAGCGAAATTTTCCTATTCGATTCTATGTCTTAAAATGTGTTAATCTGCCATCGCTCAAAAAAAAAAAAAAAAAAAGCTGACGCAGAAATTTATGCCTACAATCATAGTGGGATTAATATAAACATTAATTTGCTAGTTACTTGAGATTGAGACAGTGATGTGGAATTTTTTTCGGCTACTTACTTTTTTATGATCACTAACACTCGTATAACAGTATTTATCGTCATTATTGTTTTAAAGTTAAATATTATATTATGACTTTGGTTTGTCTAGCCGTCTGTCCGCGCTCTAACTCTCGTAAATATACTCGGATTGCCCTGAAATTTTTAGATGTTATTGACGTTTACCTTAACTCGGTCCCTATGTGTAAAGAAGTTTGTAGCATGTTTAGTTCATTTACAGGGACAGTCAAAAGTATTCCGTTACATTACGGCCTATGGGAAAAAATCGTTTCAAAGGATTTTTCATGATTTTATACGTTTTCAAACAGAAAAAAATTGATATGCATTTATGAAGCGTACTAAAATATGCATTCTGAAGAATACGCGATGCAAAGAATAGTTATTGTTCATTTACAGGGCTAAAAAGGAATTCCAATACAGGGATGACAGGGATGACCGCCCCGGGAACCCAGCTTTCGCTTTAGAGTATAAGTGCAATCCCGGTGGGAGACGGAATTCCAATACATAATGATATAGCGGTGAAGGGAATTGTTTGCGGCGTGCGTTAATCTATTTCATATATAATGAAAATGATATACGTCGCTGATGTTTATATACTATAAATTTTTCATGTAGAATACGAAGTGTGTATAGCATTTACAGGCACACACAATATAGTTCAGATACTATATTGTATCCGAAGTACTGTTCATTATAGGCCATGGGACGAAGCATCAAAAGTGGCTAAAAACCAGTTTTCATTTACCAACTCCGGGAACTAAGAAATTTTGCATGCAATACAATTATACAATACTTATTAACTAAAAAACACAAAGTTCACCAAAAAATATTTGCACATTAATTTTTTATACCAATTTAAAGTGGTACCCTAAAGCTGACATTATAAAGGTAATGTTCAGCGTTTTGGTTAGTATTTTCCCTTTTAAATAAGAATGAAGATAAAATTTATTGAATTGTCATCATTTACTAATAAACATTAAATACTGACAATAAAATATTTTCTTTAATATTAGTATTGTATTTAATATTTGCTGTTTAAGAAGTTGAATATTTTTTAATATATTTTACACGAATGTAGGTTAAATAATAGATTAAATGAAACTTGAAAGTTAAAATAATAAAATAAAAATACTCTATACTTTCAGAACGTATGTTTTAACACTTAATGAAGTAATAAATATAAAATTTAAGGATTTGCCCTCATATGTCGACACCTATATCATCTGTTGAAAAGAGCAATTTTGAATCTTAAACTTGACATTCCCTTTAACTATTAAACTTTTGAGGTAAAAACATTTCTAATACAACTAACAATTTTTTTCGAATACTTCTAATTAATAAATAAAAGGTTTAAGTAACACAAGGCTCTTTAAGCAACATAATAACAGTAAAGAGACTTTGATATAATGCACTTACCTCTTAATAAAATGCTTAAGAAGTTACAGAAAAAATTAGACAAACAATATCTAAATGATTTTAGAAAATTGGTAATGCTTAAATATAATACTGCTTATCTGCTATATAAATAGCATTTTTAACCAACTTAAACTTAATGTATGGTCACTGAAAAGAGTCCCCTTTTTTTTAGATGGGATATCCCTTGGTAGCTTTTTCGCCTATCCTTTTTGGAACTAATGGAATTTCTTTCTCTTTTTTTTATCTAAATTTTCTTTTTTCTCTTACATTGTTAAACTTTTAGTACTTCAAGTTCTCACTTTAAGTTATTCTTTTCTTAACTTTTCTAGTGATTTCTCTCATTGTGGCTACCAGCCACGTTTAAACATTCATTTTTTAAGGCTCCCTAATGCCCTTGCAACACGATCACCTCTTCAACTGGATGTTAAGTTGCCACGCAACTAGGAAGTCCATCAATAAGATCACATTGTTTCATGCTTAAATGCTTGTCTTAAATAAAAACTTTACTTTAGGCATGTTTTATGTATAATATTATTTATTTTGGTACATTTTTTAGAAAATATCATCTACATTATGCAAACTATCAATATCTTCATATGTCTGAATCAACTTCAAAAGTATCACTAAAAAATTAATTTTGTTCATTGGAATTTTCCAATTAGTACATGAACATAATTCGTAGCAAGAAATTCCATTTGATTTGCATGAGCATTTACTTGATAAACAAACGGTCTTCTGGCACTTGCACAAAATGTTTTTAGTAAACTATATGGAATACAAAGAATTGTGTTCCAACAAATCGTTATATTTATCCCATCAATGATCCATCCATGTTCAGCAGGATTAGGGACACTCATTATGTTTTGGAAACACCGACGATGAATATATGCTTGATAGTTTGCCCTTTTAATATGGCATACTAAAGCATCATAATTTGGTGGTAAAGCAAAATCAATTTTAAACTTCAGTTTGAACAATGTGTATCTTGAATCATTTACTTGAGGTTTTAGTAAGTTGGCCATAAAGTTCACAAACAAATAGTTCAAGGGTTTGAATAAGAGCACTTGATAAAGTCCAAGAAGTTCCAAACCCTTTAAATGCATCAATATAAACAATTTTGCTTTTCATTATAGTCAATTTTACTTTTCATTATAGTCAATTTTACTATTCATTATAGTCAATGCTTTAATTTTGCCCTTGTCTTTAAAGGCACTACAACTGTGGCAATCTGTAAAACTGCGAAGGCCTATTAAACTATCACAAATGTCTGGACCTAAAATAGTAGCGATAGATAAAACATTTTGAAATTCTAAATTACTCGCAGTACCCAGAAGCAAATATAATTCTGTTGTTAAAAATCTACTCATACAAAGTGAGAGGATGAAAACATGTGTCCGAACTTTTAATAATAACATGTATGAAACATATCGAAGCATTTTCTACATGCAACAGCATTCTTGTATCTGCTTCCTGGTGATCAGAATGCAGTTCGGGCATATCCCTTACTATCAGATGACTGTTTTCACCGCTTATGATATGACACTTTTCCCCCATGTGCAACAATCAACAATACAATTTTCAGAATTGGGGGATCTACTGAGGACCATTTTTTAAACAGAAATTCAACCAAAACTGCCTTATTTGACCCATTTGCTAGAAATTTTAACTGATGGGGGTTTTTTTTTTCGCGCTGAACTTCATATTTTAATAACAGTTTCACCTCCTGTATAGCCATCCTTTGTCACTCGCTGCACTATATCTTGAAAATAGGATATGTGTCAGTTACAAAGTGAATTGCTTTAGATTTGTAGCTAACACCCATACCAATAATATATTCCAATACTTGTAAAGCAAGATCTCCAAAAGTATTTGGAATATTCTGCATTTGTTGCAAAACTCCCATACCGTCCAAAATTAAGACATTATTTTCAGGGATCTCACTCGGAATTTGATACTGATCCACTGATTTCAGCACAGAATGAGTCAATGCTGCGTTATTTGTTTTTACGATAGAACAATCAGGGTTTGCTATAGGTGGGGGATAGACAGTTAAATTATATGTCATGACATTTTTTATATCAGGTTATGATGTTTGCCCCATTACAATTATGTGAGCAAGAATGTTGCTTGTATCTTTCAAGATCCCAGTTTCCAATTTAGTTTTTGGAAAAACTGCCTGCTAGTATCAGAAAAGGTAGCAGCTTTAGTTGAGCAATTTTTGAATATTTGATTTTATGTTAAAAAGAGCCTTGTGTTACTTGAACCTTTTATCGTTTTATTAGAAGTACTAAAAAAAATTGTTAGTTTTATTAGAAATGTTTTTACCTCAAAAATTTAATAGTTAAAGGGAATGTCGAGTTTAAGAATCAAAATTGCTCTTTTCAACAATTGATATAGGTGTCGACATATGAGGGCAAATCCTTAAATTTTATATTTATAACTTCATTAGGGTTAAAATATACATTCTGAATGTAGAGTATTTTAATTCTATTATTTTAACTTTCAAGTTTCATTTAATCTATTATTTAAGCTACATTCGTGTAAAATATATTAAAAAATATTCAACTTCTTAAACAGCAAATATTAAATACAATACTAATATTAAAGATAATATTTTATTGTCAGTATTTAATATTTATTAGTAAATGATGAGAGTTCAATAAATTTTATCTTCATTCTTATTTAAAAGTGAAAATACTAACCAAAACACTGAACATTACCTTTATAATGTCAGCTTTAGGGTACCACTTTAAATTGGTATAAAAAATTAATGTGCAAATATTTTTTGGTGAACTTTGCGTTTTTTAGTTAATAAGTATTGTATAATTGTATTGCATGCAAAATTTCTTAGTTCCCGGAGTTGGTAAACGGACTTGAACAATTTCGCCACTCGTCCCATGGTCTATTAGTGATGATTGCTGGAAATGCATTTTCATTATGATATGCGCTTTTATGTTTCACTATATTTATGCATTGTATATGGTGTATATAAATGTTCTAATTCATATACAGGGCTACACAAAAGTATTCGCAAGGGTTACTGGGTATGAGCGCAAGTTACTTAAAGGTGGCTTTTAAATGAGCTATGCATTTTTACGCTGAACTGAATTTAATTTACTGTTTGCAGAATATAGATAAAATGATATACAGGGTCATGCAAAGAATTGGATACATGGCCGTCTATAAATTATAATTTCTGGAAATGTGATTTCAGCTGTTTCAAGTGTGTTTTAGTTTGAATTAAATTTTAACTAAACAGTGGCGTGTAATGAAGGTTCTAGGTCAACTACAGGGTTGTACAAAAGTATTCTAGTATGTTTCCATATATTAGTATAAATTGCTGAAAGAGAGTTTCAACCTGTTACGCGTTTTCTTGCTAAACTAAATTATCCCATTATATAATATATATATCAACCGACAGATCCAATACAGGGTTGTTCAAAAGAGTTGGAAAACCTATTTAGCTATGGACAGTAACTGCGGAAATCAGTTTTTCAAATGTTTTATGCGTTTTCTAAAATGTTTACTTAGTTATCTTATTTACCTTATTTCCCTAAATAACGAAGTTTTGTTAAAGCATTCGGAAAGTGTTGGAAAGTGTTTCTATGTGTGTTAAGTGTTCTAAGTGTTTTTTCTATGCTTAACGCATCATTTTTCTTACTTGTTTTTTCTATTTCCCAGATCAGTCTTTTCCTATAGAACATACCAAATCTATTTAGTTCATATTCACAAAATACAATATACACGGAAATAAAAAAATTAAATATATATGGCTTATGTCGTATTTAATAAAGCAAAAATTAATCACAACCAAAACACCTTAAAATCTTGCACATTCTTAATATCAAGCTTGAACTCAAGATCAAGCTTAGAACTTAATAAAAAAAGATGTTAGTTGACAAACATTGTTTTTTAAGTGGAAAAATTAAAACTATTTTAGAAGAATAGGACTCCAAAATAACTATATTTTGCTAAAAACTACGGTAAAAAGATACTATTTTATATCTCAAACAAAACTTTATTTTAAAATTGTGCATTTTAAAATTCATCACAGTATTAATACTTGGAAATTTTTCCACAGAGAAACATTCGGTTTGCATACAATATTTCAAATGAAAATCAAATTAATTGCTTAAAAGGTGCAAAGGCTAACCTAGTGAAAAGAGTCCATGCCGGGACTCGAACCCGTGCCATCAGTATAGCACACTGACATTCTACCGACTAAACCACATGGAACGACACTCAGCCTGGAAAATTTCTCGTTATTACATGTTGGCAAGGCTACAAACGCAGCACAAGATGGGATATTTATAGTGAGCCACCGACATGGGGCGAACACGAAACTTAATTAAATCCAGCATTGATTGATACTATATTAAGACTTGGAAATTTTTCCAGAGAGAAACTTGCATACAATATTTCAAATGAAAATCAAATTTCAAATTAAAATTGCCTTTTAAGCATATAATTTGAAATTTGATTTTCATTTGAAATATTGTATGCAAGGCGAATGGTTCTCTCTGGAATAATTTCCAAGTATTAATATAGATACAATCGATGCTGGATTGAATTAAGTTTCCTGTTTGTTCCATGTCGGTGGCTCACGATAAATATCCCATCTTGTGCTGCTTTTGTAGCCTTGCCAACATGTAATTGTGTGAAATTTTCCAGGCTGGGTATCGTTCCATGTGGTTTAGTCGGTAGAATGTCAGTGCGCTATACTGATGGCCCGGGTTCGAGTCCCGGCATGGAATCTTTTTCACTAGGTTGGCCTTTACGCCTTTTAAGCAATTAATTTGAAATTTGATTTTCATTTGGAATCATCACAGTGTTTATGACAAGTTCGTCACAAATGACACATATTTCATAAATTGATCACAATGTGACTTCAAAGCATTGTCCCTTTCGTCACATGTTCGTCACAAAATTAATGCCAAAGTAGTCACAAATGACACACTTTTCACAGATTTGTCACACTGTGACTTCACAGAGTGGTCACAATGTGACGTCACAAACGACCTCTAAAACGGCCATAACGACTTCGCATTCTAGTCACTATGACGTCACATCGACGTCACGTGACGTCACATCGACGGTCACAAAGTCACAGTGTGACTTCACAATGACGTCGCCATGCCTTACGGAATGTAATAAAAAATTTGCCAAAATCGCTTGAGCCGTTTTTTAGATACAATTAGCTTGACCCACAGTGACCCAAAAATGACCCAATAACCGAATTTTTTTCTTGGACATGCGACATAGCCCAATGGTCTTCTCATGCTGAGAAACGGTATAATACAAAATTTTATCAAAATCGTTTGAGTAAATTTTTAGATACAATTATCTTGACCCACACTGTAAAAAAAATCCGACCAGTTTTCCTGTAGGAATCGGAAAAATAGTTGCCCTTATCGTACCGGGAAAATGTCCAACCCAGCCCGGAAAAGAATCCGTAAAATTCGAATAAAATCCGTAAAATACCGTTTTATTGACTATTTCCTTTTTCTTTACGGATTTTATTCCGAGCTGGGTCGGAAAATTTTCTGGTAGATAAGGGCAACTATTTTTCCGATTCCCACAGGAAAACTAGTCATTTTTTTTACAGTGCACAGTGATCCAAAAATGACCCACTAATTGAAATTTCTCGAACATGCAACTTACCCCAATGGTCTTCTTTTGCTCAGAAACGATATAATTCAAACTTTTGAGAAAATTGTTTGAATCGTTTTTTAAATAGAAATAGCTTGATCACAGTGACCCAAAAATGGCCCACAAATCGAATTTTCTCGAACATGTGACTTAGCCCACACGTCTTCTCATACCCAGAAACGGTATCATACAAAATTTTGACAAAATTGTTTTAGTCGTTTTTTAGATACAATTAGCTTGACCGAAACTGACCCACTAATCGATTTTTCTCGAACATTTGACTTAGGCCAATGATCATCTCATGCCCAGAAGCGATATATTACAAAGTTTTGTCAAAATGTTTTTTGACCTTTTTTTTTATTCAATTAGCTTTACACCTGACCCATTGCGACCCAAAATGACCCACTAATCGAATTTTCTTGAACATGCAACCTAGCCCGATAGTATTCTAGTGCCCGAAACGATAGAAAGCAAAATTTTGTCAAAATCGTTAGAGCCGTTTTCTAGATAAACATACCTTGACCCACTAATTGAATTTTCTCTAACATGTGACTTAGCCCATTGGTCTTCTCCTAATCCAAAACAGTAGATTACAAAATTTTATCAAAATCGTTAGAGTCGTATTTTAGATAAAATTAGATTGACTCGAAGTGACCCAAAAATGACCCACTAATCGAAATTTCTCGGATATGTGACCCAACCCAATAGTTTTCTCGTGCCCAAAAGTAGTTGGATGTAAAATTTAGTCAAAATCGATTGAGCCGTTTTTTTAGATATAATTATCTTGACTCTCACCAATTATGACCCAAAATGACCCACTAATCGAATTTTCGCGAACGCATAACCTAGCCCAATGGTTTTGTCGTTCCCGAAAATGATTAAAATACAAAATTTATTCAAAATCGTTTGAGCCGTTTTTAACATAAAATTTACATACTCACACACACACACACACATACACATACAATATTTGCTCGTATAAGATAGGATTTACCGATCCTATAAGTTATAATTGAAGAGCTAAGCGGAAGAACATGTTAAGTAATAAAAATTTCATTTGAAGAAATTTGATGTGAAAGTTTTTTTGTCAATTTTAAAGATTTATTTTCTGTTTGATACCATGTGTTTAAAATATTAACAGGTGTGGTACTTAACTCTATCAAAAAAACTTATTCACATTTAATTTTTAAATATTAAAAAATATTAATATTATTTGCATTATTAAATATTAAAATATTAAATATTAATGAATAATGTCTTACATCTTCAAGGCTAAAAAGAACTTTGTTATTTTAGCTTTACCATATGATAGAATGCTTGATAACACCTTCCTCCCAAAGATAAAATAATTTTTAAGAAAATGTAGCATAACATGTTCTTTCACTCAGCTCTTCAATTAGTAAAAATATCCTATTACACTAAGAAGTAAGGCAAAAGAAGTGCCATTCTTCAATGATTAAAACTGACCGAGTAATAGCTGTTTCAAGTTGAAACATCTTTTTTTCTGCGAAACAGGCGTCATCGACTACAAATATAAATAACCGTCAGATATTTTTTTAAGTAAAATTTACATAACAATATAAATTTGTAATCTATTTTTATTCTGACATGTTAAAGAAAACTATACAAGTTGTACTAAATATATAAGTTAAAAAAATAACAGATTTTTTGTTAAATGAAATGATGAAAAGCACCAGTCGTAATTCTTTACAAAATGATACGTATTTTAAAATACTATTAGATTATCTAATATAAAACTTCACAAAAAATAAAGTTGCATTAAAACTTGCTCGAAGTGACTCTCTTCTGCTGCAAGGCAGACATGTACACACGAAATAAATCCTTCTAATAATTTAAGCATTTTGTGTGCGATACCTCGAAGCATGGCCCAACTCATCTCAGTTCAGAGGCAGAAAATTGCCATAAGTCATGCAATTCAAAGCTTCATAACTCGGTGAATTTTAGAGTTAAAGGAATCGGACTTTTTGTCTTACCAGTTAGTGAAATAAGAAATTTTTACTAAATATCCCTTATAGGATTCGGCACCGTACAAATATTTAAATTTCGTAACTTTTTAAGAATTTTTTTTTTCTGATCAAAACGAGTTTTTAAATATTTTTTTAGCTCATTAAAAAATGTTGTATAAGGAACTATACGATTTAGAAATTAGCCATTGGACACCGTTCAGAGCGGACACCGTGTATAAACTATACGTAAATGAAAAATACAATTACAAAAATTGAGAAATACTCACGCAAACTTAATAATACGAATTCTATTGAAGAAAACCAATAAAATGATAATTACCCAAATTATATTTTAATATATTAAAAGTAATACTTTTTTTTTTTGTATTCTACTTTTTGTGGTAACGAAATGAATCTGATAAAATATCATTTTTGTGTTTTATTGCGGTTTATGACCACTGGAAAAGATACAAAATACGCAAATAAATAAGGCCCACACTGTAAAAAAATAGGACCAGATTTCCTGTAGGAATAGGAAAAATATTTGCCCTTATCGTACCGGAAAAATTTCCGACCCAGCTCGGGATAAAATCAGTAAAATCGGAATAAAATCCGTAAATTTGGAATAAAATCCGTAAAGTACCGTTTTAATTAATGTTTCATTTTTTTACGGATTTTATTCCGAGCTGGTTCGGAAAATTTTTCGGTACGATAAGGGCAATTATTTTTCCGATTCCTACAGGAATACTGTTCGGATTTTTTACAGTGCACAAAACAATTCAAAACTTACTAATTTACTACGGTGAGAAAAAAGTATAAAAATATGTGCTCAATTTTGACTAAATATTTTTGAAAAAAACATGTTTCGTTTCCAATGATTGAGAAGAACATTCACAAAATCAGTATTACTTGTACATATCTAGCCAATTTTTTAAAACTTCTAACAAGAATTAAAGGAATATTTTTCGCGTACGTATATAAATATTCATACAAGGAAGGAAAAATACCATTTTTAAAGATTTAAGAAGTAATCAAATTATTTAGAATACGGAACATGTGTCATTGTGCTGCAGAATTCGGGCGTTCTATAAATGTTAGAATATAAATGGGAACGTCCATTGTTACTCTTGTGACTGCCAGAGTAAATTTCCATAAATATTTCCAATTCTTTCATTACAAAATATATTTAGGATAAATTTGATGCAACCACTTAAACATACATGTGCTCTACTCTTAGAAACAATACTCGATTTGTAACAAAAAGCATTTTACTTGCCTAGATAGTGAATGAAAATTTTGTTACTCTTGTGACCAGAAAAAATGCAATTTTCAAAAATTGTGTTTGACGCAGAAATTCTGTGAATTATACGTGACTAAAGAAATAAAATTTACAGAATATAGCAGAGGAAATATATCTTTTTAAAAAGTATTAGTCATTGAACTCATCTGATAACACATGAATTAGTTACATTTGATTTTGCAAAATGCTAACAGTTACTCTTGTGACATTTGTCTGTAAAGGAATTTCCCCAAAAATTCAGTTTAAATACCAAACAAAATAATTCAAAAACGTTTTAAAAAAATACTTTTCTATAGAAAAAACTTTTAATGATGGTTACATTTTAAAATAACATAAAAAATTTAAAAAAAAAATTCTAAAATTAGAGTTTGTAATATCCTCGAAAGTTTATCAATCTGAGAGCATTAATGTCACCCACAATTTGATTCCTTTTTGCCAAATATTGTGGTCATCATGTTCAAACTTGGCAATTCCTTATGCTTTAAATATCTCTTAGCACTTTATTTGGTAATTTTCGTTTCCCGCATCAATAGTAAAACCCCGAATCTTTAAATCATCATATTTTAGAATCACTCAGTATAACCACATAGCAACTTCTCAGTTACTGCTACTGAACAGAATAAATCATTGTCTTCATTATCAGTAATATCACTTGCAACCTCTCCTGTACCATTATTTACTTAATGAAACACAAATTCTTTGTATGAATGATGTTAGTGTATAGTTTCTAGTAGATAGTGTCATTTTTCATGGTTTTAACAAAGTGTATTTGTTGAATGCCTTTCGCTGTTGGTATTTTCTCGCAAAGTAATGAAACATTATTGTTTTATTTCTTCCTCTGATATATGGGGTATGCTTGCTTTTGTTTTTTCATGAACAATTTTGACAAAAAAAGTAGTATTCCTCAAAATTGCTTTTTTAGTTCGCACTTCATTCCACACATATCATCCTACAACGGCACAAAATTAATCTACAGCATGTATACCAGAAGTATATGAGAAAAACAATATGCCCAATTAAGTTAATTGTGAAAGAAGTCTGATTCATTGCAGGCATATTTGCTTAGTTATATATTTGTTTAAATTGGAAAGCACAACCATCATTTACATACAAGAGCATTTACAGAAAGTTGATTATGAGTTACATTGTCTGAAATAATAGCACAAGATTTTACTATTTTTGGATCATGCTAAATAATGACTGGAAATACAGTCGCTTATGCATTTGACCAGTATGCAGTATTTCGTACCAAAATTTCGTCTTGGCATAAAAATGTACAGTTTTCAGAAAATCCACTGGCATAAGGATTCTTTGAGAAATGTTTATTATTTTAGCATTATCAAAATAATCCTGTGTACAGGTTTGAAGGAATGTGTGCCACAGAAATGGATTTGGTTGCTTTCAAAAATTTTGTAAACAATCAGAAATGGTTACTCCAACTGTTACTTTTTCAAAACGTTTATCAACGCTTTGAGAAAATAACAGTTTTGAAAAATGTTGATAAACGTTTTGTCAATAGTAAAACATTTATCATGGTTTTGCTGTATACAATAGCTTATAAGAAGTTCTGTATTATGGATTTCCTTTTCAAATAATTCTTCGATGTTATCTTCGCAAATTAGACTTTCTGAATTCATACTTCTAATTATGAGGTATCTCAGCAGATAAAGTTATTACATTTTTCGCAGGAATGTTTAATGCAGAAAAAATACAAGCCACTGCATTATGAATTGCTTGAATGTTTTCGTGACAACCACAAATGCAGATATTTTGAAGTACAATTTCCTATTGTTTTATGAAACTAGGCTTCAAAAGTGCAAAGGAATTTCCATTTTCTAAATTTAGGAAAACTCCTTTTAACAAAAAACTTATTATCTTAGTAAACGTCACCTAAGATTGATGGAATTATGTGACCTTTTTCACATGCAGATTTTGCTGAAGAATGACCTCTTCTTAAATCTTCATCGACATAAAATTCCTGAAGCTATGGAGTTGAATTCTTTTCATTGCAGATTCTGAGGTTAGCTAGTACTCTACTTTTTCCTTTTCTTAATATTTTCATTCTCTTGCTGACTCTAAGACTTTTCTTCATTTTATAATAATACATTTTGTTTTGTTTCTTTCTCACATCAACATATTCAATTTCATTCTTTTTCTTTCTCTACAACTTTTGGCGCTTAGCAGAATTTTTCTTGCTCTTTAAAACAATTTCAAATATACGAAGCAATATTAAAATCTTTCCTTTAAAATATGCTATCAGAATCCCTTACATAAGAATCTCTGTAGGTCATACAGCAGAATTTAGTAAACAAAATTTACATAACCTATAAAATATCTGATCAAAGGCCATGTGCTTCAAACCAAAAGAAAGAACATAAAAATGACACGAGTTGAGTTGTTTTAATCTATATTTAATTGCTTGTCATTATTATTTTATAATCTTAAGTAATAAGAAAAAATGAATAAAAATAAATCCATCCATTTAAAAAACACTAATAAAGATAATTTATCTTTCTTAAAATTTAAAAAATAACTTTAATTATGGCTAAAACTATTTCAATAACTGTTCTCTACGTGAGCGCACCTCGTGTATATTCTTTATAACACATTTCTTTGCATTCCGTTCACCCGTTTGAGCTGTAGGATGCTGTTTATAGGGGAAGTTTAATTATAACCACATTGTATATGTTCTATAAATGTTACAAACAGCTAAAATATATAAAGGTTATTAAAATGCACCATAATGTGAAAAGAGGAATTACATATCTTATTATTTTTTAACAAAGCATTTAGTACTTAATAAATTCAAAAAATATTTTGAAAAATAAAATAAATTGTTTTATTTCTTTATAAATTTGAAGAAGGAGTGACAATCTTGTAATTTTTCCATATTAAATTATTTATATTAAATCACAATCTGTCTCGCAACATTATCTTTCACATCTATTTCTAACATAAAGCTCTAAAAATACAAGAAATTATCTCGCTATATAAGAACATTAAATCATAATTATCTTCTTGAGCTTTGTACTTTATATTACAGAAGAATACAAATTGTGGTTTCAAACATTTTCTCTAACTTGGTTTATAATAATTAAAAGTTTTAATAAGCCCATTTTCGAACCATCTAGACACCACCTTTATTCAAATGTTAAGTCTCCAAGACTTTTCTTAAATGTAAACAAACATCTTGTTCAGAGTGATTTTATGAATCGTTTCGCAGTTTTAATTTATTAATGGACTGTTTGTAGCTAGAGAATGTCTTTTGAAGCTATGAAACATGAACATTTGAAACATGAAAATATGTCTCCTTCAGAACAGAAAGTATTCCTATTATCAAATCTGGCATTTTTCTCATTTTCAAAGGAAATGAAAAGAACATAAAATTTTCTTAGTGTTTCGTTTGTTCACATTTTATTTTCTGGAAAGTTAAGCAGTTTATTATTTTTTTAAAATTGAATAACATGAAAAAACGTCTAGCGCCTTAAATTGTCATATTCAGTATTTTGAGAAACACATTTTAAAGCTTCATTTCATGTATTACCAGCGTACAAAGTAGAATAACATTAAAAGATCAAACAGAATTTAGAATAGCGCTGATATTTTTAAAATTACATTAAGAAAAGTGTGGGACAAAATGTATTTTATTATTGTTTTAAAATTAGTGTCCTACAATGCGTGTTATGTTTTTTCAAAGGAAATATTTTTTTATTCAAATACCTGTATATGTAAGAAGAAAATATTTTTAAAATCACCATGACAACAATTGTCCGTAATTAATGAAAGATATAAAATATGACAAATGTTCAAACCATACAGATACTCAGAATAAAAATAAAATAATTCATTTGTTCCTCGAAAGAACGTACTGAATAATAATATGCATGTTTTGATTAAAATTTAAAAATATATATTAAGGACTTTTTAATTTGTTACTCATTGCCTAACCCTTCACACATAAATTATAGATGGTCGGTGGATAAATTATAGATGGATTAATCGGTCTGTGGCGACATAAATGACTGTGACATCGAGTTGCTAGACGAAATTATGACGAAATGACATTTCATGAAAGAATAAGTAGTCTGCGTTAGCATATTTTGGTGCGATACCAGCAGCAGAGTGTGATAATTAGTCATCTTGGCAGCACTAACACGTCATCGAGTTTCGAAATGCAATTGGAGTCAGATTAAATGTTAAACAATAATTTTTTTAAATATTGTGGTGTGCCTGGATTGAATCCTGGTACGGCTGGCATTTCCTAGTATCCTGATAGAACCCTCCGTCAGATTAAAATTTCTCTATAAACATAACTCTTTACATTATATTTCGCGATATATCATACGTCATCGAGTTCCAAAATGAATTAATTACGTAGGCACAGATAATTAACAGTAAATGAAAGAATGACTAATTTGCCTTGGTGTATATTTGTTCAGGAAGGTGATCTAATTCGTAATTTTGTCAGTATACTGTCTTGTCATAGGGTATCGGAATGAAATTTTAACAGGCTATAGATACCGATTTGTATAACAAAAATAATTTCAGTTGCTCTCGTATTGTCTTGGTACAATGTGAGCAGAAGGACGCGTCATATCTAAATTTTAGTAGTGTTATCATTATCATCGAGTTTTGGAAAAAAGTATTAAATTTTATAGATATCGATTAGTACAACACAAATATATTTATCTGCGTTAGTATATCTCGATACGGTATGACCAGTAGGGAGCAACAATTCTTTGTTTTCACGATATTATCATATAAGCGAGGTTCTATATGAACCTTTAGCTTAGTTTATATCTCGATTATTGGAATACAAATATATTTGAGTCCGTAAAATTGTTCTCCGTACAAATTGTTAGTTATAATGGCAAACCGGTGTGAGGTATTTGTCTATAAGTCACTTTTGACTCAACAATTTCTGATAAGAAATATGTGCCAAATTACATCTAAATAACAGATTTTTAAAAATAGTTTTGTTTCTTTGGGTGTAAAACGGATAATTTCAATACCAAGAGAGTACCTCTAAAGTGGTGGTCAATTGGGGTCCCTACCGATAATACCGTACCTAGATACCATAACACAAACTGCAATATTTGTACTGTATTAATCGATACCTATAACATATTGAAAATTCATTGCTGCATAATTAACTCATCTCGAACCTCAATGACATATTAATATAAGGCAATATAATATTTATATAGTCTCAATAGTACAATATGACATCATTTTTTGTGATAAATTTTAGTCTGTCGAAGGCTCCTGATATGGTATGTCAAGGTAGAAAAAATATTTAAAAAATACTTTGTTTACGCTTTAATTTCGCACCAATTTCACTCATAATCTATGACTTGATAATACTTTTAAAATGGCGATTTGGCGCCTCCCGCTGCTCAAATTGTACAAAAATATACCAAAACAGACCAGTCATTTTTTCATGAACTGTAAAAAATACATTCTTACATCATAATTTTATCTAGAAACTATAATTCTATCTCGAATATTGTTTTCGCCACCTCCCGCTCTTTTACGGTCAATGATTTTTTATTACGCAATCATTAATATTTTTAGATATAATGGCTCATAAAATTTTATGTATTTTATCCAAAGATAGTGTTTTGAAGATTGTATATTACTTCTTTGTTTTGCCTTAAAACGTTCAAGTCATGTATAAAATTATTTAGGGGTCATTGAAATTTGCTTATGCTTTTCGTTTAAGTTCTTTTTCAATTTCCTTGAATGGTTCTCCACGCTTCAAAATCTACATTTCTCCATAAGAGAAGAGACTGTCATTCTATTGCACTTTGGACTGAAATACTTTAATAATGTTATTGTAATACCTTCAATTTTACGCACGCAGGCAAAGTATCCAAACATTTTTAATTGCAATATCAAGAAGATGATACAATAAACAAAAGAAGCGGGTTTTAAAAAAAATCTCATTATATTTTGCATCATCCAAATAATTTGTACAAATTATTCTCACATGTTATGTGCTTTTTCTAATTACAATTACACGTGGGAAATTAAGAGATTCCATTTTTAGTTTTATGATCATATCTATAGATTTTTTTCAAATGTGGCTAACAAAAACACATGTAGTGCCTTGCTAACCCAAATTAGAAATAGCAATAATTTTTAAGACAAAAGTCTTATTTTACTTCCAGTTTTAGTGTTCCTTCCTTTTATGCTCTTGATAATATAAAATTTGGCATGTGACATCACCGTACATCTAAAAAGTATAATATTCCTGAAGTTTGGAAATTAGCCATGGAAACTAAAGTAGTATAGTAATTATCAAAAGTACTATTTTATAATTCGAACTAGGGGGCTCTTCCCCCTGCTCACCAAAGCTCGCCACCCCGTGAATTGAGACACAATTCACATTGGGACCGCTACGAGTTCTCAGCTCGCTTCGCTTGTTCGCCACTTTTTGCAGCAACTCTACCATAATGAGTACTATCGTAAATTCTTTTAACTTATGAAAATTTAAAAATAATTTAAGGTAAAAAACCAGTAATTGAAAACTTCGTTGAAATCACAATTAAAAATGCATTTAGTTGGTACTGCCAATAACGCATAAATAATTTTAACATTATAAAATTTACCAATTTTTTAAATTTAAAATAATTAACTGAAAAAATTACTATGAAACACAATTAATTTAATACTTATTGCCCATAATATTGTACAGCACGGCTTAAATTTATTTCGATAAACTCTTGGAAAAACACTACCTGATACCAAGATAGTTCAATATAAATCAACAAACACTATCTGAAGTTCATTCGACGTGAAAAATACAATATCTCTCAGAGACTTGGCAAGTTAACAAAATGTAAACAACACGTTTTCTGATGTATCTAAAAGAAACTTTTGATCAAAAAGTTGATTCTCTGAATGCATCACGTCGCCATAAAATGAACCAATGGTCATTGCTATTCTTACATATGTATTTTAGTGTTCCTTCCTTTTTGCTCTTGATAATATACAATTTGGCATGTGGAATCAATATAAAGTTAAAAAGTATAATATTCCTGCAGTTTTGAAATAAGCCATGGAATCTAAAGTAGTATAGTAATTATCAAAAGTACTATTTTATAATTCATACTTTTGGCAGACATCTGCCAAAAGATCGTAAGTGCGCTGTGTTTAAAAAAAGCTCCTGCTCGAAATTTTAATTTGCTGAATTAGATGTAGAGTCTAGTGAATATGACATCATATTGACAAAATCATACTAAAATATATCAGTTTTTTATATAGTCTAAAGCTCGTGACGTCATTGGGAGTTCCTAACAAACCGTTTCTGTGCGTTTTCTGTCTTTTGCTGCACTATTTTCCGGGAGTTAACTCCTTCACACTATGGAAAACTTTCACAGAAATCGGTTGTTTGTTTGAAAAAATTCTACCGTGTGCCATAATACGTTTGAATTCCAAATGGGAATAAGTCCTTTCTTTAAAATATGACATCATTTCCACCATCAGAACTATTCATCCCTTTCGGAGTTAGAGCGTCATTTAAACAATTCATTTAAAATTCCTGAGTTTCATTAAATATTCATTTTAATTAACTCAAAATTATGTAATTTTCAGAAATATTTTTATTTGTGTATACTAAGAATCTTTAAATAAATACCAAGAGTCCAGTCTATTTATGTGCAGGAATAAGGATCAGGAATATGACATCATCACTCACGCAGTTATAATAAAATATTTCCATTCATGGTTAAAAAATGCATGTTGTGTTTTCTGAATGACGTAATTATCTTCATCGGAAACATTTAGTTTTACATATTGCTTACTGAAAGGTTGTTCACTGTAATTTTATATACACAGATTACTTAATATTATTTCTCAGTTAATAATCTGTGTTGTGCACTTACGCGATTAGTGCATAAATAAACGGAATAGTTTTAATACGTTTACATTTTATGAAAACCATTGAAATTTTTCGTTTAAATATGACGCGAGTTTCAGTGGTGAAATCACGCTTCTGATTGGTGGAATTCAATACGGCGAATTAATTGTGTTACTGCGGTTGTTGCCAAATGTCAAGCTACAAATTAAGCCCTATTTTAGCGCTACGCAAGAGAAATATATATATAGATGCTTAGATACTGTGCGAGTTAATCTAACGAAATTTTTACAACTAGATCCAAAATATGTTTCATCTCATAAATTTTGAATGTCTCATAGCCCAGTGGTTAGGGACTTGAATTCAGAATTAATTAGGGTAAAGCTAGAAACTGTTTAAATCCCTTCTGTTTAGGTCTAGAATGAATATGCTATGTTCCCCTCTCGTACTAGGTGAGCGTTAGAAAATATGTACAGATTTTTAATCAAAATCACGTTTTTTGTTTTTTTTAAAATCCCATAACAATACCTCAAAACAGCTAAGTTTGTCAAAAACGTTGTCAATACAAATGTTGTAGAGCTTAAAATTCTGGGTAAAATGAGTACTTTATATTTTTGTTGAACATTAAGATCACAATTCTACTTTAAAGTTTTATACCCGTGCTCAGGGGGTTGAACTCAGAATTAATTTGGAGAAAACTGAAAATTATTTTAATCCCTTCAGTTTAGGTCTAAAATGAACGTACTATGTTTCCTTCCTCGTACTTGGGTGAATGTTAGAAAATATGTACATATTTATTTTCGAAAAACACGTTTATTTTAATTTCCTTAACAATACCTCAAAACAGCTACTCTATAAAAAAACATTGTCAATACAAATGTTGTTGAGCTTACAATTCTGAATAAAATGAGTACTATCATTAATATTTTTGTTCAACAATAAGGTCGCAATTCTATTTTAAAATTTTGCCTTAATCGCTAATCAAGAGCTTGAAGCCAGGAGAGACCGAGTTAACTTAACAATACCTCAAAACAGCGAATTCTATCAAAAACATTGTCAATGCAAAAGTTGTAAAGCCTAAATTTCTGAATAAAATGAGTTCCTACACTTAATATTTTTGTTCAGTATTAAGACCACAATTTTGAGATATTGTTAAGTTAACTTCATCTCTCCTGGCTTCAAGCTCTAATTTGAAAAATTTTGAAATAGAATTGCGACCTTAATGTTGAACAAAAATATTAATGATGGTACTAATTTTATTCAGAATTTGAAGCTCTACGACATTTGCATTGACAACGTTTTTTATAGTGTTAGCTACTTTGAGATATTGTTAAGGTAATTAAAAAGAACGTGTTTTTCGAAAATAAATATGCACATATTTTCAACATTCATCCAAGTACGAGGAAGAAAACATACTACGTTCATTTTAGACCTAAACTGAAGGGATTAAAACAATTTTCAGTTTAATCCAAATTAATTCTGAGTTCAACCCCCTGAGTACGGCTCTAAAACTTTAAAGTAGAATTGTGATCTTAATGTTCAACATAAATATAAAGTGTAAGTACTCATTTTACTCAGAATTTTAAGCTCTACCACATTTGTATTGACAATGTTTTTGACAAACTTGGCTGTTTTGAGGTATTGTTATGGGATTAAAAAAAAAAAAAAAAACGTGATTTTGATTAAAAATCTGTACATATTTTCTAACGCTCACCTACTACGAGGGAGAAAACTTAGCATACTCATTTTAGACCTAAACTAAATGGATTAAAACAATTTCCCGCTTTCCCCTAATTAATTCCGAATCCGGCCTTTTTTCCTTCCCCTACCAATGGGCTATTAATATAATTTAAAATATCAAACGAAAAAACAACAAATCCATAATTGATTCAAGGTGTCGGAGTTTCCTCTTAGTCCGCACAACTTTGAAGAAATCCTTTGCTATTTATGTGATGCCACCACCGATATGATTACGTGATATCGGTCACGCTCTGAGAGGATTGTTTAAATGAAAACCATCTCTTTCGATTAACTAAATTAACAGTTTATTTACACACTATTTACAAATCACAAAACACTATTTACACTTAAAAACTCGGATGTAGGTGATTCGGTTCAACATTAAATTAAATACAGTAATTGCTGGCTGTGTACTGTTAAACTACGTTATATCACTCTCACTCTATACCCGTTAAATTAGCGTTACCGAAGATTACTCTTAATCTCCCAACACATGGGCTCTAAACTCGGCGAGCTTCCCTCAACCCTACGCTCTATCTAATAGCTATACACAGGAACAACCTACCACTTTGCGCTCTAGGCTCAAACTCACTTTCTCCCAGCAGAAGCGACTGCCTCTCTAGCAACCCTCTGCTTTTTTTCTGCACGTAAAAACCGGGGTTTCCACCCTGACCACATTCTTAGCTCTCTCCCTCGTTCGGGGAAATCTTTTATCTCCCCATCTCCAACAGACATCTCAAAAGGTCGTTCAAACCCCTCTCCATCCATCTTTATCCCTCCATCCAAACTGTACAATTCACCTGCTCGGATCCAGTTTCGGACAAGGAAAGAATGTTACTTTGAAATTTCCAGTACACAGACCATACAATATATAATATAGTAAGACAAATATAATATAGAATCATAGTTCTAATAGCAAATGTTTCTCAGAAAATGACACCCCCCACCTTAGCGAAAAATATGCTGTTTAAGGGCTAATTTTCCCCGAACATATAGTAATATCACAGAAGAGTTCAATAGTCTCTTTGCAGGTTTCTTCATTATTATTATTACCTATATATTTCAAGGTGTCTGAACATATCTACTGACATCTCTAATGAGCCGTATACTAATATAATTATTACAGAAAAACTACACATACTAATACACTATTATAAACACAAGATTCAAATACAATTACACATACACAACAACAAAAAATTTAAAACGTGATAACACCCCTTTAAGGTTTGTCCACTATTTAGTCATTGATGCCGATGGACTAGCAACTGGCTGTTCTTCCCAGCTCTTCCTATGTAGTCTAGAAATTGCATCAGCATTCAAATGTTGCGCTCCTGGACGATGAGAAATGCTTAGGTTCCAGCGTTGCAAGACCACAGCCCATCAAGTGAGTTTGGGGAACCTTGGGGTTGTTTCAGTGAGAAATATGATCCGTTATTTTCTCAATTTTAGATCCATATGTCCATTTTTCATACTTCCGCAACCCGAAGAGAACACTCCAAGCCTCTTTCTCTATACTCGGCCAAGCACGCTGAGCCCCTGATAATTTCTGACTGGCAAAAGCTGTCGACTTAAACTGCCCCTTTTCATCTTTTTGAGTAAGACAACATCCTACTACCAGGTCTGAAGCATCGGCGTGAAGCTGATATGCCTGGCCTACGGTACGTGTAGCCAAACGCGCCACGTTACATAGCCCATCTTTAAGGGTATTAAATGCTTCTTCTGCCCTTTAATCCCATGGTACAGTATTTTTAACCTTCCCTTTAGTTAGTTCAGTTAAATGTATAGCAATTTCTGCATAATTTGGAATATAAGATCGGTAAAATCCCATTAATCCCAAAACAGATCTAACTTCCTTTTTAGTTTTTGGTCTCTTTAAGTCCCTTATTGCTCCTATAATCTCCTCATCAGGTGCATGCGTTCCACCCTCAATTACATGACCTGAAAACTTAGTCAATTTGTCTCCAAATTTACATTTATCCATCCTAATCGTAAACTTTCTATTTTTAAGTTCTTCTATGACAGCCCTAACATGCTCACAATGCTCTTTCCAAGTGTCGGAGAAAATGATGACATCATCAATATATGCTTGTGCATACCTCCGATGAGCTTGAAGTATCTCATTCATATCTTTTTGGAAAGTAGCAGCCGCCCCTGATAAACCAAAAGGCCTCCACTAAAGGTACGCCACTGATAAGTCCCATTATTAGTTGTAAAAGCTGCCAAAGGTTTACATTCCTCAGCCATATTAATCTGCCAATAACCTCTCAATAAATCAATCGAAGATAAATATTTTACTGCCCCCGCAGTATACATGATTTCTTGCGAATCTTTCATAGGAAATGTTGGGACCTGCGTTACTGAATTTAAAGCTCTATAATCTATATAAAGCCTAACAGTTGCGTCTTTTTTCGCCACGCAAACAATTGGATGACTAATTTCTGCATTTGACACTTCGATTAGATTTAGTTCTAATAACTCTTGAATCTGTCTATCTACTTCCTCTTTATAAGCAACAGGTACACTATATAACTTTGGCTTTTTCCTTGCCACACCCGGTTTCAAATCAATACGGTGCTCCCCTACTTCTGCTGGTCGCACAGAACCCATAAATACCTCTTTATTTTCCTTCAAAATGGACTTTATATCCTTGACTTGACTGTTAGACAACTCTTTTATTTCGAACCTTTCTATGTCCCGTTCTACCTCTTGTTCCCGGTTTAAAATAGGAATTTCCCCAACTTCTCCAAATTCCTCATCACCTTCAAAAACAATATTAACTGTGCTACACCTGACCATAAATTCCCCTTTATTTTGATATACATACTTTTTGCTACCATCCGCCATCTCAAGTAAGACTCTATCACGCACTTTCACTTTTCTAGATAATTGACATTCTAGACACGATTTACAAAACATTTTTGCTTCTTTAGCCATACCTTCCCAATAAAAAGATTTTGCCTAATCCTCTCTAAGCTTTTCTTTAACGCGTGATGTTCTCCCTCATTAGACACATGCGCGACTTTAAGATTACTTCTCTTTTGACTTTAGGCACTACTAATTGAGCTATAGCTTCTTCTACAAATTTCTATTTATGATACAATAAACCATCTACAATATGATAATCTCCTTTATCCATTTTAGCTAATTCCAAACTCTCTCTAAATTTTTGCATTCCAATTGGGATTTCTTAAATATAACTGAATTACTAACGATAACTGTATTATTTTCCTGTACTTCCGTTTTTCTGCATTTTGACCTTGTAAATTTCCCGATCTCGTTTCTATTGCGTAAACATTACAATTATCGCTACTCATATCTTTTTTTTCACTCGAGTTATCAATACTAATTGCCGAACAGTCTAATTCTTGGGACTCTAGTAATGGCTCCTCCCGATTGACCACTGAAAACTCCTTAATCATTTCAGGATGTAAAATTACCTGCTCATTAATATTATCGGTCACCGCGCAAAGTACTTCCTGATGAATTATATTAGTTTGTCCGAATTGCGGAATAGCTAATGGCGATTTAACCAACGGTGATTTAACTGCTTCACCAAACAATCCTTGTATATAAATACTACCCGCTCCTTTTAATTTCTCTTCCGGTACCAAATCTTTATGAACGACACTAATTTCACATCCAAAATCAACCAATCCTTTCGCTTTCTGCGCATTTACACTAACTTCAATTTTCTCGAGTTTATTTAATTTCTGACCAATAACATTAGTTCTCTGTTCGGCCTTTGCCGATATCCTCGCCACAATAGCCCCTTTAGGTAATTCTTTGTTTCCTTTCACGACAATCTTATTTACACCCGCTTTATGTTCACGCGATTTACTAGCATTATTATTTCCGTCATTACTCACTTTATTACAAAAACGTTGGTAATGAAATCTTATACCACATTTGAAGCATCTAGGGCTATATCTCTTAAACTCAGTTTTTCTTTCCGAAAAAGAATTAATCTCATTACTCCCGTTTTGCCTCCAATTACCACTAACTTTACTATCCTCCCTCGCTCTCACTTTTTCACTGTTTACATACCTATCTTTACCCTTAAAACTTTTATACGTAAGCGCATAAGACTTGTGTTTAGCGTCAAAATAATTGTCACATTCTTTAGCAATTTTAGAAGCTTCTAACCATTTACTCTGCTGAGTTAACCCAATATATGATGCGGTTTCCTCATCTAACGTGTTTAATAACGTATCAGTAATTATTAACTGGTTGACCTTTTCATATGAGTCAGCACCCCTAATCTTACAATAATTTTCCCATGTTGCTATTAAGCGCGATACAAATAATACATGAGTTTCATTCTGGTTTCTCCTAGACTTCTTAAAATTTTCCAAATACGCCTTCGGTGTCGGCTCTTGTTCCCTTAGAACTAACTCCTTTAATTCCTCATAACTCTCAATTTGTTCCCTAGTGGTATAAATTAACAAATTATCCGCCTTATCTCCTAACATATTTAGTAGAATTTCGGCCTGCTGGTTTTCCGGTACATTTTTAGTTTTGAATGCCCTTTCTAAACTGTTGAAAAATAAATTCCATCCCTCAGTCCCTTCTTGTACTTTGATAGACAGAGTTTTAACACTTTTGATCATTTTTTCTATGTTACTTTCATTATTAGGTTCCCTAGACCCATTAGAGTTATTTGCCGAACCTTGCATCCTTAGCCTCTCCATTTCTAATTCATGTTACATCCTCAATTTTTCAGACATCTCTTCTCATTCTAACTTTTCTCGTTCAACCCTTTCTTCTCTTTCTGATCTTTCGCGCTCTAACTTTTCTTGTTTTTCTGACTTTTCGCGCTGTAATTTTTCCTGTTTTTCTAACTTTTCAAGCTCTAGTCGTTCCGCAACTATAGTGTTAGATAATTCCATAATAACCCGCTCTTCATAGTCATCGCTGTCCATTATCTTTTTCCTAAGCTGAATTATGGTATCATCTTCCGTGAATTCAACACCCAATTCTTCGGCTATCATCTGAAGATCCACCCTTTTTAATTTCAATAAGAAAGCCATACCTTCCACCGATTACTATTACGACTCTACAATAATATTTAAACCTACTAAATTAATATTTCATAAATTTCTACTTTAGTACAGTTATCTCCACTTATTATACTAATTAATACCTTTCAAATAATCGATGTATTATATTTCTAATTTAACATACTGTATAACCTGATTTTCCTCAACCATTGATATCACACAATTTACTTCCAATAAAAAAAAAGTAAAAAAAAATAATTTCGATTTGATTACTATGCAATACAGATTCCAATTTATAGAATTAGATAATAACATACAATTTACATAATAATACTGATACGTTGCAAATTGAATAAAAGTATTGATGCCAATAGAAACATCCACATAAAGAAAAATTGTACAACATACACATATTCCTACAATTATCCTCAATAGAATATTTGCAAATTCAACAATGGTTCTCACACTTAAAACAAATAAAATCAAAACCCTCACTTTTTTTCTTTCTCTCTTGTAAGCCTTTTTTTTTTCTTTCGAAATTTATTTCCAGCCAATTAAAAATCTAAGCAAATGTTCATTCCTCATTTGTTATCATCTTTTCAAAATTAAAACAGTATTGCTTCATTTAAATATTACTTTAATAATAAATTAAATTTAAGTAAATTCAATTATTCCTTCCAAGTGTTAGTAACACCATGCATTAATTTTATTCACTACCATTATTAGTAAAAAAAATAGAAAATCAATTTTAGCACAAGCTATTATGACCTTTTCTTAAAACAATAGTAAATATGGTTGTTAATATCTCCTACCTATCTGAACACAATTATTTGATTGCACATAAATTATCAAGATTTAGACAATTTATCTTAAATTACTATTAATTATACAACCACAAATACATTTGGTTCGAGAATGTCAGCAGAAAGAAATGATCAAAACACCTTACCTTATACTTTATCTGCTGGGGTACCCCGCTGCTCACACGTAGTTGCACGATGAATTCAATATTTCACACTTTACAGTCACTTTGATGATATTCAATACTCGGGCTGTAACACACTGTAATTTGATTCACTGTAGCGATGATGGGACACAAACACTAATTCGGTTCGCTGCAACGACGATAGGGCATAACACTCTCGTTTGGTTCACTGTAACGACGATAGGGCACACACACTCTGTACTTCCACTCGACGCTTGGTTGTTATCTCTCTAAAATTCCACTCGACGATCCGGCATTACCAGGCAAGAATTCCACGGGGTGCTCCGGCATTAAGACACTGCAACACGGCTCGCTGGTCACTGGTCTCCGACGATTCTATCCCGTCGCTGCCATCAATTTGTCGGAGTTTACTCTTAGTTCGCACAACTTTGAAAAAATCCTTTGCTATTTATATGCTGCCACCACCGATATATTCCAAGAGATGTTAAACATTTTAAGGAAGGTATTTGAGGCACCCTGAAAATTTGTGCAACACTTCTTTTGTAATGGCTGGATACAAAATCGAATGTCTGGCTGAAGGATCGTGGCCCAAAAACTGTGCCAGACACGTGTCAAGTGCCATTTTTTGTCTACCCAAAAAAGGTATTTGAGGCACGCTGAGATTGAGACAGAATAATATTTATACTTAGAAAAAAATATTTTGAAAACGACAAACACTTTAGTCGGCCCAAAAACTGTGCCAGACACGTGTCAAGTGCCATTTTTTGACTACCCAAAAAAGGTATTTGAGGCACGCTGAGATTGAGACAGAATAATATTTATACTTAGAAAAAAATATTTTGAAAATGACAGACACTTTAGTCGGCCCAAAATCTGTGCCAGACACGTGTCAAGTGCCATTTTGCCAAAAATGCCCGCTACTTGAATACGGCTTTATACATTAAAACATAAAATATCAATTCTATTCATATTAAATTATCTTATTTCCTGCCAGGGGGGGTAAAACATAGGAGGAATCTGTGCAAGCTAATTTTAACTTGAAGTATTGTATGACAACATATCTGTTGCCATAAGAGAAAATTAAAAAAAAAAAAGCATTTTTAAGTTTCAACTATGCAATCACCAATCAGGTGCACTTCCAGAGTAAAATAAAACCTATTAAGTGAAACTGGTTATCAAAACAAAAATTGGACCATACCCGGAGCTGATCTTGAAGATTCATTTAAAAGAAAAAAAATTATTTCAATTTGGTTACCCTCTTTCACCTCAAAGGACGCTATAAAATTTGTGTTTAATTTGTCCGTCATATTCGCAACCTGAGAATGACTTCATACTGTACATTTTAAAGTCAATTTTATTTTAATTTGGTTGCCCCATTTTTTGCTAGGGGTCGTTAGCGGCGTAAAAGAATAGTGAAAAAAAATGAAGCACTGAAAAATGAGTAAATCGATGTACTCATATAGAATTCAATATGTTTAGATGAAAAATGAACCTATGCTTTCTCAATTTTGAAAAAAAGGTATTCATTAGTGTGAGAATTAAATTATGCACAGTATTTTAAAATAATTTAAGTGCTTGAAAACAATACTCTTCTCTTAAAAATATTTGATTTGGGTATCTTGATAATAATTTTTCAACTTTTTCTTAATAAATAATTAAATAAATCTTTCTTATTAATAATTTTGAGCGTGAAATAAATGTCAGTACATTTTTACTTCAATCTGTAGTAAACGGGGGGTTCAGGGGGCGGTACACAACGGTTCACATTTGAACACATTCATAGAATCAAAAACGAGTACATGTGTTTCTCAATTTTGAATACATTTGGTTCGGAGCTATTTTGAGTATGTGAAATATTTAGAATTGAGTACTTTTTACTTAATTTTGGGAACACATTATTTTCAGTGAAAGTTGACGTTAATCATTCTTATATCATGATTAATTTTAACACAATTATTCTAACTAAATTTAACAAAATTAATATTTGCTTAAAGTGATAAAATACTTTTAACAGGGCTAAAAGAAATACCTTTTTTTTTATCCATATTAGACATGCTTCATTGCTCCGACGGTAACATTCTCAGTAATAAATATGATACAGATATTTTCGCCAAAAATTTTTAAATTGAAAACTGGTAAACAAAAAATCACGCGAACTCAAGCATAATGAAATTTACTGCAATATTAAAATGGATATTTGTGAATGTGAATTATTTAATACTATTATCCCCCGGTATGCTATTTCTTTCTCCCACCTATTAATGTGTCGTCTCCAAAAACTAACGTAACGTTGTATAACCCAGCTTTAAAACAAATCAGATTTATCATTGTACGGAATAATCTCTACTGCATTTTTTTAAACTTCTAAACATCGCACATTTTCAATTTTTATGCCGTCGCATTGGGAAAAAATGTACTTTTAAATGCAATTTGTTTGAAAACTGAATCTCCATTTATTTTTGAGATATTAATTTTTTTGTAGTTTTTAGCGCCTTTTGTTTAATTTTGGCAACTCATGTACTCCATTTCTGTAGAAAGTAAAAGGAAAATAGTTGAAAAATAGCAATTATATCTTTTTCTTGCTATTTTCTCACAAAAACTAAAAAAAAATTAAAATACGAAGTACGTTCTATTTTGATAAAAATATAAAAATGAATGATTTGTTATAAAACATGGAGCTAGTATAAACTAAATTATATTTTAAGAATCTATATTAATATTACAAATAAGTATTTTATTTGTAAAATTTGTTTGTATTTGTTTGTATATTAATATTTAAGTATCTATATTAATATTACAAACAAATGAAGGCATATAAATCCTAAGATAGCCGATTTTTTTTTTTTTTTTTGTTTTTTTTTTTTTTGTTTTGTTTTGTTTTGTTTTGTTTCTTGAATGACGAAACATTTTTTTCTTTTGAATTTGTGTATTATTCAGCGATAGTCACGTTCAATGCATATTTTACTGTAGACGTTGTTTAAGACTAGATCATCAATGAGGAATTCTTTAGCGAATGTGGGTGACGTCATTTTATATAAAATAAAAGCGCGTGTTTGGAGTCTTTAAACTGAACTATCTATATTTATATATATGTATATCTTTTTCATCGGGGGCGAAACTAAATTCTGAAAAAGCAGAATACCTGTTTTCTAGTTGTTTCATTTTTCTGTAGTGCATCTCTTTCCAAATTTTAGGAAGTTACATGGATGCTGAGTTTCATATAGATTTATAAAAATAATTGTAATTTATAAATAAATCATGTGAAGCCAGGATTGGAACCAGGGAAATCGCTGGTTCGAATCCTGGCCTGGACATTTTCCGCTCAATTGGAAAATTAAAACTCATTCTTATGTAGTTTTAACTTTCAGTATATGCATTACCATCTGTAAAAAACATAAGAAAATTCATTTTAAAACTTTAGTTTACAATTTCTCAGTGAGGGCGTCCAGTTAAAAAAAAACTATCAAGAGGTACTTTTTTCAAAGCATAAATTTCACTGCGGCAGAAACTTATTTTGACAATTTTCTAGAAAAACATAAAAAAATGTGTTCATTTTTATCAAATAAAATTGTCACTGTGGCAGAAATTTCTTCCAAAGAAAAACTTAAAAATCGATTTTTTTAATCTAACCTATTTCCCGCCAGAGGGTGCTAAAGCAAAATTAAATTCTGTTGAATCTGTCAAAACTATTTTTAACTTATGCATATCTTCATATGTTAAAACATAAAAAAGTTATTATATTAAAAGTTAGACACCGCAATATTCCCATGGGGCGCTATAAACCCAAAAGAAAATTGTAGTGAATATGTCCTGAATATTTCTAACTTCAGTATAGTTTTTAAACGGTGAGGCATGAAAAAATCACTTTTATTTAAAAATCGTAATTTTATTGCTAGAAGGCGTTATCAGCGTAAATGGAAATTGAGTTGAATGTCCCCAATCTAATTTTAACTTGATGTACAGTCATGGAAAAAAAAGTAAACACCCCCTACTAACTCCTCAACAAATTATCGTAAACGAAAGTTACTGGTACCGAACTATTAGAAATAAATTCTACTTTTAAATGACGCATTTAAAATTTGCTTAGGGGGCCATGTACATATTAAAACGAATCCAAACTTCCTTTTTTTTCAATGGCCATGCCAAATTTTAACACGATATTTCAAGTCTTTGGTTCAAACTATGCCTAGGCAGCAAATTTCAAGTCATTTGAATGATATGGTTTTCAATTATATACATTCAAAATTTAGTGCTTCTAATGTTAAATTACATTTTCACATTTTTATTTATAACATCTGAAATTATGATCCTAATGCTCTAATTTTCTGTGTAGCAATAATACTAATATACCTAAACAAAAATATGTTGAATTTGCAATTTTTATAATTTTCTGATATGAATTATGAATTATGAAATTAATATTAAAAAATTATGAATTGCAACCTACAATTGTTTTGATAGTTTGAGATTTATTAAGTCCTGCTTTATGGAAATCCAAAATTTCACATTTTTCTTCGAAGCAGTTTTCAAATTATGCTTAAAAAACAGCAAAATGATGGTTTAAGGGGCCGTCTATGACAGAAGTGACTAAATATTTTGAAATTTCTTGTGCTATCCTGTAATCTAACAGGCTTAATTGACTTCTTAAGTTGACTTGATCAAGATGGGAGCTCTCTCGGATAACAATCGAGTACCGAACTTCAATTTGGATACAGCCCTTAAAATACGCTCCTTTTAAAATAATTAATTTCTCGGAAACTTATGGTACGAATTGCATAAAAATGTGTTGTTAGACTAATTGAAGGGTGTAGAGTTCATTTATGCTGTCGAAATTGTGTATTGCTATTGAAACAAAACAAAGTTATGGTTCGTTTCAATATCTAGATGGCCTCCTACGCAAATTGTATATACATCATTTAAAAGTAGACTTTATTTCCAATCGTTCGGTACCAGTAACTTTCTTCTACGATAATTTGTTGAGGAGTTAGTAGGGGATGTTTGCTTTTTTTTCCACGGCTGTGCATGCTTCCCATATCAGAAAATATATATTGTCTATTTAAAATATTGAAATTTCACAGCATGGGCAATCTTAGCGTTGAAAAAACCTCTTATGAGTATTTTTTATCAAAACATAAGTTTGACCACAGTGTAGGTTTTTCTTGAAGATTTCTTTTTAATTTTCGTCACCCTAGTTTCTCCTAGGGAGCGCTATGAACAGAAATAAAATTTTGTTAAATCTGCTCAATCTATGTTTATCTTGGGTGCGTTTATTATTCAATGAAACATAAAGAATCAATTTTATTAAAATTTGGTTCAACTAGTTCTCGCTAGGAAGAATTATCGACGTAAAAGAAAGTTCTGTTGGGCGTGTCTTAACTAATTTTAAATTATAGTATATGTGGTGCATATGAAAAAAACATTAAAATAATCCACTTTCGAATATTATTTATGCATTTTACCACCAAGGGCGATAGCAGTGTAAAAATCTATAATCATGCGAACTTTTGTATCAAAACATTAATTTGAGCAATCCGGAAACATAGTCTGAAGATTTGAGCCAAATTAGTTTAGTGAAAATTAGTTTAATTGCGATCTAAAAATTAAACGAAGGCAAAAATAGTAATAGAAATACGTGAAGCATAATAAGTTAATTATAAATCACAGATAATGTAATGCGTCGGAAATCTTTTTTGTCGCCCTGTAGAAGAACTATAAATGTTACACGCCATATTTTGCAATTGAAAACATGCCGTATTGAGCAACAGTTACATATAAATGTTTCGTAGAGTTTCATTCCATGTAATTGCTGCCCATAGACGGAAGTGTAAACGAATTCTTTTGCACTGCTCTGTAAAATAACCATTATTCGTATACACATCATCATTGTTAATTACTATAAAAACATACTAAAATTATATCACGGACAGCGTTCTACAAACCTCGCATTTAAGTATTTCAAAAATAGTTTCATAAATGCAATACATTAGGATTTTATATAGAGAGAGTGCTCAGTAATTCGGGAACAAAAACGCAGGAGATTTTTAGTAGACATCAAAAGGAATAAAAGTTAATCGAACATGTGTTCGCAAATCACTTATTGAAAAAACATACAGGAGGTTCCTGTCTATACAAATGTAGGTTACCATTTATAACTCTGAGAAACGTGAGGAACATTGTAATGCAACTTCTAACAGACATCCTTTCTTCCGTGGTAAACGTAACATCATGAAGAAAAGTGCAAAAAGTATACGTTATACACGCAATCGCCATGAACTCGACGATCCATATTTTGGATTGCAATTAGCTGCTCATACTGTGTCATTGACTGCATTACTCTCCTAAATGGCAAAAAAGTCAACGAGATTTAGAAGTCAATGACTTAGTCCTCATCAAAGAGGACAACATTCCCCCACTTAAATGGAAATTAGGGAGAATAATAACTGTTCATCCAGGTTCAGACGATAAGGTCCGAGTTGTTACGATCAAGACTAGTAGTTGTGTCATCGATCGTCCAATAGTGAAACAGTGTCCTCTTCCTATAGAAACTAAAAACTGATAACTCAGAATTGTCTAATATTTTTCAATTTTTAATATTAATTTGTTTGTGTTATTAATTGTTCTTTCATTATAGTTATAAATTGTAAGCAGCTAACCACTTGTTGAAATCTCAGGGGATTTCAACTGGGGCCAGAATGTTTATTTAAGTACCGTCTGCTGCATATTCCTTGGTTTCGTGTGCTCCGAATCCATGTAAGATTCTTGTTCTTTCTTTACGTGTGTGGCAATACTCTGTGTTTATTATATTTAAATTATTGTTGTCGTGAAACGTGAAAAATGATACAATGTAGTAAGCCGTGTGATAGCCTGTATATATTTTTAGTTAAAATACAACCGCTTATACAGTTCATTTTGTTGTGTGTTTGTTGTGAGTTATTAGTTGAAAACGCAAAACCACATGTTATAGGCAAAAAAAAAAAAAAAAAAAAAAAAAAAAAAAAATGAAACTCGTTAAGATTAAGAAAATGCGACTGCAGCAGTTTAATTCTTTTATATTTTCTATGTTTTGTTTACATTTTGCTATGCTATCGATATATTTTACACGAAGATTAGTAAGGATAACTTTTTCTTATTACATTAAAATTGAATGACAGATTATACTTGCATTATCAGAAGCATTAAATATCAATTTAATAACTGAGTTGTTCTTTATAGATTAAATATATTTTTATTTGTGTAAAAAAAAAAAAAAAAAATAGTCTAGCTGAAAATAATTTTGTTGGTTTATTTTTGGTTGTAACGTATTAATCGACAATAAAGCCATGTTTTAGTGCATATTTATTTTAGATTATTTCAGTCGGTACTATAAAAATAATAAATAAGTTAAAGTTTAATACAGTTAAATTTTTATCTGAATACACGTAAAAGATACCATTTTCGACCGTAAACGTATAAATGAAAGCTCTAAAATTCACTTAGTCTAGTAAATATAAAAATAAGCCCACTTGAAATAAACTTATGCAAATACACGTTTAATACGCGATCGAGCATAATACGCGTCTTTTATCCCCTCTCTTGAAACGTGTCTTAACCGGTTTTGACTGTATATTTTTATAGTTATACGAGCAGGGTGGCAGTGGATATCCTCCGGATATCTAGACGCATGTGCAGAGTGTCCAGCAAATAAGACCCTGATTTCAAAGTTAAGTATCTCAAGGACAAAGATCAATAGAATTATGCGGTAAACGTTTTGTTTATTAGTTAAGCTGTAAAAATGTTACATAGAAGTTTGAAAATTTACTTTCAAAAAACGTTAACAGATGACGCTGTAATCGCAATACCTATAAATTGTGCTTCGAAGTTCAGAGCTCTAGCGTTTCATTCCTAGATGGTACCCTATTGAAGGGCCCCACTAGTGGTCGAGAGGTTCTGCTCTCAAAGCTGGTAGACGGGAGGTTCTAGGCTTGATCCCAATCGCGACCGTCGGCCTAACCGTTCGAAGTTTTCGTGGTTTTCTTCGAACATTGGTTTTCCAAGCGTAAATACGGGTTAGGTTCCCTTAGAAAGACCCACACGGATGGCACTCCCCCACCCTTTGGGCCTATATTCGTCGTGATGATAATTGGCCGTCATAAACACAACCAACCCTATTGAAGGACGAAAGATGGGAAGCCCGCTTCTTAGTTGGGGTGATGTGCAGAAGCGGAGCCATGTGTTGACAGAATTGAGATTTGTTTCAAATTTAGTCATAAGCTATTTCGATCTGGATACCAGTATCTCTGTGGTGTGTCTTTTCTCTAATAATTAGTAGATCGTGGAATCGAATCCAAGCAGAGGAGGATTTGAAAAATTGGAAATCGTTATTTCTTAATATTTATTTAAATTGTGAAAAAAAGTTTGAATTAAAAAATCCAAAGTTTCTAGTTTTAATATTTAAACTAAAAGAAACACTTTTTGCAAAATCATTGAGCATTTATAATAATAATTCATAAATCATTTTTTTTAAATTGTAGAAAATAGTTTGAATGAAAAAACACAAATTCTCTATATTTAAAAACTTAATTAAGTTAAAAAATCATTTTAATTTAAAAAACTCATTTTATTTTTTTTTTTTTATCATTGAGAAGTATGGTGCAACTTCGAGCGATATGATCCGAAGTTTTGGAAAGGAGTGCAGCCTCAAAATTACTTTTGCTTGGAAGTTTATGATATGACTTATCATCAATTTCTTTTAAAAATGAAATAATTAAATGCATAATTTCTGCCCCCACAACATTGTTTACAACGAAAAGAAATATACCTGTTGTGCTAAAACCAAAATATTATGCCGTGACTTTAAAATATAAATGAAAATTGCAAAATTACATTTTTATTTGTAATGATTCAGGTATAAACAATAATACCAAAATATTATGCAGAGATTTAAAATTATAAAAAATAAATAAAAAGTACAAAATTATTTGTCTAAATATATGCGTTTTGATTTAAATCATTTTATGGCATTAAAAGTTGATTTTAATAAAATATTTTAACAAGTTCTTATATAATGATTTCTAAACTTTTTATTCAAAACTCTATTAATTGAAATTCTCTAAAATTAAAGCTGGTGCAATAATTCTGTGACCAGATGTCTCCACTTCTGCACATCACCCCAACGAAAAAATGGACTTTCGCACTTTTCATCCTTCCATAGGGAATCATCTAGGAATGAGTCGCTAGTGCTCTGGACTTCGAAGCACAATTTATAGGCATTGCGATTACATCACCATCTGTAAACGGTTTTTGCAACTAAATTGTGAAACTTCTGTATAATATTTTCACAGCTTAGCTAATAAAACAAACCGTTTACCGCATAATTCTATTGATCTTTGTTTTTGAGATATTTAATTTTTTGAATCGTCTTATTCGCTGGACACCCTGTATTTTCTATAAAAGTGTTATACAGAAGTGTGTTCTACAGAGACAGAAGGGTTGAAATAGCCGCTCTACCATGAATATTTGGCATATGCAGTTCACGCCGGATAGTTTTAGATGAAACTGCTTCCTCTAGATGTGATGTGTGTTTATTACAGAGGTTACCTGGGACGCTGTTTTCTTGTGGTTTTTTTGCCACAATCCGCTTCAAAACCCTTCTGTCTCTATCATACACCTTCGACTTTCGACCGCTGTTGTGCTTTTTAGATGACGTTTTTCCGTGTTTCAAATATGCTGACATTTCAGTCGACACTGTACTTCTCCCAACACCTAGAAGTGTTGTCGTTATCCTTACTGAGACTCCAGCAAGACGGGCCCCAACAATCATGCCACTTTCGAAATAAGAGAGGTCAGCCATAGCACAATTTTAACACAGAAATATATTTCGCATCCGACTTCTATCACTGCTAGTTGCAGACTGATATATGTACTGTCTCATCCGCTAGGTGGCACTCTTCACAGCTAGAGGGCAGGAGCATACGAGAGCTTTCTTTCGAGTGTTCATATTATTTTGTCCAACCCCTGCATATAAGGAAAAATTGATGTATCAGCAAAATTTGCAGATGAGACCGACCATTAATTTTCTCTCTAACATTACGTAGAGAAGCTATGGGTTGAAATGAAAATAAATTATATCTGATAATTCCTGCTATAGTGAAATCAAAGGAATCGACAGATTTTTAATGATTTCTCAGCGTTACAGAGAAGACGGTTTCATGAATAAAAACAATTATGAAACTTAGATAAGGAAATATTTGTATCAATAAAACCTGCAGATAAGGCTTGTTTTTAATATTGTATCCGGTATTATTGAGAGAATATGGTTTGCCAATGAAAATAATTATAAAAATAATTCTCTAGTTATGAAATCTGCAGATGAGCCTGATTTTTAATGTTTTCTGTGGATTACATAATATAAAAGATTGGTTGCTGAATGAAAATAAAATCTAAATACGAAAAATTGCGGTATCAATGACTTCTACAAATGAAGCAGATCTTATATTTTTTTTCCTTTACATTACGAAGGCGAGATCGGTTTCTATTGAAAATCAATATAAAAAATGTACGAAAAAATTTCTGCAGAAATTAAATTTGAGGATGAGGCAGATTTTTTATGTTTTCTTAGCTTTGCGTAGAGACTATGGACTGCAGAATGAAAATAATCATACAAAATATATAAGAAACGTTTTTAACAATAAATTCTGCAGGTAAGGCATATTTTGATATTTCCCCAGCATTACATATAGAAAACATGTTGCTTAATTAAGATTATTATAAAACATATGTAAGAAATTTGCTGTATTACTAGAGAGCAGGTGCAGTTGAGGTATATTTTCCAGTTTTCCCTGGGGTACCGAGTGAAAATGTGTTGCATGATGAAAATAGTTATAAAAAATATGTAATATAAAATAGCTGTATCAATAAATTTTGCAGATGAGGCAATTTTTTAGTATTTAAAAAATATTACATAGAAAAGAATGTCTTCTGAATGAAATTAGTCACAGCAAGTACGAGTATATATGAAAACTGCTGTATTGACAGATATGATTTATGCTTCTGATTACCTGAAATTAGTGATTACTTTAATTTAATTTTAAGTCTGTAGAGAACTTAACATAAAAATAAACTCGCAATGCACCTGAATATCTGAGATTATTCACTCAGCGGTACATTGTTTCTACGTAATGCGAAAAATAACATTTTGTCTTGTCTGCAAATTTTTTAATACACCTTTACGTATAGAAAACAAAATTTACTTCTAAAAAATAGTGTTTATTAACCTTAATTATCCTCTTAATATAGTATATAAATTGTACTTAGAAATATTCTTCTGAAAAAAATACTTACTCAGTTTTCTTACATACATGTATTGTTCCAAGACAAATGCGGATCCAGAGCTTTTTCTTTTTCTGTGGGTGGTGGGTGTGGAGGATATCTAAATTAATCATTTTTTCATCGTTATTGTGTTTAAAGGCTTTTTTGTTTTTAATTTGTTTAGTTCATGTTGTGGTCCTGTCCGTAACCGTCTCGAACTTTTACGGCGTAATGATTTCTTAATAAAGAAACGAAGAAATTTATCATTGACGATAGTATCAAGTTAACTTTCAAATTTGAGCAAGATATTTTCTAACCCATTAGCGAAAACACCTTTTTCTTAAATGTAAAAATTTTTCAGATATTAAGATATTGAGCTACAGCATTTTCCATTCTTCTATATACAATACACTCATTTTTGTGAAAACTCCAACACCATGAAGGAAGCAACTGAATTCAAAATTTCAAAGAATGTAAAGTAGAGTGTGTTACGCAAATGATTCCAGATTCAGAGTCAACACTTATGCGTTGGCGAAGAAGCGCCCTCTGGAAAGCTGTTGAAACTGTATAAGTAGAGAACCGTAGCGGGACGTTGAAATTTGGGTCTATAGTTTCAGGCATACTATGTCATAGGAAACACACGCCTATGGTAATTGTATTATATTATTTTCGTTTGGACAATAAACGTGTTCTGTTTAATTATGCACTGTTCGTTAGATAAAAGTTCCATTTTGTCAAGTCTATTCTGTCTCTGATTTTTGTATTAAATCACTTATGTTGGTGTCTAAAACGTTTCATATTTGATCGTGAAATTAGTACTACACATCGAGTCAAAATGTTGAGTTGCAAAAATTTCAAGAAACAAAATAGTATTAATTCAGTTTCCAAGTGATATTCTGTTTTTAGAAGGAATTAATAAGCAGAAATTTAACCTTGTAAGTAACATGAAAACAATAATTTTTGCATTTATTTGTTAAATACACTCATGTTTGTGAAAATTGCAACAAAAGGAAGTAATGACGCGATTGAGCTGAAAATTTCAGAGTTTGCAAAGTATAGTGTGTTATGCAAATAATTCCAATTTCAGATTCACCACGTATGCTTGGGCTGAGCGGCGCACAGTGGAGTATTTGACCCAAGAACCTGGCCAAAAATGCAAAAATTAAAATTTCCTCAACAATTGTAAAAATCATATTTTTTAATAGCTAACTATTGGTGCATCAACCTATGTCTATTTTAGGAATCTGAATTATATCCGGTAGCTCTTGGCCTCAGCTGAAGAGGAAGTTTCTTTCAGAGAAGACGTGGTTTTTAGTTGATTTTTTGGCATTGTTGTTATGTTTAAATATAATTTTTGTGTGGCTCAATGAATTGTTGAATTGAAACTAAACAGGGCTTACGTGTTTAACAAAGGTCAGAGCTTAGTGTTAAACTATATGTTAATTTAAATAGTTTCATTTTTAATGTAATAAAAAAACATCAAATGTGTAAAAGGGTTATTTTTAAAGCGTGTTTGGCTCTAATTTATGCACATCGAAAGCTTTTTAAATATTTGCCCAGCCATGTTTGAATTATAATCGTATTAGTTATAGTCATGAGTGTCAATTTCTGCAAAAAAAATCTTCCCCATATTGCTGCCATTTTTTTTATAAAAAAATTCGGGATGACTATTTAAATGCTCTGTTTTGTGGCCATGAACAGATAAGAACTGTATATTTACTGCCGTATTGCAGGTTTTTAGCTCAGAGGATATTAACGGAGAGCTTTTGCACCTACATATTCTGTCTGTCTGTATGTATGTACGTACGTACATATGTACGTATGTAGGTACGTACATACGCACTCAACTCTATATCTTTTGATAGAAATATCCGATCGCCTTCAAATTGTATATACTTATTTATTGAAAAAAGGGTTCCCTAATTAGTTCTTGGGGCTCATGTGTGTGACATAAGGACAGAAAGGGGGAAATTAACACTTTCGAGGGTGGTGTCCTTAAGAAAATTTAATTAAAATTTTCCTCTTATAATATACGTGAAAATAAGCAACTTCATATTTTCTAATAACTTCGTTTATCAGCTAAAAAGAGCAAGCCATACAGTAGCGAGACCTTACAACTTCCTCTTCCAGCAAGGTCTGATGGTAGTCCCGATTAAAGCCAAGAAGAGAGTAATGAAGAACAGTTCTGAAGAATCAATTTGAAACTGGTAATATATTAAATACATTCAAAAACTAGCAATCTATACTAAATAGACTCCATTTTACTGAACCTACTATTAAATATAACACTATTAAACATAAATTAAATGCAATAATAATTATTAATTTTAATTTAAATGCAATAAACATTATTAAATGTAAATAATAATTTTATATATAGTAAAATTAAATACATTTACTTAAACAATAATAGTGAATAAGACAAACCTATCAACAATTTCTTTCCTCTTAAAAACAGTAACTAGTTAAGGTTATAAGTCGCTCAACTTCCAATCTCCCTTCGGTAATGTTAAGTCAACATACATGTGATTTATTCGTATTTTTAGAATATCTACTTAGTAAATTAATATTGTAACTTCTTTTATCTTTGTGATCTTCTAAAGGATGACTCTTTTTTTTTCCCCTAATTGTCAAAATATTTATAAAATGTATATTTATTATTATGTGAAGTGTTAAAATCTTACTTACACTTCGTCAGCTTTTAAGATATAAAATATTAAACTAAGCTGTGGATTTGTATGTATACTACATATTATACTAAAAGTTAGTTCAGTGAAACGCATAGCACAGTTCCAGCCATTTCCGCGAATAAACGGAAATGTACCTGAGAACTTTTGTGCAGCCTCTATATGATCTATAGAATGTATCCACACCAAGTAATATATATATTTTTTAATGTTCTATTTTAAAACGCCTATCACAACTACAAACGCGCTTTCAGCAATTATTGGTCATAGACTTAAATAGTTAAATTTATTCTTCAGCCATATTCTTTTGTGTGTCCCTGTAAATGACCGATATATTCTATGAAAACCATCTTCTACAATAAGTGCCATAGTACACCTTAGTGATGTATGTAAATTTCATAACATTTAAAAGTATGATATCATTAAAATACAGAGCAAACTATTTTTATTATAGACCATAATGTAAGGGAATTCTTTTGGATGTCTCTGTAAATGAACTGTAAAGGCTATAGACTTCATTTACAATACCAAACATGCGATAGTGATACCCAATAACATCTAAGAATTTCAATCCAATCGGACTATATTTACAAGGCAAAATACTTTTGACCGGGATTTCGGGTCAAATACTCCACTTTGCGGCGCTCTCTCGACTGCCGCTGAAACCTTATAAATAGAGGACTGTAGCGGGACGTTCAAAGTTGTCTATGGTTATCTGCTAGTGGTACACGTTAGATGAGATGGAACATTTCTTTTCGACAAAAGAGTGGGGCATTTCAAGAACTGACGGAGTTTGAACGGGGGAGAATAATCAATCTTCGTGAAAAAGGCTTTTCCGAGCGTGCAATAGCAGCTCCTGTGCAGCGTAACAGCAGCAGAGTGATCCGAGTATGGAAGCAATGGACCGACAAGAATTGGACAATATGGTGTGGTGGTTTGTTTCACCGTTTAAATTTTAAGGTTATTAAGGAATATTATATTATAAACTATTGACTTTTTATCTATTGCAATGTTCACATTTTAAAGAAAAGACACGTGATCGTAATTACAGGCTCTGGAGCGTCATCTTGAGAAAATAACTATTTAAATAAAAACGTTATCTTGAAATCCAAAAAAAAGACATAGGTGACATTCAAATAAAAGACTAAAAATGCTTGAAGAAAAACACATCTTGGGTTTATTTCATGAAAACTTGCTGAATTTAAACTGGGCAAAGAGGTGCTGCCTTAACTGTGTGTGATGGCTCCATCGCAAGTCGAATTAACGCAGGACGCTAAAAGACATGCTTTAAAAACAAGGTTCAGGGAAAGAGAAACGTAATTAATTAATTAATAATGTAGCTATTGAGAAATGGAGGTAAATAAAATGGTCCATCGGACACGCAACACGCGGTTCCGACAACGCGAACATCTCCAAGGTGTTCGGTCGAACGAAAGACGACCTGCACCGATGACTACAATCACTAGAACTGACCTTTTCGAACAGCGCGCCGAAAATGCAACCTCTCAAAACTCGCCGCGCGGAGATAAGGATGCCAATCTGGTAGACGGAAGGAAACGGCAAAACGCGCCAAAGTAAAACTATGAAAAAAGTGCGTTTCTTCCCAACTGATAGATAGAGAGAGAAACGCGCTCGGACAACTTGGCTGATTGCCAAAAAACGAACTGGAGGATTTTACAGAATGAATGAGCGATAAACATTAAATACGATGTAGAATCGTAATTAAGAGCGGATTGAAGTTAAACGAAAATTAGATGAATAAATTAAATGTAAATTACTATAAATTAAGATATTTTAAACTATTGAATACATATCTAGACCTGGGGATATAAAAAACAAAATATATCACACGATATATTACTCCACCACGGATAGGAAAAAAAACCCCAAAAGATCCACAAACGAAAAGGGAAATTACAACTTAAAGATGAATCAGATAAGCTGAAATGCAAAAATGGATTAAAAGGAACATTAAAAAGGATATTAACAATCAATCGAAAATATTAAATGTCAATGAAAACACTCACTATTAATAAAGAACACCAAATGTCGATTGAGAACATGTAAAATGTCTATTGAAATGTAAAATCACAAAAAAAAAAAAAAAAAAAAAAAAAAAAATGCGAAAAGTGTCAAAGAAACAAAAATTGCTAAAGAGTAACAAATATTAATTGAAAAACACAAAACTTGTGAAAAGCTCTAAAGAGTACTTAGCAATAAATGAAATCGGTTGAGAACATAAGTTACCTATTACCAAAATCCAAACTTCAATCATGAACTATAACTAATTACCAAGATCAATAACTGATAAGGAATGATCAATACCTAGGTAGAGCTCCAACAACCGATCAAGACAGCACGGGAGTACATGGGATTACATACCATACCCAACAGACGGGTATCTGAGATTGTATATCAAGATTCAAAATAACATTTCGATACAGTTGTTATCATGATGATACAAGATATATATATATATTCAATTGAAACAGATTAAAAAAATTATATGAAAAAAAATTACGGGGAAGGGAGTGTGGCGCCACAAAAAAAAAATAGGGATAGAAAATAAAGAAATATATACATTGCAATCCTGTACCTGTAACACATGATATTTACACCGCATGTTGTAACAAAAATTTCAAGTATTTCAAACTTTGTATTACCTTTATATACAAAGATGATCATGATCATGAAAAATTTTACGAACGTATATTTGTTAAAATTTTTACATATCCATGAAATGAGAAAATTGCACGTGAGTATTCATAAAAGGTTGTATAAAAATATACTCTAAGTACAAAAAAGTTACAAAAAAATTTTACCCAAAATTGAGAACAATGTACAAAATTTGAACTTTCTAGAATTGTATGTACTAGTAAAAAAATACATATATACTACTGAAAAAACATTTGTCAACAACAACATTGACCATAAAAAATCTAAATAAAGCATTTACACATGATACCTTTCTCCTATTTAGGAATTTAAATTACAAATATTTGCTCTGTGAATATGAAGATTCAAAACTAAAAAAAAACTATGAAGGAAAAACCTATCATAATATAAAAAAACATCATTTTAAGTCTGAAAAGACTGACATTGTGAACTGAATCACAAAACTGAACTTTTACTTGTCAAGAAAGTTAAAGTTAAATTAAAAATTAAAGTTAGCTTAAAAGGTTTAAAAAAATATAGGTACTTTAAATGAAAAGCTATACCACAACATAACTAAAAGATTATACATATCTTAAAATAGTAATATGTAAACACATTACATAATTTCAAAAAGTATATTTTTGAAAAAAAACTAAAAGAAAGTTTTAAAAAATATTTTTCTAAAAGTAAGAGGCATATCTTTGTATGCACCTGCCTAAAACACTGAAAAAAAACTTTCAAAATTACACTACTACAAATTAGACAATGCCAAAAAAAATTTAACTATTGATTTTAAATAATTACTGAAGCATAAATTACATGTACTAGAACAAATTATGAAAATTAGATGAAAACAATAGAGTAGAAAAATTACTCCAAAATTTTGTTAGTTTCATGACAAAATTATGCTGGCAAGAATTCATTTGAAAAAAATGAATAATAACAAACCGTTTACTGAGAAACAAAAATTACCTGTACAGCTGAAAAAAAAAAACTTATACAGAAACAAACTTGAGAAGTGAAAAAAAATCAGGTAAGATATGAAAATTTTTTATTATTGTTGTAAAAATAAGAAATTATGAATTTTTGTATCTGTCGGGTGAGAGTTGAAGTGTCAAGAAAACTTGACAGTACCACTCCATTGGGTACTTAAATCTAACTTTTCCCTGACAAACACGTAAAAATTAAAAACAAATTGAACACAATGCATGAAAAGAGAAAAAAAAATATATTGATGTATCAGCTGATATGTTTATGTGGCATAGTAAAATTTTAAGTGATTTTAGCATTTTGTTTAAGTCTAATTTTATACAGATATAATCTGCATGATTCACGGCGTCTAGAAAAAGCCCGATGGTCAGTTCGGAAATTATGACCTTTCTGGCTGTTATGAGTACAATTTTTGCAGTTGGCAGGTTTTTCACAAAAACTTGGTGTGTGATTTTCACCACACCAGACGCAAGTTCTTGTTTTGTTGCACTGATTCGCTATATGATAGAAAGTTTGACAGTTGAAGCATCTTTTTACCCTAATGAATTTTTTAACTGTAAAGAGTTTGTCTTCGATCTTGAGTTGATGTTGAAATAGGTGGTTAGCAATGTTGCTGGGGACTGCAAGAATATGATTAAAGTTCTCATTATATTTATTTTTGTATGTCTTGAACACAATGATATTGGAAGTTTCACTTATATTATTTATTGCTTCAATTATATCTTGTGTCTCAACACCTTGCGGTACATCATAAATAATAACTTTTGTTAACTTATTAGAGGTTGTGTCAGATTTTAGGGTAGAGTTGAAAAAAATTGAAGACTGATTCAAAGTGTCTTCCAAATGGCTGGAAGAAAGGTATGAAGATTGAAGATGCGACTCAGAAACAGAGATGTCATTAGATGAAATATCCTATTCTTCCGTTTGTGTGCATACGTCTTGAATTACAACATTTTTTAATTGGGTGGATAAGAATTATTTTCTTATTAACTTCTTTAAGATTTGAGATTTCTTTTATGGCATTATTAATGGTGTCTTGAACAAAAGCTTCATGTAACTCTATAAGAGTATCCCCTTGAAATTTTAAATCCTTTACCAAGTCATCAATAATTGATGAATTAAAGTCTATAGGATTACCATATGATTCAAGCATATACTTAATAGTATTAGGATATTGTTGAAAAAATCAGAGAGTACAGTACTAAATACACTTATGGCATTCATTAACTGAGTAGTTTTATCCATGGTTTTAGAAATTAATGCATCAAATGTAGTAATTAAAAATAAAAATACATTATGCTGAATATTCAAAAACTATATCTTCAAAAAAAAATATCATTATTTTCTTCATAAAAAAACTTTGATTATTTTCATAATATTCTTTTTTTTTTTTTTTTTTTTTTTTTTTTTTTTTGTTGTTACAATTCACTTTTTTATTTGTATATTATAATAAGCAGTGGGAAAGGCTAAATAGTCTTGATAATCTGAGTAAATTACTTGAAAAAGAATGCATTTTACTTCATGTAAAAAAAAAACTAAAGTTCCATGTGCTTAAATCTTCAAATTTTTAATCCTATTACATCCCTCTGAATTTTAGTTGAATAACGGAAATAATCTTCTTAGCTTTACTATATTTTCATATTTTATTTTAAACAAAATTATTTGATTAAAAACTTAGATGCATTCTGTTTAAATGATGAAAAAAATTATGACGCACCACGCACTAACTGTGCTCTGGTTCAAAAGGCACCAAATATATTGTGTGGTGGTTTGTTTCACTGTTTAAATTTTAAGGTTATTAAGGAATATTATATTATAAACTAGTGACATTTTATCTATTGCAATGTTCACATTTTAAAGAAAAGACACGTGATCGTAATTACCGGGTCTGGAGCGTCATCTTGAGAAAATAACTATTTAAATAAAAACGTTACCTTGAAATCCAAAAAAAAAGACATAGGTGACATTCAAATAAAAGACTGCAAATGCTTGAAGAAAAACACATCTTGGGTATTTCATGCAAACTTGCTGGATTTAAACTGGGCAAAGAGGTTCTGCCTTAACTGTGCGTGATGGCTCCATCGTAAGTCGAATTAACGCAGGACGCTAAAAGACATGCTTTAAAAAAGGTTCAGGGGAAGAAAAACGTAATTAATTAATTAATAATGTAGCTATTGAGAAATGGAGGTAAAGAAAATGGTCCATCGGACAAGCAACACGCGGTCCCGACAACGCGGACATCTCCAAGGAGTTCGGTCGAACAAAAGACGACCTGCACCGATGACTTCAATCACTAGAACTGACCTTTTCGAACAACGCGCCAACCTCTCAAAACTCGCCGCGCTGAGATAAGGATCCCAATCTAGCAGACGGAAGGAAACGGTTAAACGCGCCAATGTAAAACTATGAAAACGGTGGTTCTTCCCAACTGAAAGATAGAGAGAGAAACGCGCTCGGACAACTTGGCTGATTGCCAAAAAACGAACTGGAGGATTTTACAGAATGAACGAGCGATAAATATTAAGTACAATATAGAATCGTAATTAAGAGCGGATTGAAGTTAAACGAAAAGTAGGTGAATAACTTAAATGTAAATTACTATAAATAAAGATTACATAAATAAAATTAAGAGATTTTAAACTACTAAATACATATCTAGACCTTGGGAGATTAAAAACAAATTATATAACACGATAGACAACTCGGAAATATGGGAGTGGACCCCGAACTGCGACTTCAATGCGCGATGATAGACTCATGGTTCGCATGGCGGTGATGAACCGTACAGTTTGATCTAGTTAGTTGGCAGCTCATTGGTCAACTGCAAAAGTTGTATGACTGTCTATTACGTTAATTCGTCGACGCCTGCTGCACCGTGGACTACGTGCAATAACTTCTTTATAGAGGATTCCCCTCACGAAAAACCATCGACGGCTGCGGCTAAAATGTACTCATGAACATAGAGACTGACATTCAAATTGGCAAAAATTGGTTTATTCTAACGAATCCCGCTTTAAATTGCTGTACCATGCTGACCGCATTCGTGTTAGACGCTATGCCGGCGACCGCTATCTTCCGGAGTGCATTATCTAACGTCATAGAGGACGAACACTCGGAGTTGTGGTTTGGGGTGCGATTGCATATCGACGAGATCCCAGCTGCAAGGAATTTTGGGTATTCTGAACAGCAACAGCTACAGTAGTGAAGTGCTAGAGGCCGAAGTCGTTCCTTTCCTTCAAGGCATTCCTGGAACTATCTTTCAACAGGATAATGAACGCCTACATGTTGCAAGGAATGTTCAAGAGTTCTTGTAAGCAGAAAACTTGCAGTTTCTTCTGTAGCCTGCGTGTTCGCCGGATATGTCAACTATTGAAAATGTGTTGGATTTCGTTGATTCTGGCTCATGATTCTCGACCTCCAGCTTCTACAGATGAACTTTGGATACGCATACAAACAAAATAAGGCGCTCTTCCCCAGGAGGACATTCAAAATATGATCGATTCCATGCCACGTTGTATAGCAGCATTTACTGCAGCGCGTGGTGTCTATAGCAAGTACTACTTTTGGACACTTAATATTGTTTTTTGCTTTGAAAATGTCATAATTTTTTTCTTCCAACACAAGTCGTTTGTGCATTAAATTTCATTTATTTCTGAAGATTCCTTCATGGTGTCGCAATTTTCACAAAGATGAGTGTATTAAAACTGTTTTCAAAAATTATTTTTAAAATTTTCATCAATAGAAAAATCTTTTAAGAATTCATTACAATGAGAATTTTGTTGTAACTCATGATGTCATCGAAAAGTAGCTTTTTCGATTTATTAAACAATTTGGTAATTGAACGTTGCAGTAAATATATACTCCATTTTTTGATAATATTTAATTATTAAAAATATCCATTTATTATTATTTTTTTAATATTGTTGGGTCTTATAATAAAATATTAATAATTTATCTTTAAGCAAAATTAGGTAATTTTACTTTCAAGGTCCAAGCGAGAAAAATTCTTTTGTAAAAATGAATATTAAAAGATAAAACATATATAGGAAAAGGCGAGATAAGATAGCGAATTCTGTTTATCTCTCAGTTACTCACAGACGGTACTCTGTTGCAGTCGCCAAAATAGTCCCCTATAGTATGTGCGTTAAACATACGCATTCCCATTTTGACGGAAGTTATATGCATTATTTCATTTTCAATGTGTTTCCCTAAAATATTTGACTATCTCAATGTAAAGAATCACCATTCTACGGTTTAATATTTCAACTTCTTCAATAAAATATGTTGAAAGTAGAACTCAAGACTGGCAAATTCGTAGGAGATCCATTTATTTTGCTATAGTCTTGGTTACTTATAAACGTAGGTTTGATAAAAATGGTGTGTTGGGGAAACATGATGAATTTTCAATGAGGAAAGTTGACGAATTTTCAATGTGAAAAGATATTGAATAATTCTCAGCTTAAACTAAGTTCTAATACAAATATCAAAATAAAATGTGTTTAAAAAAATCTATTTTTATATTAGTTCTTTAGTTACATTTTTCAGAATTCTCATAAATTTAATTATATTTTAACAATCTGAAATATTTTGTACCCATAAAGCTACATTCTATTTTCGTTCAAAAGTAACAGAATCTCATGCATACATTACATGAGAAAAAAGTCGAAAATCAAGAACGTTTTCTTAAAAAGTACTGGATGTCATTGTACTCTTCAGTAATGCTTTTTCGCCAAAGTTGATAGAGGAAAAATCCAATCAAGAATAGAATGTATGATTAATATTTAATTTTGGTCTTTTTTCGAGGTTATGATGAAATTGAAACATGCACCTTTTCTTGATTGATTTATATAATTAAACAAAACAACTACTCATAATAATGTCTGCCCCACCAGTGGCTGAGAGGTTCTGCTTTCGAAGCTGGTAGACGGGAGGTGCTGGGTTCGATCCCAATCGCGCCCGTCGGCCTAATCGTTCGGAGTTTTCGTGGTTTTCTTCTAACCTTGGATTTCCAAGCGTCAATACGAGTTAGGTTCCCTTAGAAAGACCCCCACGAAGGGCACTCCCCCCCCTGGGCCTATATCCCTCGTGCAGGTAATTAGCCGTCATAAATACAACCAACCAACCATAATAATGTCTTTAAAGTTAAATATACACATACACATACATTAATTTAACGCTATTGAAACTGAATACTCGTGCCTGTTTAGCAGGAATGAAAATGACTGACGCACTAGCAAAATTCCAGTTCCAGTATTAACCATAAAACTAGTTTTCATTAGAATGTTTACTTATTATAAATGATATTTCTTTTTCAAAAATCCTATCAGAAAATGCACTTTATTAATTTACTGATTTTTATTTATTATACATCCCATTTTATAAATTTTTATATAAAACTTCATTTTTTTGCCGAATGTTAGTTCTTCGTGAGTTTTAATATTGATTCAAAAAGAATTGTTTGACTTTATGATGAAATGAGACTGACCCACTTTCTATAAGAAATTTCAATTGCTGGAAATATTTCTGACAGAGAAATATTATAAGAGTGAACAGCAGAATTAAGTGCTGACTCATCATCTGTATTCTGTGAAACAGTTTAAAAGTCAGGTGGCAATCTACAAAGAAAACAAAGAAAAGAAAAATAATAGTAAACATCTTCAAGGAGAAGGTATTAAAAAATTCACAAGCTCTTTACGAATCAGCACTAGTCTTAAAGAAAAAGCCTCTCTAAGTTAAAAAAAAAAAATGAGAGCAGGGCGTGAAAGTAATTCTGCACTGCGTCCAATAGCTTTTCTATTTAGAGAATCGACAGAAGCTTTTAATAAATATTCTAAAATTATACATTTTATATAAATTCTTATGCAAAATTATTTTTCTTTTTATTTAAAATCTAGCTACACTATCTGTCTACGCGTGGGTAGAATTGTGGTTTAAAATAATAGATATGACTTTGATTCAGCAAAACTATGTGAATTCGTATATAATAAAACAATTGCACTTTATTTTCAAATTACATTATCAATTGTATTAATCGTATTTCTTCCAGCGCTCAACACAAATAGATTTGGATTAGAGGTAGCAAGTAAAAGGATAGCATACTATTGTTCACGAGAAAAATACTCAATATTTAAGTATATTCATGCAACACTGTTTTTATGGTGCCGTTCTTCATATATATTTACAATGGTTTATATAATAGTAATATTACATGCTTACATAAATCAAATAATAATGATTTTAGTTCTCTAATATCATAAGTAGGTGATCTAAGTTTATGTACGCGTATACGAAACGTATTAATCGAATGGAATACAAAAATATTGTTTTCTTAATGTTAACATAAATTTTTGATATCAGAAAATCATGGAAAATACGATATATATATATATATAGGGGATACTAGGAACTGTTGAGCATACGGGAGGCTTGACCCACCCATCAGTTGTCATATTTAAGAGAATTTCAGAGATTTATCAAGAGGTGTCAACCAAAGATATTGGAATGCTCAAACAACAGCCTCTGTTTTATACAGATAATCGAAATAGGTGTAGAAAAAATCAATTGTGAGGCGTTTTCAACCTAAAAGTTGTGTTTTTTAGAAATATTTTGTAAGCTGCTTTCAAATAAAATATACCATAGAAATTTGAGTAAGTAGGTTTTAAGTAATGCAGAAATATCGAGCTTTCATTCCAGGCATAAAGATTGTACAGTAAGTTACGCTTAACATAACAATGTGCTATTCTTTAGAAAAGGACTATGTAGGGAGGCTTGACACAGTCAATGTGAGGAAGGGTTGACCAAATGTTCAAGGCTCCCTTAACACATTCCCGATGGGAAACGAGAATTCTCGTTTTCATTCAAAAAACATTATTGGCTAAGGGCATGGCTTCTCCCTTACAGAGAATGCATTATACCAGGTTATCCATATTTTTTTAGATTGTAAGACATTTTATATTAAATTCATACATTGAAAGATATTTACCGATGCAAAAACTTGGGAAACCTATCTAGAACACAAATTTACGAAAGACTTTTAGAACAGGGAGGAGCTTCGACTGTTTTAATATCCAGATTTAATAAAAATTGCTCGTCGTCAATGTGTTAATTTGGGAGTTTTCAGAAATCTTTTTACTACACACTGTGCATAATGAAAGATTAATGGTTATATATAAAACTGAATGCAGATTTATTCTGAAAAGCTACAGTAAAATGGGGTGATGGAAAAGAAAACGTTTAAAACTCGTTAATCCTTCACTACACCACGTGCCACATCTGCCACATACCTAAAAACACTATTTTTCTTATTATATGCGATAAATTTGGCCAATATGATCTATATCCCTGATCAAGAACAGCCCAGAGAATGGAATAACACTTATTTTGTCCATGTCAGATGGCTGCATTTGACAAAAAATTAGAATTTGTTCTTCGGAAACTAAAAAAAATTAGACCAAGCTATTAAAGTAATATTTAATTTCATTATTTTTACTGAATACTTAAAAATATTAATAAAAAAAAGTTGCAGGGTGTTAAGCAGATAACATTAAATATTTTAAGCTCATTTAGTTGTAAAATATAGCAATAAAATATTTTAAAACCCTAATTGTGTACATGCCATAAAATATCAAATTTTAGCTGAGAATTTGAAAATTAATTTCTTTTACTATTTTTTCCATTACTAGACCGATATATATATTTCAAATAATTTTTTTTCTTAAAAATTTAAAAATTCGTACAGTGAAGGGTCAAAGAAAGATGTGAAAATTGCTATAGTACCCACTGCACGAAACAAATTAATGAAATATAAATGGGAAAGTTGATAGGAACTTTTTCCATTTAAATATTATTTACAATAGGCAAATAGGAACAGTGGAAAAGACTCGAAAGAACTAGAAAGTATGTAAGAAGCACTCTTAACCGTTTCAGGGGCAGTGGTATGTTTTTGAAACCACTTAATTTTAATTCATAAATGCCACATTGACACCAGAATTTTGCTAGATTTTTTTCCATTTAATAGGTGTGTGAAATGTAGCCTTTTCCACATTTTCAAATAAATGTTTTCTTATATTCCGGTGCCACTCATTTATTTCAACATTTTAGTACTGAACGTACTTTGTCCCTTAAAGGGTTAAAAGATGTTGATGATAAGTTAAGTACTCAATGCGGCTGCAAAAGGAAATAGCACTGATCGAAAAACTTTATGAAGATATGTAGACAAATTTCAGCATGTTGAATAGAGTGAGATGAAGCCAAACTATGTGACAACTAAAGATGTCAGGTCGAATGTCAGAAAAAATAGCAGACAAAAAAAAGAGAGACAGTGGCTACTAAATCCGGGCATAATAATGCATGAAACCCTATGAAAGCGGAACCTCTTTCTAGCGGATTGCTATTTTAAATGTTAAAATTTCATTTTTACTGCTGTACAATTATATATGCTCAGACATAATCCTGTTTAAAACAAAAAATTTTCCTCTGACTTGCGATTGCGTCTAAACAGGTTTGTTTAAGCATCCTTTTGCAAAAATATGTTTTTTTAATAATTAAAGCATGTAGTATAAAGTTATTTTTCTTTTTAAAAAGTTATTCTATTTCTCTTTACAAACATTTCAATATAAAACAAAGTGGGTCAACCCTCCCATATGTGGGGATCCTCGACCCATTATTTTCTCATGATTAAAATCCATCATTTTTGAAATTTCTTATGTTTTACAGTAATGTAGCAATTGTATTTTGATAACTGGTTGTATAACGAATAAAATGATATATAAAACTTTATTCTACGTTCAATATTTAAAAAATAAAAATCATTTTATAAAAAGCGGGTCAACCCTCCCCAGTCTCCCCTATATATATATATATATAGAGAGAGAGAGAGACCAGTGTTGCCAGCTTGGGGACTTTTTAAATTCAGATCATTTGACTGTCACCACTTTTTTAAATTAGAATAATTCGCCTTATTTTTCAGAATTTTCAATCCATTTTTAAATAGGGCGAATATTTCTATTTCAAAAAAGCGTTGACAATCAACAATCTGGGGACCAAAAAGTCCTCAATCTGGCAGCACTGATACAGTTGAGTCTTTAATTTGTATGTTTTCTAGAAAAAATAATGTTAAGCTTATAATTTCAGAAAATAGACAATCTTGTGATAGTTGTATTTTTCAACTTATGATAATTGGTTTTCATATATTTTTTAGCGTTGAATTCTAAAATGACCTTTATTCTTAACCATCATGTCAGAATGTTTCGCAAATCGTAAATTTCTAACTTAAAAAAAAAAAAAAAAAAAAAAAAAGAAAATAGCGAAAATCTGTCAAAGTCTTACCAGAAGAAGGCAAAAGTTTTAAATACACTTTCCAATCACACATTCCAATGACAAATTTCCAATCTTATAAACCACCAAAATAAAAGAGGCTGTTTTTCCGATGCCGGAATTTGAAAACTTCTCAAAGATGATAATTTTAAGAAACAAATGGAACTTGAAAATAAAATCCTGGGGAGACTTTAAAGACGTTGTAAGCAAGTTTCTGAGCAATACGAAGGCTCCGAACTTCAAATCAAGCGTTAAAAATATACTGCAGAAGTACAAATATTTTGTCTGTTTCATGAGATTAAAATTTCACTTCCTAAACGCACATTTGGACTATTTTTCTGAAAATATGGGTGCCGTTAGAGAAGAGATTGTGAGAGATTTCCAAAGAAAGAAGGAGGAATCAAGGAGGTATCAAGGAAAATGAACTACTACGGTGATACTGGATTACAGCTGGATGTTACACCGTAGATAAACCCCATAGAGAAAATAAAAGGAAAAGCCCGAGGCAGAAAATGAGCGGTCCAAAGAAATTTCCACACATGGAATAAAATGGTATGATTTTTAAATACACAATATTTTAATTGTTTAGCTGTAAAAATTCATAGTATATGCCAATAGACGAATAAGTTATTATTAAAAAATGTTTTACGTATATTTTATAGTATCAGATTTTCGCAGTATTTCGACTTTTTAAAAATAAAAAAAAATGCGATTTCCAAAACTCCTGACGTTACGATAAAACATGAAGGCCGTTTTCGGATTCAGCGTTACAAAATAATATACGAATCAATTATCAAAAGCTTAAAAACACAACCATCACAATATATTTTATAGTATCCGATTTTCGCTATTTTTTTTTTTTTTTTACTCTTTACCTTTGAAATTTACGAGTTGCAAAAAGTCCTGACTTGATGGTTAATTATGAATATCATTTTCGGATTCAGCGCAAGAAAATACGTAATAATCAATTGTCAAAAACTAAAAAAATAACATAACCCAAATTTTGCAGGCTAGCGATGTTAAAAACAAACATGTAAAACCAATTTAACGTTCGATTTCGAAATTTTGAATAAGTGTAATTCCTTATCTTTCGATACAATTGATTTGAAATTTGGTATCTGGCACAGGGTTCGTGCGGGTGCTTGAATTTCATGACTAAGAAATTCTTTGGTACGAGTATTTTCTTATGGAAAATCTTCCCTGAAATTTTGTCCGTTTAAACTAGATTTATTTTTCTATTAAAAAAATTGTGATATTGGGCTTTGAAAATAACGGTATCCGTACGAACCCTGTGGCAATAAATTATAATCCAGATAAAAAAATGAATTATGAAAAAGTTTTTCATTTTAAAAATTTAACACTTAATTCACACTTTAATATGTAGACGTCTCCCCACAAAAATTACCTCTTACATACACTGGCGGAAAAAAAAAAATTCCAACACCAAGAAAGACTTGTGTTAGATAAACGAAATTTGGTAGGCGTGTTTATACATATGAAAGATGACATCGATTGAAATTTCGCGCTTCGCGCATAAGTGTGGCGCTAGTAGCGCCACTCAGAACTTGCAGATCAGGTTTACTTTAAATGCGTGCTGTAAAGTTCGTAGGCGTTATTTAGCTTCGAAATGTGGCGTATTGAGTTGATGTTAGCCAAGAATGTCTTTAACGAGACGAAGAAGCCACTGTCAACAGCTCACCGAGTTCGAACGAGGTCGCATATTCGGGCTACGAGAAGCTGGATTTTCTTTCCGCGATATTGCAGAAAGACTTGGCTGGAATTTATCCACTGTGCCTGATTGTTGGAAGAGCAGTGGTCAAGGGATGGTACTACCTCAAGAAGACTAGGTTCCAGGCGGCCACGTGGCACTCCTGAGAGGGAAGATCGCCGTATTAGGGGTACGACTGTGGCGCATCGTACTGCGTCTGCGGCAGAAATTCGAGCGGCAGTTGGTACCACAGTGACACAATGAACTGTTAGAAATCCATTACTTCAAGGACAGCTCCGAGCCAGGCGCCCTGTAGCGTGCATTCTACTGACTCGAAACCATTGCCGGTTGCGACGCCATTCGTGTCAAGCCAGAGCTCATTGGTGGGCGGAGTGGAGATCTGTTGTGTTTCTTTTTCATCAAAAAACACAACAGATCTCCACTCCGTCCTCCAATGAGCTCTGGCCTGACACCAAGGGCGTCGCAAACGGCAATGGCTTGGAGTCAGTAGAATGCACGCTACAGGGCGCCTGGCTCGGAGCTGTCCTTGAAAGTAACCGATTTCTAACAGTTCGTTGTGTCACTGTGGTACCAACTGCAGCTCGAATTTCTGCCGCAGACGAAGTGCGATGCGCCACAGTCGTACTCCGAATACGGCGATCTTCCCTCTCAGGAGTGCCACGTGGCCGTCTGGAACCTGGTCTTCTTGAGGTAGTACCATCCCTTGACCACTGCTTCCAACAATCATGCACAGTCGATAAATTCCAGCCAATTCTTTCTGCAATATCGCGAAAAGAAGATCCAGCTTCTCGTAGCCCGAATATGCGACCTAGTTCCAACTCGGTGAGCTGTTGACAGTGGCTTCTTCGTCTCGTTAAAGACATTCTTGGCTAACATCAACTCAATACGCCACATTCCGAAGCTAAATAACGCCTACGAACTTTACAGCCCGCATTTAAAGTAAACCTAATCTGCAAGTTCTGAGTGGCGCTACTAGCGCCACACTTATGCGCGAAGCGCGAAATTTCAATCGATGTCATCTTTCATATGTATAAACACGCCTACCAAATTTCGTTTATCTAACACAAGTCTTTCTTGGTGTTGGGATTTTTTTTCCGCCAGTGTATATCGGTAAATAGTGTAAATTTTCGACTACCAATTATTAGGTTTTTTTTTACCTCTATCAAAATCGTTGCTGCTCAAAATGCCATTTGATATGGAGCGTGGCTTTTTCCCGCAACTGCACAAGCGACATTTTTTTCCATATAGATTAAACCAAGAAATGAAATTTAAAAATGTACGGATTTTGACCGTGATTTCGTATAAAAGAAAAATACACGAGTAAAACAAATAAATTACACCATATATTATTACTAGTTATGATAAATATTAGCTAGAATGTCAAGAAAGAAAGATGGAAAAAGATGAAATGAGATAATAGGAATCACTGTAATGTATCACAGAGATCACAAAAAAAGGAGAAAGCACTACCAACAAATAGCAAAAATAATATATTATTGCAATTTTAAGGAAAACAATTACCAAGTTGAATAACAAAAAGAAGACTTACAAGATCTCAGTTCATGAAGAAATATGTTACAACAAATTTAAATCCTAAAATTTTCTTGAGGGACGATTTTAGTTAAAGATGGTTAAATGAGCATATATAATTTTGATTTTCATTTTAGGTAGTTAGATAATTAAAAAACTATTTTCACGAAATAACCAGTTTATAATTTATAGTCAGAATTTTTTGTTAATCACCAGGGAAAATATTTCTAATATTACAACGTTTTGTTTTAAAATTTTAATTGCTGTAGAAACGATAATAACTAAAAAAGTAGATTTTAAATTAAGGTTTAATTCTACTTTTAAAATGGGTTTTAGCTAAAAAAATATAATGCATTGTATCATCATTTTGTTTTTTATTTCCATCCTATTATTATGATACTATTTTTCTATTCAATTTTATTTTCAAATATACAGGTAGCAAAAGTAGAGTACATATTCGATTGTTTTTTATACTAATGTATTTTAAGACTCAGTCTAATTAGAATTTATATAGACACAGTAGACTGGGGAAAAATACTTTGGATATCTGCAGCTTTTTGAAATCTCACAGCTTTTGTAAAGTTTGTATACCACCGCTCAATTTTAACACAATAAATGTGTTTCAATTTATAATTAGACAATAAGCTAATTTAAAAACATATTTTAATAGTTTCAATACAGGTGTAGTTTGTATACTGATACAAGATTGTCAAGTATTCCATTCTATTCTTAACAGAGATCTTATGCTCATAGCTATAAGCACAAGCTGTTAAATGAAAGATTATTTATCGTTTATAATCATATTTTATGCTTTGCTAGAACGCTAATTTGTTTAACAATCTGTTTAAATGCGTGAAACGTGTAAGAGTATTTCACAAAAGATTAAATCAGTATGTTAAAAAGCTTTCAAATAAACTCATGTATCGCTATATTCATCTGACAGTTATATTTCAAATTTATGATTTATTGCAGTTGTTAAAACATAGAACAGAAAATGTCAGAGCGGTAATTAATTACACATGAAGAATAAACGCAGCGAGCTTTATAGGAATAACTATTTTCAATGCCTGTGTAAAAGTAAATATTTCAGATTATGTATGTTTTAATTTTAATAACGAAAAATAATTTAATATGTATAAGCGCAATTAACATCATAGAAAAGACACTTAACTATTGTTCTGACGGTGTATGTCCGTTTTACTAAAACTTTCCTTTACTTAATGGATATTTTATTTATTTATTTTTCTTCCTTGTCATATTCTTCCAGTCAAAAATGAAGGGACAATGATTGGTAACGCCCATTTCTTGTTGATGATATAACCAAAATATTTTGAGTTTCAGAATACATTTAGTATACTTAATATAATTTTAGATATGTATTTTATGTTTAGGCAGTTAGTATATTAACGTTTAAAATATTCAGAGTATTACACAAAGAATGCTGGTATATTCCTAATGTCTGTGTAAATGTACGTTTCAAGTCCAAATATTACTTTAGTGTGCACTTGTGCAATTGACATGTTAAAAAAGACTCATAACTTTCGTTACGACAATACATATTTATATTAAGTTTTCCTCTACTCAGTGATTTTTTGTATATTTTTTATATTTCTAGTCAAATTCTTCCAGTCCAAAAAAGGTCAAATATTTATTAGGCATGTTTCAAGTTAATTATATATTTTGAAAAAAAATAGAGTATATGTTATAAAGTTTGCATTACGTTTAGAAACAACGTAGAAATGTACTGGTTTTAAAGACATATATTTTGGTCTTTCAAAAACCAAACTTTCATTAATTTTAATTAAAACACACACTTTTCGTATTCGTTTAACGTGGATGGTGCGCTGCGTTAACCAGAGTGACATTAGAACTTTTTCTGAGTGGTTTCGTCTGAAACCATTGAAACAACAACAAAAACAAAATCTAAATATATACAATCGTGTAGTTCTTATCCGACGATATTTTATAATTTTGCATTTTTAAGAAAATTATAGGCTATTAAATTTAATGTATCAGTTTTAAACAGAGTACTGAGTAAAAATGAACGAACTAAAAATAAAAAAAAATCGTATGTTAAGGACTACGGAAATACAGCGTGTTTCAGAATTTTTTTTACAAACTTTATTAGACCAAAACAATGCAGAAACTGCCCATAAAACTATTTTTACTAACCAAAGATTAATGCAATATTTTCGGAAATAGACACTGAAGTATGTGATAACATAAGGATGAAGGGAACATACCTCATGCCTCTGTATATCAGAGGCCCAATCAAGTTACCCGCTCCCTCTTCTGATCTTTCACGCCTTGATTTTTAATTATGGGGAAAATAAAGTGTACCACTTAAGCCGTATGCTTTGGACATCTGGTACACTGATGATATAGAGAATGCCTGTGCAGAAATCCCACTGGAAATTTTGATGAGCGTTGCTGAATCAGTAGTGCTCCGTACTCAGGAATGGATATTGACGGTCACCAACTTGAACACTTATTATAAATATTACATTAAAATCTTAAATTTGATATGTAACCTTAAATTTAGATTATTAAACATTTTTTGAGGGACAGTTTTAACATATGTTTCTTCATCCAGAATGATAAACATGTTCTGAAACACATGGTGGTCAACAATTTGAACACTTATTATAAATATTGCATTGAAATCTTACATTTGATATGTAACGTTAAATTTAGACTCATAAACATCTTTTGAGATTAAGGACTAAGGAAATACAGCGTGTTTCAGAAAATGTTTTACACTTTTTGGCAATAACAATGTACAAAACTGTCCATAAAAAGAAGTTTAGGACAATGTTTGCTTAATAGATACTGAAGTATGCGGTACCATAAGGACGCATTTAAAATATCAGTGTATATCAGAGGCCCAATCGAGCGGTCCCCTCTCTCGTCTAATCTTTCACTACCTTATTTTTAGTTATGAGGAACGTAAAGTATACCATGTCAAACCCGATACTCTGGACACGCTGTGGTATGAGATATAGAATGCCTGTGCAGAAATCCCACAAGAACGTTTGCTGAGCGTTGCTAAATCAGTTGTGGTCCGTACTCAGGAATGGATATTGACGGTCACCAACTTGAACACTTATTATAAATATTAAAATAAAATCTTAAATTTGATATGTAACCTTAAATTTAGATTATTAAACATTTTTGAGGGACAGTTTTAACATTTTTTGCTTCATCCAGAATGGTAAACATTTTCTGAAACACATAAAAGCTCTGATTTTAAAAACGAATATTACGTAACACGCTTTTGATCTAAAATATGCATATAAAATATGCTTCTAAATGCATTGAATATGCATTGTCTTCAGCAATAAACTTGTACGTAAAATGCAACAAAACCTATTCGTTAGATATGTCATTTCAAACCAAAACGTAAAAAAAATATTTCCGCAATGGAACTTATTCCTGATGAGTTACGGTTCTGAAAATACATAAATGTGCAATGTCATCGACAGTGAACTTGAGTTCAAAATTTCAGAAAATCGACATGAAGTTTAACCAATTTTTTTTCCTTTGACTCTTGCCCGAATGAGGTATTTTCCTGAACAGGCATGAATATTGCACTGTTATCGAAAATTATTTTGAATGTAAAATTTCAGCAATATCAGTTCGTTTGGTATGTTATTTCGCATAAAATCATATAAGAATATTTTTGCTCCTGACCCCGGCCCCGATGAGGTACAGTACTGCTAATACACGAATATCGTATTGTGATCGGGAATGAACTGGTGTTCAACATTTGGGGAAAATTGATTTGAAGGAATCGGATGAAAAGTCGAAGGTTTGGCAAGGTTTTGACTAGACACATATCAAAGGAAGTTAAATAAAAATGAGTGAAATAAACGAAATCGGTTCGTCTGTTTCTGACAGACTTAGGAAACATACTGTCCATAAAATCTGGTTAACAAGAATAAATATATTTCTTCATATATTTTTCCGAAAAAACTTGAATATAACCTACAAGTTTAAGAAAAATAATTTCTAAATCCTACAAATATTCAAATCAAAAAGCAACTCATTCCGCCAAGTAATTCTTGAGGTATACTAATAAAAGTAACCACAATGCAATCTTTTTTTCGGTCACTACAAATAACTTTAACATTATGAGTTCCTTTATGAGAAACTATCGTCCTAAAACACTTGACCGAATGATTTACAGTATAGTACCATAAAACAGAATTTACCGGAAAAGCCAAATAAAATGTCAAACATAGGTGTTCGAATTGAACATTTTCCTGTTTGATAACATAAGTTATAACTAGACAATGTCTTGTCGAAGGGCTATTTCCGTCTCTCTTTCCTCGGTCAATTATTTGATTAAAATGTATGGGGTGTGCCATCCTATTTGGTTTCTTCGGTAATTTTCACATTAGAATGCTGTTGGAAATCGTCGCCCCTACAATCAGTTTTGTGAACAAATATACTATATATTTTTTTCCACTCGCGAATTATGTTTGTAAAAATATGCTAGTGATATATGCAACAATATACCTTGTGTTTTGTGTGAACTAGTGAACGAATAACTTTTCGGCGCATGGTAAGGAGTTCTTCCTTGTGTCACTAGAGAGCAGCACCAAAAAAAAAACTGTCCATCCTTCCTTCCTGACCAGAGTTCACGGGACTAATACGAGATGGCAGCACACGAGATGGCAGCACTGATCAGACTTCAATCAAACGATTAATATCAAATTTTCATTTAAATAAAGAGACTTGCTTACGTAATCAAGTCTGTTTTGTTTCACGAAATAGAGCGATCTGAGAACGCTTCTATAGCCCCAAGACTGTTAGCTGCTGCTCGACCTTCATACATATCGGACCTGCGGTCTGATTATTTTTTGACTCTATTGTTTTTGGAAGCTATGCTCCAGAACAAGGCATATGTTGAAACTACGCTTCAAAATACAGTTTAAAACTCCTACGACCAACATCCTGTACATAATTTAAATTTTAAACTAACCTGTTTATCTTTTATAGTATTTTAATCAAGAAATAAAAGCACAGTTGGAAACTGAAGACCAGATTTCATCCCCAGTTCTTTTATTATGTAGAATCCTGTCTCCACTATTCACTACATAAATAATTGCAGGTACCAATAATCATCTGCTACTCCTACGGATCAATCTCAGGAGGACATTTTTATTATATCTCAACTGTCAGATATTTGATTGATAACTTAACTGGGTTACTTGGCCAATGGCATTTATCACTCACGATTTTTTCCTTTAACATTTTTTAAAAATACTAAAAAGGAAACCAATCAGTCAAGTACTTTAGTAATTGTGAACGTCTGAATTTTGGAACTGCTAATGTTACATTCATTTTTAATCGTTGCAAAACCCATTCCAATGGTGGTAGTTTTTTAAGCATAACTCAAAAACTGCATGTCGGAATGAACTGTAGATATGGATTTAGACACTTCAAGCGTCTAGAAATCGATTTTTTAAAAAAACATTTGTAGTTTACAATTCATATTTTCCTAGAAAATTAATTTCGAATAAATATGTTAATTAATTTTACAAAAATAAATGCAATCTATGACATAAATGTAACCTATAAATGTAAAAACTATAACCTAAGATTTTTTTAGTGGAAAAGAATTTATAGAAATTTCAAGTATGCGAATCCAAAATTAAAGTTCATTCTGCTTAATAGTTTTTAACGTATGCTAAAAACCTTCCTATCACAATTCTTTTTGAAATTATTAAAATTGAGCTTAGCTTTAGGTGTTCCAAACTTTAAATATTCATAAATGTTAAACTACTCTGCCGAATGATTTTTTATTTGGTATAATAAGATAAAAAATGCGAAAAAATAAACAAATATGCTCTCAAAAATAGGTTTCTGTTTCGCAACATTCAGAATTTGGAACAATTTTAGTGTGAAGACGACCACCTAAGCTTATTTTTTAAACTAAATTTGCAAATTTATGCAATTCCCAGTCCAATTGCTACCTTATTTTTTTCTGTGACAATTTGGAGATAAAAATGTATGGTACTCTTTGTTTAACCGATTGTACATTAATATTTCATGTAAAGCGCACTTATTTTCAAAAATACTTATATCATAATTGGTCGAAGATTTAGGAAACTGAATGGATCTTTTAATAATACACAAAAATTTGAGAAAACTAAATTTTAAGAACATTGAAATACCATTTCAATATAAATGGCAAAGCAATAACTTTAATATCAGAATTTTAAAATTTTTCTCTATGCCTACATAACATCACTTCAGTATTGATTAACCACAATAGCGCCGACCGTCGCGCATACGCGGCATATAAGGTGCTCCAAATCCTTCATTGTTACTGTTAGTAATTTTAAATATAATTTTTTGGCCTTATTCCATCACACAATATTTGCAATTAAATTAGACAAACACAATATGATTCAAAACAAATGGGACAGAAAAATAAGCAACGTTAAATTGCTGTAATGGATTTAATTAGAATATAAAAATAGAGTGTGAAAGTACAACTATATAAGTTTATCTGGCAACACCAAAAAGCCTGCTACCATCGAAATCGTCACTAGGGGCGCTGTTTTTCAAAATGGAGCCCCGCATGTGAAAGTCTGCTGTGTGTTAGAATACTCAAAATCTTCATCGGTTGTCGTTTTCAGAGACATTTAAGGACCAAATGATTTAAAGAACCACCTCATCGTCGCAACATCATAAGAGGGATGAAACAATTTGAGTAAACGGGCTGCGAAGGCAAGAGACGACCCCCTGTCAAAAACGAAGCGTTGGAAAACATTCATTAAACGTTTATACGAAGCCACACAAAATCAACGATTTTTTTCTTTGGGGATACGTGAAGAACAAGGTGTTCGTGGACTCCCTTCCCCAGGACTTGCAGAAATTAAAACAGTAGATGCGTGACGTATTGGACTCAATAACGCAGGATATACTAGCAAAAGTGTAGCAGGAATTGCATTACCGCATAGATGTTGGCCTTTTAACGGTAGGTGCCTGCATCTGTCATCTTTCAAAACTTGTTTAGTTATAGTTTCACGTTAAATTTGTATATCAAAAATAAACTCATTAAAGAAGTCACGAGTATGTTAGGTAGCTTTCATTACAAAAAGCTACCTACTGCAGCCATTCGGAGGAAAGAGATTTCAAAACATTTTGGTATATTTTCATCGATCATGACCCCCAGACCCGGAAACCACCCTCCGTTCAAAATTGATATATATATAGATATATATATAGATGACCTATGTCACACTGTAACTCTCGTAATTATGAACCGATTTCGATGTAATTCGGTGTGTACATAGTACATACAAATATATCGACCGAGTTCGTTGGCCAGCTTCGTCCGCCGTTTTGTTTCAAAATGGCGGCCATTTAAATTTTTAAAAAAAAAATTAAAATTTTAAATGTGGTACCAAAAAATTAAAAATGGAAAAAAAAAATTTCTTATGTATTTGACCATTATAAAAATATTCCGGAGCAGTTTTTGTTTGGTCTATATCTTAAAAAAGGGCTGAGTTATAGCGTTTTGAATTTCTAGCGTGGCTGACATTTTGAAACGTTCTGAATTTTGTCACGCGATAAAAGGCGTATTTTTGAACCGATTTCGATGTAAATCGGTGTGTACATAGTACATACCAATGTCTCGACCGAGTTCGTTGGCCAGCCTCATCCGCCATTTTGTTTCAAAATGGCGGCCATTTAAAATTTTTTAAAAAATTTAAAATTTGAAATGTGGTACCAAAAAATTAAAAATGGAAAAATATTTTTTACTTATGTATTTGACCTTTATACAAAGATTTTGGAGCAGTTTTTGTTTCGTCTATATCTTAAAAAATGACTGAGTTGCAGCATTTTGAATTTCTAGCGTGACTGACATTTTGAAACGTCCTGAATTTTGTCACGCGATAAAAGGCGTATTTATGAACCGATTTGGATGTAACTTAGTTTATACATAGTACATACCAATGTCTCGGCCGGGTTCGTTGGCCAGCTTCATCCGCCATCTTGTTTAAAAATGGCGGCCATTTAAATTTTTAAGAAAAATTTAAATTTGAAATGTGGTACCAAAAAATTGAAAATTGAAAAAATATTTTCTTCTTATGTGTTTGACCTTGATAAAAAGATTCGGGAGCAGTTTTTGTTTCGTCTATATCTTAAGAAATGGCTGAGTTATAGCATTTTGAATTTCTAGCGTGGCTGACATTTTGAAACGTCCTGATTTTTGTCACGTAATAACAGGCGTATTTATGAACCGATTTGGATGTACCTTGGTGTGTGTATATAGTACATACAAATATCTCGACCGCGTTCGTTGGCCAGCATCATCCGCCATCTTGTTTCAAACTGGCGGCCATTTAAAAAAATTTAAAAATAAAAAAATTAAAATGAGATACCAAAAAATTGGAAAATGAAAAAGATATTTTTCGTATGTGTTTGACTTTAATACAAAGATTCCGGAACAGTTTTTGTTTCGTCTATATCTAAAAAAATGGCTGAGTAATAGCATTTTGAATTTCTATTGTGGCTGACACGACGTATCTCGTATTGTGGTATCTCGACCGAGCTCGTTGGCCAGCTTCATTCGCTATCTTGTTTCAAAAGGGTTGCCTTTTAAAAAAAAATTAAATTTAAAATTTAAAACGAGGTACTAAAAAATTGGAAAATGAAAAAGATTTTTTTTATGTGTTTGGCCTTGATACAAAGATTCCGGAGCAGTTTTTGTTTCTGAAAATTTGTTCTTTTGTTTATATCTTAAAAAATGATTGTATTATAGCACTTTAAATTTCTAGCATGGCTAACATTTTGAAACGATCTTGTATTTGTCACGCGATGACACACGCATTCGCCTATTTCGATGTAAGAAGGCATGTGGATAGTATACATCAATACCTCGACCAAGTTCGCTGGCCAGATTCATCAGCCATCTTGTTTCAAAATGGCGGCCATTAAATTAAAAATATATATATATTTAAAGTGAGGTGCAAAAAAATTAGAAATTGAAAAAGGTTTCTTTCTTAAGTATTTGACCTTGATATAAGGATTCAGGAGCATTTTTTGTTTGTCTTTACCTTAAAAAATGGCTCAGATATAGCAGTTTCAATTTCTATTGTGGGTGACATTTTGAAAAATCTGATTTTTTGCATGCGACAGCACTCGTATATATCAACCGATTCCGATGTGAGTGAGCATGTGAACAGCAATTACTAAGGTCTCGACCAAGTTCACTGGTTAGCCTCATCCAGCATGTTGTCTTAAAATGGTAGGCACTTTAAGAAATCGCCGAATTTGGCAGCCAAATATGAGTTACTTTAAAGAATAGCAGCTTGGATAAAGCTGACTAATTTCGCGAAATTCTCATTCATTATATTGATAAAAATTAGTATTGAATCTCCTATATTCAGTTTCCACTATATTGAGCTTCGTGTGTTTGAATGATATATGTTGGCTTTTTTAAAATAAGGAATATGAAAGCTACCTCTTCCTCCCAGCACTGGCCGGAAGGACTTTTTTTTTCATCTCATTCCTTTGGTATCACGCTATTTATTTTGTGAATTCCCGGTGACAAAAGATTAACAATTCCCCAGTGATACTCGTCACAAAGCATTTCGTAATCCTGAATGTGCCCCCCACCCCAAAAAAATGTAATAACAGTATATTAATCCCTTGAATGGCAGCGGTATATTATATGTACCACTTAATTTTTATTCCCAAAGGTCACATTGGCATCAGAATTTAGAAATTAAAATTTTCTTTATATAATGTACGCGAAAAAACGTTGTTACTTACTTTCATATAAATTTGTTCATAAAGACCGGTGTCATTCAATTATTTTAACATTTTAGCTACATAGATTAAAACCTCTGAAGGCCTCTCTAATGACTCTGAAGGGGTTAAACGAGAAAAAGTTTTAAAAATCACAAGTTAACTTTTATCGATAATTAGGAGAAAATTAAAGTGTGTCAAATGGCTACATTATAATCTGAAAAAAATATAACGTGAAATTCAAAGTGTGCCAAATGGCTGCACTGTGCAGTATAGGATTAATGTCTGTGAAATATTTAAAAAAAAGTCACATGTAATTGTATTATTTAAAAAAAGTTATCATTACGTTCTGCTGATGAATTCGATCGTACAACATTGGCGAGAGAAATTAAATTATGCTTTCGTGATTTAAAGAGCCCCACGTGTTAAGGGGTCGCGGGACTCTTAAAGCTTTAAAATTTTCGAAATTTTAATTTTTTTAGATGCTAAACTCCTATCTTTTCTGAACATTTTGATATAATTGTTTCATTGAAATTTCCATTAGAAGAGAAGTTATGGCTTTTAGAATGATACCCGCTCAATAGCTGAAGTGGCGTTTCCGACTCCAAATGGCATTTTTGGGCATAACGCGAACGATATCTCAAAATCTTCTGAATTTTTTTCATGAAATTTTCAAAAAATATGTTTCATGCTAGTTTGTGTACATTGAACCTAAAATTTCCTTTTTATTGTTCAAAAAAATATTTTTTTAGGTGATTATACTATTGAAAATTTCTAAATTTTGCATTAGCCAAATACAACTTTGTATTAAAAATATTAAAATGCTTTAAATACAAATTTACTTAGGTTCAGTGTAATTATTGTAATCTGAAGTATAAGTAGGCACCAAAATTTTCATTTTAGTTGCAAAATTTATTTTGTAATCGTTCGCGTAATCTGTTATGCCGATTTTCTGCTCCTCAAATGTCTGACAGTTTGGTGCCTCCTGTTAATTCCAATTCTGCATCTTGCAATTTTTTAAATACATGAAATGAAAGAACATACTTATATCTTTCATCCCATTATAAAATTGTGTCTTAAAATCAAATGCTTTTTAAGATATTATATATTGAAAATGGTCTTTTATTCAATTTTTTCCAATTTTAAGAGTCTCGAGACCCCTTAACAGTAGAATAAATTAGCATGAAATATTCAGTAAAGCAAAATAACAATCATTTTACGTTGTATAATCTATTAATTTTATATCTTTTTCCTTTTATTCTACCATCTGAGATTGGCCAAATCCTTTTTCAATCTAATAAACTCAAATTTAAATTGGAATAAAACTATGCAGTATGATGAGTGAATAAACAGATTTATATTATTTCACTAGAGTTAACGCTCGACTAAACATATTTTATTAATTCCTTATACTAAGTAAAACGGTGACGGCTGAATCCAGATTCTCAACTTGGAACAGGTTAAATTTCCCTATAAAATTACTTTGAGGCAAAGGATATAAATTATCGATTTCATATTTAATGCTTTTAAAATTTTCTTCTAATGTTTTGATGAGGACTTTTAACTCTCAAATAGTCATTCTGAAACGAGCCACTAGATGTGAGAAATTCTAGTAATATCAACATCACTCAAGACCATTTAAGTTTCGAAAGTTTTATCATCATTTAATATAAATACATATTACAATATATGAATAAATATTCCCATATATATCAATCTAAATATAAGTTATTCCTGCAAATAAAATGATTTCCAGTCACCATTAATATGCCTACAGCATTCATTTCAATTTTGGTGCCGATATTTAAAGAAATATTTTCTTTATAGAACTATGCGAAACGTAAAAATGAATAGTTAAATAAATTACTCGCGAAACTTGGATTTTGTTAAATGCAGTGTGAATCAAAAGGAACGAGGCAAAAATAAAACATACCTGTGACTGCTGTAATGTGTTTATTTTTTTATATAAAAATTTAACATGAAACTATACAAGTGTCTAAAAATGTTCGATGTGGTCTATTTTGTGACACGACAAATGTCTATGCGGTAATCAAATTTCTACCACATTCCTGCTAGCATATCCGGTGTTATTGAGTCCAACACTTCGCTTATTCGCTGCTTTAAATGCTATTAGTATTAAGGAAGTAGAGGCATAAACAATTTGCCCTTCGCATATCCGCAAAGGAAAAAAATCGCAAGGCGTTAGATCAACGACAACCGATGAAAGTTTTGCTTATTCTAACACACAGAAACTTTTCTCTAGCGGGATGTCGCCATTTTTAATCATAGCGCCCCTAGTGACGATTTCTATAATAGCAGAATTTTCGTTGTTGCCAGATAAAACTTCTATAGTTGAACTTTCACGCTATATTTTTGTTTTCTAATGGAATCCATTGCAGCAATTTAACGATGCTTTCCTTTCTTTCCCCTTCATTTTTAATCACCCTGTATACAGAACGCAATTTTTAAGGGACTTCAATAAAGAAGGTTGTAAAATTTTTTTCTATATTTTATTTTATCTATATCCACCCAAAATTCATGAACAAATACTCTACTTTTCATATTTTTGGTTGCTGGAAAGGTCACGTCTTGCTGGTTGTCCTGTTTCAAATTCATTAGAATCTAAGTAAGTTGGTCTGTTTTCTTCTCTTTTATTTGCTTTATAGCCTTTAGCCCTTAAATGCGCGATTTTTTATTTTGTTTCGAAAAAATTATATATGATTCTCTGAAAGGTTTATTGCACTTCAAAAATAATAAAAATAAATCGAGGTACATTTTTCATCCAACACGACAATCTTTTCTTTTGCTGCACATCTGCAATACAAGTAAAAACTACAGTCGTGTGGCTGTTTTACGGTAAAATATGCAAATTAGTAAATATTTTAAGAAGTATATCTCCAAATACCTTATTTTATATAATAATTTATTTTATAAAACTTAACCTTTAACCCTTTAATTCCCATGATAGAATACGTTCTAGAAAATACGTAGTTCAGAGAATCTGACTTTACACCAGAAAGTTTCAATGGTTAATTTCGCTTTATTTAAATACGGAATGTCTGTTATTAATTAAACCATATATTGCTATTTTAATTTTCTGGTGTGAATTAGGAATATAGGAATAAAAAAAAAAAACTATTAAATTCAAAACACTGTTGTTTGCATATATGCAAAGCTGCGCACTAAAGGGTTAAATTTCTTACCAAATGACAAATCGGATTTTTAATACGGTGCGAAAGTATAAAAGTACTACGTTTGTTTTTTGAAATAGTCGCCACAACTTGCATATTTTAATTTACATGAACATGTAAAACAATTATTATTACCTCATCTATTGCACGTAAAAATGAGCGATATTGGCAACAATGAAATTTTAAATAAATATAAAATACAATCTTACAAGGGGTTGGGTAAACTGATTTAACCCGGGTCCAAATAGCGGTTCGGATCTATTCGGGTCGGGTAAGCGGCACATTTTTTAGTTAAGCGTCGACTCGCTTTTTCCGGAATCGGGTCGATTTCAGTTCGCATTTGGTAACTTGTTTTTTTCTTTCAAAATAAATTTCATTTTATTGTTACAGATAAAAAATCTATATACAGGTATGTAAATGTAAATCGGTAAACATATGATAATTTTTATATATAACTGATAAAAATGATATTAGAGGTGAGATATAATTGTACATTATATTTTCGGAATTGCATTGAACTATGGATTATTTTTCTTTTATTTCGAGATTCAAGTTTGATTCCGGTTGAAGTGCATTGGATCCTTATTTACTTCAAATTCGAGTTGGGAACCTTGTAGGCTTCTAATAGGGACAACAAAAAAGACTTACACTGTAAAAAAAATACGACCAGTTTTCCTGTAGGAATCGGAAAAATATTTGCCCTTATCGTACCGGAAAAATTTGCAACCCAGCTCGGAATAAAATCTATGAAATCGGAATAAAATCCGTAAAATACCGTTTTATTGACTATTTCCTGTTTTTTATAGATTTTATTCTAAGCTGGTTCGGAAAAATTTCCGGTACGATAAGGGCAACTATTTTTCCGATTCCTACAGGAAAACTGGTCGGATTTTTTTACAGTGTACCACGAAAACACGAGGATAATAAACAGTCTCTTGAGGTCGGTTTCCTTTTTTCCTTAACAATTACTCGTATTTTTCTCGAATTTAAATGATAACATAACATCTATTTCAAGTATCTTCAATTTCAGGTGCATAAATGTGTTCATGTTTCATATTTAAAACATAATGCAATTAATGTTGCACTGTAAAAAAAATCCGACCAGTTTTCCTGTAGGAATCGGAAATTTAGTTGCCCTTATCGTAACGGAAAATTTTTCGACTCAACTCGGAATAAAATCCGTAAAAAAAGGAAACATTCAATAAAACGGTATTTTACGGATTTTATTCCGATTTTACGAGTTTTTTTCCTAGCTGGGTCGGTAATTTTTCCGGTACGATAAGGGCAACTATTTTTCCGATACCTACAGGAAAACGGGTCGTATTTTTTTTTTTTTTTTTTTTTTTTTTTTTTTTTTTTTTACAGTGTGAATATTTGTAATAATAAAACATAAATGAAAAAAATGCTGTTAAGAAATTATGACACTATTTATCTGTTAACCATTCAAGCTGATAAGGACCATGAACTTTTTTTGACGCATTAAGATAACAATTTAGCGAAATATCCGGAGCAAGTATTTAAAGATATTAATAAAGATTTTAGTTTAACAATGTTTAGTTCTGTAGCATTTACGAGAAAATAAACAGCCTTCATAAAGTACAAACATCTACGTTGACCTATTTGAAAAAATATTATTTGTAATATTAACTATTTTTAAATAGCACATTGAAAGTTTCACTCTCAAAAACTGAATTTATGAACACCAAAATATCGATAACAAGCGGAGAATACAATGTTACATATATTCAGCATTACTCCGCTTATCGTTATGCACTCGCATTATAAAATAATTTGGCTTTAAGTCACAGATGCTCTCCATTCAGCTTGAATCAAGAATAGAACTGAGGTGTAACACGCTGACATTTAAAAAAGAAATTGTTAGCCTGTTCAAGTTAAATATATGATAATAATACATATTATTTGGATGAAATTTCTTATGAATGAAGATTCATATGATGCAACCCGATCATAAATTACTACATGATATGTTTTAGACGTCACAAACAGTTATAATTTGTTGTCGCTAAAATTTTTAGCCATGACCAAATGTTTCTCATTCCATAAGTTTCGACTTCTCTGCCAAATGAAGCAGTTTCTATTTTGTTGTCTAAAATCGTAATACGTGAAGCTTTCTGACTTGGAGTATTAAATGTTTTCTGATCTATACTCTGTATCCTATGTCTAGTGATTATTAGACTATTAAAGTCTGATATTAATGTCCATTTGACGTTAATTTTCTGAGTTTTACAAGGTAAATTCGTTTATCGTTTTGTCGTCTTCGGTTTTTCGCTTATTTTTAATAGTGACAAACATTCAATAAATCCATCCCATGCCACACTTTTTTCCTTCACTGAGAGTCCTTTTTCGATCGATACCAGTAAATACGTTGAGAGTCACATGCTGTAAATATTTACTTCCACGCAAATTATATCTGTATCCGTGAAAGTAATTTTTATTATTGCATAATGCATTACTGTTTATGAATAGTTCATAATCGTAACTGTCTTTCTTTTAAATTTGTCGTACATTTGCAAGATTAAATTTTTCTCGCTTATTTCACTGTTAAATAATTCCCATACAGCACGGTAGAAGACATTATAAATGCAAAATTAATACTTGATTTTTTTAGTTCGTTTCACCTCATTTTAAAATTTAATGACATGGACTACGAAAACGTATCCCATGCTATGACGTCTTACAATTTCGGTGGTTCTTATGAAGAAGTAGCTGAAACACTGCTGTGACTTTTGCAATAAATTTTCTAGGTAATTATATTTTGATTCTTTTTTAGGGGCCGTGGAAAATTTACTTTATGGAATACCCTCATATATTTACATATTTTTGTACTTCGTACACGTTTATTGTTTTTAATTATTTATCAATATTACCTATTTCAAAATATGCATTGTAATTAATGCATATACATAAATCAATGCAATTTAATGTTAATTTTCTTTTACTTTTCATTTCTATAAATTTTATTTTGTAACTATTTATGCATAATTCTAGATATTACTGTTGAAATTTTAGTTGTGCATTTTCAGTTATATATTATACATAAATAAAGATTCATGTAATTTTTTGTGATATCGGTGAGAAGAATAAGACTTCTCTAATTTCGCTTGCGTCATTAATGATGACTTAAAAGTAAAGAGATTCGAAGTTCAAGGACTCATAACTCACAAAGGATGTGAGCTATGCATATGATTATTGCATATAAGTGTCATAGTCCGCGAGCCAGGTACAAATTTCGTCAATTATTTCCTTTAGGCTGATAACTTGTAAAATGCTTCAAAGAGTTATATAATGAAGCTCCGTGGACGTCAGCTGCGGTTCCGTGGGTGGGTTGAGCAGCGGTAGCCTCCCACGTAAGTAATAAAAAATGAATTTTAGTCATTTCTTCCCGATTGAAAATTTATCAAATTATAGCTAACCCAATATCCTGAAGGAAAAAAAAAGTCAGTGGATTATACACTTGTGATTAATACAGCTGGTCACACGAACATAAAAATATATACAGGGTTAGCGAAATTAAACTTCCGCTACTCAAGTGGCCCTGGAGGCCGTTATACTAGTCCGAAGAGAAAAATATTTGGAAAACAGACACTTCGGAGGATGCGCTCGAGATTTCCAAAAAAAATATTGTTTAAAAAATCACAACCAGATGGCGCAGCGGGGCGGCACATTGCAGCAACATATGCAAATGTCACGCACGATAAAAGGAAGAAGTTCTTTGTGCCACAATCAGATGAGTCTTGCAGAATGCCGACGTTGCCAGAGAGAGCACTGCTAGTCACACTGTACTACCGCAACGGTGAGAATGCAGCGGTAGCTATGAGAGAGTTTCACCTTCTCAAGAAACAACGACGTGGATGGATGTCGGAGCGTGCTCTCAGAGACATTATGGTGAAATTCGAGCGGACAGGACAGCTAGGCGTTTTGCCGGGAATAGAAGACAAAGGGTCCCCACCGCCGTCGTAGAAGATATTGCTACAGCGGTCGTGGAAGCAAGCACTGAATCGCCACACGGAACTGTCAGTGTACCAACTATTCCACGTACCCTTGGTATGCCCTACTCCACTGTCCGACATATCATGCACAGAATTCTAAACTTCTACCCGTATAAGATTCAAGCGGTTCAGCAATTGGAATGGCACGACCGGGACACTCGCAAAACTTTCGCATTACAATTTCTCGTGAGAATGGCGGTTGATGATTCCTGGCCATGGAACATTCTGTGGACGGGCAAAAACCACTTCCATTTTAATGGACAGGTGAATACCCACAATTGGCGCATCTGGGAGGCATCTGGGGGGGGGGGGGGGGGGCGCATAGAGAGAAAACCCCGCGGTTTGCACCCAAACCCTTGCATGATACGAAATTCACCGTATGGTGCGGGTTCACTGCTGCATTCATTATCGAAACTTTTTTTGACGAAGTGACACCTCAAGGACTTACCACTTATTCTGTTAATGCGTAACTTTATTATGACATGTTACAGACCTACGTCATTCCTATTCTCCAGTAACGAGGCTTTCTACAAGAAATCATATTCATGCAAGATGGAGGCTCGCCGCACATCGCAAAATGAGTCCAAAAATTGTTGCGGACATTTACAGACGCACGTGTGATCAGCCGATGTCTCTCAGCAGTTTGGCCTCCACGATCGCCCGATCTCGCGAATTTCGATTTTTGGTTATGGGGATTTTTGAAAGACAACGTTTACCGAGAACATTTGACAAATGTATCCGATTTCAAGAACAGCATTCGCCGTCATTTTCAGAACTTCCATGTTGACTCTCTCCGTTCAGCGGTAGAAAACGCGATTTTCAGAATGGAGTGCGTTTTCGAACATGATAGTTCGCATATTGAACATGGTTTAAAGCATTGAATGCCATTGTAATGTCATTTAGAGAGGTATTTTTGTTATAATAAATTGCCAATGCAATATTGTAATTTTGTTGTTGTCCTTATTGTGTTACTTTTGTGTAAGAATACCGGTTCTTCCGTGTTTAGGGATCTCAGTTTGTCCTCTCTTCATACGATATCTCGTAGTGCCATCTGGTGGCGATTTTTTAAACCAATTTGTTTTTATTGTGGAAAACTCTCGGAAATCGCGCATCCTTCAAAGTGTCTGTTGTCCAAATATTTTTCTCTTCTGACAAGTAGGACAGCCTCCAGGGTCCTTTGAGTAGCGTAAATTTAATTTCGCTAACCCTGTGTGTATATATACAGGATGGTTATAATTAAACTTCCCCTATAAACAACATCCTACAGCGCAAACGGGTGAGCGGAATGCAATGAAATTAGGTATATAGACTATATAAGAGTAAAATTAGCATTGCAATATAAATTTGAAATCTCTAATCATTCTGACATATTACTGCAAAATATACAATTTGTACTGAACATATAAGTGGGTAAAAATAACAGAATTTTTGTTAAATAAAAGGATAAAAATCAACAACCTCAATTCTTTACAAAATGATACATATTTTTAAATGCTGTTAGATTACACTGTTTCTCAAATTTTGGGTTGTTCCATGTTTTTTAGCTTTTGAAAATTGATTTTTATGTATTTTTTAGCGCTGAATCTGAAAATGACCTTTATTTTAAACCATCACGTCCGGACTTTTCTTAAATCGAAAATTTCAACTTAAAATTGATTCCCCTCTCCCCTCCCATCCTCATCTGACCCCTGAGCTATTTAGCTGTAAAAAACCCAGTATAAGTCAAAAAATGTAATAAATTATTGAATTAAATTAAATAATCCAGTGCATTTTACCTTGCAAAAGTAGTGTAGAAGATTTTTTTTTTCTGACTTGTTTATAATGATGCCTACATGGAAAAAACAAATTTTCTAACAAAATTTTTTAAGGCGAAATTTTCTGTGGCTAAAAAACAACAAAATGTTGTGACCTTTTTATATTTTTTGAACTATCTCGAGACCCACTGACGTAGCATATTATTTGTCAATTACAATTTTAAAGAAGGTAAAATTCTCTAGAAATTTCATATTTACAACATTTTTATACACCCAATAGCCGCAGTACCCCATTTCAAAAGTAAAATATTTTTTTCAGTTTTCTTAAAAACCGTTTAAAACGCAGTTTTGCTCCTATTATTCAAATGTTCAACGCGGATTTAATCGCGTATGTCTAAAAAATGGTAGCAGTAAATGATCTACTATTTTCCCACTGAAGTCTTTATTTTCATCTCAACAGACATTTTATGTTCAATAAATTTATATAATTTTAAAAGTAAGGCAGAGAATACATGAATAAGACAATCTCATATTTAGACAGTAACTTTAAGTGTTTATAATGTTAACTTCAAAGCATTGTTCAACCGCTCAACGGTCGCATTAAATTACGGTTTAAAAATTCAAATGAACTTATTAGCACCACTTTTTTGAAATAGAAATACTCATCTTATTTAATGACAGATAAGATGATACCATAATAAAGCCAGTTACTCTATTTTATAAAACTGGTGGGAATCAAACAATCTGATTAAAAGACACAGCCAATCACGGGATCAGCTAATATCACGGGAGCGCGAATTAAGGGGTTAAAAGAATACTTCAATATTTAGTAACTTATTGGCACAATAGTTTCAATTAAGAAAGAATTCTTGTTTAATTTTGATAATTTGAATAATTTTACAATTTTTATAATGCATACATATTTTCCCAGGTATCAATGGGATAGATATGAAAATTTGCGAAAAACATATTTTATTCCACACTAGAACGGTATATTATATTTACCAATTATTGATAACATATGTTTTAATGCTTTACTGTTTTAAAGATAGCAAATATTGGATTGTAGTTCCATATAAAAGGGGGGACTCAAAAAATAAATATATTTTATGTAAGAAATACTTTTACATTATAAAATAGCTGCAATGAAAATGACAACAGATTATTTCACTAACTAATGTTATGCATTTATCTCTTGTAAAATTTTAAAAATCTGTAAGTAAAATATGTAAGATCACTAGTTTCATAAAAATATTTAAAAGATTAGTTTTAAAAAATATTGTCGCATTTTTCCCCCACTTATATCAATAAATATAACAAGGGATTATATCATTTTAGCATGCAAAATTATATAAAACTTTAAGATTATCTATTAATTGCTTTAAAGTTCAAAGGGAAAAACTTATTTTGGTTGTTGAAAAATATACTTTGTGAAATATTCTAATCTTCTGTAATATGTACTGTTTTGAAACTATATCTGTTTAATGATCTCAGTGATACCATTTGTAAAATCAAACACCAATTTATTTATGATTGTAGACTATATATATATATTTTTGTTTTCGCATTGATCACCTGTTTCATTCTTGCTTGAATTTCAATATTTAATTTTTTTTTTCATATGATACCTGAGGTCGATATCAAATGTTGTGCGTTCTTAATTTTTCGAATTTTGTTGCATTTTTTTTTTTTTTTTTTTTTTAATGAGAATAATTTAAATTTCAGAATGGGTTCCAAACAGTTTTCCAAAAGTGAAAGTGTCCGAGTATTAAAAAAAATGAAAGCAAACCCGAAAAAGTACAAAAGAAAAATATTAGATATTGATCTCAGGTATCCCATGAAAGAAAAAATTATTAAAAAGTAATAAAATGCAAGTGAGATAATTGTCAAAAACGCTCCGATAGGTTTAATATTACCTTGCGAATCTCTTTGTGTGACAAATTTAGTCTCATAATTCATATAACTGTGACTTTAAAAGCTTCAATACTACAACTACCGTAATTTTTTTTTAAAATAAAATCTGCATATACGGAATCCGGGCTTTAAAAGAAAAATTATATATTTTCAAGAGAAAGAATATGAACAATTATACCTGCTAAGATCTAAACCTGTTAAAGCGGAATATATTTCGATTCCTTTCGGTTCGGTTTTCAAGATTTCAATGAATCAATATTTGACAAAGCTGATTACGTAGATCAGCATTACGTATTTAATGATTACACACTTAAAATTTTAAAAATCCAGCTAATAGAGATTTTTTTTAAATTCTCGTGGTAAATTTTTTTTAGGGAGGGGGGAAATCCAAGTTTGCCAGGAAAGGCTGTTTCAACCCTGAAACACATAATTTACTGCTACCAATATATAGAACACTGCAAATAGAGGCATCTTAAATTAAGACATATATGTGACTGAAAAGGAATTTAAGACACTTAAGTATCTGAATCTGAAAATTCAGTCATGATAGATGTCTTAATTTAAAACATATAAGTGTCTTACTATGATCATGGTGTAAACGAACTGAGAAATGTGTCTAAAAAATCTGCAAGTGTCTAATTTTAAGACACTTTGTAACTCCGCTCCGCATTCACCAGGGGGCACTCTCAGTTGCGCATGCGTCTTCCTTTCGAACTCGATGTTCGTTTGTAATTCAAACTGAATGCTTGTTTTTATGTACGCGTACATTTTAACTAATAATTTATTTTGACTTGATTGTTTTTTGCGGAATGTGAAGTTCCGGGATTTAATTTCTATCGACATAGTGGTACTCCGTATTAATATTTATCTATAACACTAATATAGTGTTCTTCATCTCGTCAAATTTGTAAAGAGAACTGTTGTCTGGCGGGCTATGTTTTCAGGATGGAAATTTTCCATTCTTTTAACAGAGATAGCCGGATGTGCAAGGGGATTTTATTTTTTAAATATCAAAGTCTGCCTAACTAAAGGATACTAACGTAGCCTCCAATCCGGACGCTCTCTGGGCGAATATGCGTTTGGAATAATCAGACCTTTTCCCAGGTAAGTGGGGTCTTAACTATGTATTTATAACTCTCTGTAAATGATTTATCTTTAAATGGAGACCTCACACGAGTCTATAGCTTTATTAGTTCCTGAGTTATGCCAAAATATGTTCAAAGCATTTTGCCTATGGTATTTCCATGTTAAAATTTTATTTTGCTAAAATTTAAATATCTACTATTCAAATCATCTGCAATCATGTTTCTGCATTATTTTCCATCCAATGTTATCCTTAAAATAAGTTTTGGCGTGTCTGCATGGTGCATTAGTGGTTACTGAATCTACTGAGATACACCATCCTAAGGCTTCTTTCTCTGTATACTCGCACGCCATTACTTTAAAAATAGCAGTGACAGCACCTGTTGATTGGCTCATAATTTCTTAACTACCATCAAGACTATCTTAACAATGTTTTTTTAGAGTAATTATTACACCGGAGTACCTTTTATATGGGTTTTATTTATGAATACAATATTTTTATAAGCATTTAATGCGACAGCATTTGTAACGTTCACGTCGGTTTTACATTTCCCATAGGTTTAATATGTGATATGTACTGAAATTCCCAACTCTTTATAGTAAACATCCTTATTTAATTTTTATTTATTATGTATGCTTTTATTTGTTATGTATGCTTTTCATGTCTGATGACGTTTTTTTTGCATGTCGTATTTTATGCCCGCGATAAATTTTAAGTTATTTAAAAGAATATAGTTCGAAAATCCTTCCATTTACCCATATCATTAATTCCCGCATACATACAGCGAATTACTTGTGTTCATTTATTTATTTTAAACTGTTTTGACTGATAAAACTCATTAAATCCGGTCATGGAATCTGTTTTTTCCTTCTGCTATATACTTTTGTTGTTTCCGAGCATTTTAGAACTATTCTATTTGCTATACTGAAAGTAGTCAACTTCAGATGTTTTCATTTTCAAGCCCGGTGATTCACACCACAATTTGAAGACTCATCAGATATCGTCTGAAATCTGTAGACGTAGAAGCGGAGAAAATTTTGTTGGCGTCGCCAATAAATCTTCTTATTTAACGATTTAGAAAATGTTCTCGCCTTATCTCTGTGTTATGATTATTTGTAGATTTTTAAATTCATGTAATTATGTGCTGTTAACATAATTGTAAAAATACGGTAAATATATACAGCTATATTTCATTTGAAATCAATTATAATATTGATTTTTTGATTATTTTTAGTAAAAAAGAAATCTGAAATTTAAAATGAATATCAGTAAATGGATAGATC